>CM073733.1:68024880-68624880 GCA_037113605.1 Calophaca sinica | reverse complement strand
CAAGAAATTTACCCTTGCATTTCTTTTGTTTATGTTTATTCTTGAAACCTACGCTTAGATGTTGCCGATCCCGATGAGGTTCATGGGACCCACGAAATATGAGTTCCCTCAGGGGAAGACCCCTTCGGCGTGGGTCGTCAACCTTATTTCTGGGCGGTTGACACACTCAGGGATAGTGATTGAGGCCCGGCGGCGGCGGGAGTGCTCCATCACATGCGCTTCAGCGATGGGGCGGTTCACCTATACGTACCACCCAACTTACTTACTACACTACCGACGGAGGCGACTGTTGAGACTTTTCCGTTTGTGGACCCCTCACATCCATCCACGATGCCGAGTTCGAGCGTGATTCCACCTTCGACTGGAGTTCCTGAAACTCCTCCCATAAATCACTGCTACTACTTACTGCGTTGCCGGCAGCTTCATTGATGGCGCTGCTGCACCTGAGGTAGTCCTCCCTCTTTTCGTTCATCGTCCTCATCGCTCTCATCCCTTGTCCCCAATCCCTACGGTGGAGACCCTGATAGCGGGTGTCGGACTACTAGGGAGTGGGCCGAGGATAAGTCGTGATTGATAGTGAGGGCGAGAGGAGGAGGAGGATCCTTGAGGCATCGGGGCTGCTAGTTCGAGTCGATGTCCGTAACACCTGAGGGCGAGATCGACATCGTATTAGGGCGGCGTATCGAGACCTCGACCAAGACCTCGTCGAGATCCCGTGCCAAGATCGTTCACGAGGTCATTTACCGGTGAGAGACCACGTGCACTAGGCTGGCCCGAGGAGATCGCGTGTCGAGTTGATGAAGTCGCGTCTGCGGCGATGAGGGCGCATGTCGGTGAGAGGCGCGTTCACGAACTCGTGTTAGAACCTTGTGCGCTTGCACGAGCACCGCTTGTCGACATCGTGTCGAGATGATACCTCGTATTCTTTGAGCGTTATTCAGCGCTATTATTATATTGTTTGTAATTATTATTTTGTCGGCTTGCCGTTCTCGTCGTGTGTCTAGACCGTTGACCGACAGAGTAGGGAGTAATTATGAGAGGAACGATTAGATGGGTAGATGATTGATGGGATTGGCATATTATAGCTGGAGTTACGATTATACCCTTCTCTCACCAGTTGTATTCACGATCGGTTTTCCCTCAAACACTCATTCTTTCTCTTTTCTTCTTTCTTCTTCCTTCCTTCTGCTCTGAGTTTCGTTGTTTTTCTCCAAAAATCTCCATCGACGAAACCGTGAGTTCCATCGAGATTCTACATCAACTTTCTTCATCAATCTTGTTCATCATCACCTTCTCGACATATCTCGCCTGTTCGACCATCACCATTGAGGTATGAAGAACAGATTTTTCTTTTCCTCTGTGCTACTGTTTAGCGCTACTTTTTCTTCCATTTTTAGCCAGTTTTATGCTTCCAAATCATGTCAAACTGATGGGTTTTCTTCTTCACGATATTACCTATCTTTCTAACCGATTAATTGGGCTTGTAAAACAAATTTTCTTCCTCTGTTTTTCTGCAATCGGCAGTGCCCAGAAACCCCTATTTTTGGTTTGTTTCGATTTCTTGTTTTTCGTTTGTTGCTTCTGGTTATTGTTGTTGTCGATCTATCTGTTGAAGCATCAGATAACCTTTTTCATGAACTTTGATCGAAATCCCTAACTTTGTGTTAGAGGAAAAATATATTTCAGTTCTTGAGTTTTATATTTTTCTGGGTTGTGGTTAAGTTTGGGAAGAGAGCTAAGTGTATTAGAACCCATAGATCGAGCTGAGTTGTGTTTATTTTAGGAAGTCTGATTCCCGAGATCGTGTGATTTCCGAATCGAGGTGTACGGGAGAGCGAATCCAAGGACGTGGAAGCAGTGGGATCCAGATCGAGAACTGTACGTGTCGAGGTCGACTGAGAAGCGTACGTGTCGAGGTCGATTGAGGACGGTACGTGTAGAAGTCGTTGTCGAACTCGTTGAAGACAACCGTGTCGAGATCGAGTAAGAGAAGTCGTTGTCGAGCTCGTTGAAGACAGTTGTGTCGAGGTCGTTGTCGAGCAACTTTAGCTTGGAGTTCGGTAAGGGCGCTTCACATTAATACTTTCGTAGTATGCTAGCGTAAGGGCAACTCCTAGATATCTCTAAGACTTTATTTTTATTGTTATATTTATGTATGGACTCCTTGATTGGTGTCGAGATTGGAATGTTGTAATATGATTGAGTTTTGCATGTAATTGATATGTGATTGAATATATGTTGTGAATGGTGTATTGCTGTCGAATTTCGTTTCTTCATGCAGAATGTTTTATTGCTTAAATGTCGAATTGTGTTTTCTTCATGTTAAGCATGCTCTGTTTATTTGATATGTGATCAAGTAAGTTGTGTTACTCTTTGACATGCGGTGAGCTAATCATCGAGTGAGAGAGCTAGGGAGTCGTATGACGTTTTTGAGCCGGACCCAGATAACTGAGGGTGCTAGGTCCCCTTTTTGTTTATGGTGGATTGGCTAGGCGTCGCATTATCAGTTTGGGGTTGGACCTGCTGATTAATGCATGGTATCGGTTTGGGGTTGGACTGCCGTTTACCTATTACGTCGATTTGGGGATGGACCTGCGGCGATATTAGGAATAAGAGTTGTGTCGAGTCTAGAGTGAGATGGTCGAGTCACGTGTGGTGATTGAGATATATTATTCTTTGTTTGCTTATATCCTTTATGTCGAGCTTATCTTGAATTGTTGAGAAGTTGACCCTTTCCGTGGTGCCTTCAACCCATGGCGGTTACCCGAGGCGATGTCGAAGCGCGAGGAACTTCGGCAGGAGATGATGCCGAGGAGGAGCTCGGCGAGGACCCGAGTGGCGACTGTGCACTTGTCGTGATTGATTGTTTGTTCGACGTATTTCTTTTGATGATTGTACCTTGTTTTCTTTTGGAGTAGTATGTCGTGACCAGTTTGGGCGGTTATGTTTTGTTGCTCTGAGGTAGGCTGGTGGTCTTACTTTTGGAGCAACCCCTGCGTGGGAAGTCTGGAAGTACCCCAGGGTATGATTGATCTTTGAAGTCGTCATACCTTAGGTGTATTTTCTTTGTACATTGTTACCCTGTATTTTGTATACATTATTATTTCGAGTGATATATATATGTATGTTATGCATGTATGTTTTATTAGAATTTAAGTCTTGTGTCTTAGTTGCACCATGTTTCGAAAAGCTGTAATTACTCTGATGTGCACGAGTTGGTTTTATAAAAAAAATATATATCGTATTTTTAAAAGGCACAAGAGTTTTGTTTTTAAAACACATCTCATATAGGTTTATGTTGAGCTTGGTGTGTTGAGCTCGGTAACTCGAGCTCGGTATATTGAGCTCGGTAGCGGTCCGGAAGCAGTCGTTACACTGTTGGTATCGAGCTTGATTCGGTTACGGCCAGAAATTTGTGCATAGGAATTTGGGTAGTCACTATGTCGGGTTATGTGTGTTGGGTACCTAGTTGTATTATGTTGATTCTTTGTTTGGTTAAATGAAGCACTTATTGCTTGAGAAATTGTTTGAAGCTGTTTCTTGATTGAAGCGGTGTGTTTTAACACATCCTTGTTGTGAGATTCGACGGGGTTTTGAACTTTGTGGAATCTAATGCCACCTCGTAGGAATCGACAAGCTGCAGCGAGAACGTCGACATGGAATGAGCAATTCAAGCTATGGCCAGAGATGGCGGCAGCCATGGCTCAACAATCATTGCTGCAACTCAGCGAGGCTAATGCGATGGCTCAGCGGATGGCGGCGTTAACTCAGCGAACTTACGGCAGCGACAACGAAGCGAGCGAAATCTTTGAAGCTAGAGGATTGGCGGACTTGGAAGCATGATCCACCGAAGTTCTACGGTGAGCCAAATCCGGATAAAGGCGATCTTTGGATGCAAGAGATCGAGAAGATCTTCGAGGCACTTCATTGCGGGACAACGTGAAGGTCGACTATGCCACCTACTTACCGCTAGAGACGCAGAGTATTGGTGGAGAGGAGTGAAGCAAACATTTATAAGCGGAACGTCGCGAGATGACACAGGAGCTTTTCGTGAAAGGTTCTTGGACAAGTACTTCCCATATCTTTGCCGCAGCCGAGAAGGAGCGGGAATTTCTTCAATTGCGGCAAGGCAACTCGGCGATGTCCGAGTATGCGACCAAGTTCGAGTCGTTGGCGAGGTATTTCAGTCCATTTCGTGATCGAGTTGACCAGAGATGGTTGAGTGAGAGATTCAAGCGGGGATTGAGATTCGACATTCGGTCGGTGGTGTCGCCGAGGATCGAAACCTCCAAGAGTGATTGATCGATGTGTCGAGGTAGAAGGAGTAAAGCCACAAGAAGAAGATTATTGTGGGCGGGCCGGTGAGATCCCGAGTGCGGGCGAGATTTGCACGAAGGAAAACAACGCGAGAAGAAGCCTTACGGCCGACCTCGGGGAGCGACAACAGGGGCGATGTCGTCAGATGACCCAGTGCAGAAGCGGAGGGCAGGCCGGTGTCGAGGTGACTTGTTTCCGTTGTGGAAAGAGCGGGATATTACGCCAATAAGCGTACTCGGAAGGAGGGTGTGCTACAATCAGTAGAAGCCAGGGCATTTTGCCAAGGATTGTCCTACACCTAAAGTTGAACCGACTATGCTTGCGGCAAAGGCCAAAGGAAGCGTCGGTGTAGCTAAAGCGAGTTTTACGCATGAGTGGCGAGGAAGCGAGCAGTGAAGATCTTATCCAAGGTGAATGTGAGATCGAGGGTAAATCCTTATCCGTTCTTTTTGATTCGGGTGCAACCCATTCCTTTCTTTCTTGATTGTGTGAACCATTTGAACTTATTTGTGATCGCTTTACCGTTTAAATTAGTAGTTCTGACCCAAATGCTAAAACCTTAGTCACAAACTGCATGTCTTAATTGTGTAGTGATTATTGAGTAGAAAGTTTGTGGTCAATTTGGTTTGTTTGCCTCTTAAGGGCTTAGATGTCATTCTCGGGATGGATTGGTTGTCACACCACCATGTCCTTTTGGTGTGCCAGTAAAGCGTAATTTTCGGACCTTGGAGTCTCCAATTATCTTTACGCGAGCGTATTGGAGTTTCTTTGAAAGAAGGAACTAGGGAATACATGTATCTGGCTAGTTCGGAAGTTTTTAGCGGATCGGCGTGAAGAATGTTCCGGTGGTGTGTGACTTTGAGGGCGTTTTCCTGAAGGCGTGCCAGGGTTACCACCGATGCAGAGGTCGAGTTCTCCATCGACTGATTCCAGGGGACAGGCCGATCTCCAAAGCGCCATCTGAGGATGTCTCTGCCCGAGATGAAAGAGTGAAGTCTCGGATCGAACACTTGGAGTCGAAGCAATTCATACGACCAGGCGTGTCGCGTGGGGAGCTCCGGTGTTGTTGGTTAAGAAGAAGGATGGATGATCAAGGCCGTGCGTGGACTCACGCGAGCTCAACAAGGTTACCGTGAAGAACCGATTATCCGTTACCACGTATTGGCGACTTGATGGATCAACCGTGGAGCGGCGATCTTTTCCAAGATAGACTTGAAGTCGGGCTACCATCAGTTCGGCGTGAAGGAGGAAGATGTCGCCAAAGCGACTTTCAGGACTAGATACGGTCACTCACGAGTACTTGGTGATGCCGTTTGGAGTAGCGAATCGCCCGGTGTGTTTATGGACTACATGAACAGGATTTTCCATTCATTTTTGGATCAGTTCGTTGTAGTGTTCATCGACGACATATTGATTTACTCGAGGAACCGAGAAGAACACGCAGAACACCTATGTCGAGTACTGCAGATATTACGAGATAAGCAACTCTATGCCAACCTGTCGAAGTGTGAATTTTGGCTTGAAGAGGTGAATTTTCTTGGTCACGTGATTTCCAGAGAAGGGATAGCTGTGGATCCAACTAAGATTGAGGTGGTGTTAGCGTGGGAACAACCGAAGATGGTTACCGAGATCAGGAGTTTTGTCGGCTTAGCTGGATATTACCGAAGATTCATTGAAGGTTTCTCGAAGATTGTCGCGCCTCTTTACGGTGATGAGGAAGGATCAACCTTTTGCCTGGGCCAGAGAGTGTGAAGCCGATTTTCAACGGCGAAGGAGCTTTTGACGGCAGCGCTGTCTTTGATTTTGCCTCAACCGGAAGAGCCTTTCGAGGTGTATTGTGATGCGTCACACCAGGGGATTGGGATGCGTCTTGATGCAACATCGGAAGGTGGTCGCGTATGCTTCAAGGCGACAAGTTTCACGAGAGGAACTACCCTACTCACGACTTGGGTGGCGGCGATGGTTTTCTTGGCCGAAGATATGGAGGCACTACCTTTATGGGAGCACTCTTCTTTGTTTCAGCGAACACAAGAGCTTGAAGTACTGTTCGACCGAAAAGAGCTCAACATGCGTCGGCGTAGATGGGCGAAATTTCTCAAGGACTACGACTTTACGTTGGAATACCATCCGGTAAGGCTAACGTAGTAGCGGATGCATTGGCGGGAAGAGCGTTTTAACCTCGGCGATGATGATCAAGGAGTTGGAGATGCTCGAGAAGTTCCGAGACTTGAAGTTGAGTGTCGAAGTTTCACCGGGAAGGCGAGATTTGGTATGCTTACCATTTCTAACAGTTGTTGGTCGAGATCCGAGACCAGCAAGTTCATGATGAGCTTACGCAAGAGAAGATTCATTGATAAGCGCAAGGAAAGCGGCGAATTCAAGGTCGGGCGGACGACATCTTGAGGTGCAATGGCGAGTGTGCGTACCTAACGTATCCGAGTGAGGAAGTTGATTCTCGACGAAGCGCGCATAAGAGCAACTTTAGTATTCACCCAGGAGTTCACGAAGATGTATCAAGACTTGAAGAAGCATTTTTGGTGGTCCTAATGAAGAAGCAAGTGGGCGAGTCGTAGCCGTGTTTGGCGTGTCGAGCGAAGGTGGAGCACCAGCGACCTGCGGGAATGCTCTGACAATCGCAGCGTACCAGTTTGGAAATGGGATAGTATTTCCATGGATTTCGTTGTAGGTTTGCCGAAAACGCAGAAGAAGAATGATTCGATTTGGGTGATCGTCGACCGATTGACCAAATCTGCTCATTTCTTACCAATGAGGTCGACATACAACGTGGAAAAGTCGATCGAGATCTACATCGCGGAGATAGTACGACTTCATGGAATACCCTCTTCGATCGTGTCGGACCGAGATCCGAAGTTCACGTCTCATTTTGGAGGGAATTGCAAGGAGCGATGGGAACCGAAGCTCGAGCTTAGCTCGGCATATCATCCTGGTGACGGTCGACCGAGAGAACGATCCAATCGCTTGAAGATTTGTTGCGAGCTTATACGTTAGATCACCGAGGAAGTTGGGACGACGTCTTACCATTGGTGGAGTTCACCTACAATAACAGTTTTCATGCGAGTATTGGGATGGCACCTTTTGAAGCGCTGTGTGGGCGGAAATGTCAGACGGCTCTTTGTGGGTACCAGGACGGCCGAAGCGTCAGAGGACCAGATATGATCCAGCCAGACTCACGAGGAAGATCCGTTTCATCGGAGATCGGATGCGAACATCTCAAAGTCGACGAGAAGAGTTATGCCGACCAACGGCGTCGACCACTCGAGTTCGAGGAAGGAGAACATGTATTTCTTAGAGTCACCCCACTACCGAGTTGGTCGGCGATCAAATCCAAGAAACTTACCCTAAATTTATTGGACCTTACCAGTTCTTCGTCGTATTGGTCCGATGGCATATCAGTTGCCTTGCCACCATTCTTGTCGAACATCCACGGCGTTTTCCACGTCTCACAATTGCGGAAGTATGTTTCGACCCTCTCATGTCATCGAACGGATGTGATTCAACCAAGGGACGACTTATCTTTCGAGCGTTGCCAGCAAGGATCGTTGATCGGAAAGCCAAAGCGATTGCGGAACAAAGAGATTCAACTTGTCAAAGTTGTGTGGGATCGAAGGCGGGAGATAAGACTTGGGAGCTGGAGGAGAAGATGAAGACTTCGGTACCACTGAACTTTTCTCGAGGTAAGAATCTTATTTGCAATTTCGAGGACGAAATTTTTTAGAGGAGAGATTGTAACACCTGAGGCGAGATCGACATCGTATTAGGACGGCGTGTCGAGACCTCGACCAAGACCTTGTGTCGAGATCCCGTGCCAAGATCGTTCTGTGGTCATTTACCGAAATGAGGAGACCGCGTGCACTAGGCTCTTCTTGGCGAGGAGATCGGCGTGTCGAGTTGATGAAGTCGCGTCTTTGTAACACCTGAGGGCGAGATCGACATCGTATTAGGCGACGTGTCGAGACCTCGACCAAGACCTTGTGTCGAGATCCCGTGACTAGATCGTTTGTCGAGATCATTTGTCGAGTGATGAGACCACGCGTGCACTAGTTTCTGAGATGAGGAGGTCGGCGTGTCGAGTTGATGAAGTCGCGTCTGCGATGAGGGCGCAAGTCGGTGAGAGGCCGTATTCACGAACTCGTGTTAGAACCTTATGCGTTTGCACGAGCACTCTTGTCGACATCGTGTCGAGATGATACCTCGTATTATTTCGAGCGTTATTAGTTATTATTATATTGTTTGTAATTATTACATTGTCGACTTGCCGTTGACCGGCCAGAGTAGGTAATTATGAGAGGAACGAGTTAACGGGTAGATGATTGATGGGATTGGCATCTTATAGCTGGAGTTACGTTTATACCCCTTTCTCGCCACCGTATACCACGACCGATTCCCTCACGCTCATTCTTTCTCTTCTTCTTTCTTCTTCCTTCCTTACGCTCTGTGTTTCGTTGTTTTCTTCAAAAACTTCCATCGCGAACCGTGAGTTCCATCGAGATTCTGCACAAGCTTTCTTCATCAATCTTGTTCATCATCAACTTCTCGACCCATATCTCGTCGATCGACCATCACCATTGAGGTATGAAGAATGATTTTCTTTCATCTGTGCTACTGTTTAGCGCTAAATCTTCTTCCATTTTTAACCAGTTTTATGCTTCCAAATCATATCAAATTGATGGGTTTTCTTATTCACAATATTACCTATCTTTTTAACCGATTAATTGGGCTTGTAAAACAAATTTCTTCCTCTGTTTTTCTGCAATCGGCAGTGCCCAGAAACCTCCATTTTTGGTTCGTTTCGATTTTCTTGTTTCTCATTCGTTGCTTCTGGTTATTGTTGTTGTCGATCTATCTGTTGAAGCATCAGATAACTTTTCATGAAATTTTGATCGAAATCCCTAACTTTGTGTTAGAGGAAAAATATCTTTCAGTTCTTGAGTTTTATATTTTTCTGGGTTGTGGTTGAGTTTGGGGAAGAGAGAGTTAGATGTATTGGAACCTATAGATCGATCTGAATTGTGTTTGTTTTAGGAAGTCTGATTCCCGAGATCGAGTGAATTCCGAATCGAGGTGTACGGGAAAGCGAATCCAAGGACGCGGATGCAGCAGAATCCAGGCCCAGCGTGCGTGTCGGGTCGTTGTCGAGTTCGTTGAAGACAGCCGTGTCGAGATCGAGTAAGAGAAGTCGTTGTCGAGCTCTTTGAAGACAGCTGTGTCGAGGTCGTTGTCGAGCAGCATTAACTTGGAGTTCGGTAAGGGCGCTTCACATTAATATTTTCATAGTATGTAAGGGCGCTTCACATTAATACTTTCGTAGTATGCTAGCATAAGGGCATTTCATATTCTACGTGGTTATGTTATTGTGTATGGATTTTCCTGATTTGTGTCGAGCTGAAATGTTGTGATATGATTGAGTTTTTGCATGTATTTAATATGTGATTGAATATATGTCGTGAATTGTGTATTGCATGTTGAATTGCGTTTCTTCATGTCGAGCTTGCTCTCTTATTTGACATGCGGTTGAATATCTTGTGTTTAACTCTTTGAATATCGTATGCGGCGAATTGTTCATCGAGTGAGCGAGCTAGGTGAGTCGTATGACGTTTTTGAGCCGTGACCCGGATAACTGAGGGTGCTAGGTCCCCTTTTTGTTTACGGGAGATTGACTAGACGTCGCCACGCTACGGGACCTGAGTTGACTGTCCTAGGGAGAGCGAGGATCCCAAGGCTTCGGCTGGACTTTCCGACATACGGTACGGCGTGTGCATTCCGGAAAATTGTCGAGTCGAGAGAAAATGGATTTGTGAGTTGTGTCGAGTTAGAGTGAGATGGTCGAGTCACGTCGGTGATTGTTATACTTTGCTGTTTGCTTACATTTTTATGTCGAGCTTATCTTGAATTGTTGAGAAGTTGACCCTTTCCCGTGGTGCCTTCAATCCATGACGGTTACCCAGGCGATGTCGAGGGCGCAGGTAACTCGACAGTAGATGATGCCGAGGAGGATCTCGACGAGGACCCGAGTGACGACCTCTATCTGTCGTGATTGTTTATTTGTTGGATGTTGGTTTTTCTGAGGACTGTTCTTGTATTTCTTTTGTGTTCGAGGTCGTGACCAGTTTGGGCAGTGTTGTGTTGTTGCTGGGTATTGGTGGTCTTCCTTTTGGAGCAGCCCCCTGCGTGGGAGTCTGCCGGAAGTCCCCCCAGGGTATGATGGCTCTTTTGAAGTTGTCGTACCTTAGGTGTATTTTCTTTGCACATTTGCTACTCTGTATTTTGTATACATTATTATTTCGAGTGATATATATATGTGTATGTTATGCATGTATGTTTTATTTGAATTTAAGTCTTGTGTCTTAGTTGCACCATGTTTGAAAAGTAATTACTCGATGTGCACGAGTTGGTTTTATAAAAAAATATATCGTATTTTTAAAAGGCACAAGAGTTTTGTTTTTAAAACACATCTCATATAGGTTTCTGTTGAGCTTGGTGTGTTGAGCTCGGTAACTCGAGCTCGGTATATTGAGCTCGGTAGCGGTCCGGAAACGGGTCGTTACATTGGTGGTATCAGGCTTGATTCGGTTCGGCCAGAAATTTGTGCATAGGAGATTTGGGTAGTCAACGTGTCGGGTTCTGTGTTGGGTACCTAGTTGTGTTGTGTTGATTCCTGTTTGATTAAGTGAAGCACTTATTGCTTGAGAAATTGTTTGAACTGTTTCTTGATTGAAGCAGTGTGTTTTAACACAGCCTTGTTGGGAGATTCTGACAGGGTGTTGAACTTTGTGGAAGCTAGTGCCACCTCGTAGGAATACGACATCCGCAACCAGAACGTCGACATGGAACGAGCTATTCAAGCTATGACCGAGATGGTGACAGCCATGGCTCAACAATCACCGTGCAACTCAACAGGCTAACGCGATGGCTCAGCCAGACGGCGGCGTTGACTCAGTGAACTTGCGGCAAGCGACAACGGCGAGCGAAATCTTTGAAGCGAGAGGATTGGCCGACTTCAGGAAGCATGATCCACCGAAGTTCTACGGTGAGCCAAATCCGGATAAAGCTGATCTTTGGATGCAAGAGATCGAGAAGATCTTTGAGGCACTTCATTGCCCGGACAACGTGAAGGTCGACTATGCCACCTACTTACTGCTAGGAGACGCAGAGTATTGGTGGAGAGGAGTGAAGCAAACGTTTATAGCGGAACATCGCGAGATGACCTGGGAGCTTTTTCGTGAAAGGTTTTTGGACAAGTACTTCCCGGATCTTGCACGAGCCGAGAAGGAGCGGGAATTTCTTCAATCGCAAAGAAGGCAACTTCGACGGTGTCGGTATGCGCCAAGTTCGAATCGTTGGCGAGGTATTTCAGTCCATTTCGTGATCGAGTTGACCGAGAGATGGTTGAGTGAGAGATTCCAACGGGATTGAGATTCGACATTCAGCTCGATGGTGTCGTTGAGGATCGTAAATCTCCAAGAGTGATTGATCGATGTGTCGAGGTAGAAGGAGTGAGGAGCCACAAGAAGAAGGCTGTTGTGGCGGACCGGTGAGACCCCAGAGTGCGGGCGTAGATTTGCACAGAAGAAACTACCGCGAAGAGGCCTTACGACCGACCTCAGGGGAACGACAACAGGGGACAGTATCGTCCGATGACCCAAGTACCGAGGAGTGGAGGTCAGACCAGTGTCGAGGTGATTTGCTACCGATGTGGAAAGCCGGGACATTACGCGAGTAACTGTACTCAGAGGGAGGAGGTGTGTTTCAACTGCAAGAAGCCAGGGCATTTTGCTAAGGATTGTCCTACACCTAAAGCTGAACCGACTATGCTTGCGGCAAAGGCCAAAGGGAAACGTCAAGTGGCTAAAGGCAGAGTTTTCTGCATGAGTGGCGAGGAAGCTGAACGAGCTGATGATCTTATCCAAGGTGAATGTGAGATCGAGGGTAAATCCTTATCCGTTCTTTTTGATTCGGGTGCAACCCATTCCTTTATTTCTTCTGATTGTGTGAACCATTTGAACTTATTTGTGGCGCTTTCGTTTAAATTAGTAGTTACAACCCCAGCTACTAAAACCTTAGTCACAAACACTGCATGTCTTAATTGTGTAGTGATTATTCAGAGTAGAAAGTTTGTGGTCAATTTGGTTTGTTTGCCTCTTAAGGGCTTAGATGTTATCCTCGGGATGGATTGGTTGTCACACCACCATGTCCTTTTGGACTGTGCCCGTAAAGCGTAATTTTTCCGGACCTTGGAGTCTCAATTATCTTTCTCGAGCGTATTGGAGTTTCTTTGAAAGAAGGAACTAGGGAATACATGTATCTGGCTAGTTCTAAGTTTTCCAGCAGATCGGCGTGAAGAATGTTCCAGGTGGTGTGTGATTTTGAGGGCGTTTTCGAAGGCGTGCGGGATTACCACCAAGACGAGGTCGAAGTTCTCCATCGACCGATTCCAGGAACAGGACCGATTTCAAAGCGCCGTCTGGGATGTCTCCCGCCGAGATGAAAGAGTGAAGTCCCGGATCGAACACTTGGAGTCGAAGCAATTCATACGACCGAGCGTGTCACCGTGGGGAGCTCCGGTGTTGTTGGTTAAGAAGAAGGATGGGCGATCAAGGCCGTGCGTGGACTATCGCGAGCTCAACAAGGTTACCGTGAAGAACCGTTATCCGTTACCACGTATTGGCGACTTGATGGACCAACCGTGGAGCGGCGATCTTTCCAAGATAGACTTGAAGTCGGGCTACCATCGATTCGCGTGAAGGAGGAAGATGTCGCCAAAACGACTTCAGGACTAGATACGGTCACTACGAGTATTTGGTGATGCCGTTTGGAGTGGCGAATCGCCCGGTGTGTTTATGGACTACATGAACAGGATTTTCCATTCGTTTTTGGATCGGTTCGTTGTAGTGTTCATCGACGACATATTGATTTACTCGAGGAACCGAGAAGAGCACGCAGAACACCTATGTCGAGTACTGCAGATATTACGAGATAAGCAACTCTATGCCAACCTGTCGAAGTGTGAATTTTGGCTTGAAGAGGTGAATTTTCTTGGTCACGTGATTTCCAGAGAAGGGATAGCTGTGGATCCAACTAAGATTGAGGCGGTGATAGCATGGGAACAGTAGAAGGCGGTTCTGAGATCGAGTTTTGTCGGCAGCGTGCTATTACCGAAGATTCATTAAAGGTTTCTCGAAGATTGTCGCGCCTCTTTACGATTGGCGAGGAAGAATCAACCTTTTGCTTGGGCCAGGAGTGCGGCCGATTTTCAACGGCCGAAGGAGCTTTTGGCGGCAGCGCTGTCTTTGATTTTGCCTCAACCCGAAGAGCCTTTCGAGGTGTATTGTGATCGTCACACCAGGGATTGGGATGCGTCTTGATGCAACATCGGAAGGTGGTCGCGTATGCTTCAAGACGACTTAAGATTCACGAGAGGAACTACCCTACTCACGACTTGGAGCTAGCGGATAGTTTTTCTTGAAGATATGGAGGCACTACCTTTATGGGAGCACTCTTCATGTTTTCAGCGATCACAAGAGCTTGAAGTACTGTTCGACCGGAAAGAACTCAACATGCGTCAACGTAGATGGACGTAATTTCTCAAGGACTACGACTTTACGTTGGAATACCATCCCTGCAAGGCTAACGTAGTAGCGGATGCGTTGAGCGGGAAGAGCGTTTTAACCTCGGTAATGATGATCAAGGAGTTGGAGATGCTCGAGAAGTTCCGAGACTTGAAGTTGAGTGTCGAAGTTTCACCGGGAAGCCGAGATTTGGTATGCTTACCATTTCTAACAGTTGTTGGGCGAGATCCGAGACCAGCAAGTTCATGACGAGCTTACGCAAGAAGATTCGATTGATAACGCAAGGGAAAGCGACGAATTTCAGGTCGGAGCGGACGACATCTTGAGGTGCAATGGCCGAGTGTGCGCATCTAACGATCCGAGCCGAGGAAGTTGATTCTCGACGGCGCATAAGAGCAACTTTAGTATTCATCCCGAGTTACGAAGATGTATCAAGACTTGAAGAAGCATTTTTGGTGGTCCTGAATGAAGAAGCAAGTGGCCGAGCACGTAGCTTCATGTTTAACGTGTCGGCGAAGGTGGAGCACCAACGACCTGCGGGAATGCAACAATCGCTGACGTGCGGTATGGAAATGGGACAAGATTTCCATGGATTTCGTTGTAGGTTTGCGAAGGCGCGAAGAAGAATGATTCGATTTGGGTGATCGTCGACCGATTGACCAAATCTGCTCATTCTTGCCGGTGGTCGACATACAACGTGGAAAAGCTGGCCGAGATCTACATCGGGGAGATAGTACGATTACATGGAATACCCTCTTCGGTCGTGTCGGACCGAGATCCGAAGTTCACGTCTCATTTTTGGAGGAATTGCAAGGAGCGATGGGAACCGAAGCTCGAGGCTTAGCTCGGCATATCATCCACGCATCGACGGTCGAGAGAACGATCCAATCGCTTGAAGATTTGTTGCGAGCTTATGCGTTAGATCACCGAGGAAGTTGGGACGACGTCTTACCATTGGTGGAGTTCACATACAACAACAGTTTCCATGCGAGTATTGGGATGGCACCTTTTGAAGCGGTATGGGCGGAAATGTCGACGCCTCTTTGTTGGTACCAGACGGCGAGCGCCGTCAGAGGACCAGATAGGATCCAGCAGACTACCGAGAAGATCCGTTTGATCGAGATCGGATGCGAACATCTCAAAGTCGACGGAAGAGTTATGCACCAACGGCGTCGACCACTCGAGTTCGAGGAAGGAGAACATGTATTTCTTAGAGTCACCCCCACTACCGGAGTTGGTCGAGCGATCAAATCCAAGAAACTTACCCTAAATTCATTGGACCTTACCGCATTCTTCGTCGTATTGGTCGATGGCATATCGGTGCCTTGCCACCATTCTTGTCGAACATCCACGACGTCTTCCACGTCTCACAATTGCGGAAGTATGTTTCCGACCCTTCTCATGTCATCGAACCGGATGTGATTCAACTGAAGGACGACCTATCTTTTGAAGCGTTACCAGCAAGAATCGTTGATCGAAAAGCCAAGCGATTCGGAACAAAGAGATCCAACTTGTCAAAGTTGTGTGGGATCAAAAAGGCGGGAGATGCGACTTGGGAGCTGGAGGAGAAGATGAAGACTCAAGACTGAACTTTTCTCGAGGTAAGAATCTTATTTGCAATTTCGAGGACTAAATTTTTTAGAGGAGAGATTGTAACACCTGAGGGCGAGATCGACATCGTATTAGGACGACGTATCGAGACCTCGACCAAGACCTTGTGTCGAGATCCCGTGACTAGATCGTTTGTCGAGATCATTTGTCGGTGATGAGACCACGTGCACTAGCCGAGATGAGGAGGTCGCGTGTCGAGTTGATGAAGTCGCTGCATCGAAATGATGAGGGCGCAAGTCGAGCCGAGGAGACCGTGTTCACGAACTCGTGTTAGAACCTTATGCGTTTGCACGAGCACTCTTGTCGACATCGTGTCGAGATGATACCTCATATTATTTGAGCGTTATTCAAGTTATTATTATATTGTTTGTAATTATTACATTGTCGACTTGCCGCTGACCAAGCAGTAGAGGGTAATTATGAGAGGAACGAGTTAACGGGTAGATGATTGATGGGATTGGCATCTTATAGCTGGAGTTACGTTTATACCCCTTTCTCGCCAGCTGTATACCACGACCGATTCCCTCACGCTCATTCTTTCTCTTTTCTTCTTTCTTCTTCCTTCCTTCTGCTCTGTGTTTCGTTGTTTTCTTCAAAAACTTCCATCGACGAAACCGTGAGTTCCATCGAGATTCTGCACAAGCTTTCTTCATCAATCTTGTTCATCATCAACTTCTCGACCCATATCTCGTCTGATCGACCATCACCATTGAGGTATGAAGAACAGATTTTCTTTCATCTGTGCTACTGTTTAGCGCTAAATCTTCTTCCATTTTTAACCAGTTTTATGCTTCCAAATCATATCAAATTGATGGGTTTTCTTATTCACAATATTACCTATCTTTTTAACCGATTAATTGGGCTTGTAAAACAAATTTCTTCCTCTGTTTTTCTGCAATCGGCAGTGCCCAGAAACCTCCATTTTTGGTTCGTTTCGATTTTCTTGTTTCTCATTCGTTGCTTCTGGTTATTGTTGTTGTCGATCTATCTGTTGAAGCATCAGATAACTTTTCATGAAATTTTGATCGAAATCCCTAACTTTGTGTTAGAGGAAAAATATCTTTCAGTTCTTGAGTTTTATATTTTTCTGGGTTGTGGTTGAGTTTGGGGAAGAGAGAGTTAGATGTATTGGAACCTATAGATCGATCTGAATTGTGTTTGTTTTAGGAAGTCTGATTCCCGAGATCGAGTGAATTCCGAATCGAGGTGTACGGGAAAGCGAATCCAAGGACGCGGATGCAGCAGAATCCAGACTGAAGCGTACGTGTCGAAGTCGTTGTCGAGTTCGTTGAAGACAGCCGTGTCGAGATCGAGTAAGAGAAGTCGTTGTCGAGCTCTTTGAAGACAGCTGTGTCGAGGTCGTTGTCGAGCAGCATTAACTTGGAGTTCGGTAAGGGCGCTTCACATTAATATTTTCATAGTATGTAAGGGCGCTTCACATTAATACTTTCGTAGTATGCTAGCATAAGGGCATTTCATATTCTACGTGGTTATGTTATTGTGTATGGATTTTCCTGATTTGTGTCGAGCTGAAATGTTGTGATATGATTGAGTTTTTGCATGTATTTAATATGTGATTGAATATATGTCGTGAATTGTGTATTGCATGTTGAATTATGCGTTTCTTCATGTCGAGCTTGCTCTCTTATTTGACATGCGGTTGAATATCTTGTGTTTAACTCTTTGAATATCGTATCGCGCGTGTTCATCGAGCGAAGCGAGCTAGGTGAGTCGTATGGCGTTTTTGAGCCGTGACCCGGATAATCGAGGGTGCTAGGTCCCCTTTTTGTTTACGGGAGATTGACTAGGCGTCGCCACGCTACGGGACTGAGTTATCCTAGGGAGGCGAGGATCCCAAGGCTTCGGTGGACTTTCCGACATACCTGATGGCGTGTGCATTCCGGAAAATTGTCGAGTCGAGAGAAAATGGATTTGTGAGTTGTGTCGAGTTAGAGTGAGATGGTCGAGTCACGTCGGTGATTGTTATACTTTCTTTGTTTGCTTACATTTTTATGTCGAGCTTATCTTGAATTGTTGAGAAGTTGACCACTTTCCCGTGGTGCCTTCAATCCATGATGGTTACCCAGGCGATGTCGAGGGCGCAGTAACTCGGCGAGATGATCTTAGGAGGATCTCGACGAGGACCCGAGTGACGACCTCTATCCGTCGTGATTGTTTATTTGTTGGATGTTGGTTTTTCCGAGGACTGTTCTTGTATTTCTTTTGTGTTCGAGGTCGTGACCAGTTTGGCGATGTTGTGTTGTTGCTACTGGGGGTAGCGGTGGTCTTACTTTTGGAGCAGCCCCTGCGTGGAGTCTGTAAGCACCCCAGGGTATGATGGCTCTTTTGAAGTTGTCGTACCTTAGGTGTATTTTCTTTGCACATTTGCTACTCTGTATTTTGTATACATTATTATTTCGAGTGATATATATATGTGTATGTTATGCATGTATGTTTTATTTGAATTTAAGTCTTGTGTCTTAGTTGCACCATGTTTCGAAAAGCTGTAATTACTCTGATGTGCACGAGTTGGTTTTATAAAAAAAAATATATATCGTATTTTTAAAAGGCACAAGAGTTTTGTTTTTAAAACACATCTCATATAGGTTTCTGTTGAGTTTGGTGTGTTGAGCTCGGTAACTCGAGCTCGGTATATTGAGCTCGGTAGCGGTCCGGAAACGGGTCGTTACACGTACCGAGCTGATGAGGACGCATGTCGAGCTGAGGAGACCGCGTTCACGAACTCGTGTTAGAACCTTGTGCGCTTGCACGAGCACCCTTGTCGACATCGTGTCGAGATGATACCTCGTATTCTTTCGAACGTTATTCAGCGTTATTATTATATTGTTTGTAATAATTATTTTGTCGGCTTGCCGTTCTCGTCGTGTGTCTAGACCGTTGACCGACAGAGTATAGAGTAATTATGAGAGGAACGATTAGACGGGTAGATGATTGATGGGATTGGCATCTTATAGCTGGAGTTACGATTATACCCTTCTCTCACCAGCTGTATTCACGATCGGTTTTCCCTCAAACACTCATTCTTTCTCTTTTCTTCTTTTTCTTCTTCCTTCCTTCTGCTCTGAGTTTCGTTGTTTTTCTCCAAAAATCTCCATCGACGAAACCGTGAGTTCCATCGAGATTCTACATCAACTTTCTTCATCAATCTTGTTCATCATCACCTTCTCGACATATCTCGCCTGTTCGACCATCACCATTGAGGTATGAAGAACAGATTTTTCTTTTCCTCTGTGCTACTGTTTAGCGCTACTTTTTCTTCCATTTTTAGCCAGTTTTATGCTTCCAAATCATGTCAAACTGATGGGTTTTCTTCTTCACGATATTACCTATCTTTCTAACCGATTAATTGGGCTTGTAAAACAAATTTTCTTCCTCTGTTTTTCTGCAATCGGTGCCGAAACCCCTATTTTTGGTTTGTTTCGATTTCTTGTTTTTCGTTTGTTGCTTCTGGTTATTGTTGTTGTCGATCTATCTGTTGAAGCATCAGATAACCTTTTTCATGAACTTTGATCGAAATCCCTAACTTTGTGTTAGAGGAAAAATATATTTCAGTTCTTGAGTTTTATATTTTTCTGGGTTGTGGTTAAGTTTGGGAAGAGAGCTAAGTGTATTAGAACCCATAGATCGAGTGAGTTGTGTTTATTTTAGGAAGTCCGATTCCGAGATCGTGTGATTTCGAATCGTGGTGTACGGAGAGCGAATCCAAGGGCGTGGAAGCGATGGGATCCAGATCGAGAATCATGCGTGTCGAGGTCGATCGAGAAGCGTCGTGTCGGAGGTCGATTGAGGGCGATGCGTGTAGAAGTCGTTGTCGAACTCGTTGAAGACAACCGTGTCGAGATCGAGTAAGAGAAGTCGTTGTCGAGCTCGTTGAAGACAGCTGTGTCGAGGTCGTTGTCGAGCAACTTTAGCTTGGAGTTCGGTAAGGGCGCTTCACATTAATACTTTCGTAGTATGCTAGCGTAAGGGCAACTCCTAGATATCTCTAAGACTTTATTTTTATTGTTATATTTATGTATGGACTCCTTGATTGGTGTCGAGATTGGAATGTTGTAATATGATTGAGTTTTGCATGTAATTGATATGTGATTGAATATATGTTGTGAATGGTGTATTCTTTGTCAGTGCGTTTCTTCATGCGAGAATGTTTTATTGCTTAAATGTCGAATTGTGTTTTCTTCATGTTAAGCATGCTCTCTTTATTTGATATGTGATCAAGTAAGTTGTGTTACTCTTTGACATGCGCGAGCTAATCATCGAGTGAGAGAGCTAGGAGTCGTATGACGCGTTTTTGAGCCGGACCCAGGATAAGCGAGGGTGCTAGGTCCCTTTTTGTTTATGGTGGATTGGCTAGGCGTCGCATTATCGGTTTGGGGTTGGACTCGCCGATTAATGCATGGTATCGGTTTGGGGTTGGACTGCCGCTTACCTATTACGTCGATTTGGGGATGGACCTGTGACGATATTCTAATAAGAGTTGTGTCGAGTCTAGAGTGAGATGGTCGAGTCACGTGTGGTGATTGAGATATATTATTGCTGTTTGCTTATATCCTTTATGTCGAGCTTATCTTGAATTGTTGAGAAGTTGACCGCTTTCCGTGGTGCCTTCAACCCATGACGGTTACCCAGGCGATGTCGAGGCGCAGGAACTCGGCAGAGATGATGCCGAGGAGGAGCTCGACGAGGACCCGAGTGACGACTGTACTTGTCGTGATTGATTGTTTGTTCGACGTATTTCTTTTGATGACTGTACCTTGTTTTCTTTTGGAGTAGTATGTCGTGACCGGTTTGGGCGGTTATGTTTTGTTGCTACTGAGGGTAGACTGGTGGTCTTACTTTTGGAGCACTGCGTGGGAGTCTGCCAAGTACCCCAGGTATGATTGATCTTTGAAGTCGCTATACCTTAGGTGTATTTTCTTTGTACATTGTTACCACTGTATTTTGTATACATTATTATTTTGAGTGATATATATATGTATGTTATGCATGTATGTTTTATTAGAATTTAAGTCTTGTGTCTTAGTTGCACCATGTTTCAAAAGTCAGAATTACTCTGATGTGCACGAGTTGGTTTTATAAAAAAAAAATATATATCGTATTTTTAAAAGGCACAAGAGTTTTGTTTTTAAAACACATCTCATATAGGTTTATGTTGAGCTTGGTGTGTTGAGCTCGGTAACTCGAGCTCGGTATATTGAGCTCGGTAGCGGTCCGGAAACGGGTCGTTACAATGTCCTACCGTGCGGGGTTTCCTCCTCGCAAGCGTCTCAGGTTTACTTTTGGGCCAGCATAGTTAGATAGAGTCAGTCAGCTAGACTCTAGTAGTATTTTGTACAGTATGACTTTTGGGCTTAAGTCCTTGATAGGAGCTGCCAGGATGCATCACGGATATGAGTTACTCTAGGTCTTAGGGTTTTCATATGACTGATGTATTTTATTTTGAGTATGTACTGGTGTATATTTTGGAACTCGCCTGCGTGCGAAATACTCTATTCCTTGACACTGCTATGATGCATATATATATATATATATAATGGTTGGTTAGGTTTTTCTCTGAAGTGATTGGTTATTTGTTGTTCTTAAGTGTAACGCCTATTTAAAAAAAAAATATACCTCTGTTCTTAGAGAAAACCTTTTTGCAAAAACGGGATGTTACATTAGTGGTATCAGAGCAGTTCGGTTCTAGCCGGATCGCTTAGTGTATGCTGGCCTAGGATGTTGGGAGTTGTTGGGTAGAAGTCTGATGTGCCTAGGATTTTGTGAACTCTGTGTTGATTGTCTGAAATGTTTCCAAGTTGAAACAGGTGTGAAATTGTGTGCGATCACCTCTGGTGATTGATTTGGTAGTTGGGTTCTGACCGGTTTTCGATTTGTAGGAACTTATGGCACCTCCCAGACGTGATACCTCTGTTCCTGGAGCTGGAAACCAGGATATGGACCAGGTAGTGCGAGCGATGATCGACATGGTCAGCCTGCAAAGAGCACAAACAGACGATCACTAAACAACAGCGTGACCTGTAAAAGCAACAACGCGAGGAACGAACTGTAGAGGCGAAGGGATTGATTGATTTTCGCCGCCATGACCCTCCAAAATTCTATGGGGATTCAGATCCAGAACAGGCCGATCTCTGGCTACAGGAAATTGAAAAGATATTTGAAGTACTTTGTAGTCCTGCAGACGTCAAGGTGAACTATGCCACATACCTGCTGCTGGGAGACGCAGAGTACTGGTGGAGAGGAACGAAGCTGATGATGGAAGCTGACCATCAGGAAGTGACCTGGGAAGCATTTCGTGCCAAATTTTTGGATAAGTACTTTCCCAAAAGTGCTCGTATCGAGAAAGAACAGGAATTTCTGAGGGTTTACCAGGGAAACTGGAGTATCGGGGAATACGCTGCAAGGTTCGAATCGTTAGCTAAGCATTTTCGTTTCTTTCAACAGCGCGTGGATGAAGAGTACATGTGTGAACGCTTTGTTAATGGTTTACGAGGCGACATTCAGGATTCAGTGTTACCGCTGGGAATTCGTCGTTTCCAACAATTGGTGGAGAAAAGCAGAGAGGTTGAAGTGATGAAGAACAACAGATAGAGGAGGGCTGGAGGACCTGCCAAAAACTACCAGAACAACCAAGGTCGAGGGAACAAAGGAAAACAGCCCCAGAGTAAGCCATATTCCCGTCCTCAGGGGAATAATCGCAATCAGTACCGCCCGGTGGCACAAGGCATTGGGAATAGCCAGAAGAATCAACTGCGTTGCTACAACTGTGGAAGTAAGGACCATTTGGCTGACAAGTGTTCAAAAGGGAAGGTTTGTTACAACTGCAAGAAGCCGGGATACATGATCAAAGACTGTCAACTGCCGAAGGCTGAACCATCTGCAAATGCTGCGAAAGCGGCACGACCTTCAGCAAGAGGACGCATGTTTTCAATAACCGGCGAAGAGACCTCACAGGACCTCATCGAGGGGATTTACGACATCGCAGGTAACCTTCTGTCAGTACTTTTTGATTCCGGTGCGACACATTCATTCATCTCTTTGGATTGTGTGAAGCATTCATTCATTCATTCATGTTTCTGCATTGCCATTTGATTTGGTTGTCTCCACTCCTGCCGATAAAACTTTGACTGCTAAAACTGCTTGCTTGCATTGCCCTATGATTGTTCAAGATAGGAAATTCCTTGTTAACTTGATTTGTTTGCCGTTGAAAGACCTTGAGGTGATCCTCGGGATGGATTGGTTATCTCACAATCATATCCTGCTAGACTGTGCTCGTAAAGTCTTAGTTTTCCTGAGCCAAATATTTCGAAGTTTTTGGCTGCGAACCACCTCGGAGTGACCTTGAAAGAGGGAACTCAAGAATACATCTCGTTAGCTAGCCTAGAGGCCAAGATGGAGATTGATGTGAACAGTGTACCTATTGTGAAGGATTTCCCAGATGTGTTTCTAGAGGACGTACCCGGTCTACCTCCAGTACAGGACATTGAATTCTCTATTGATTTAATTCCTGGAACTGGCCCAATTTCTATCGCACCTTACCGAATGTCTCCTTCGGAGATGATTGAGCTGAAGAGCCAGATTGAAGACTTACTGTCCAAACAGTTTATTCGACCAAGTGTATCTCCTTGGGGAGCACCAGTGTTGCTCGTGAAGAAGAAAGACGGACGTTCGAGACTTTACGTGGACTATCGACAACTCAACAAAGTAACTATCAAGAATCGCTATCCTCTACCGCGCATCGATGATCTGATGGACCAATTGCGAGGAGCTGCTGTTTTCTCGAAGATCGATTTGAAGTCTGGTTATCACCAGATTAGAGTTAAGACTGAAGACATTCCCAAGACAGCGTTCAGGACCAGATATGGACATTATGAGTACCTTGTAATGCCATTCGGAGTGACAAATGCACCTGCTATATTCATGGACTATATGAATAGGATCTTCAATTCATTTCTGGATCGGTTTGTCGTTGTGTTCATCGATGACATTCTCATTTATTCGAAGAGCCTAGAAGACCATCAAGAACATCTACACCAAGTTTTGCAGATTTTGCGCGAGAAAAAGTTGTACGCCAACCTGTCCAAGTGCGAATTCTGGCTTGACGAAGTAAAGTTCTTAGGACATGTGGTCTCAAGAGAAGGAATTGCTATAGACCCTGCCAAGGTAGAGACGGTGTTAGCATGGGAGCAACCGCAGACCGTGACTGAGATCCGAAGTTTTGTAGGTTTAGCTGGTTATTATCGAAGATTTATCGAAGGCTTTGCTCGGATCGTAGCACCATTGACGCAACTGACGAGGAAAGATCAACCATTTGCTTGGACCGAGAAGTACGAGGCGAGTTTTCAACTATTGAAGGAATGTTTGACAACATCACTCGTCTTAGTTCTGCCGCAACCTGACGAACCATACGAAGTTTACTGTGACGCTTCTCACCAAGGTTTAGGATGCGTGCTTATGCAACATCGGAGAGTCGTAGCTTACGCTTCACGACAGCTGAAGAATCATGAGAGGAACTATCCAACACATGACTTGGAGCTTGCTGCAGTTGTTTTCGCGCTGAAGATTTGGAGACACTATCTTTATGGATGCACATTTGACGTATTCAGTGACCACAAAAGCCTGAAGTATCTATTTGATCAGAAGGAGCTGAACATGAGGCTAAGACGTTGGATGGAATTTCTGAAGGATTATGATTTCACATTGCAATATCACTCAGGAAAGGCGAATGTCGTAGCTGATGCATTGAGTAGGAAGAGTATTCACATTGTCGGACTGATGCTGAAGGAATTGGAACTACTTGAAGCTTTTCGTGATTTAAACTTGACGATGGAGTTTTCTCCAGGAAAGATGAGTTGTGGAAGGATTACCGTAACCATTGGACTATTGGAAGAGATTAAGGAACTACAAGCTTCAGATGAACTGTTGAAGGAGAAAAGAGAACGGATTAATCAAGGTATAGGCGGTGAGTTTACCATAGGACAAGATGACATCATCAGAATCAAAGGGAGAATTTGCGTGCCAGATAACGATGAGCTGAAGAAGACAATTTTGGATGAAGCACACAAGAGCAACCTTAGTCTGTACCCCGGGACAACAAAGATGTACCAGGACTTGAAGCAAAGATTTTGGTGGCCTGGAATGAAGAGACGAGTAGCTGACTATGTTGCTTCGTGTTTGACCTGTCAAAAAGCTAAAGTGGAGCACCAGAGACCTGCTGGAATGGTTCAATCGCTTGATGTGCCTGAGTGGAAATGGGACAGCATTTCTATGGACTTTGTTGTTGGACTGCCAAGAACCCAGAAGAAGTTTGACGCTATTTGGGTAATCATAGATCGTTTGACTAAGTCGGCACATTTCTTACCGGTGAAGACCACTGACAACGTAGAGAAGCTGGCAGAGTTATACATCAGGGAAATTATCCGACTGCATGGTGTACCGTTGAGTATAGTTTCAGATCGTGATCCGAAGTTTACATCGCATTTATGGAAGAGTTTACAAGAAGCCCTTGGATCGAAGCTCGATCGAAGTTACGCTTATCATCCGCAGACTGATGGACAGACAGAACGCACCATTCAAAGCCTAGAAGATTTGCTGAGAGCATGCGTACTTGATAACCGTGGAAGCTGGGACAACTTACTACCACTGATTGAGTTTACATACAACAACAGTTTTCACACAAGCATTGGGATGGCGCCTTATGAAGCATTGTATGGACGCAAGTGCCAAATGCCCCTGTGTTGGTATCAAGACGGAGAGAGTATGTTCGTTGGCTCGAAATTGGTACAACAAACGACCGAGAAGGTTAAGCAGATCAGAGAGAAGATGAAGACCTCTCAAAGCAGACAGAAGAGTTATGCTGATAGACGAAGACGACCACTCGAGTTTGAGGAAGGCGAGCATGTTTTTCTTCGAGTAACACCTACTACGGGTGTGGGTCGAGCCATCAAATCTAGGAAGTGACTCCCAAATTCATTGGACCTTATCAGATCATTCGTCGTATAGGTCCAGTAGCTTATCAAATCGCTTTGCCGCCATTTCTTTCTAATATCCATGATGTATTTCATGTCTCGCAATTGCGAAAGTACATTCCTGATCCATCTCACGTCATTGAACCGGACGTGATCCAACTGAAAAAAAATCTATCTTTTGAGGTCCCTCCTGTGAGAATCGAAGACCGAAGGATCAAGCAACTGAGAAGTAAGCAAATACCTTTAGTCAAAGTAATCTGGAATCAGGCGACCGGTGACGTAACTTGGGAACTGGAAGACAAGATGAAATCAGAATACCCAGAACTTTTCTAGTTATGAATTTTCGGGGATGAAAATTTTTAAGGAGGGTGGTAATGTAACACCCTAAGTTTCAGCGTTTATTTCTTTAGTATTTATCTGTTTTCTACCGCTGTTAACACGACTTATCCGTTAATAAAGCTATGTGAATAATTTTAGTATTTGATTTGCTCTATTTAATCTGAGGTATAGGGAGTAATAGTTATCATTAATTTAGGGTTTTTCTTTCGATGTTTGAATTCTGCCGTAAAACGCTGAATTTGAACTATAGGGCAAGTTTTGACTGAAACATGCCCAAACGTGATCCAAATTTTATAAAATTTGAGATATAAGCATTTTCCAATATTTATGATTTATTGAAAAGTTTTGGGAATTTTTGGGCATCAAAAAATATATAGGGTATTTTCTACGCCTAGAAAAGACCTAATTGCGGCTTTTCGGTTCGCATTTCTAGAAAACGAGAAATGTGGGTACATTTCTCATGCCGCGAGGAACAATTGTGAATTTTGGGTGTGGGGTTATAATTAGAATTTTTTTTGAAGTTTTTAGTACAAAAACCCTAATATACGCGTAACGCCGCGCACCCGGTTGAGCGAGAACGCGACGAAACGAAAATATCTCCAGATTAGGGCACATGGACGAATTACTCAGCCACTAGGGGGGCTGAAATTGCTTTTAATCATGACATTTACAAGTGTCAAGGTGTGATTGGCCATTAAGTAAATGGTAGGTAGTTAATTTAGTTAGGTTATGACTTAATTAGTTAGTTTCTAACTAAATGAATCTTTCCTTCCACTCCTACCCCTAAAATTTCGTGGTCATCATCCTCTTTGGGCTGAAGCTTCACTCATTCCTTCCATTGGTGAAAAACTTGAGAAAAAAAAAACTAGAGAAAGAAAGCTTTGATTTTGGAAGATTTTGGAGATTAAAGTGTGCACCCTTGCTTCCTTTCATCTCCACTCTTGTTCAATCTTCATGTCTACTCTTGGTAAGCTCCATAAACCTTTCCTCATCTC
Organism: Calophaca sinica; assembly: GCA_037113605.1. Classification (NCBI taxonomy): domain Eukaryota; kingdom Viridiplantae; phylum Streptophyta; class Magnoliopsida; order Fabales; family Fabaceae; genus Calophaca; species Calophaca sinica. The sequence goes on along the minus strand of CM073733.1, from coordinate 68,598,045 downwards.
TTTTGGGTTCCATGATATGATTTTTGATGGATTCAAGAGTTTTTTGAAGTTAAAAAGCTTGTTTTTGGCTAGTATTGCATGACTAGTTCCATAACCCTTTGTTTTCTTCCATGAATCACCTTGATTTTGGTATTTTGAGTTTGGAAAACCCTAACCCCATTTGCTGGCCGAAACCATAGGGCTGTCCTAAGCTTTGTTCTTGGCTGGTTCTTGTCAATTTGGTGTTAGTTTTGAAGGTTGAGTAGTTGTATGTTTGGATCCTAGTCATATAACTATGTTTACAAGATTTTGAAAATGGTTTTGGATGCAAATGAGGGGTTGGAAACCGTGGCCTTGAATGGCATTTTGGAGGATGTTTTAAATTGTTTTCAAAGTGGTTTAAGTGTTAGAAAAGTTAGTTGATTGATAAAGGAATTGAATGTTATGAAATGTTTTGTTTCGGAAATGAAAAATTGAAAAAAAATTTTGGGGTTTGTTTTTGATGCATTGAGCCGTGGCCCTCATGGTATTTTAAAACCATGATTCAAGTTGTTTTATGCCTCTTAATAGTGTAAAAGTTGATCAAGAATTTGATTTAGCAAAACAACTTAAAGAAGCTTGATTTTTGGAAAAGATTTAGTATATGTCTTAACATGGTTTTGAAGTTGTAACTAACCTATTTCTTTAATTTTTATGGCATGTTTTATAGTTCTAAAAGTAGTTCAAAGTTGATGAAATACTATTCATTTGGTAAGAAACACTATTCATTTGGTAAAAAAATTTGGTTTATGTTTTTCTAAGTATGTAAAGTAAACGAAAGTTGTAAAACTTGTTTGACTTGAACTTAAAACATAGCCTATGATTAGTTGTGATGCAAATAGGTTAAGTTAGCAAGACTTTAGGTCTTTTTAGGGCCAAAACCGTGGCTGCCCTAGTAGTCTAAGGGCTTGGGTTTTTGGTTCTAATACTTTTAAGTTGTGTTGTTAAGGTTCGAGCGAGGAACGTTCCGGTGACGCGTTGGAAATTCTGTATTCGAGGCGTATTCGAGGTAAGGGAAATTTCTATATAATGAGTTTAGGCTTTTTGCTTTGGTTGTTGTGTGGCTTGATTGAATGAATATTGGTGGTAGTAAGTGTAGTATTTGTTAAGTGTGAAAGTGATGCTGCAACATGCTGTAAGTTGTTGAATTGTTTGCTGCTGTATGAAATGTCATGGCAAGTTTTGTTTGGTCTTGAGTGACAACCATGAATGGTATTGAATGGCTTAAATCATGTTGATTTAATGTTGAATTGAAATATGCAAAAGTTGTTGTTGTGGTATGAGTTAATTAATAATGCGAAGATCGATTGTTGATTTGGGTTGACGATTTACACCGGTAAATCTGATGCGATTCCACAAGCCGAAAATATGATTTCATAAATAAATTGTTAAAGGCATTTTGACTTAAAAATAAGCGTGAGGGTTGTAAGACTAGCCAAAGCTTATGAATAAGTTAGAACCAGAACCATAGTGAATAAAGAACTCGATTGAACTAGGGTTCCAACGACCCAAAACTAAATGATTGTTTGATTTGGTACAACCTAACCTAGATGATATAGGAATTGGAAGCATGAAAATTCATTAAGTAGAGTGAGTGAGGATTCGTCGATCCGCATTGATTAATTAAATTGTACACTAACCATCGAGCATCGACACTCGAAGCGTTTGACTGTCTCATGGACTTTCAAAAGGACGAGTTGTCACTTCATGCCCGCGTGGCAGCAATGCCTAGTGTGTGGCAAGCCTTTGTGGCAATACCCTTGGTAGGGGAGTTGATTTGGACGTTGGGAAATAAAGTTCCTCGTCACTGCTGACCTTGTTTAAGGCTGCAGGTGTATACACAAACTAGTCATACTGCATTGGCATGCATGTCTAACCACATTGTGATGATTTGGTGATTGTTGTTGTTTGAGTTGCTTGTTCACATGCAAGTATTTGATGTACCATGATGAGGTATGTGGTTAATTAAGTATGCCTATATATATATATATATAATGACATGCTGATGTATTAGATGTATATATATCTTGTTTGTCTGCAACTAGCCTGTGATGAACTCGTGGACAAGAAATTTACCCTTGCATTTCTTTTGTTTATGTTTATTCTTGAAACCTACGCTTAGATGTTGCCGATCCCGATGAGGTTCATGGGACCCACGACATATGAGTTCCCTCAGGGGAAGACCCCTTCGGCGTGGGTCGTCAACCCTATTTCTGGGCGGTTGACACACTCAGGGATAGTGATTGAGACTGACGACGACGGGGAGTGCTCCACTGCTGTACGCTTCAGCAGTAGGACGGTTCACCTATACGTACCACCCAACTTACTTACTACACTACCGACGGAGGCGACTGTTGAGACTTTTCCGTTTGTGGACCCCTCACATCCATCCACGATGCCGAGTTCGAGCGTGATTCCACCTTCGACTGGAGTTCCTGAAACTCCTCCCATCGTCACTGCTACTACTTCTGCGTTGCCGACAGCTTCATTGATGACGCCTGCTGCACCTGAGGGTAGTCCTCCCTCTTTTTGCGTTCACTGTCCTCACTGCTCTCATCCCTTGTCCCCAATCCCTACGGCTGGAGACCCTATTAACGGGTGTCGGACTACTAGGGAGTGGACGGCGAGGGATAGAGTCGTGATTGATAGTGAGGACGAGGAGGAGGAGGAGGATCCTTCAGAGGCATCGGGCTCGCTAGTTCTGAGTCGATGTCCTACCGTGCGGGGTTTCCTCGCATGGCGTCTCAGGTTTACTTTTGGGCCAAAGATAGTTAGATAGAGTCGATCGGCTAGACTCTAGTAGTATTTTATGCAAGATGACTTTTGGGCCTAAGTCCTTGATAGGAGCTGCCAGGATGCATCACGGATATGAGTTACTCTAGGTCTTAGGGTTTTCATATGACTGATGTATTTTATTTTGAGTATGTACTGGTGTATATTTTGGAACTCGCCTGCGTGCGAAATACTCTATTCCTTAACACTGCTATGATGCATATATATATAATGGTTGGTTAGGTTTTACTCTGAAGTGATTGGTTATTTGTTGTTCTTAAGTGTAACGCCTATTTTAAAAAAAAAAAATATACCGCTGTTCGTAGAGAAAACCTTTTTGCGAAAACGGGATGTTACATCTTTGCTTTCCTTCTTGTCCTTTGTATCTTTCTTCTGAAACCCCCTTCTGAAGTTTCTCTTCTTCCACATTCTCTGGATCTTCTTAGATATGAATGCTAGCTAATCTTCTGATCCATCATAATCTCCTTCTGAAGCTTCATCATCTGATTCTTCTTCTTCAGCCTGAAAAGCTTTAGAAGTACTAGGTTTATGTTGATTAACTTTTAAAGCAATAGACTTACTCTTCTTGGTAGGTTCTTCTTCATTTAGCTCAAGTTCATGAGCTTTCAAAAAACTTATAAGATCTTCAAGCCGAAGGACATTTAGATCTTTTGCTTCTTGGATAGCAGTGACTTTGGGTCTCCACTGCTTAGTCAAACTTCTCAAGATCTTTCTCACATGGTCAAGTGTAGTATAACTTTTTCCAAGGGCCTGCAACCCATGAACAAGTGTTTGGAACCTTCCAAACATAGTTTCAATGTTTTCTCCATCTTCCATTTTGAATAGCTCATACTGGCGAACCATCATGCTGGCCTTTGTTTCTCTTACTTGGACAGAACCCTTATAAGACAAAACAAGAGAATCCCAGATTTCTTTGGCAGTATCAAACTTACCACATTTATCATATTCTCTTTCTGTCATAGCACAGATGAGAATAAATCTAGCCTTTTGATTTGTTTGATATCTCTTTTTCTGATCATCAGTCCAGTTTTCCCTAGGTATAGCAACACCAAGGGCATTTCCGGGAGAAATGTAACCACTTTCAACTATATACCACAAATCAAGATTTTGTGCTTCAAGGAATGCTTTCATCTTATCTTTCCAGTAATCAAATTTTTTCCATTGAATAGAGGAGGACGATTCATATGACCACCTTCAGCAGACATGTTCACAGTAGGATCTTTACTCTTAACACTGTTAAGTGCTCAACCAAGAGGACGAGGTCTGGTACCAACTGAACGTGAACACAAGAAAGGGGGGTTGAATTGTGTTGAAAACTTTTCGCAAACTGTAAGTTAAAAACACTTAGAACACAGGTTTTTTCAAGACAGTTTGTTAAACGGATGCTGGAAATAAAGCGGACTGGAAAAGCGATTTGTGAAAACTTGTTTTTAACACAGCAGGATAAAGATAAATAGAAAGCAGTAAAGTCAAGAGACACAGAGGTTTATACTAGTTCACTACCAAACTGGTAGCTACGTCTAGTCCCTTTGTTCCTGAAGGATTTTCCTCTATAATCAATCTGATTACAATTTCCTCAAGAGTATTCTACTGTCACAAACTTGACAACACTCTCAACTTCTCAAAACGACTCAGTACAGTCGAGCCTTTGAGGGAACAGCCTTAACTAGGCCAAAACAACTTTTACAAATAATTTGAATACAAGTATAAATAACTCTCACAGAGAGGATAAAAATTAAGTTCAATATAGAAATGCTTTCTAAAAGAAAGTGTCGAACGCTGAGTTCAGTTCTTGTAGTCCAGAGACTTGGCTTGAAACTTGATTGCTCACAGAAGCAGTGCTTTCAGAGTATTGACTCTTTGCAGTGTATAGCAACAGTGCTTGTTTTCAGTAAATGAAGCAATATACTCTTGTACAGTTTTTGGCAGTTTCAATTTCAGCAGTCTCGACTTGTTCTTCAATGGATACCTTGGGGTATTTATAGGAGTTCTAAAGGATATTACCGTTACAGTAAAAATGGCTCCTTTCCATTGAGTGAGGTGATTTGAAAAAGCTGTCTCTTTCTTCCTTTCCAGAGAATATCTTAGTAGTGCATTTTACCGTTTTCGTACTACCTTGCTTTTCACAATTGCTTGTACGATTTTTGTCTTGTAGCTAAAGGTGTCACCTTTGATACCTCGTACAACAATTTTGGCGCATAAGATCAAATTCGAAATCCGTTCCAGAGGCTTCTGAGAAGAGGAGCAATACGTGACCATCACGTGATATAAAATGAAGTTCAGACGCTCGCTCAGATCAGAAGATCGGACGCTCAAGCAAATGGATAGGATTAGTGTCATAAGAGGATAATTCCAGACGCTCAGTAGGACAGTTTACTAGGATGAGCCGGATGTTGACACATGGAGTGTATCCTTCTCTTGAGAGCTTCTTCCTTCTTGTTTAAGTGGCTTCGAAATATATGTAATATTAGTATCTGCACACTTCAAGAATTGTTAGAACATAAATTGTTCTCTTGTGAATATTTTGTTATCATCAAAATTAATGAGGGTCTAAACTTCTCAATCGTTTAGGTTCCAACAGCATTATGTTTAGCTTCTAAAGGAATGATTTTAGTCTAAAAACCTTATTCTTTCAAGTAGTTAGTAATTGAATGTTTAATTAAAAATGATTTGTTAGAAAGGGTTAGGTTTTGAGAGTCTAAGGTTTTAAGTGTAGTTTATAGAAGTGTGCTAAGCTTACTTTGTGGTGATACGAGTTACGAATTCGGAGACCGAGCGACGTGGACCTGAGGAAGTCCGAGCTACGTTAGCGACAGCCTGTGGTAAGGGCGCTTCACATTATATTGTTATTGTTTATGTATTTATGCGTAAGGGCGCTTCACATTCTAGTGTTATTGTTTATGTATTTATGCGTAAGGGCAACTTTTAGATACGATAGGAATTTAATTTCAAGTATGTACGCGAAGAAGTCTGAGAACCTCAGGGTTCGAAGTGAGGGCCTTGTACCCCTTCGTTTTACTGCCTTGTGATATTATAATTATTTAGTGGGCTTATCTGTAAGTGGTTGGCAGCTGTCCCCAACCCCCCACACTTGTTTGATTGCCTCTCTGCCAACTCCATTGAGTTGCAGAGGGATGAACTGAGTTGTTTGACTGTCGTTGTTGACTGAGTTATGATTATTGAGATGAATAGCTTATACAACTGAACTGTTTGCACTATTTTGAGCTTGACATTAATATTATTTGATACGCGGTTAAATACTTATTCGAATTTGCTTCTTGAATTATCATATGCGTTGGTTGATTCATTGGGGTGGTTAAGGTGTTGTCGAAGTCGTTGGAGTCGTCGTGACGTTTTTGAACTTCAACCCGAATAACCAAGGGTGATAGGGTCCCTTGAAGGTACGACTTGGGTGATAGGGTCCCCGAAGCTATGGCCGGTGTTCGGAACCGAACCACCAAGGGTGATAGGGTCCCCTAAAGCTACGGCTTGGGTGATAGGGTCCCCAAAGCTACGGCGGGTGTTCGACTGTTTAGTTCACTGTCGTGTTATTTTTTTAACTCGACCTGAATAACCAAGGGTGATAGGGTCCCCTAAAGCTACGGTTTGGGTGACAGGGTCCCCAAAGCTACGGTTGGTATTCAGCAGCTTGTTCGGCGTTATTTCCGGAATTGTAAAGTGTGATGGAGAGTGTCGTGAGTTGCATTATGGGGCGTTTGTGTACCTTGTTATCTCTTGTTCTATAGTGGCGTGTAGTTGCATTTGCAGGCATTGATGTATTCTTACGGAATGGTGTGTTCTGTTATGCTGCATTATATTATATCATGATATTTTGGATTATCTGGTGTATTTTAAGAAGTTGACCCTTGCCCGTGGTTCCTTCAATTGATGATGGTAACCCAGAAGTTGACAGACGTGGTGGAGATTCCGGCGATGACGATATTGTCAGAAGTGGCCTTTGACTTCCCGAGCATGGAGATTTCCTCGGCTTGGAGTTAAGCCCCACTCCCGGCCGGGATATATATATAGGAGGCATGTTAGAGACCTTCGCGTGAGTGGACTGACAAGGATGCAGACGACTTTATGTAGAAGATTGAGGAGGACCCGTCAGAAGAATTGAGTAGTGATGTGCAGTGGTTGATTGATGACATCTGTCTACCTTGTATACAGTTTTGGTTTGTGACCAGTCTGTCTGTTTTGCTAGACCTTTGTGGTAGCTATTGTTTTGGTGTCCAGGTTTTTACTTTTGGGAGCAGCCCCTGCGTGGGTAACTGCCGGGAGTACCTCAGAAGTATGATTACTCGTGTTAGGGTCTTCATACTTTAGGTGTATTCCTATTTATGCATATTTATTTACTATTTCTATATGTGAAATTCTTCAACTGGCAATCTTTTGGAAGTTGTGTATATGTATTTGGGTTCAGTTGTAATGGTCCTTTTACATTTAGAATTCCGTCATGTTTCAAAAACATTGTTGATACTCTGACTGTGTTTTGTAAAAGGCCTTTGTTTATAAAAAGAAAAAAAAATTACCGCATTTTCCAAAAGGCACGAGAGTATTATTTCGAAAGCTTCCTTGCATTTAGAGTTTGTTCTAGTTTAGTAGCGCTCCGGAAACGGGTCGTTACACTAATCCTCTTTGGATACCTATTTATCTGAAAACAAGAAAGGAAAGGGGTGAGATTAAAAATTTCAGTGAGTCCTTCACGGACCTCTCACCAACACTAACGATACATTCACTATCATAACATCAACATTTCCATATAGATATTCAACATGTAGCAAAACACATTCTTTCTTTGCATTAAACACGGCTGATACATTCCCTTAGGGTCCAATCGTTATTGGACCGGGAATCTATGCCTCCAGATTCGGTCGAGTCTTGCACTTTCATGACCCCGATAGACATTCTTTTACAACATGGATGATTAGACGTCTCTAATCTGCCAGTGGCATCCCATCTTGCCTAACCATGTTGTGAGGAATTCATACTTTAATTCTGGTATTTAGTTTCTATATAAACCTTAAAAATCATTTCTTATAGGTTTAAGCATTCATACATTATGAATACATAAGTCACACATAAACATCATGATATTAGGTCTTAAGGCAAGGAGAAGGAACCATACAATCAATTTACATCCTTTAAGGGTATTGGGAGTAAGGTTAGCTGTAACATCCTCAATTTTCTAACCTTGCTTAACGTGTGTTTATGTGTGATTAAGTGTGCTTGTGTGCCCTAGGTCGGTTTTGTGTGTATTTGACCATGTATTTGACTTTTCGGTTATGTATTCATTTTCTGTGTGATCATGTGTTTGCATTAGAGTATGTTTTGAGGTTTAGTGGGTTGGATGAGGTTAGAAAAATGCTTAAAAAGGTTTTGGTATGAGTCTTAGAAGCCTTGTAAAATTTGAGAACGATCGGAGTTGGGATTAGGGTTTTATGTGTTTGTAACCCTAAGCGAACGTGACTTTTCGAACAGGTAATTGAGACTTTGAATCTTAGTTCCTTAGCCCTTTAGATGCCCTTTTATGTTTAAATTCATGTTTAACTGTTAGGGTATCGAGTTCTGGATCGTACGTACATCGGGACCAGAGAAATCCCGTGAAAGCAGACAAACTGCAAAAAAGCGCGTAGGGAGCATGTAACACCCCGAATCCCTCAATTGTTAGTTTAGAATTATGTGCATAAAGCTTAGTATAGTTTAAAGGTGAATTTCAAGTAATTTCATAATGATTTTCATAATTGAAAAATGAGGATATTGTGTCTTGATGATCCTAAGTGATTAGATGAGTTGAATTAGTTTAAAATAATGTTAATGATGGATTAGGAGATGTGATTAGTAAAGGATAGGAAGTAGCACTCAAGTTTGGGTGTTAGAATCAAGTTTCTTTGAGTTTTGCATTGTGTGAATCGAATTCACAAGCCTGTGAATCGATTCAGGACTGTAAAGCACACCAGGAATTGAGTTTCAATAGGTGTGAATCGATTCACACACCCTTGTGAATCGATTCCAGAAAACACAACTCTCTGGGACTCGAAGTGTGAATCGATTCATTCACTTAAAGTTCGATTCAGGCAATTTTTGCCTGTGTGAATCGATTCACCTATATGCTATGAATCAATTCACAGCTATTAAAAAGCAGAAAACGCACCAGCAAGCTCATAAAACGCGATTTTGGGGGAAAAGGAGAGAGGGGGCAATCTTGACAGGAGAGAAAGAGAGAAACACTTAGAGTTTCTTAAATCCAAAGGGAAACCCATGATTCTTGCTAGATTTCACCAAAACTAAGCTTGAATTTGAGTTGTGAGAGTGTGATTCGTCTGTTTCAGTTTGTAGTTGGTGATTCTCAAATTAGTTTTAGTTCCTTGGCCCGATCAGACCGTGTTTTGGACCCCAGTTTGACCGAACAGGTACCGAACGAGCTAGGGTTTTGCCGAAACTCCTTGAGGAGATTCCTTGGGCCACGAGATAGAGGCTGTAACATCTATTCTCCATATGTGTTGGCCACTGATTCGTGATTCCCTTAGTGGTTTAATAGTTCCTAATTAACTATTCTTCGTGTTTTAGAGTTTTGGTGCTAGTACGGGTATCGATTGTTTGTGAAACTTTATCCAGAATTGCATTTGGGTAAGTTTGAGTCCCTGTACCTCTTTGGTCAATACCCGATCGTGAGCTTCTTTGCTTTCTAATAATTCTGTAGTTTGCCCTAATTCTAATCCGAGTGCGTTTTTGTGTTTCTGGGTAAATTATGGGTCGTTCTGGTGTGCTCGGTTGAATTTTTGGGTGATCCTTAGCCTATTTATTGGTGATGGCTGAACCTGAAACCTTAGTGGGGAGTGTCGATTTTATTGTTCGTGAGTTGTAGGTACGGTGGTACATTTGTTAGTGCTCCCGGTTACTCCGTATTCCAGCGGGAGGAAGAATGCACTTTCATTGGGTTATGTTTAGTAGAATTAATTGTTTGGCATGTGTAGGGTGACCTAAGCCCTACTAGGAGTTGATTGCAGTAACACCTAAGGATAGGGGTTACGGTGTGCAACATCTAAAGATAGGCGTGGTAGACCCATCAGCTAACTTAGGATTATTTATTATTAAATATGATTGCCTGATAAATATGCTTATTTGTGATTTGTGTTGTACATGTCATATGAGGGTAGTAACATGCCTAGGATTTTTTTATGACATGCTTGTGAAGTATGTGATGTTGTGATACTTATGTTAACTTGTGAAATTAGATGGTTATAAGATACTATGTGAAATGTTGTAGCACTTGATTATGATATAGCACATAACATGATATAAATTGGTTAAGTTTGGGTATGTGAGCATAACATGATGTGCGGCATATGATTATGAGGTGTTGGATGCATGCACACGATACATTAGTAACCACTTTATTCTTAACGGGAATGTGATGTGGAGAGGATCCCTGACGGGAAAAGGGGATACCTCGCTCAGCAAATTAGATCCACTCCGTCCCTATCAGAAATAGGGGAATGAACGTCCCAATTAGGAAAGGGGGAAGAGAGTCCCTATCGGGAAAGGGGGATACCTCATGGACTAGGCTAGTGTCACCCCATCTCTATCAGAAAAGGGAGGCGGGAGTAACTATCGGGAAAAGGGGACGGTAACCCTAACGGAAAGGGGGGTTCGCCAAACGTATTCCTATCGAAAACGGGGAGTACAATGACAATAGTAAAGAAAAGATGCACAAATTTATAGAGACATGGGGTAAGTGGAAGAGGGTAGCTAGATCCTATTTGTTATATATATGTGATTAATTGTGTGGATTGTCTTACTCTCATTCTACTTATGCATTTCCCGCTTTTTAATGGATGTGTTGTTCTAACCTCCCAGTGTATTGCATGCTTGTGTGTATGTATTATTTCTGTTTTAGACTTTGTGGACAAAATCATGCAGCCACAGCTGCACCCGATGAAGCAGTTCCTAGTGATGCTGTCGATGACAAAGTAGGCCCTAAAGTCCTTGCTTAGGGGAATTTTGAGTTACAGGCGAGCTGGCTCCCAGAGTGGGAACTCTCAGCATCCACCTCGCTGATGGTTTTTTTAGTTTCCTCGGCTAGGAGTCTTTTGTTGATGTTTTCCTTGGTTTTGGTATGTTTAGATGAGGCGCAGCTTAGCCTCGTAGATTTTATATTTTGGATGACTGTACTAGTACTATTCACACAATGCACACTTATGCACTCTGATAGTATGATATATATATATGCGCGCGCGCGCACACACACACACACACACACACACACACACACACACACACACATATATATATATATATATATATGCGTGCATGACACTTAGTATTTCACTGTGACACGTCGTCGTCTTATTTGTTCCTTCGATTTTAATTTCTTCGTATCTTCATCTCAGCCTGATTCATGCTAATTACGTGAGTTAGGTTAATTACGTAGAATAAAGCATGAATAGGACGGCAGGGTGTTACCTTGGCCCTTCTAAAACAAGAAGAAATTAGGATTTTCAGCCAGGGGGTGCGCTTTCAGCGCCCCTACTGCTGTGGCAGACCGAGACGAAAATTGGAAATGCGCTTTCAGCGTCCCTACTACAGATTTCTGCAGAAATTCCCCTATTCTCTTCCCTTTGTCATGATCTCTTCCAAGACCCTTTTCCCTTAGTGATATGAGCATTAATCATAAAAAAGCATCTGAAACATGCATCTAAAGGAGGTCAAGACAAGGGTTCACCAAAAAAGTTAATATAATCCTTTACCACTTCATGGCACTAACGTTCAATTCATAAATTTCAATTTCATATACAGAATACCTGATAAATCTTCATCACATGTAGATTTATAGTGCTTAATTGAATATTTGTGTTGTGATTTAAGCGAATTCAAAGTAATTATTTTCTTAAATTGTATGATTTAATGTATTCACTTGATCCAGTTCTAACGTTTCTGCATTAGTGTTTTCTATGATTGTTTTTGTCTCTAAGCACAGGAATGGTAGCATAGCCAAAGGATTGGCCTGGTAGCGCGCCTAGACAAAGAAGATTCTGAAAGCTATATCTTGAGCCACATTAATCCAAATGAGATGATCTTGGTCTTGTTGGAAAGATAGAAGAATTATCTACAACTTTGATGAAGGAACCGAGACCTAAATCAATCTCTAAGTTGGGGTAATTTGTGCTACAAGTTGATAAGGTGATGTTGTCTCAGCCTGACACTTGTTCAATGTTTTAATCATATCTGGAGTTGTAGGTGTCTAAATGAGATGAAACCGGTGCCATTGGAAAGCTAAGATCTGTAACACGCGTATTTTTACGATACGTTAATTAACGTTATTTATTGTATTTGGTCGTATTTACGCTATAATAAAGCAATTTCTTGTTCCCTAAGAAAGTGTATTAATTAAATCAAGAGCAAATTAAATTTGAGAATTAATATTTTATATTAATTCACGGTTTGAAAATCGTCAAAAAATTCTAACGAAGTTTCGTCGCGTTTCGAATCGCCGGGCAGTTTTGTCGCAGATAAAATTCTAAATGAACTCCGATTTCGATGAAAATCGAATCGTAACTTGTTGAGACTATTTTTGAATGTTTGACATGATTTTTATTATTTATAATTAAATATTATCACGTGATGAATTAAATTCTCGTTAAATTAATTTTCGCGAATTTATCGGTAACGCGGTTTCACGTCGCCGTGTTTTAACAACCCCTAGACTCTAGAATTAGTGGGTAATCATGAGAGATGTGAGATTAGGTGGGTAGGACTAGATGATGTGATTAACATCTCTTAAAGGTAATAGGTGTCACATAGTGTGTGATTTATTTCAAAAAAATTTACTTTTTACCTATTGTAAATTTTTTTTTATGATGTGTTTATTTTTTTAAGTGAATAAAATGTGAAGACCCCCCATTTTTCAGCTTCATTCACGCCACCCCCACCCTCTCCAACCTCCATCTTCTTCTTTTCTTCCCTTGAAAGGCTCCAAGCTTCCATTGATGCTATCTCTCCAACCTTTGAGTTTTTGGACAAGCTTTCTTCACCAAACTTGTTGCAAATCACCATCTCATGTTAGTTCTTCCTCTTCTACACCATTTGGGGTAAGAAAAAACTTAATTTCTCTCCCCCAAGTTTCTGTTTTGAAATCGCAAAACAGTCCCCCATTTTCCATCTTGTATCTTGTTTCCAAATCTTGTATAAATGCTAGGTTTTCTTCTCTATACCATTAGCTATCATCCCAACCTTTTATTTGAGTATGAAATCAGAATTTTTCCTCCCTCTTTTGAGCCCTAAATCAGCGTCCCAAATCCCTTTTTTTTTTGGTATTTGTTTAATTGTTGTTCTAGTTGTAATTAATTGATGATTGTGTGGTTGTTTGATGTTGTTGATGATTAATAGGAGATGAGACATCATCAATCCTTCCTTTAAAAGCCTTAGGGCGAAACCCTAAGTGGTGCGAAAAGGAAAAATGATGTGATCCTACTTGAATCAACTAATTGATTGTGTAAATGTGTTGTTAGAAGTTGTTAGATGCTTGTTAGTGTTATAGTTTTTAATAAGCATGCTTTACTTGTGATTTTTGAATTTTCCCTATCCTTGAATCATAGATTGTGTGTTTTTGCTTTCTTAGAATTTTGTCAAGCCTATGGTAGATGATTGCATTTGGTGTGAATTGAGTGTAAAAAGCACCCTGAGACACTTGAGTGGAGTGAAACACATTATCTGGAAAGGTGTAATGGGAATTGATTTGTTGCTCTGAGTAAATAAATTCATTTTGGTTACTTGAGTTATGATAATTGGAAATCATGAATACAAAAGAGTAGGTGAATTGATTGTGCATGGATTGTCAAAATTTTTTATAAGAAGTTCACTTAGGTGAAATGGAATTATTTGAAATCCAACCCATGTTTTTGATTGAGTTTGCTTGAGGACAAGCAAAGAGCTAAGTTTGGGGTTGTGATAAGTCTTCATCACATGTAGATTTATAGTGCTTAATTGAATATTTGTATTGTGATTAAAGCGAATTCAAAGTAATTATTTTCTTAAATTGTATGATTTAATGTATTCACTTGATCCGGTTCTAACGTTTGTGCACTAGTGTTTTCTATGATTGTTTTTGTCTCTAAGCACAGGAATGGTAGCATAGCCAAAGGATTGGCCTGGTAGCGTGCCTAGACAAAGAAGATTCTAAAAGCTATATCTTGAGCCACATTAATCCAAATGAGATGATCCTGGTCTTGTTGGAAAGATAGAAGAATTATCTACAACTTTGATGAAGGAACCGAGACCTAAATCGATCTCTAAATTGGTGTAATTTGTGCTACAAGTTGATAAGGTGATGTTGTCTCAGCCTGACACATGTTCAATGTTTTAATCATATCTGGAGTTGTAGGTGTCCACATGAGATGAAATCGGTACCATTGGAAAGCTAAGATCCATATCTTCAACTTTCATGAAGACACCTTGAGATAACTCGGACTTTTCAGAGGTGAAAAATGCAAAACAACGTAGAAAAACGGGTGCAGGAGGGCACCCCGTGCGTGCAGAGCACGCTTGAGCGCTCCTGGAGTGCCAAATCTGACGCCATTCTGTTTCTTAGCCCGCAAGTTGCGCGCGGAGCACACCCGGAGCACTCTAGCGCACTGTTAGCGTTAAAAACACGAATTTTTGATGTTTTAATCATTCTTGACCATTCCAAAGACCTAACACGCCGTGGGGCTCGTCAAGGGGTGCTAGGGTTTCACTTTCCTCCATCTCCAAAGAGGATTCAAGCTTGGGAACAAGGATTGGAGCCTTCAATGGAGTGGATTTCTACCTTTTCTCTATTTTTCTGGTTTGGTTCTTGTTTCTCTATGAGTAACTAAGCTTTTTAGGCTAGGGTTAGATGAATTTTATGGAAACTCTTATGTAGTTTGGTTTACTTATATCAATGCAAGTTTATTTCATTTATATTTGAGCCTTCATCTCTATTCTTAATGCTTTTGGTAATTGATCACTATCAAATTGATTTTGGGTTCGTCTCACAATCGGAAAATTGGGGTTTTTAACTTGAACTGAGTTTGTTGGTCATGTTTAGGAGGATTATAGGAATATAACCTTATGAGCATGTGTTCTTATGAATCATTGATCTTTATGCTTAACTGTATCATTGGCCACCTAAGGAATTAGGGATTTTTGGTTTAGTTAAAGGGTTTATGAGACAAGGAATTGTACTTAATCTAATATCGTTGATTCGAACTTCAATTTGTATGGAATAACTTGCGTTGGTTGTAGATTGAATGCATAAGAGTGGAAACAAGAGGATTCGATCCTTAGTCGTTTTTAATCCTTTGAGTTTCAAATCGTTGTTATTGTTATTTTTCAGTTGTTACAAATATCATTGATTCCAAATACTAAGAATTGGTTCCCGTTCAAAATAGATACGAACTTTGTTGAGTTAAATAATCAATCGCAATCCCTGTGGAGACGATCTTACTTATCACATTATTACTTGTGCGATTTAGTACACTTGCCGAAATCATCAACAATACCACACATCATTTTATCAATTATTATCAAGGTAATCTAGCAGTAAACCAGTCAAGAATGTAATTCCATACTCATATTACCAATTTTAACATCAAACATCAACATGCATGAACATGTAATTACTGGATTTACAGCTAGGTACACAAACAGGGGTTTTGGACATGATGACTTGAGGATTTCAATTAAAACCCAAACTAAATTTTCAGGACATTGCATAGAAGAAGGAGAAGAAGAAGAAGAAGAATATGAACCCCATCATGGGGCTTATGAATGCCCATGACTAAATTTATCCTGATTCTAGAAGAACTCGCCTTAATTCCTCAACTTATGGATTTGAACTCAAAGAGGTTGGTGCTTTCCCTTCTTCTCTCCTTCTCACTCGAGTTCTCCCTCCTCTCGAGTAGCTAGAACTTCACTTTCTTCAAGCTCTTGGTGGTTTTTGCTCCTATTTGGTTGTGGCTAACTTGATTCCACTACTTTCCTCTTTATCTCTCAATCTTCCTCACTTCCCCTCATAAATTTTTCTCCATGAAAGCTCCCCTTTTTTTTTTCTTTGCTCATGCATGTAACAGTGTTTTAAAAATGTTTGAAGGGAGCTAGATACGAGATGGAGGATCGACTATGGGGGAGGCTAAGGGGTGTGGGTGAGCTGTTTTGATAGAAGGGACCATTTTACCCCTAAATAGTTCCATGAGTTTACCCATTTACTCCTTGATTCTTATTAAATTCCCTACCTATCCTTTGTACTATTTCCACCCTTTATTTTACCACTTACCACCAAGGACTTTTAAACATACATGAACATAAAATTTGTAATTAAATGTGTATTCTTCCTATTACTTTAAAAGAGTAACTATGAACATATAAATAATGGGCTAGGTGGGGTGTTACAAAGATCCTTTTGCCCTTTCCTCTTTCTACTAGTGGTTGAGGGCCTGGGTGGGCTTACACAGAGTGCTATATCGCTTGGCTTGGGTTGGATCCTTTAAAGTATCTTGGGCTTCTGGTGAGTGCAAACCCATGAAGGTTATCCACATGGGAACCTCTTTTGGGTGTACTACGTGGTAGACTTAATTCATGGAGGAATAGATATGTTAGCCTTGGTGGGAGGATAGTTCTCGTCAATTCGGTCTTTAATAGTATCCTTATCTTCTTCATGTATTTTATCAGATTCCGATAAAGGTGTGGTACTCGATTTTCCAACTGCAACCGAGATTTTTGTGAGGCGGCTTTAATGAAGGCAACCAAATTTCGTGGGTCAAATGGTCAGATGTTTGTATGCCTAAGGCTGAGGGCAGACTTGGGGTTAGAGACCTCAAGATGTCCAATTCGAGCCTGTTGGGCAAGGGGAAATGGAGGCTTTTGGATGGTAGGGCAGCATTTGGAAGGAGGTCATTATGGAAAAATATGGTGATAGAGTGGTCGGCTCCATGTGGTGGTTCTAGGATTCACTACCTAACATCAACATAGAGGAAGGATATTTACTCAATTGGTATGACTGGGAGGTAGATGTAGATTGGTTTGTAGATAGAATAGTGCGGAGGGTGGGGATGGTGGTTCCATTACTTTTTGGCATGAAACATGGGTTGGGCCAACTCCTTTGAGTCAGGTTTACCTGAGCTTTTCTCAGTATTTGATCAGTAAGAGAGCTGCATAGCATAGATTGCAAGGCGGGTGGGAGGTTTGTGGGAGTGGGGGACATGGAGAAGAAGGTTGTTTGTCTGGGAGGAGGGATTACTTCAGAACCTGCTACATCTTCCGGCTTCGGTATCTTTATCTTCGGTAGAGGATAGGTGGGTTTGGAGTAGGCACCTAGATGGAGTTTACTTGGTTAGCTCAACATATTCCCTTTTGTCTTCATGCTCCACCACGACCTCTGTCTGGACGGATTTTCAGGTGTTGGTGCTTGGTAAGCTATGGTAGAGTTTTGACCCTACTAACGTAATTGCCTTATTTTGGCAATTGCTCTTGGACAGGATCCCTTCTCAGGTGAACCTCTTTGGTAGGCGCATCATTTCTACCCAGGCCGAGATCACCTGTGTTCTTTGTGGTACGCACTGGGAGTCCACACTTCACCTGTTTCTCTCATGTGATTTCTCCTTCTCAGTTTGGTATGCGGTTGCAAGCTGGTTGGATGGTCTAGGGCTATTTCGCAGGACCTTTTCCAGTTGTTCTTGCTTTTGCATTCTTTTGGTCGTGGTGCCCGTCGTAAATAGGTGCTGGCTTTAATATGGCATGTTGTGGTTTAGGCTGTTTGAGAGGTGCGTAACAACTGTATCATCTAAAATCTGTCGTTAGATTGATTACAGATTTTGGAGTGGATCTAAGTTTTATCTTGGAGATGGTTCCTGGCTAGGAGCAATCGACAGCATGCCTATACTATGAGTGGTTTGTGGATGCGTTTTGGTGTATTACTAGGTAGTGCCACACGGGCCCTAGCTGCTCTAGTAGTGCCCCCTGTTTCCCTTCCTTGGTGTTTTGTATAGTCATATCTTGTTTGGATTGATGTTAATTTCTCGTTTGAAATTCCCTCTACTTTTGGTGGATGTATGGGTTGAGTACCCTTTGTGCTCCCTTATCCTACATATATAGATATATGGCATTAAAAAAAATCTGTAAACATATATTTACACTTTGTATATATGTAATCAATTTATTAAGATTTTTTACAAAAACACTATCAAATATAGTGGTACACCTAATATGCACCCTCTAGAAAAAGTTCCAAAGGTGGAACCTCTCATTTTAACCTATAATAGCAGGTTGCCTATATATTCTTTATTTGAAAAGATTAGATATGGTATTTACATTTAAACCTGTTTTCTAACATCACCGTGACACACAGACACTTTCTCAAACACCATGGATGCAACACCCAATCCACCAAAATCTTCACTCTTTATTCTTGTTGCACAACCGTCCGAACTCCTAGAAAAATTCCATGAAAAATACTATACTCTGTAGTAGTTTTACAATGAATTCCATATGATTAGTAGGGTGAAATTATACAGTGTTCCGGACTGGGCCCGAGCCCAATCCGCATCAACAGTGGGCCGAGTTCGGAACTGGCCCAAGTGCGTCAAAGCCAGTGCCGAAAGATCGAGGTCGTCAAATGATAATCCGATCTAGACAGTCCAATCTCATCAACGACCTCTATTATGCGTAGCCCGTATGTTACTGAAGTAGAACCGTTGGATCAAGTCGACGACGACAAGCTTGCCACGTAGAATGATGCTAGTAATCGTCCTTACATGGTCCTTACCTTCTAACATCACATATTCTCACCTGCTTCACTCACTTTCTCTAGCGTTAGAGTGGTTTTACATGTACCATCACCACTGCGCCCGACCATCAGAATTCAACTTGGTGACGGTTCACTTCTAATTCCGGCCACTTCAGATCTCCGAACTGATTGTTTTGTTACTTTGAATTCTGGGGGAAGAAATGATGCATTGACGATCATCATTTTTCAAATAAAAACAAAACAAATTTACTAATTGGAACATTGGTTTTATGGGAGCAATCTGTAACATCCCAAATTCCCTAAGCTTAATTATTAGAACCCTAAGTGAAAAAGGAATTTAATCCCTAAGGATTAAATAGAGTTATAGCTTGTAATTTTGTAAGTTAAGGCTAAATTAGAACCTAGGGATAAAATGGTAATTTCCCCAAGGAGTTAGGAAATATGGGACTAAGTTTTAATCGACTAAGTTAGGAACTAGAACCTAGGAGTAAGTTTTAATTGATTAAATTACTCAAGAATTTATTAGGGACCAAAGGATTAATTTTGGCAACTCAAGAGGACTTATAAGTCAAACTTTGTAAATTAAACAATTGACCTTGATCCACCATACACCACCTTTCATTTAATTCCACTCTAGCATCCTCTCATCCTTTCCATCCTTCCCCTTTTATCGAACAGAAGCAGCAAAAAAGAAAAAAAAAAGGAGAAAAACAAAAGAAGAGAAAGAAAGAAGAAGAGGGAAGGAGAATGGAAGAAGGGCGTACGACCGGAAGGGGAGGAAGAAGAAGCAGGGCGCGGCGGCCCTGTGGTGGTGGCGCAGTGGTGCGCCTGAGCAGAGGAGGGAGGTGAGGCCGAGAGTGAGAGAGAGGAACTGAGAGAGAGGAGATCGAACGAGAGAGAGAGAGATGGAAGAGGGAACTCGAAAATGGAATAGGAAGAAGGAGGTTCTACCCCCATTGAAGGCCAAGAAAGAAGAATCAAGGATCCTCAACCAATCTTTTCATCTCCATCACCAACCAAAGTTAGGGTTTTGCTCTCCAAACACCCAATGTGAGTTCTCTTTTGGGGTTATTGTCATATAGAGGTTGGGAACCTTGAAAAACCCATTATTAGGATGTTTGTCTCTAATTGCATGTGTTGAATAATATTCTTGCATGATAGAACTTGGTAACCTTATGTCTAAGTCAAGGGGTTCTCTTTATTTTTAGGATTCTTGAGCAAAAATATGTTGTTAAATATTTTGATGGGTTGCATGTATTATCTTTGATGATTTTGATGATTTGGGGATGGTTAAAGGAACTCCCATATATGTTGCATTGAGCTTATTTTGTGTGCCCGTAAGATGTTTGTGTTATGTCCTCTAAGAGTCATCTTGCATATTTGTTATGGATATAGTTTGGATAATCATAAATGTCTAGATTTAAATGTGTGATGGTTGTGATTTTGTCCTTGTACTATAGGTATGAATATCACCTCCAAATTATGAGAGAAATCAAGAATTAGTGTTCATTGGGTTTTGGCTTAAATAAGGATTGGGATGAATCTCAGGAATAATTTGTGGATTGTCATGATGTATGCTGTAACACCTGAGGACGAGATCGACATCGTATTAGGACGACGTATCGAGACCTCGTCCAAGACCTTGTGTCGAGATCCCGTGCCAAGATCGCGTGCCGAGGTCATTTGCCGAGCTGATGAGACCGCGTGCGGCACTAGCCGCCGAAATGCTGAGGAGGTCGCGTGTCGAGCTGATGAAGTCGCGTACCGAGCTGAGGAGGCCGCGTGCACGAACTCGTGTTAGAGCCTTGTGCGCTTGCACGAGCACCCTTGGTCGACATCGTGTCGAGATGATACCTCGTATTCTTTCGAACGTTATTCAGCGCTATTATTATATTGTTTGTAATAATTATATTGTCGGCTTGCCGTTCTCGTCGCGTGTCTAGACCGTTGACCGACAGAGTAGAGGGTAATTATGAGAGAGGAACGATTAGACGGGTAGAATGATTGATGGGATTGGCATCTTAAAGCTGAAGTTACGATTATACCCCTTTTCTCACCAGCTGTATTCACGATCGGTTTTCCCTCGGATACTCATTTCTCTTTTCTTCTTTCTTTCTTCTTCCTTCCTTCTGCTCTGAGTTTCGTTGTTTTCTCCAAGAACTTCCATCGACGAAACCTTGAGTTCCATCGAGATTCTGCACAAATTTACTTCATCAATCTTGTTCATCATCATCTTCTCGACCTATATCTCGCCTGCTCGACCATCACCATTGAGGTATGAAGAACAGATTTTTCTTTTCCTCTGTGCTACTGTTTAGCGCTATTTCTTCCTTCCATTTTAGCTAGTTTTTATGCTTCCAAATCATGTCAAACTGATGGGTTTTCTTCTTCACGATATTACCTATCTTTCTAACCGATTAATTGGGCTTGTAAAACAAATTTTCTTCCTCTGTTTTTCTGCAATCAGCAGTGCCCAGAAACCCCCATTTTTGGTTTGTTTCGATTTCTTGTTTTTCGTTTGTTGCTTCTGGTTGTTGTTGTTGTCGATCTATCTGTTGAAGCATCAGATAACCTTTTTCATGAACTTTTGATCAAAAACCCTAACTTTGTGTTAGAGGAAAAATATATTCAAGTTCTTGAGTTTTATATTTTCTGGGTTGTGATTAAGTTTGGGAAGAGAGCTAAGGGTATTAGAACCCATAGATCGAACTGAGTTGTGTTTGTTTTAGGAAGTCTGATTCCCGAGATCGTGTGATTTCCGAATCGAGGTGTACGGGAAAGCGAATCCAAGGACGTGGAAGCAGCGGAATCCAGATCGAGAACTGTACGTGTCGAGGTCGACTGAGAAGCGTACGTGTCGAGGTCGATTGAGGACTCGTGACGCGTGTCGAAGTCGTTGTCGAGCTCGATTGAAGACAGCCGTGTCGAGATCGAGTAAGAGAAGTCGTTGTCGAGCTCATTTGAAGACAGCTGTGTCGAGGTCGTTGTCGAGCAGCATTAATTTGGAGTTCGGTAACGGCAACTCTTAGACATTATTAAGACTTTATTTTTATTGTTATATTTATGTATGGACTCCTTGATTGGTGTCGAGATTGGGTTTTTGCATGTATTTGATATGTTATTGAATATATGTTGTGAATGGTGTATTGCTGTCGAATTGCGTTTCTTCATGCAGAATGTTTTATTGCTTAAATGTCGAATTGCGTTTCTTCATGTTAAGCATGCTCTCTTTATTTGATATGTGATCAAGTAAGTTGTGTTACTCTTTGACATGCGGCGAGCTAATCATCGAGTGAGAGAGCTAGGGAGTCGTATGACGTTTTTGAGCCGGACCCAGATAACTGAGGGTGCTAGGTCCCCTTTTTGTTTATGGTGGATTGGCTAGGCGTCGCATTATCAGTTTGGGGTTGGACCTGCTGATTAATGCATGGTATCGGTTTGGGGTTGGACCTGCCGTTTACCTATTACGTCAGTTTGGGGATGGACCTGCTGACGATATTCCGGAATAAGAGTCGAGTCGAGTCGAGTCTAGAGTGAGATGGTCGAGTCACGTGTGGTGATTGAGATACATTATTGTGTTGCTTATTTCTTTATGTCGAGCTTATCTTGAATTGTTGAGAAGTTGACCCTTTCCCGTGGTGCCTTCAATCCATGACGGTTACCCAGGCGATGTCGAGGGCGCAGGGAACTCGACAGCAGATGATGCCGAGAAGGAGCTCGACGAGGACCCGAGTGACGACCTCTACTTGTCGTGATTGATTATATTGTTAGATGTTTGTTTTCTGATGACTGTACTTTGTTTTTCTTTGTGTTCGAGGTCGTGACCAGTTTGGGCCGGTTATGTTTTGTTGCTCTGAGGTAGACTGGTGGTCTTACTTTTGGAGCAGCCCCTGCGTGGGAGTTCGCTTAAGTACCCCTGTGGTATGATTGCTCTTTTGAAGTCGTCATACCTTAGGTGTATTTTCTTTATACATTGCTACTCTGTATTTTGTATACATTATTATTTCGAGTGATATATATATGTATGTTATGCATGTATGTTTTATTAGAATTTAAGTCTTGTGTCTTAGTTGCACCATGTTTCGAAAAGCTGTAATTACTCTGATGTGCACGAGTTGGTTTTAAAAAAAAATATATCGTATTTTTAAAAGGCACAAGAGTTTCGTTTTAAAACACATCTCATATAGGTTTATGTTGAGCTCGGTGTGTTGAGCTCGGTAACTCGAGCTCGGTATATTGAGCTCGGTAGCGGTCCGGAAACGGGTCGTTACATATGCCTTGATTTTCCAAATGTACATGTTAATGCTTATTGGAATCATCATTGATTTGAAATTGGGGTCGAGTTGGTAAGGCCCCTTTGGGTTTGAATTTGATAAAGGTTGCTAAATGAACTATATGTTTGATTTGGGGTTGTTTTGATAAGTGTGTTGGATTTTTTATAATGATTGATTGTGTTGTATACAAGCATTCATGAATGGTATGTAATGGGACGGGGTTAAGGGAACTCTCTGAGATTTTTATATCTCACCCTTTTCCTTTGTTTATTTCAGATGACAGGTACACCTAATGGATGATGTCCGTCTATATTTGATACCGGATCACGAGTTTGTATTGTGTATTGAGTTAGGTCTAAGTGATGTTAGTAACTAAATTGTAAATTTAATTAGCTTTATTCATTCTCCTCATCTACAAGTGTTTTATATTTGTATATAGGTACTTTCATTATAAATTCCGCCTTTCGAACTCTGATATACGCATTATAGCATTAGTATATTGATAACCAAATTTTGATAGAACCCTTAGAAGTAAATTCAACTATTACTCTTTATGTATTACAAAAGCTTTTATTTAATCAAAGTTTGGTAATTCCATAGTTGTAAGTTGTTGTTTCTTATAGTTATCCCTTATTATTAAAGAAAATTTTCCCGCATTATCTTTAAGTCTTGATTATTTTAGTAAGTAACACCCTGATTAGAGTCGAGGTGTTACACAATCACCCTGAATAAAAAGTTAATTGTTCACAGCAAGCATCAACACCTCTCAAGGCCACCACAAGGGCTGACGACAACCACTCCAGCCATCTCTGCATCACCCACTAGTGGCCTCTCTCAACTTCATGAGCCCCAAATGTCAGGAACCGTTGCAGCCTATCACAGCCACCACATGCTCACGACAATGTCGTTCACTACTAGTCCTTGCCACTCTCGTCACAGAATCACATCTGCTGTATGCAGCACACATGGCCGTATAGTACGCAAGGCCTGAACGTGAACACAAGAAGGGGGTTGAATTGTGTTTACAAACTTTTCACAAACTTTGAATTAAAAACACTTTGGAACACTTGAAAAAGAATCTGTTTGAAATCGGATGTTGGAGTAGGACTAGACGCTGGAAATAAGATTTTTGAACACTCGTTTTTATGCGCAAGATAACCGTAAGTATAAAGCAGTAAAGCAAGAGACACAGAGATTTATACTAGTTCACCACCAACCTGGTAGCTACGTCTAGTCCCTTCTTTCCTGAAGGATTTTCCACTATAATCAACTGATTACAAATTTTCTTAAGAGTATTCTACTGTCACAAACTTGACAATACTCTTAACTTCTCAAAACGACTCAGTACGTTCGAGCCTTTGAGGAACAAAGCCTTAATTAGGCAATACAACTTTCACAAAGATAGTTTTGAATACAATCAAGATAACTCTCACAGAGAGGATGAAAAGATTAAGTTCAAACAAATAACTTTCTAAACGAAAGAATCAGACGCTGAGGTCCAGCTCTTATAGTCCAGAGACTTGACACGAAACTTGATTGCTCACTTGAGTAAAACCTTTTCAGAATATAGTCTCTTACAATTTTTCTAGTCGTTCTTCAATGAATACCTTGAAATATTTATAGGAATCTTGAGGATAATACTGTTGCAGATATTTTAGCTCCAAAACATTGGGTGAGGCAATTTGAAATTCTGTCATTTTCTTCCTTTTCAGAGAATATCAGAGCAGTACATATTTCTGTTATTGTACTATCTGCTTTTCACACAATTGCCTTGTATGAATTTGTCTTATTCTATAGGTGTCACCTTTGATTCCTCGTACATAAAATTAAGCGCACAAAATCAAATTCGAATTCCGTTCCAAAGTAGCTGAGGTGAAGAGCAACAACGTGATCATCACGTGATTCATTAAAAGACCAGATGCTCGCTCAGAACAGGAGACGGACGCTCGCAGTAATTGAGTAATCCACGTGTCAAAGAATAACACCATCGGACGCTCGCTTTACGCAAGACGGTTATGTGAACCGGATGCTGACACACATGGAATATATTCAGTACTTGTGAATTTTCTTCTTCTTGCTTGAGTGAGATAATACATAAGAGATTTTAATACCTGCGCACTCAAAGACTTATCAGAAGATACTTTGTTATCATCAAAATTAATGAGGGTCTAAACTTCTCAATCATTTAGGTTCCAATAATCTCCCCCTTTTTGATGATGACAAATATCCAAGGTTGATGAACAATTTAATTTTAAAAATAATCTCAAGGGTCTCCCGCTGAGTTCAACAACTCAGATAAAATTAAATATATCAAGTATCAGAGCGATCTATGATAATTAGAGTATTTATGTGATTGCAAAAATACGTATAAGTATCAGAGCATATATTTGATTTAAACGATGAGATCGGATACTGAGAACAATTTACCAACAATGAATATACTCAAGTATCAGATGCTGAAATTCATTGTACAAAATTGAATAAAATTGTGCCAACAGATATTGAAGATTATCAAAGCACCAGACAATGAATATCAATGAGTATCTGAGCAATTAAGGAACATGCTATGTATATGATTTATGCATGAAATTTGTGATACTTCAGCGTATCCATCGGACTTTCAACGAGTTCATCAGACCTTTCTTTTACTCCCCCTTTTGTCATCAAACAGAAAGAGTGTAAAACATATCATATTCAAAACAGTAAGTAGTAGTATTTAGAAAAATTTGAAGATAAGGTTAGATCAATTGAAATATAATTATACCAAGTAACATAAATATTTGATTGTATCAAAAATAGAAAGTGTAATTAGCACACAAATACAAATTAAAAAAAAATTTAGGGGTTTGGTGGAGGTGGAGGATCCAGATTGAAACGTTCCAAGATGAATTTCAAAGTGCTTTCCAACTGAGCCACTTTTTGATTAGTTGCCATGATAGCTTCAAACTCTACTCTAGGCAAAATGACAACATCAGCATTTGCAGGTGCAGGTTCAACATCAGCTTCTGGAACCGATTCAACTGTAACAGCCCTTTGAGATTCCATCTTCTGGTGCTCTGCTAGCACATCTTGTGACAATCTCAGTTTCCTTTCCTTTCTTGCCTTAGCCTGCTGAAGGAGGTCATCATTTGGTAAGGACCATTTGATGAATCTTCCCAGCTTCTGTTTCTCTTGATCCATTTCCCATTCCCATCTACACAGAAGTTCTTCAGGATACAGCATAAGCATAAAAACAGTTTCCCTGTGCTGAAGCAGATCTTTAGTATAAGCATCAAATTGCACCAAGGCAGCTTCTCCAAAAATTCTTCTTATAAAAACTCTCATTCCATCAAAAATGAATGTGAGTCCTTCATTTTCAGCAAGGAATAACTTATGCAGATTCTCCCTATCATCTTCTTCAATCTTCAGAGGCTTAAAATAGGGAATAATGGCTTTGTCTTTCCAAGACATAGTCCATTGTCTCCAATTAAAGCCAATATCAAAATGTTTGCAAACAACAGCCCATTGATCTTCTATTTTCATAGCATTCAGGGGCCTTACAACAGAACACATAAACATATCATCAAAATGAATAGTACCAAGTTTTGCGTCTATTACCCTGCTGATGGAGCCAACTATAGGAACAGTTGCTTTCTCTGCATTGCAGCAGCCAGAAGAACCAGTGCTCCAAGTATCTTTATTGAGAAAGTTTAGGTATACTCGCCGAGCATGGTCTTCACCAACCTTGTTGATCAGAAGCTGAGAGAATGATTTGACATCAAATCTTCTAGGAGCTTTTTCATATTCCTTCAGTCCAATTCTGCTGAATGGCATTTTCCCAGGGGTTGGTTCCTTCCTTTTTCCAGGAATAGACCAAGGCAACCACCTTTGCCTATCGGGTACAATCTTGACAGACGCTGAAGCAGGATCTCTGTATTGATGGATCAGCTCAAGCCTTTTCATCTCCAGGCAACGAGTCATAAAAGCCACTTCTTCATCTATTATCCACCTTCCGCATTCTTCAAGAGTAAATGGTTCATTATGTGATAGGAACCTGGGAAGATCAATAGTGAAGGAAATTATTTTTCTATTTGATTGAGGTCTCAATCTTCCCTTGAAGGACATATCAACTTGCTTATCTCCTTCTTTAAATACAACTCTTGATGGAGAGGCAACTTCCAGTCTTGCAACTCCAGAAGTGAATGTTTTCAAATGCCATAGAGAAAGGTGATCATAAATGGAGTAATACACATCTTCTAATACACATCTTCTCTAACAAACCTTTGTCTGTTAATGGCAGATACAAACTTCTTTGCAACCGAAAAGGAGGTAGGTTTGTAAGTGAGGGTAAGTGGGAGAGGTGAAGTCTTTTTGACAGTGTAGTTTTTGGGCTTGTTTGGATTGATTTTGAAGAGTTGATTGAATGGGTGAGAGTGGAGTGAGGATATGTATATAGTGAGGGATGTGTTTGATAAGGTAGAGGTTTGTGGTGAGGGAAATGTAAGTGTTTTGGACTTTGTAGTTAATTGGGAGGTTTGTGGTTTGGTGGATGGAGGTTGTGTGTAGTATGTTTGTGGTTTTGTTTGTGGTTGTGCAATAGATAATGGTGGTGCAAGAATAGTATCATCAGACTCAAAGTTAGTTACATAATCATCACTGGTAGAATCTAGTACCTTTGGATTAAGCTTCTTAGAATGCCTAACCAATCTCTTCCTTTTGCTTTGTGGAGCAGCAGCAGCAGGAGGAGGAGGTGGAGGAGCTTGCTTCTTAGAGCCAGATGCTGAAACATGCTTTTCAGCTTCTTCCCCATAATGCTTCTAATGGGGACTCGGTCCTCATCATCTTCTGGTACAGTTTTACCTTCTGGTGCAGAAGGCACCTTCTACTTTTTGCTTCTTGTCTCCCTTGCTGGAGACTCACCAGTTCTCTTCGCACCAAATACTGAGCTTCTGGTGGGTTTTGTTTTAGCTTCTTCACCAACAAAAGCACCAGCTTCTTCTCCTTATTCTTTTTTTACCTTCTTGATCATATCAGCGTTGATCAATTTCATTCTCACAAGGCTATTTACTCCAAAAACCTCAGGACAGACAATAGCACCCATTCCAAAATACTTATCTATTTCTTCTTTGTTTATCAAGGCACTGAGTCTTCTCGCAATTCCATCCTTGACCATCATAGCAGTAAGAGGAACTCCATAAGGATTAACCTTGATAATGTTCTTCTTGTCAGCAGAACCCTTCCTTGAACCAACAAGCGTATTGACAATATTGTTAAAAATCAACCTAGGCAAGTTGATTTTGTGACCAGCCATATAATTTCTCATAATTAACTTCTGCTCATAGTTCACTATGTCACTTGACCCAGTCTTCAGAATAATGCTCTTAGTAATAACTTTGTGTAGAATTCTGTAATGACTTTTTAGATTCTTGGCAGTAGGAGTTACATCATTTTTCTTCAACTGGCGATAGTTCTCGAATAGAGCCTCGTTGACGTTTTCCATTCCTCTGAAAGCATCTTCCCAACCAACATAGTAACTTATGCCTTCAAGGGGTCACTTAATCGTTTCAGCAATGGTGTTTATGGTGAACACCAACTTGAAACCTCTGACATGACCTTTAACTATTCCACCCGGAAGCATATGAACGTTTCCCCAGAATTCCTTGATAGCATTAACCAACACATCAACAGGTTCCCAAAGGAAGTAGTTTTTCTAACCCAGATTCGTCGAACCTTCATCTAAATCAAACCCATAAAGCTTGAAACTTTTCAAGTGGATTCTGTTATCAGTCAAAAGCTTTGCGTCTTTCATGGTGTCGAAGATAGCAGTGTAGTCACCGACCTTAACGTTGGCCATGGTAGCAGTTGGAGAGTGATTTGATGGAGGTTTAGAGTTTCAGAGAAATTCACAGAGAGAGAAAGAGAGAGAGAGAGAGAGAAAAACAGTTTTCGCAGACAAAAACAGAGAGTGGAGCGAAAGTGAAGGAGTAGTGGGAAAGTTTTGATAAATGGTACAGTTACTTTTTTTTAAAAAAAACTCTTCAAATTTCCTCTGAATAAAAATAATTCAAAAAGAAAATAAAATAAAGATTCCCCCTTTTTTTTTAATAAATGCAGTTGCCAAAATGAGGATAAAATTAAGAAAAATATTTTATTGAAAACATAAATAATCATGACTCGGATTAGGTTTGATGAGACGCTTAAGTACCACACGAGTTCAACATGTGTGTGCTCGGACGCACGCAACCGAATTCACCGTACGTTTTGTTATACATTATGAATGACATATCATATGAGTACATGTGTGGATGCTTATGTCATACCAGATGCTGAATGATGCGTATCATAAGACGCTGAGATTAATCATTCTTCTATAAGATGAAAATTTAGATTTCTTCTAATAAAATTGAATCTATCCTCAGCAAGAGGTTTTGTAAAAATGTCAGCGCCACTGATGATCAGTGTCTATAAATTTTTTTTCAAGAATTCCCTTCTGAACATAGTCTTTTATGTAGTGATGTTTAATCTCAATGTGTTTTGCTCTAGAATGCAATATAGGATTCTTAGTGAGACAAATTGCAGATGTATTATCACAGAAGATAGGAATGTTACTCTCTTTTATCAAGTAGTCTTCAAGTTGATATTTCATCCATAGAAGTTGAGAACTGCAACTTGCTGCTGAGATATATTCAGCTTCTACTGTTGAAAGTGAAATTGTGCTTTGTCTTTTGCTTGACCAAGAAACAAGATTTGCTCCAAGGAATTGTCAGCCTCCACTTGTGCTTTTCCTTTCAATTCGGTCTCCAGCAAAGTTAGCATCACAGAAATCTACTAACTTGTAATCTTTTGATTTCTTATAGAGCAAACCAAGATTAGTAGATCCTTACAAATATCTAAATATTCTTTTAACAGCACTAAAGTGTGATTCTTTAGGATCAGACTAAAACCTAGCACACAGGCAGACGCTGAACATAATATCAGGTCTTGAAGCAGTAAGTTAAAGTAGAGATCCAATCATACATACCTCTGTACATTTTCTGATCTACCTTCTTACCAGTTTCATCTTTACCAAGAATGCAAGTGGGATGCATAGGTGTGCACATTGGCTTGCAATCCACCATCTTGAATTTCTTTAGCAATTCCTTGATGTATTTGCTTTGATGTATATAAATACCATCATTGTATTGCTTGAAGTGAATTCCAAGGAAAAACTTTAATTCTCTCATCATGCCCATTTCAAATTCAGTCTGCATTAACTTAGAAAATTCTTTGCACAGACTTTCATTAGTAGCTCCAAATATAATATCATCAACATAAATTTGAACAAGTATAAAATGCTTGTTTGATGTTTTTCTAAATAGAGTAGTGTCTACTTGACCTCTGATAAAACCGTTTTCCATTAAAAACGAACTCAGTCTATCATACCAAGCTCTAGGAGCTTGCTTAAGACCATACAGAGCCTTTTTAAGTTTAAAAACATGTTCTAGAAATTCAATATATTCAAAACCAGGAGGTTGTTTCACATAGACTTCCTCAGTTATAAAACCATTCAAGAAAGCACTTTTCACATCCATTTGATAAAGAATTATCTCATGGTGTGCAGCAAATAAAATCAAAATACGAATAACTTCTAACCTTGCAACAGGTGCAAAGGTTTTAGTAAAGTCTATACCTTCTTCTTGTGAGTAACCATGAGCAACTAATCTTGCTTTGTTTCTCATAACCTTACCATTTTCATCAAGCTTGTTTCTAAATACCCATTTAGTACTAATAGCTTGCTTATCTTCTGGTAGAGTGACTAACTTCAAGACATCATTTTTTTGAAATTGATTCAACTCTTCTTGGATAGCCAAAATCTAACCTTCATCTTCCAAGGCTTGATCATTCGTTTTAGGTTCCATTTTAGAGAGAAGAGCAATATCTGCATGCTCTTTGACAGAGGATCTTGTTCTAACTCTATCTCCAGGTTCTCCTATGATTTGATGTTTGGGATGATTGGTTTTGTATCTCCAATTCTTTCTGACTTCAGCTTCTGCTTGAGTAGAATCCAGAGTCTGGTTACCACCGAACGTTGAAGATGCTGGATCACCATTTGTAGTGCCACCAATATTTAAATCTAAAAATAACTCATCCAGCTCTGACATGGCAGCGTCAGGCTTCTTGTCATCAAACTTGACATGAATGGATTCTTCCACTATCAAAGTTTCTTTATTGTATATTCTAGAAGCTAGATCTTTCAGAGTATCCAAAACAGATACCTATGTCAGCTTTGGAATCAAACTTACCAAGTTGATCCTTAGTATTCAGAATATAATATATACAATCAAAGGAATGAAAGTAAGATATGTTTGGTTTTCTACCTTTCCACAATTCATAAGGAGTCTTCTTCAAAATAGGTCTAATAAGAATTCTATTTTGAATATAACAAGCTGTGTTTACTGCTTCTGCCAAAAAATGTTTAGCAATATCAGGTTCATTGATCATGGTCCTGGACATTTCTTGGAGGGACCTATTTTTCCTTTCTACAACACCATTTTGTTATGGTGTTCTAGGAGAGGAGAAATTGTGGGAGATGCCATTTTCTTCACAAATTTTTTGAAAGTTTTCATTTTCAAATTCTCCCCCATGATCACTTCTAATAAAAGAAATACAACTTCCTTTTTCATTTTGAACTGATTTGCAGAAAACAGTAAATACCTTGAATGACTCATCCTTGTGTGCAAGGAATCTAACCCATGTCAATCTAGTAAAATCATCAACAATGACTAACCCATATTTCTTTCCAATTAAAGAGGCTGTCCTTGTTGGACCAAAAAGATCAAGATATAAAAGCTCAAGTGGTCTAGAGGTTGAAACAATATTTTTTGAAAGAAAAGAAGTTTTAACTTGTTTTTCTCTTTGACATGCCTCACATAGAGCATCAGATTGAAATTTAAGATTTAGTAAGCCTCTAACAAGACTGTGCTTGTTTAGTTTTGAGATTAATCTCAAACTGGCATGACCCAATCTTTTATGCCAAATCCATTGTTCATCTTTGTAACATCCCAATTTTTATGGAAATTATTTTATAGTTTCCGACTACTTAGAAATAAATCATAGAGATTGATCACTTCAATGGTTTGTTAAAAGTACGAAGAACTACCAAGATTTATTGTAAATAATTTACTGTTTTAGTAATTAATTCAGATTAACAGACAGTGTAGATGTATACTGTTTTTAATATGAATTAATCCCAAAAAAATGTGAAAGATTGTTGTTTGATTAAAGAAAATTATTTTATTGAAAGAGAAATAATTTTAAGGATTTAATAAATATTTTTAAGTCATAGTGTGGATTTTTTCTTGTCTAGTTATTGTATTAATTGTCTGTTTTATGTCATATTTAATGTTACTATTATTTTAAAGATTTTGTCTTGATAATTTTATTGATTGAATAATATCTAGTTAATAAGAGAAATTGAAATTAGTGATCCTCACTAATTCACAGTTTTTATTACGCTGCGAGAATTCTATTGAATTTTGCCGTAACTAGGCTATTGTGTGTGTTTCTAACTTAAATATACTCAAACGTGATCCAAACTTTATAAAATTTGATATCTTAGCATTTTCCAATATTTAGGATTTATTGTAATTTTTCTAGAATTTTTGGGCATCAGAAAATATTTAGTGTATTTTCTATGGCCAGAAACTGTCTTATCGCAACGTTTCGGTTTGCATTTCGAGAAAACGAGAAACATGGATAATTTTCTCATGCCGGGAGGAACATTTGTAATGTTTGGGTGTGGGGTTATAATTAGAATTATTTTTGAAAATTTTTTGTATTATAACCTAATATACGCGTAACGCCGCGCACCCGGTTGAGTGAAAACGCGTCGTAGCGAAACCCTGAGATATTTTGAGCAAATGGCTGCCACACATGGACCAATGGGAGGCCAGCCATGTGCTTGTAGCCTACAATTTTGAAGGAAGCATTTTGATTGGTTTAGGAAGTATTGGTTAGTTAGTTTGTTAAGTTAGTTTAGTTAGTTTGTAACTAGTTTGGTTAGTTTTCAACTAAATGACCAAATTTCTTCCATCCTTGTCCCTAAAATTTCGTGGCTTCTCCTTCCCTTGGCTGCCCCATTTCAGTTCTTCCATTCATGACTTGGAGAGAAAAAAATTCTTGAAAGAGAAAGTGTTGGTTTTGAAGGATTTTGGAGATTAAGCCTTCACCTTTGCTTCCTTCCTTCTCGATCCTTGTTCTATCAACTCTAATCTTCTTGGTAAGGATCCTAATCCCTTTTCCTTTCTCCATGGCTGCCATGGATGAGTTTTCATGGTATTTGTGTTGTTTCTCATGATTTTAGTTATGATTCTTGAAGGAAAGTGATGTTTAAGCTTCAATCTTGCATCCTTTCTTCTTAAGCATTGATCCATCACCTCCAAACTTCTTGGTAAGCTTCATACCCATTATTTTCTCTCTTGAGTTTCATAATATGGGTTTGGTTGGTTTTAGGAATTATTTTTGGGCAAAAGTGTTAGAGTTTGCTAGATATGCATGATTAGTCTTAAAGCCCTTTGTTTTCTTCCATGATTAGCATAGTTCTTGATTTTTAAAATTTGGAAACCCTAACTTTTTGAGTTGGCCGAAACCTAGGGGCTGTTCTAAGCCTTGGCTTTGTTTGATTTTTGTTGTTTTAGGGTTGATTCTTGATGGGTTATACTTGATAAGTTTGGAAACTAGTCAATATGCATGTTTTACAAAAGTTTTGAGAAATTAAATTAGTTAAATTTTGGGGCTGGAAGTTATGGCCATTTAGGGGCTGATTATGGTGTTGTTAATTAAGTTTTTGTTGCTTAAATTTTATGATTAACTTGTGTTAAGATGTAGTGATTAGATTTAGCATTTTTAGCAACTTGTATGGTTTGAAATAAAATGAATTTAGGGGCTGTTTTGGGCTTCCAAAAATCGTTACTTAAGAGCAAGTTTTTAATGATGTTTTAACTTGTGTTTGGAGAAAATATGTGACTTGTTTTAGTTACGAAATGGTTGTGAAAACTTGTTTAAACTATAGGTGGTGAGATCTTGTTGTTTATGTTGAAAAACAAGTTGTTTTATATCATTGAAAAATTATTTGATGGGGTTGTTTTGAAACAGAATTTTTAGATGTTTTAGGATGAGTTTCAACTTGTTTTTAAATTGTATCAAAGTAGCAAAGAAGATGTCTTATGGTAAGAAGTTTTGATTAAATGAAGTTTGTAGGATTTAGGAGTTAATGGCTTGAAATTTTGAAGTTGTTTTGGAGCTTTGAAAACCGTGGCCGTCAAAGGGATTTCGTGACTTGTCCTTGACTTGTTTTATGCTTAAACACGTTGTAAAAAGTGGTTGTTGATTTGGTTTTGCAAAACAATTCAAAGAAGTTTGATTTTAGGAAATGGTTTGGTTTATGTCTAAAGGATTGTCTTAAACTTATACCTAACTTGTTTCTAAAATTTTTATGGCATGTTCTAGGGTTTTTAAATGTGGTTTAAGTTGGACAAAACACTATTCATTTGGTAATACACTATTCCAATTGGTAAGTTTTGGGTTTTGGTATTTTCTAAGTGTGTAGCTTTTGAAAGAGTTGAAAACTTGCATGGTTTGAAATTGTTCCGTCACATGTGACTAGGTGTGAACCAAATCGGATTAAGTGAGTAGTTCTTAGGCCTTAGGAACCTTAGAGCCGTGGCTGCCCTAGGGGTATTAGGGCTTGAGTTTTGGTTTTAATTGATTGAAATTTGTGTTGTTAGGATACGCGCGATGTACGACTTGACGATAGTTCGAATTTCCCTTGCTTGGATTGTTAAAGCGCCCAAGGTAAGGAAAATTCTTACATAATGAGTTTGGGCTTTTCGCCTTGTGTGTTGTTTGCTTGATTGTTGATTGATTATGTGCTAGTACTTGTAGTATTACTATGTGCTGTTGAGATGTTGTAGCATGAACTGCTATTTGTATTGATTTGGCCCTGTGTGGCAAGACTGAATTGTATTGTGTGACTTAAATCATACTTGATTGATTTAATTGGACTTGAGATTGATGATAATATGTAGCATGTTCTTGGCCCTGCGTGGCATTATGAGTTGTATTGTTTTCCTTGAATCACCTTGGATTTCATTGGAACTTGGTATTGAATTGGAATATGAAAAATATTATTGTTGATAATGGATTAATTACGTTGATCGACTGCTGTTGGTTGACGATTTACATCGGTAAATCTGATGCGATTCCACAAGCCGAATTCTGATTTCGTAAACAAATTGTTAAGGGCATTTTGACTTAAAAGTAAGCGTGAGGGTTTTAGCACAACTAGCCAAAGCTTGTAAGGAAATTTCAATGGAATAATAGTAGAGAAAAGAACTTGAAATAAATAGTACAATTTGCGAAAACGGTTGCGTTAAATGATGCGCCTAGGAAAATTCTGGCTAGGAAAGACTTGGTAATTAAGAGTGTTCGCACCACCTCTCTTTCCTGGGAATTCTTCCAGTGTGTTATTTAGCACAACTAGGGTTTCAACGACCTAGAACTAAAAAGTATTTTTCGATACATAGGAGTGATACAAGAACTGAGAAAGAGATTTCAAAGATCGAGTTTTTGAAAGGGTAAAACATAGGGAACCTAGTGTTCCTATTGAGCATATGGGCCATGTGTCCTGTGCTGGGACTTAATGTCCTACTTGCATGCACATTTTCTTGATTAAGGATTGGACCTAGTGTTCCGTATGGCGTGCCTAGTATCTTAACCTAAAAGTTGAGCCTAGTGTTTCGCATTACGTGCCTAGAGTTTCAATCTAAGATTGGGACTAGCGTTCCGCAATTGAACACCCGGACTTCGAGTCCTGTGTTGAACTCTTAGTTAATTGAGATTCGGAAACCCACAAAGTTGAGTGAGTAAGGGTTCGTCGATTCACATTGATTAATTAAAACATTACTCGGGCGTTCACTACGGTGAGCATGCCATATTGTTGAATTGTTGGATATTACTCGGGCGTTCACTAAGGTGAGCATGCCATATTGTAGAATTTGTTGGATATCACTCGGGCGTTCACTACGGTGAACATGCCATATTGTAGAATTGTTGGATATTACTCAGGCGTTCACTACGGTGAGCATGCCACATTGTAGAATTTGTTGGATATCACTCGGGCGCTCACTACGGTGAACATGCCATATTGTAGAATTGTTGGATATTACTCGGGCGTTCACTACGGTGAGCATGCCACATTGTAGAATTTGTTGGATATCACTCGGGCGCTCACTACGGTGAGCATGCCATATTGTTGAATTGTTAGATATCACTCGGGCGTTCACTACGGTGAGCATGCCAAATTGTTGAATCTGTTTGGATATCACTCGGGCGTTCATTACGGTGAGCATGCCATATTGTTGAATTTGTTTGTGTAACGACCCGTTTCAGGACCGCTACTAAGCTAGAACAACTCTAAATGCAAGTAGGTTTTCAAAATAGTACTCTTCGTGTCTTTTGGAAAATGCGGTAAATTTTTTTTTTCTTTTTATAAACAAGAGTTTTTCGTAAAACACAATCAGAGTACCAACAACGTTTTCGAAACATGGTGGATTCTTACCATGCTAGAGACTAAAGCAACTGAACATACATACATATTTTACAATTTCCAAAAGAGAGACAGTAAAGTTTTACACAATGAAAACAGTGAATAAATACGCACCAGAAGGAATACACCTAGAGTATGAGACCCTACAAGAGTAATCATACATACTGAGGTACCCTCGGTAGTTACCCACGCAGGGGGCTGCTCCAAAAGTAAAACCTCGACACCTAAACAACAACTGTCACAAAGTCAAAAAATTGACAGACTGGTCACTAACCCAAAGCTATATACAAAACAGTTAAACACCGTTAGCTACCAACTACTCAAATCTTTTGCATCAAGTCATCTGCATCCTCGTCGGTTCCTCCACGCGAAGATCTCTAACACGCCTACCATACATACATCTCAGCCGTGAGTGGGGCTTAACTCCTAATCGAGGGAATCTTCATGCTCGGGAAGTCAGAAGCCAACTTCAATGATGTCGTCGTCCCTGGAATCTCCACCACGTCCGTCAATGCCTGGGTTAGCATCATTAATTGAAGGAACCACTGGCAAGGGTCAACTTCTTATCGCAACAAGATATCACAAGTCATAAAACAATAACAAACAACAATGTATACATATTACGAGACGCAACTCGAGACTCTCTCACGACTCATCTCACAACTCATCTCTCTCGACACCTCGACAATTTTCCGGAATAACCCACGCAGGGGACAATCGCTTGGTATACTCCAACCCGATAATGTTCCACGCGATAAATCTCAGATTATCCTAATGACACTGAACTTCCTTGTGACATACTTCACCCTAGGGCAATCAGGTTCAGGAATAATGCCGACACTGAACTTCCTTGTGATACTTCACTCTAGGGCAATCAGGTACACTAAACTTCCTTGTGACAATTCACTCTGGGCAATCAGGTACACTGAACTTCCTTGTGATAATTCACTCTAGGACAATCAGGTCTAGTTCCTTAACGCTACAACGCTTAGAAGCCCCCGTAGACCAAGAGGACCTAGCACCCTTAGTTGTCCGGGTCGCGGCTCCTAAATGTTTTGACGACTCGCCTAGCTCTCTCACTCGATGAACAGTTTGCCGCATACGATAGTCAAAGAGTGGTACGCAAGATTATTCGACCGCATATCAAATAATAAGAGCATGCTTAATATGAAGAAACATAATTCGACAATTTAAGCCATAAAAGCAGATTGCATTGAGAAACGTAATTCAACAAGCAATACATAATTCGTAGCATATATTCAATCTCATATTAAATAAATGCATAACTCAATCATATCAACAGATATCACATGCTCGACACGCAAATCAAGGAATCCATCCCTCTGCAACTCGATGGAATTAACAGAGAGAAACATACAAGTGTGGGGGGTTGGGTTCAGGAGACCAACCACAAAGTTTTCACCCACGAATGACTCGGAATATGTTCGACCGCACGACAACAATAAACGAAGGGGTTCGAAGACCCTAACTTCGAACTCGTAGAGTTCTCAGACTTCTTCGTATTTAAATAAGCATTTAAATAGTCAAACAAGAATTTAAGCATCTCTAAAAATTGTCCTTACACAGGGACATAAAAATAAAATCCTAGAATGTCTAGAAGTGCCCTTACCAACAATAGTCGCTAACGTCGCTCCGAAATCCTCAAGTCTGCGTCCACGTATTCCTCGGTTTTCGCACCGTGCGATCTCGGATCACTCGAGCATAACATCACAGTAAACTTAGCACAATCTATAATTCTAACTAAACTTAAGCTCTCAACGTAACCCTTTTTCTAACCAAATTCATAACTTTCCAAAAATCTTACACATATTAATTTAGAACACTAACTTGTAACCTTAAGCATAAAGCATAAGCTATTAGCCATTTTCATAAATAATTTCCCCAAAATAATTTTGCAAAATACGCATTTCCATCACTACAAGCATTTTAAACAAGCTAACAAACAAAATTCTCTTTTTCTAACAAAACTTTGCAAAACTTAAATACACTTGAACACAACTAATATAGCTAAAAGAATACAACCACAATTTCTCCCAACCTATAGGGCTCTTGGCCACCACACCAAATTAGGGGACAATTTGCAAAGCTCCCAAAATAAATTAAAATCAATATATACTCAAAAGGTGCAGAATTTGACAATTTTTACACTATTTAAAATAACCATTTTCCTACCACATCAAACGAACTCCGTTTCTTACGAAACCTTTTATACACGTCCTTGACATACGTATACTCATCAACATATTTTTATTTGGGTAAAAATCATTACCAATAAGTGCAGAAAATTCATTAAATTTTCGGATTTAGGACATAAATTCTTTAGTAAAACTGTTTTGGGTTCATAATGTCCTAGAGGTCTCAAAACTTATCCAAAAATTACAAAATTTAATATGGAAGATCCCAATACCCATATGAATCATCTCCAAGTGGTCCCATGCCAAAATCATAATTCAATAATTCCCAATAATTCAAACAAAACAGGTTTGTTTTCTAAAACTTCAAGAACCAATTTTCCAAAACCTTTCAAGTTTTTCCTTTGATTCAACCCACAATCAAAACTAAGTTTCAACTAATTAAATCATGGTCGAAACAACACTAATTACTAGAAAACAACCAATCAAATTTTACCTGCCAATTTAGTCCTTCAAGAACCATTTTCTTACAAGTAACATACACTAATTTCTTTCTAATTCATGCATAACAATTCCAATAACCTTAAAATTATTCTAAATATGCTATCCAATACTTAAACACATAATCTAGCATCAAAACAACATATTTCCTATGATTCAAGGATAGGGAAAATAAAAAAATCACAAGTAAAGCATGCTTATTAAAAACTATAACAGTAACAAGCATCTAACAACTTCCAACAACACATTTACACAATCAATTAGTTGATTCAAGTAGGATCACATCATTTTTCCTTTTCTCACCACTTAGGGTTTCGCCCTAAGGCTTTTAAAGGAAGGATTGATGATGTCTCATCTCCTATTAATCATCAACAACATCAAACAACCACACAATCATCAATTAATTACAACTAGAATAACAATAACAAATTCAAGTATCAAATCACAATAACCCAAAACTAATTTAAGGATTCACATGAGCAATCGCCCTTTTCTCTTTTCCATAGAACCTAGGGTTTACAAAATTTGGGGGAAACATTGATCCTTTTGCTCCATGATCATAATCAAGACACAATAGAAGCATTTAAACAAGAAATAATTATAGAAATCAACTCCCAATCCTAATTTAAGGCCACGGTTCAGCTAGGGAAAATCAAAGGGAAAGAAAAACTCATCAACACTAAACTACTCTAGCACCAAGGATGGTCAAGGAAACAAGAAATTTGAGGCTCAAAAGGGGAGGGGCTGTTCTCGGCTTGGAATTACGAGAAAGGAGGAGAAAATTTTTCTTAAAACCTCACTCAAATATATAAGGGTTCAGCCCCAAAATTTTTGATGAAGGAAAGACAAAAATGATGGGGTGTTTAAGTGGGGAAAAGGCCAACGGCTGGAAGGAAAAATAGGAAAGGAAGTGGGCTTGTTTTATTTCCTCACTTCACCACTTGTAACCATGAAAAAAAAAATAACAATGGAGTAGAAAAAGGGGTAGAGCTTACGACCTGAAATTAAAAGGAAGGAAGAGAAGAAATCTTGCATTCACACTTGGTAATAGATGAAGAATGAAAGTGGAAGAAATGGGGATGCTTCCATTGAAGAAAAGCTACGGCTGGAGATACAAAGAGGAAAAGAATGAAGTTGGTCTTTTTCTCCTTTTACTCACCCTTGGAAACTAAAAATAAATAAAATGAGATAGGAATTGGGGGTGGGAGGTCTCGCCTGATAATCTAAAAAGGAGGGGAAGGAAAAATTGTTTAATTAAATGGATAAGGCTTAGCTCACCTAGATTAGGAAATAGATAAGATCAAAGTGGGCACTTGTTTTAAAACAATAAAATAATGACTTCTTATACCTATAAACTTGGAGACCAAGTAAAACAAAAATGTGAGGGAGTGAAAAAGGGGAGGGAACTCACGCTGGACACAAGATAAAGGGAAAGAAAAATAAATTTAAATAAAATGAACTACTAGACTCACATTTAATTAGGATAAGCACCACCTATTAACCATGTAAAAATGGACACCTAGCACTATAAAATAAGATTTTAGTCTAATCAACAAGTCTATACATCTAATCCCTCTCTTCTCATGATTACCCCCTAATCCTAGAGTCTAGAGTGTCCTAAAATTATGGCGTCAAGTAATCGCGTTACCGATTAATTCTTTCGCCGATTAAATCGCAAAAATTAATTTACTTAGAAATTAATTCACCATGTGATAATAATTTATCATAAATATTAAAAACAATTGAAAACACTCAATCATAATTACAACAAGTTACGATTCGATTTTCATCGAGATCAGAGTTCGTTTAAATTTTTATTGCGGATAAAAATTACCCGGCGATTCAAAATACGGCGAAACTTCGTTAGAGTTTTTCGACGATTTTTGAACCATGAATTGATATGAAATATTAATTCTTAATTATATTAGCTCTTGATTTAATTAAATCACTTACTTAGGGAACAAGAAATTGCTTTATTATAGCGTAAATACGACCAAATAAAATAAATAACGCTATTTAACGTATCGTAAAAATACGCGTGTTACAGTTTGGATGCGTACTAACCATTGAGCATCGACACTCGGAGCGTTTGATTGGTCTTAAAGATTTCAAAAGACGAGTTGTCATGTCACTCGTAGCGTTTGATTGGTCGGACAGACTTCAAAAGGCGAGTTGACACAGTGTAACGACCCGTTTCCGGACCGCTACCGAGCTCAACATACCGAGCTCGAGTTACCGAGCTCAACACACCGAGCTCAAGATACCCTGTATGCGATGTGTTTTAAAATGATACTCTTGTGCCCTTTTAGGAAAGTATGGTCTACATATTTATTATTATTTTTTTTTATAAGACCAGCTCGTGCACATCAGAGTAATTACAGCTTTTCGAAACATGGTGTAACTAAGACACAAGACTTAAGTCCTAAATAACAACGCGCAGGTAACTAGTACATACTTATATATACAAGATATAAAAAGTGCATACAAAAAGACAGAGTAATAATGTACAAAGAAAATACACCTAAGGTATGACGACTTCAAAAGAGCAATCATACCCTGGGGGTACTTCCGGCAGACACCCACGCAGGGGGCTGCTCCAAAAGTAAAACCACCAGTCTACCCTGTGCTCAAAATGACAAAACATCACCCGTCCCTAACTGGTCACAGCCACCGTACACAAAAGTCATATTACAGCTACCCCAACAAACATAACATAAACAAAGCCAATCACGACAAATAGAGGTCGTCGCCCTGATCCTCGTCGAGCTCCTCCTCGCCATCATCCGTGCCGAGTTCCCAAAGACTTTCGACATCGCCTGGGTAACCATCATGGATTGAAGGTACCACGGGAAAGGGTCAACTTCTCAGCAATTCAAGATAATCCAGGCATAAAGAAATAAGTAAACAACAAAGAGCATGCTCGCCGCAGTCAAGGAGTGACACATAAAATTACTTGATCACATATCAAATAAAGAGCATGCTTAACATGAAGAAAACGCAATTCAATCATTTAAGCAATAAAACAATCCTTACACAATAACATAAAAATAGAGTCCTAGAATGTTTGGAAGTGCCCTTACGCATAAACATATAAAATAAAGCCTTAATAATGTCTAAGAGTTGCCCTTACCGAACTCCAAGCTAACGCTGCTCGACAACGACCTCAACACGGCTGTCTTCAAACGAGCTCGACTACGACTCCTCTCACTCGATCTCGACACGTACGGCTCTTAGTCGACCTCGGTTTCGTGATCTCGTACACCCTGATTTCCTTGCCGCACGATCTCGGAAATCACACTGCCTAATACGAGCACAACTTAGTTCTATCTATGGGTTCTAATAACACTTAGCTCTCATTATCCCAATCTTAACCACAACCCAAGTAAGCATTAAAACTTAAGAACTTAAACAAATACAACCAGAATTCAAACATTACAAAATAACTCCTTTTCTCTAAAATTTTGTTAAAAACTTTTTTCATACATCACCAGACAAAGCCATTTTTCCTAAGTACTAATTAAAGCTTAAAATCAAGTAATACCTTAAGCACAACTTAATCAAAATCTAAGTTTATATTTCTTAAAAATATTTTCGTCATGGTCCAGCAATTAAAATAAGACCATAACCACTTATGTTAAAATTTAAAACTCAAAAAGAAATCGACACAAGCCAAGTAGGGAGGGTTTTGGGCGCTACTTACTTGCGGAAAATAGAGGAAACAATTTGTTTTTCAAGCTCAAATAAATGGTTAGAAAGGTAGGTAATGTCATGAAGAAGAAAACCTATCAATATGATATGAGTTGAAAGCATAAAAACTAGCTAAAATAGAGAGAAGAAGTGGCGCTAACAGTAACATGAAGAGAACTAAAATTCTATTTTTCATACCTCTACAGATGGTCGAGATGGTGATATAGGTCGAGGAGATGATAAGGAACAAGGTTGATGAGGAAGGTCTGTTCAAAAACTCTTTGAAACTCAAGTTTCTTCAATGGAAGTTTGGAGAAGAGGAGGAAACTGGGAGAAAAAGAAAGAAGGAAATAGAAAGTGAGGATTTGAGGCGGCTGATCGTGATATTTATGTACAGCTGGTGGAAACAGTTTGGTCTTATCTCCCTTAAATATCTCTTAAACAATAATTAATTAATTACAAGAAAACCATTTTAAATGAATTTATTTTTCATAAAACCACAAATAAGCGACACCTAGATTTTAAAGTAAGATATTAATCCAAACAACAAATCTAACCCATCTAAGCTATCCTCTCTCATAAACACAACAAAATAAACTAATAAACAATACAAAATATTCCTAAAAAAACGAGTGTTATCATCTCGACATGATGTCGACCAGGTGCTTGTGTGCAAGCGCACAAGGCTCTAACACGAAGTTCGTGCATGCGGCCTCCTCAGTTCGACATGCGACCTCCTCAGCTCGGTACGCGACCTCATCAGCTCGACATATGACCTTGGCACGCGATCTTGGCACGGGATCTCGTCACGAGGTCTTGGTACGAGGTCTCGATACGATGTCCTAATACGAGGTCGATCTCGTCCTCAGGTGTTACAATCTCTCCCTCTAAAAAAATTTCGTCCTCGAAATTGCAAATAAGTTACTTACCATGAAAAAGTTCAGGGTACTGAGTCTTCATCTTCTCTTCCAGCTCCCAAGTCGCATCTCCAGTCTTCTGATCCCACACAACTTTGACAAGTTGAATCTCTTTGTTCCGCAACTGCTTGGCTTTCCGGTCAACGATCCTTGCTGGTGATGCTTCGAAGGATAAGTCGTCCCTCAGTTGGATCACATCCGGTTCGATGACATGAGAAGGGTCGGAAATATATTTTCGTAACTGTGAGACGTGGAAGACATCATGTATGTTCGACAAGAAGGGTGGCAAGGCAATCTGATATGCCACTGGACCAATACGACGAAGAATCTGATAAGGTCCAATAAATTTAGGGGTAAGTTTCTTGGATTTGATCGCCGACCAACTCGATGTGGGGGTACCTCTAAGAAATACATGCTCTCCTTCCTCGAACTCGAGTGGTCGACGTCTTTGGTCTGCATAACTCTTCTGTCGACTTTGAGACGTTCGCATCCTGTCTCTGATCAAACGGATCTTCTCCGTAGTCTGCTGGATCATATCTGGTCCCACAACAGAACTCTCGCCATCCTGGTACCAACAAAGAGGCGTCTGACACTTCCGTCCATACAGTGCTTCAAAAGGTGCCATTCCAATACTTGCATGGAAATCAAGTTATTATAGGTGAACTCCACCAATGGTAAGGCGTCGTCCCAACTTCCTCGGTGATCTAAGGTACACGCCGCAACAAATCTTCAAGCCGATTGGATCGTTCTCTCGGTTTGACCGTCGATGCAGGGATGATATGCCGAGCT
Organism: Calophaca sinica; assembly: GCA_037113605.1. NCBI lineage: Eukaryota > Viridiplantae > Streptophyta > Magnoliopsida > Fabales > Fabaceae > Calophaca > Calophaca sinica. The sequence goes on along the minus strand of CM073733.1, from coordinate 68,553,586 downwards.
AAGCTTGAGCTCGGTTCCCATCGCTTCTTGCAATTCCCTCCAAAAATGAGACGTGAACTTGATCTCGGTCCGACACGATCGAAGAGGGTATACCATGTAGTCGCATTATCTCCGCGACGTAGATCTCGGTCGCCTTTTCCACGTTGTATGTCGACCTCACCGCAAGAATGAGCAGATTTGGTCAATCGGTCGACGATCACCCAAATCGAATCATTCTTCTTCTGCGTCTTCGTAAACCTACAACGAAATCCATGGAAATACTATCCCATTTCCATATGATGCGTCAGCGATTGTAGCATTCCGCAGTCGCTGGTGCTCCACCTTCGCTTCGACACGTTAAACACGAACTACGTGCTCGACCACTTGCTTCTTCATTCCGACCACCAAAAATGCTTCTTTAAGTCTTGATACATCTTCGTAACTCCTGGTGAATACTAAAATTGCTCTTATGCGCTTCGTCAAGTATTAACTTTCTCAGCCCGCCACATTAGGTACACACACTCGGCCATTGCACCTTAAAATGTTGTCCGATTCAGGCTTGGAATTGCAATCGCTTTCCACTTGCGCTATCAATGGACCTTTTCTTGCGAGGAGCTGCGTCATGAACTCCTTTGGTCTCGGATATCGTCCAACAATCTGTTAGAAATGGTAAGCATACCAAATCTCAGCTTCCCTGGTGAAACTTCCACATTCAACCTCAAGTCTCGGAACTTCTCGAGCATCTCCAACTCCTTGATCATCATTGTTGAGGCTAAAACGGTCTTTCTGCTCAATGCATCTGCTACTACATTAGCCTTACCGGGATGGTATTCCAACGTAAAGTCGTAGTCCTTGAGAAATTCTGTCCATCTTCCCTGACGCATGTTGAGCTCCTTCTGATCGAACAAGTACTTCAAGCTCTTGTGATCGCTGAAAACAGTAAGAGTGCTCCGATAAAGATAGTGCCTCCATATCTTCCAATAAAACCACACCGCCACCCAAATCGTGAGTAGGGTAGTTTCTCTCGTGGATCTTAAGTCGCCTTGAAGCATAAGCTACCACTTTCCGATGTTGCATTAGCACGCATCCCAAACCCTGGTGTGACGCATCACAATACACCTCGTAAGGCTCTTCGGGTTGAGCAAAATCAACACAGGCGCTGTTGTCAAAAGCTCCTTCAGTCTTTGAAAACTGGATTCATACTCCTCGGCCCAGGCAAAGGTTGATCTTTCCTCGTAAGTCGTGTAAGAGGCGCGACAATCTTCAAAACCTTCAATGAATCTTCGATAATAGCACGCCAAGCCAACAAAACTTCGATCTCAGAACCTTCTTCTACTGCTCCCACGCTAACACACCAATCTTAGTTGGATCCACAATATCCCTTCTTTGGAAATCACGTGTCCAAGAAAATTCACCTCTTCAAGCCAAAATTCACACTTGGATGAGTTCGCATAAAGTTGCTTCTCGCGCAATATCTGTAGTACTCGACGTAAGTGTTCTTCGTGCTCTTCTCGGTTCTTCAAATAGATCAATATGTCGTCGATGAACACTACAATGAACTGATCCAAAAACGAATGGAAAATCCTATTCATATAGTCCATAAACACAGCTGGCGCATTTGTCACTCCAAACGGCATCACTAAGTACTCATAATGCCCATACCTAGTCCTGAACGCTGTTTTGGAGACATCTTCCGCCTTCACGCGAATCTGATGGTAGCCCGACTTCAAGTCTATCTTTGAAAACATCGCCGCTCCACGAAGTTGATCCATCAAGTCGTCAATACGTGGTAACGGATACCGGTTCTTCACAGTAGCCTTGTTGAGTTGACGATAGTCTACGCACGCGATCTGGATCGCCCATCCTTCTTCTTGACCAACAACACCGAGCTCCCCCCGGTGACACGCTCGGCCGTATGAATTGCTTTGACTCCAAATGCTCAATCTGGGACTTTAGTTCCTTCATCTCGGCAGAGACATCCCGTAGGCGCTATTGAAATAGGTCCTGTCCCTCGAATCAGTCGATGGAGAACTCGACCTCTCAGACCGGTGGTAACCCTGGCACGCCTTCTGAAAACGCCCTCAAAGTCACACACCATCGATACATTCTTCACTTCGACCTGGGAAACTTCAACTAGCGGATACATGTATTCCCTAGTTCCTTCTTTCAAAGAAACTCCAATACGCTCAAGAGAAAGATAATTGGAAACTCCAAGGTCTCGAAAAATTACGCTTTACGGCACAGTCAAGAGGACATGGTGGTATGACAACCAATCCATCCCGAGGATGACATCTAAGCCCTTAAGAGGCAAACAAACCAAATTGACCACAAACTTTCTACTCAATAACCAATACACAATTAAGACATGCAGTGTTGGTAACTAAGGTTTTAGCAATGGGTCGTGAATTACCAATTTGAGCAGTAAAGCGATCCACAATGATTCAAATGGTTCACACAATCGTAAGAAATAAAGGAATGGGTTGCACGAATCAAAGAGAACGGATAAGGGTTTACCCTCTATCTCACATTCGCCTTGGATAAGATCATCACTTGCTCGCTTCCTCGCCGCTCATGCGTAAGACTCGCCTTTAGCTACCTGGCGCTTCTCTTTGCCTTCACGCATGCATTGCGGTTCAGCTTTAGGTGTGGGACAATCCTTGGCAAAATGCCCTGGCTTCCCTACGGTTGTAGCACACATCCTCCTTCCGAAAGTACGATTATTCGCATAATGTCCCGTCTTTCCACAACTAAACAAGTCACCTCGACGCCACCGACTTCCACTCCTCGTTCACTGGGTCATCGGACGATAATGTCCTCTATTGTTGTTGTTCCCCTGAGGTCGGCTGTAAGGCTTCTTAAGTTGCTTTCCTTTCTGTGCAATTCTCTGTCCCAGGCCCTGAGGTCTCATTGGTCCACCTGGGCCAGTCTTCTTCTTGTGGCTTCTTACTCCTTCTACCTCGACACGATCTATCGCCTCTTGGAGGTTTCGAATCCTCAATGATACCACCGACTTACGGATATCAAATCTCGCACCTCGTTGGAACCTCTCACTTAACCATCTTTGGTCACTTCGGTCACTAAATGGATCAAGTACCTTGCCGCTGACTCGAACTTGGTCGCATACTCGGACACCGCCGAGTCGCCTTGTTGTAGTTGAAGAAACTCTTGCTCCTTCTCACCGTGCGATGTCTGGGAAGTATTTGTCCAAGAACCTTTCACGGAAAAGCTCCCATGTCATCTCACGACGCTCGCTATAAATGTTTGTTTCACTCTCTCCACCAATATTCTCGTGATCTCCCAAAGAGCGTATAGGTGGCGTAGTCTACCTTTACGTTATTCGGACAATGGAGTGCCTCAAGATCTTCTCGATCTCTTGCACCCAAAGATCAGCTTTATCTGGATTTGGCTCACCGTAGAACTTCGGTGGATCATGCTTCCTAAAGTCTGCCAATCCTCTAGCTTCAGCATTTCGCTCTGCTCGTTGTTGTTGCTGCAAGTTCTGCTGGGTCAACGCCGCCTGTTGAGCCATCGCGTTAGATCGTTGAGTTGCAGCGGTGATTGTCGAGCCATGGCCGCAGCCTATCTCGGCCATAGCTTGAATTGCTCGTTCCATGTCGACGTTCTCGTGCAGTAAATCGTATCCCTACGGGGTGGCATTAGATTCCACAAAGTTCAAAACCCTGTCAGAATCTCACAACAAGGATGTGTTTAAACACACTGCTTCAATCAAGAAACAGTTCAAACAATTTTTTTTAAGCAATAAATGCTTCACTTAATCAAACAGCAATCAACATAGTGCAATTAGGTACCCAACACATATATATATATCCCGACACAGTGACCAGTTCAAATTTCCTATACGCGGCTCGATCGAATCAAAGCGCTCTGATACCAACATTGTAACGACCCGTTTCCGGACCGCTACCGAGCTCAACATACCGAGCTCGAGTTACCGAGCTCAACACACCGAGCTCAAGATACCCTGTATGCGATGTGTTTTAAAATGATACTCTTGTGCCCTTTTAGGAAAGTACGGTCTACATATTTATTATTATTTTTTTATAAGACCAGCTCGTGCACATCAGAGTAATTACAGCTTTTCGAAACATGGTGCAACTAAGACACAAGACTTAAGTCCTAAATAACAACGCGCAGGTAACAAGTACATACTTATATATACAAGATATAAAAAGTGCATACAAAAAGACAGAGTAATAATGTACAAAGAAAATACACCTAAGGTATGACGACTTCAAAAGAGCAATCATACCCTGGGGGTACTTCCGGCAGACACCCACGCAGGGTCGCTCCAAAAGTAAAACCACCAGACCCTGTGCTCAAAATGACAAAACATCACCCGTCCCTAATCGTCACAACCACCGTGACACAAAAGTCATATTACAAATACCCCAACAAACATAACATAAACAAAGCCAATCACGACAAATAGGTCGCCGCTCGATCCTCGCCGAGCTCCTCCTCGCCATCATCTGCTGCCGAGTTCCTCGCACCTTCGACATCGCCTGGGTAACCATCATGGATTGAAGGTACCACGGAAAGGGTCATCTTCTCAGGAATTCAAGATAATCCAGGCATAAAGAAATAAGTAAACAACAAAGTATAACATTCACCAAACGTGACTTCGACCATCTCACTCTAGACTCGACTCTTATTCCGGAATATCGCCACCGTCCATCCCCAATCGACGCAATAGGTAAACTACCGTCCAACCCCAAACCGATACCATACATTAATCAGCAGGTCCAACCCCAAACTGATAATGCGACGCCTAGTCAATCTCCCGTAAACAAAAGGGGACCTAGCACCCTTAGTTATCCGGGTCACGGCTCAAAAACGTCATACGACTCGCCTAGCTCTCTCATTCGATGATTAGCTCGCCGCAGTCAAGGAGTGACACATAAAATTACTTGATCACATATCAAATAAAGAGCATGCTTAACATGAAAAAAACGCAATTCAATCATTTAAGCAATAAAACAATCCTTACACAATAACATAAAAATAGAGTCCTAGAACGTTTGGAAGTGCCCTTACGCATAAACATATAAAATAAAGCCTTAATAATGTCTAAGAGTTGTCCTTATCAACTCCAAGCTAACGCCGCCGACAACGACCTCAACACTACTGTCTTCAAACGAGCTCGACTACGACTCCTCTCACTCGATCTCGACACGTACGGCTCTTAGTCGACCTCGGTTTCGTGATCTCGTACACCCTGATTTCCTTGCCACACGATCTCGGAAATCACACTGCCTAATACGAGCACAACTTAGTTCTATCTATGGGTTCTAATAACACTTAGCTCTCATTATCCCAATCTTAACCACAACCCAAGTAAGCATTAAAACTTAAGAACTTAAACAAATACAACCAGAATTCAAACATTACAAAATAACTCCTTTTCTCTAAAATTTTGTTAAAACTTTTTTTTTTTCATACATCACCAGACAAAGCCATTTTTCCTAAGTACTAATTAAAGCTTAAAATCAAGTAATACCTTAAGCACAACTTAATCAAAATCTAAGTTTATATTTCTTAAAAATATTTTCGTCATGGTCCAGCAATTAAAATAAGACCATAACCACTTATGTTAAAATTTAAAACTCAAAAAGAAATCAACACAAGCCAAGTAGGGAGGGTTTTGGGCGCTACTTACTTGCAGGAAAACAGAGGAAACAATTTGTTTTTCAAGCTCAAATAAATGGTTAGAAAGGTAGGTAATGTCATGAAGAAGAAAACCTATCAATATGATATGAGTTGAAAGCATAAAAACTAGCTAAAATAGAGAGAAGAAGTGGCGCTAACAGTAACATGAAGAGAACTAAAATTCTATTTTTCATACCTCTACAGATGGTCGAGATGGTGATATAGGTCAAGGAGATGATAAGGAACAAGGTTGATGAGGAAGGTCTGTTCAAAAACTCTTTGAAACTCAAGTTTCTTCAATGGAAGTTTGGAGAAGAGGAGGAAACTGGGAGAAGAAGAAAGAAGGAAATAGAAAGTGAGGATTTGAGGCGGCTGATCGTGATATTTATGTACAGCTGGTGGAAACAGTTTGGTCTTATCTCCCTTAAATATCTCTTAAACAATAATTAATTAATTACAAGAAAACCATTTTAAATGAATTTATCTTTCATAAAACCACAAATAAGCGACACCTAGATTTTAAAGTAAGATATTAATCCAAACAACAAGTCTAACCCATCTAATCTGTCCTCTCTCATAATCACAACAAAATATACTAATTAACACTACATAATATTCATAAAAATACGAGTGTTATCATCTCGACATGATGTCGACCAGGGTGCTTGTGCAAGCGCACAAGGCTCTAACACGAGTTCGTGCACGCGGCCTCCTCAGTTCGACATGCGACCTCCTCAACTCGGTACGCGACCTCATCAGCTCGACATCACGAGGTCTTGGTACGAGGTCTCGATACAATGTCCTAATACGAGGTTGATCTCGTCCTCAGGTGTTACACACAGCATTGCCAAAGTAGTGGCCAGCCAAAGTAGTGGAAAGCCTAAGCAGAGGCTATTTTGTTCGGACATTAGGAAAGTAGTCCCCGTCATACTGCTGACCTATTAGGGCTGCAAGTGTATACACAACATGCCATACTGCATTGAAATGCATAGCTAACCACATTTATGATATGTGATGAATTGTTTGATGAATTGGATATTGTGATGACTTGATCACTAATCTGTTGTTAGATTGCCTGCTCACATGCAATAGTTTGATGTTGTAGTGACTTGATTGTTGATCTGTTGGTTGTTTTTGTTTGCTCACACGCAATGCTTAATATACCATGATGATGCGTGCGGTGTATTAAGTATGAATATGTATATAAAAGCATGTTGTTGTATTATATATGTATATATTGTTTGTATGCGACATAGCCTATGATAAACTCGTGGACAAAGGATTTACCCTTACACTGTTGTTGGATTGGATGTCCTTATGGATGTCAGTTCCAGATGGAGTTCGATAGCTGTTGCAGTTTCGTCTTTCAGGAGCATTGAAGATTGAGCCAATGGAGGAAGATTCCTCTGAGTGCTTCGTGTTATGGTATTGCTGAGCTGTTTCTCAGTAAGAGTTATAGTTGTTGGCCAGCTTAGCTTAGGGTAATGTCGTTGTAATTTGTGTAATTACTCTTTTCAGAAAACCTCGCTTTAGTGCGAAATGGCTATGTTATGTGAAGTATTATTTTGTGATGCATTATACTCTGATAATTGCAAAAGTCTGAATTGGCATCATTTAGAAAACTGTAGTACTTTATGTCTCATTTTGAAAAGGGTTTCAAAGGAAAGAAAATGAAAAAAAAAATTTATTTACTCCTATTTTCCATTGCGAAATACATAAGAGTACTCTTTAACTAAAAGCATACAAGCATTAAATGTTTTCAGCATTAGATTGGGTTGCACAGTAGCGCTCCAAAAATGGGGTGTTACAATCTTCAACAGACATGAGACACTTGACATCTTATTATGCAAGTTCAGAAAGATCAATTTTATAAATATTTTATTTCCTCTTTGCTGTAAAGAAAATACAGCCATCTTTCTTGCTTTTTACTGAACATCCAGTTTCTGTAAAAATGACATAATAACCATTGTCACATAATTGACTTATGCTCAATAGGTTATGCTTTAGTCCTTCAACATAAAGTATATTATCAATAGAGGGAAGAGAGTCTTTACCAATGCGACCAATCTCAACTATTTTACCTTTCTGGTTTCCTCCGAAACCAATAAATCCTTCTTCTCTAGGCCTTAGCTCTTGGAACATATGCTTTTCTCCCGTCATGTGATGCGAGCATCCACTGTCTAAGTACCAAGATAGGTGTGTTGACTTTGTTTCTAAGCATGTCTGCAACATAGACTATTTTATCTTTAGGTATCCATATCTTTCTGGGTTCTTTCTTATTAGTTCTTGAAGGATACTTGTCCTTCTTAATCTTAAAAGCAGTACATGCACTTTTCAAATGACCAGGTTTGTTGCAGTAGGTACAATGCAAGCATTCATTGTGATCATTGGATTTATCAGATGCAGGATTTTTATTTTTTAAAGAGAGTTCATCTGATATGTAACTAAGACCCTGGGTTGTCTTTTTACTGACACCTCAAATCATTGAAGCTTGCCTGCTTCGAGTTACACTTTCTGCAAGAAACTTTTGAAATGCATATTCATAATCATTTGATTTACACTTAGGATTGCCTTTAGCTTCAGAGCTTTCAGGTTGAGAGCTCTCAGCTTCTGGTTGCTGACATGTCACCAGATGCTGACTATCCACCAGACGCTGATTTTCAGTTTTCAGCTTCTGGTTCTCTTCATTGAGCTTTGAGTTTTCATTTTTCAAAACTTGAAACTCCAGAGATAATTTTGAAAATTTCTTTTTCAAAGCTTTATACTCAATGGAGAGGGTGGCAGAGTCCTTAAGGAGATCATCAATTGCAAGTTGAAGTTTAGAATAAGAATCATATATTATTACTTCTTCAACTTTTTCTTCAGAGTCTGAGTCAGTATTTGCCATAAGGGCAAGATTGGCTTCTTCATCATTATCTTTCTCAGAGGATGATGAATCTAGATCTTTCCATGTAGCCATGAGACTCTTCTTCTTTCCCTTGAAAGAACTTCTTGTGGGCTTCTTCTTAAGATTAGAACATTCAGATTTGAAGTGTCCAGGTTTTTTACATTCATAGCAGATAACTTGGCTTTTGTGTTTGCTTTCCTTCTTTTCCACAACATCTTTCTCGTGGAATTTCTTCTTGAAGTTTCTTTTCTTCCATATCCTTTGGATCTTTCTGGATATGAACACGTGCTCATCATCCGACCCATCAATGTCTCCTTCTGAAGCTTCATCTCTGATTGTTCTTCAGCTGGAAGAGCTTTAGAAGGTTTGGCTTTATGTTTGTTGACTTTCAAAGCAATAGACTTGCTTTTCTTTATAGGTTCTTCCTTATTCAACTCAAGTTCATGAGCTTTCAGAGAACTCAAAAGATCTTCAAGTCTAAGGACATTTAAATCTTTTGCTTCTTGAATAGCAGTGACTTTGGGTCTCCAGAGCTTAGTCAAACTTCTCAGCATCTTTCTCACATGGTCAGGTATGATATAACTTTTTCCAAGGGCCTGTAACCCATGAACAAGTGTTTGGAATCTTCCAAACATAGATTCAATGTTTTCACCCTCTTCCATTTTAAACAACTCATATAGGCGAACCAACATACTAGCTTTAGTTTCTCTTACTTGGGCGGAGCCCTCATAAGACAAAACAAGTGAATCCCAGATTTCTTCGACAGTATCAAATTTGCCACAATTGTCATATTCTTTTTTTGACAAAGCACAGATAAGAATGAATCTAGCTTTTTGATTGATTTGATATCTCTTTTTCTGCTCATCATTCCAATTTTCTCTGGCAATGGCAACACCAGCAGCATTAGTGGGAAGAATGTAACCACTTTCAACAATATCCCACAATGTCTCAAAGAAATCTTTCATCTTATCTTTCTAGTAGTCAAATTTTTCTTCAGTAAATAGAGGAAGACAGTTCATGTGACCACCTTCGACAAACATGTTCACAGTATAGGATCTTTTCTCTTAACACTGTTAAGTGCTCAACCAAGAGGCCGATCTCTGGTACCAACTGAACGTGAACACAAGAAGGGGGTTGAATTGTGTTTACAAACTTTTCGCAAACTTTGAATTAAAAACACTTTAGAACACTTGAAAAAGCATCTGTTTGAAATCGGATGCTGAAGTAGGACTAGACGCTGGAAATAAGATTTTTGAACACTTGTTTTTATGCATAAGATAACCGTAAGTATAAAGCAGTAAAGCAAGAGACACATAGATTTATACTAGTTCATCACTAGCCTGGTAGCTACATCTAGTCCCTTCGTTCCTGAAGGATTTTCCACTATAATCAACTGATTACAAATTTTCTTAAGAGTATTCTACTGTTACAAACTTGACAATACTCTTAACTTCTCAAAACGACTCAATACGTTCGAGCCATTTAGGAACAAAGCCTTAACTAGGCAATACAACTTTCACAAAGATAGTTTTGAATACAATCAAGATAACTCTCACAGAGAGGATGAAAAGATTAAGTTCAAACAAATAACTTTCTAAAAGAAAGAATCAGATGCTGAGGTTCAGTTCTTGTAGTCCAGAGACTTGGCACGAAACATGAATGTTCACTTGAGTAAAACCTTTTCAGAATATAGTCTCTTGCAGTTTTTCTTGCCTTTCTTCAATGAATACCTTGAAGTATTTATAGGAGTCTTGAGGATAATACCGTTACAGATATTTCAACTCCAAAACATTGGGTGAGCCAATTTGAAATTCTGTCCTTTTCTTCCTTTCTAGAGAATATCATAGCAGTACATATTTCCGTTATTGTACTATATGCATTTCACACAATTGCCTTGTACGAATTTGTCTTATTCTAAAGGTGTCACCTTTGATTCCTCGTACATTAAATTAAGCGCACAAAATCAAATTCAAATTTTATTCCAAAGTAGCTGAGGTGAAGAGCAACGACATGATCATCACGTGATTCATTAAAAGACCAGATGCTCGCTCAGAACAGGAGACAGACGATTGCATCAATTGAGTAATCCACGTGTCAAAGGATAACACTACCGGATGCTTGCTTTACACAAGACGCTGGAGTGAACCAGATGCTGACACACATGGAATGTATTCAGTACTTGTGAATTTCTTCTTCTTGCTTGAGTGAGATAATACATAAGAGATTTTAATACCTGCGCACTCAAAGACTTATCAGAAGATACTTTGTTATCATTAAAATTAATGAGGGTCTAAACTTCTCAATCATTTAGGTTCCAACAAGGCCATTAAGGCCACAGCCTCAGGCCCCAAAATTGTTTCCTTTTTAGTACGTCCAACTCCATATAGAGTTATAGACAAATTGTGTAACATCCCAATTTTTATGAAAATTATTTTATAGTTTTCGACTACTTGAAAATAAATCATGGAGATTGATCACCTCAATGGTTTGTTAAAAGTACGAAGAACAACAAAGATTTATTGTAAACAACTTACTGTTTTAGTAATTAATTCAGATTAACAGACAGTGTAGTCGTATACTGTTTTTAATATGAATTAATCCCAAAAAATGTGAAAGATTATTATTTGATTAAAGAAAATTATTTTATTGAAAGCGAAATAATTTTCAGGATTTAATAAATATTTTCAAGTCATAGTTTGATTTTTCATGGTTTAGTTATTGTATTAATTGTCTGTTTTATGTCATATTTAATATGACTATTATTTTAAAGATTTTGTCTTGATAATTTTATTTTTTGAATAATATCGATATGATCAGAGAAAGTGAAATTAGTGATCCTCACTAATTAACAGTTTTTATTACGCTGCGAGAATTCTATCGAATTCTGCCGTAACTAGGCTATTATGTGTGTTTCTAACTGAAACATGCCCAAACATGATCCAAATTTTATAAAATTTGAGATCTTATCAGTTTCCAATATTTAGGATTTATTGTAATGTTTCTAGAATTTTTGGGCATCAGAAAATATTTAGTGTATTTTCTATGGCCAGAGACTGCCTAATTGTGACGTTTCGGTTTGCATTTTGAGAAAACGAGATACGTGGGTACTTTTCTCATGCCACGAGGAACATTTGTAATTTTTGGGTGTGGGGTTATAATTAGAATTATTTTTGGGAGATTTTTAGTATTAAAACCTAATATACGCGTAACGTTGTGCACCCGATTGAGCGAGAACGCGACGAAACGAAATATCTAGATATTTTGGGCTAAGGGGAGATGCATCCAGCCACTAGGGGAGCTGAACCTCATCCTTAGAAGCTTCTTGGACAAGTATTGATGTGTGATTGGTGGTTATGTAATTATAGTTAGTTAGTTTAGTTGGTTTGGTTAACTTAGAACTACTTTGGTTAGTTTGGAACTAAATGAACAAAATCTATTCCTTCCATGTCCCCAAAAATTTCGTGGGCTTCTCCCTTGCTCAAGATCAGATCCATTCATTCTTCCATGGGAGAAAAACTTGAAAAAATTTTAGAAGGAGAAAGCTTGGGTTTTTGGAGATCAAAGTGTGCACCCTTGTTTCCTTTCATCTCCACCCATGTTCAATCATCATCTATACTCTTGATAAGCTCCATAAACTTTTCCTCATCTCTCTTGGGTTCCATGATATGGGTTTTGAAGGTTTTAGGAGTTATTTTGGAGTTATAGTGCTTGTTTTGGCTAGTATTGTATGATTAGCTTCATAACCCATTATTTCCTTCCATGATTAACTTTGTTCTTGATGTTTTAATTTTGCAAAACCCTAACCTTGCTCTGGCAGAAAACTAGGGGCTGTTTTAAGCCTTGGTTTTGTTTGGTTTTTAGTGTTTCAGAGTTGATTCTTGATGGGTTATACTTGCTAAGTTTGGAAACTAGTCATATATGCATCTTACAAGGTTTTTGGAAAAATGAATTTGTTGTAAAGGGGGGCTGAAACCGTGGCTGATAATATGATTTAGGGGGATGTTTTAAATTGATTTCAAAGTGTTTTAAGTGTAGAAGAAGTTGGTTTATTGTTAAGGGGATTGAATGTGGTGAATTTGTATTTGTAAAGCTTTGAAAAATTGTTTGAAACAAAATAAATTTTGGGGCTGTTTTGTGGTTTTGAAAACAGCAACCTTTGTAGTGCTAAATGAGTTTTATGAACTTGCTTTTATGGCTTAAAGGTATTGCAATTAGTAGATATTAGCTTATGAGTTAAAGGCTAACAATTTTGCATGATTTAGATTATAGAAAATGAAGTTTATAGATCAAATCCTTGACTTGCTTTTGGGTTTTCAAAACCGTGACTTGGCGGGAAGTTCTTGATGAAGTTTAACTCGTTTTAAATGTATTAAAATGGTAAAGAGTTTGGTTTTTGGTTATGGCTTGAATCCATAAAGTTTAGTATGTTTAAAACATTGAAAATGGTTAAAAATCTTTAGTTGGTTTTTATTGTTCTAAGCTGTGACCTATAGTGACTTTTTGGGATTGAATTTAGTTGTTTTAAACCTTGTGAATGTTGTAAAAAGTGGGTAGGGATTTGATTTAGCAAAACAATTCAAAAAAGTATGATTTTGGGAAAAGTTTGAGTTTATGTTTGAAGAATTGTTTTGAACTTGTAATAGAATTGTTTCTAAAATTTTGTGACATGTTTTAGTGCTTTGAAAAATGGTTCAAAGTTGGCAAAACACTATTCATTTGGTAAAACACTATTCAATTGGTAAGTTTTGGGTTTTGGTATTTTCTAAGTGTGTAGCTTTTGAAAAAGTTGAAAACTTGCATGGTTTGAAATTGTTCCATCACATGTGACTAGGTGTGAACCAAATGGGATTGAGTGAGTAGTTCTTAGGCCTTAGGGACCTTAGAGCCGTGGCTGCCCTAGGGGTATTAGGACTTGAGTTTTAGTTCTAATTGATTGAAACTTGCGTTGTTAAGGTTCGTGCCTAAGGCTCATGCGGGGAACGACTTGATGATAGTTCGAATTTACCTTGCTTGGATTGTTAAAGCGCCCAAGGTAAGAAAAATTCTTACATAATGAGTTTGGGCTTTTCGCCTTGTGTGTTGTTTGCTTGATTGTTGATTAATTGTGTGGTAGTACTTGTAGTATTACTGTGTGCTGTTGAGATGTTGTAGCATGAACTGCTGTCTATTGATTTGGCTCTGTGTGGCAAGACTGAATTGTATTGTGTGGCTTAAATCACACTTGATTGATTTAATTGGACTTGAAATTGATGATAATATGTAGCTTGTTCTTGGCCCTGCGTGGCATTATGAGTTGTATTGTTTTCCTTGAATCACCTTGGATTTCATTGGAACTTGGTATTGAATTGGAATATGAAAAATATTATTGTTGATAATGGATTAATTAACAATGCGTTGATCGACTGCTATTAGTTGACGATTTACATCGGTAAATCTGATGCGATTCCACAAGCCGAATTCTGATTTCGTAAACAAATTGTTAAGGGCATTTTGATTTAAAAGTAAGCGTGAGGGTTTTAGTACAACTAGCCAAAGCTTGCAAGGAAATTTCAATAGAATAATAGTGGAGAAAAGAGCTTCAAATAAATAGTCCAATTTGCGAATACGGTTGCGTTAAATAATGCACCTGGGAAAATTCTGGCTAGGAAAGACTTGGTAATTGAGAGTGTTCGCACCACCTCTCTTTCCTGAGAATTCTTCCAGTGTGTTATTTAGCACAACTAGGGTTCCAACGACCTAGAACTAAAAAGTATTTTTCGATACATAGGAGTGATACAAGAACTGAGAAAGAGATTTCAAAGATCGGGATTTCGAAAGAATAAAACATAGGGAACCTAGTGTTCCTATTGAGCATATGGGCCATGTGTCCTGTGCTGGGACTTAATGTCCTACTTGCGTGCGCATTTTCTTGATTAAGGATTGGTCCTAGTGTTCCGTATGGGGTGCCTAGTATCTTAACCTAAAAGTTGAGCCTAGTGTTCCGCATTACGTGCTTAGAGTTCTGATCTAAAATTGGGACTAGTGTTCCGCAATTGAACACCTGGACCTTGTGTCCAGTGTTGAACTCTTAGTTAATTGAGATTTGGACACCCACTAAGTTGAGTGAGTGAGGGTTCGTCGATCCGCATTGTTAATTAAAGCATTACTCGGGCACTCACTACGGTGAGCACGCCATATTGTAGAATTTGTTTGGATATCACTTAGGCGTTCACTGCGGTGAACATGCCGTATTGTTGAATTTGTTGGATATCACTCGGGCGTTCACTACGGTGAACATGCCATATTGTTGAATTTGTTGGGTATCATTCGGGCGTTCACTACGGTGATCATGCCATATTGTTGAATTTGTTTGGATGCGTACTAACCATTGAGCATCGACACTGGGAGCGTTTGATTGGTCTTAAAGACTTCGAAAGATGAGTTGCCATGTCATTCGTAGCGTTTGATTGGTCGTACAGACTTCAAAAGACGAGTTGACACTGCATTGCCTAAGTAGAGGCACGCTAAAGTAGTGACCAGCCAAAGTAGTGGCAAGCCTAATCAGAGGCTATTTTGTTTAGACGTTGGGAAAGTAGTCCCCGTCATACTACTGACCTATTAAGGCTACAGGTGTATACACAACTGGTTATACTGCATTGACATGCATAGCTAACCACATTTATGATATGTGATGAATTGTTTGATGAATTGGATATTGTGATGACTTGATCACTTATCTGTTGATAGATTTGCCTGCTCACATCCAATAGTTTGATATTGTCGTGACTTGATTGTTGATCTGTTGGTTGTTTTGGTTGCTCACATGCAATGCTTGATATACCATGCTGATTGTGTGCGGTCTATTAAGTACATATATGTATATAAAAGCATGTTGTTGTATTATATATGTATATATTGTTTGCATGCGACATAGCCTATGATAAACTCGTGGACAAAGGATTTACCCTTGCACTGTTGTTGGATTGGATGTCCTTATGGATGTCACTTCCAGATGGAGTTCAGTAGCTGTTGCAGCTTCGCTTTTCAGGAGCATTGAAGATTGAGCCAGTGGAAGAAGATTTCTCTGAGTACTTCGTGTTTGGTCTTGCTGAGCTATTTCTCAGTAAGAGTTATAGTTGTTGGCCAGCTTAGCTTAGGGTTTTGTAAATTGTTGTGTTATAATTACCCTTTTCAGAAAACCTCGCCTTAGTGCAAAATGAATATGTTATGTGAAGTATTATTTTGTGATGCATTATACTCTGATAATTGCAAAAGTCTGGATTGGCATCATTTAGAAAACTGTAGTACTCTATGTCTTATTTTGAAAAGGGTTTCAAAGGAAAGAAAATGAAAAAGAAAAAATTACTCCTATTTTTTCATTACGAAATACATAAGAGTACTCTTTAACTAAAAGCATACAAGCATTAAATGTATTCAGCATTAGATTGGGTTGCACAGTAGCACTCCGGAATCGGGGTGTTACAAATTGCAATTAGAAAATGGACCGGCGAGTACTCCCAGGCATCAGTAATAGCAAGTCTCCGTGTAATTAAGATAGTCTTATGTGTAATTAGTCAATTGTAAAGTGGTAGGCTATAAGTCTTCAGGATGTGCGTTATTTGTGGGTTGCAGTTAATTGCAGTTACTACCTCCATTCCTTTTCGGATGTTGTTTAATGTTGTTTTACACAAACCAAGGAAACCAATAAATATTGTTCTTCTTGATGAAATTATTGGTCCTTTTTTTGTGATACCTTGATTGTTTATTACCTTATTACACTTAGTTTTTTTCCTCAACGATAAATAGTTAAGGCTATAATTGACAAAAAAGTAATTAATGTAACCTTGAACTTTGCGAACGACAAATATGTTGGAATCAAATGGATTCAGAAACAATCACCTCAATTGTTTTGATGGTAACAAATAATTAATAGAACAATTTATTCTCTGATGCATTTGTTAGTGTGCAGAAATCACTATTCATCAGAAGAAGAGATCTCAGAAAACTTAGTGAAATTATGTATCTCACACTTAGTCTCATAAATCTAAGTCTAGCATTGATCCTCTGAAATTATGTTGACGTCATCATTTGAAAGTCTAGCTCTGAAATGGTCAACTCTGATGATGGTCAACACTCCGTTGAGACCATACTTTGACTTAGTCAACTCTGTTTGATTAGTCAACGCTCTGGTGAACCAAGCTCTAGTAAGACAAGCTCAGATATGGTCAACTCTGGTGTTAGTCAATGCTCTGGTAAACCTTGTTCTGGTGAGATCACACTCTGATTATGGTCAACGCTCGGGTGTTCGGTCAATGCATAAACAGACTTTGGTTAGAATGCACTATGGAAGCCTTCGTTCATCTATTCATGACTCTCTCATATGAAAGGTCAACTAATTCTGTGCTGAAGAACTCACCCCTGTTTCAAGCTCACTCTGATGAACAGTACATGCTCTACAGGAAAACAGACTGAAGTTCATTTAAGACTACTTCATGTATTTAAGGGACATCATTGATGAAGTATTTTAATGTACGAGGTATCAAAGGCCAAAGGGAATGTCAACAAATATATAATCCTCAGATGACTTGCTTTCGAAGGGTCTAGTTTTCAGAAAGCTCACAAGGGACAAATATTCTAATTTTGTCTGTTGTGTCAGTATGCTTTGAGCAGAGTGGAAAACGACATGACTTGCTAAAGCCACAAAAAGGGGATATGAAGTTTTGACCTTTGTTGAAAAGAGCTGTTGGGTCATAACGACACTATTTACAAGTCACTGAAGCAGGTTTATCCTGTGAAACAAAGTGAGCAACCAAGAATCATTCCAAGTATCTGAGATCGCATTGAACAAAGCACTTAATCATTTTTACTCTTTCAGTTTGAAAGTTATTCATTGTGCTTAAGTTTTTCATTGTATATCCTCTTTGTGAGAGTTATCTGATATTGTTTCAAAATATCTTGAACATTGTATTTTAGCCCAGTAGTGGCTGTATTTCTTAGAGGCTTGACTATACTAAGTCGTTCTAAGAAGTTGTGAGTATAGCCAGTTTGGTAGTATTATACTCTCAAGTTTAATCTGGTTAATTATAGTGGAGAAATCCTTCAGGTGTGTGAAGGGACTAGACGTAGCTATCGGGTGTTAGTGAACTAGTATAAATCACTGTGTCATTCTCTCCTCTCTTCTCTTTACTTATTTACTGTCTTATTTTATTTGTGAGTTGTTTTGAAAACATTCTCATAAACTTATAAGTTTGCAAAAAGATTTCTAAAACCCAATTCAAACCCACCTTTCTTGTGTTTTTGCCATGTTTAATTGGTACCAGAGCTCGGCCTCTTGGTTGAGCACTTAACAATGTAAGAGGAAAGATCCTATTCTATTTACATGGCAAGCAATGAAGTCGGTGGTCATGTTAATCGTTCTCCTTTGTTAAAAGGAATAAACTTCGATTACTGGAAAGATAGTGTTAAATCCTTCTTCGAGTCGCAACAACTCGAACTCTGGGATATGGTTCAAAAACAATACACTGAACCAGTCGATTCTAAAGAAAATCCCATTTCTAGGGATAAATGGACAGAAGAGCATAAGAAAGCTTATCAACTATATCAGAAAGCAAGATACTTCCTTATTTGTGCTATCTTTGACAAGGAGTATAAGAAATGTGGAAAGAATGATACTGCCAAAGAAATTTGGGACTCATTGGCTTTGGCCTATGAGGGCACTTCCCAAGTACAGGAAACCAAGGCTAACATCTTGGTTAGACAATATTAACTCTTCAAAATGGAAGAGAATGAAAGCATTGAAACTATGTTTGGAAGATTCCAAACACTAGTTCATTGTCTAAAGGTTCTCAAGAAAAGCTATACCACTACTGACCACGTTAAGAAAATATTGAGAAGTCTGCCAAAGAAGTGGAGACCTAAGGTCACGGCTATTCAAGAAGCCAAGGACCTAAATGCCTTGCGACTTGAAGATCTTCTGAGTTCCTTGAGAGCTCATGAGCTTGAGCTAGATGAAGAAGAACCTCCCAAGAAAGCAAAGTCCATAGCTTTGAAGTTTACAAGAAAAACATCATCCTCCAAAGCTCTTCAAGTTGAACTTGAAGCAGATAATGGATCATCTGATGAGAGTGGTGGAGACACAGACGAAGGAATTTCATTAATATCAAGGAAGAGTCAACGTATGTGGAAAAACAAAGGAAGGTTCAGGAAGCAGTTTCACAACAAAGACTCAAGGGATAAGAAGGACTACAAGGAAAAAAGCCAACTTACTTGCTACGAGTGCAAAGAGCCAGGACACTTCAAATCTGAATGTCCACAACTCGAGAAACAGAAACCAAGGAAATGTATTTTCAAAGGCAAGAAGAAGAAAGGCCTCATGGCAACATGGGATGATTTTGATTCATCATCTGATGTTGATGATGAGGAATAAGCAAACATGGCTCTAATGGCTACTATAGGGTCAAACAGTGAAACAGAAGATGAAGAGGTAGATTCTAACCCACATTCTGACATTGAAATAGCTTTTGATGAACTATTAGACGAGTCTTCTAAACTCAACAATGAGTATAAATTTTTGAAAAAGAAATTCTCAAAACTTTCTAAAGAATTTCAAATACTCAATGAGGAGAATGAGAAGCTCAAAGCTGAAAAACATCGTTTGGTGAATAACAACTCTAAGGGCGAGGAAAAGGTTGAATGTAACTCTTCAAAATATGAAGAAGGATTTCAAATATTCCTTGTTGAGTGTGTTACACGAAGTAAACAAGCATCTATGATTTGGGGCGTAAGCCAAAATGGTAAAAAGGTCTCGACTACAATCTAGAGGAACCCACTTTTCAAAACACACTTTTGAAAACCAAGGATACAAACAATCATAGTGACAATCTGCATTGTACTTTCTTTAATAAGAAAGGACACATTAGAAGTACTTGTTATGAATTGAAAAATAAGAAGGACAAGTTTCCTTCTAAAACTAACAAAAGATGACCCAAAAAGATTTGGGTACCTAAGGACAATATTGTATATGTTGCAGATCTGGTTAGCAATAGAGTTGAGACACCAGTCCTGGTACTTGGACAGTGGCTGCTCACGTCACATGATGGGAGAAAGGCGTATGTTCCAAGAACTCCAACTTAAAGAAAGCGGAACAGAAGGTTTCGGAGGAAACCAAAAAGGTAAAATCATTGGAAGTGGAAAAGTTGGTGAGAAATTGCAACCTTCTATTGATAATGTCTTCTTGGTTGATGGCCTGAAACATAATCTACTAAGTGTAAGCCAATTATGCGATAGTGGTTATGATGTTGGCTTTAGTGAAAATGCCTGTAGAGTCAAAAGCAAGGAAGATGGCTCCATTTTCTTTAAAGCAAAGAGAAAGAACAATATTTATAAAATAAAACTTTCTGAGTTGGCAAATCAAAATATAAAATGCTTTTTGTCAGTTGATGAAGAGCAATGGAGTTGGCACAAAAGACTGGGTCATGCCAGTTTGAGATTAATCTCAAAGCTTAACAAGAAAGAACTTGTTAGAGGGCTAGCAAATCTTAGGTATCAATTTGATGCTCTTTGTGAAGCATGCCAAAAAGGGAAACAAACAAAATCCTCTTTTGAATCCAAAAGTATTGTTTCCACCACAAGGCCACTTGAGCTTTTGCATTTAGATTTATTTGGACTAACTAGAATTGTATCAATGTCTAGAAAGAAATATGGTCTGGTTATTGTTGATGACTATACTAGATAGACATGGGTAAAATTCCTAGCTCACAAGGATGAGTCATTTGCAATATTTTCAGTCTTCTGCAAACAAGTGCAAAATGAAAAAGGATTTTGTATTACAACCATTAGAAGTGATCAAGGTGGAGAATTTGAAAATGAATCATTTCAAAACTTTTGTGAAGAACATGGCATCTCTTACAATTTTTCACCCCTAAAACACCACAGCAAAATGGTGTTGTAGAAAGGAAAAATAGATCTTTACAAGAAATGGCCAAAACCATGATTCATGAAACTAATGTTGCAAAGCACTTTTGGGCAGAATTAGTAAACACTGCATGTTATATTCAAAATAGAATCTATATTAGACCTATCTTGAATAAGACTCCCTATGAACTGTGGAAGGGAAGAAAACCTAACATTTCATATTTTCATCAATTTGGGTGTGATTGCTTTGTTCTCAATACAAAGGACAGTCTTGAAAAATTTGACTCAAAATCTCATAAAGCTATCTTTTTGGGATATTCTGAACGCTCTAAAGCTTACAGGGTATACAACAAAGAAATATTAATTGTTGATTAATCTATGCATGTGCGATTTGACGATAAGAAGCTTGACAATGAAACATCAGAGGTAGATGAAGTCTTTGCAGATTTACAGATAAGCAAAGAAATAGATGAAGGTGTTATAGGTGCTGACTCTGATTCTGCATCTGGTGATAAGACCCAAGAAGAGACAACAACAGACTGGAAGTTCAAACCTTTTCACCTAAAGGACCAGATCATTGGTGAACCAAGCGATAGAGTTAGAACTAGATCATCCCTCAATGAACACTCTGACTTTGCACTACTATCAGAAATAGAACCCAAGACAATTGATGAAGCACTAGCAGACGATGGATGGATACTTGCTATGCAAGAAGAGCTCAATCAATTTCAGAGGAATGATGTTTGGAAGTTTGTACCTCCTCCAGGGGATAAGCAAGCCATTGGAACCAAGTGGGTTTTCAGAAACAAACTTGATGAAGATGGCAAAGTGGTAAAAAATAAGGCAAGACTCATTGCTCAAAGGTATTCACAAGAGGAAGAATGAGTTTGAAATGACTATAATGGGAGAATTAAAATTCTTCCTTGGTATTCAAATCAAGCAATGTCAAGATGAAACCTACATCCGTCAGACTAAATATGTGAAAGAACTTTTAAAGAAGTTCAAACTAGAGGAAACCAAACTATGAGCACACCAATGCATCCAACATGTGCTCTTAGCAAGGATGAATCAAGTAAAAAGGTAGACCAAAAGGTATATAGAGATATGATTGGTTCACTCTTTTATCTTACTACCTCAAGGCCTGATATTATGTTTAGTGTGTGCTTATGTGCAAGATTCCAATCTGACCCTTGAGAATCTCACTTAACCGCTGTTAAGAGAATCTTTAAGTATCTGAAAGGAACTACTAACCTTGGTTTGCTTTATAAGAATTCTGAAAATTACAAGTTAGTAGGTTTCTGTGATGCTGACTTTGCTGGAGATAGAATTGAAAGAAAAAGCACAAGTGGTGGCTGCCAATTTCTTGGAGCAAACCTTATCTCTTGAACCAGCAAAAGGCAAAGCGCAATTGCTCTATCAATAGTAGAAGCTGAGCATATATCTGCTGCAAGCTATAGCTCACAACTACTATGGATGAAGTATCAGCTTGAGGACTACTAGATTAAAGAGAGTAACATTCCTATATACTGTGATATTACCTCTGCTATTTGTTTGACTAAAAATCCTATTCTGCATTCGCGTGCTAAACATATTGAAATTAAACATCACATCATTAGAGACTATGTTTAGAAAGGGATACTCGAAATTAAATTTATTGATACAGACCATCAATAGGCAGATATCTTTACAAAACCCCTTACTGAAGATAGATTCAACTTTATAAGAAAGAATTTAAACTTTCATCTTATAGAGGAATACGTGTTTAATTTGAATATATGTTGCCTTTATTGTTGTACACGTGCCTCTGTTTGATATGTGAGTCTGTTTGCATATGTGAGTCTGTTTGATATGAGCGTCTGTTTGTATATGTGCCTCTGTTTGATATGTGCCTCTGCTTATATGTTGGCTCTGATTATTATTTAATTATTTGTTCTTATTTTTTATTATCTTATTAATTATTATTTAATATTTGTATCATCTGTTTTGGTGATGGTTCATTTGAGTCTGTTGCATTTATCACAAAGGTGCCTCCGGGAATCTTTGTGTGCACGTGTCTCTTTAAGACTAGTTGATGCGTTAGTGGCTGAGAGTTACTCTCACTGAGTCATTATTATCTTTTCGCCCAGGGGCGGTGTTCTGCGCCTCGTTTACCCGATGTGTGTACGTTTCAGTGCGAAATGACACATTATTTATTTCATTTATTTTGAAAATTGAAAAAGGCGGTTTGCCTTCTTTAACACGTTTTATTACCCACTCACTCACTCACTCACTACACCCATTACTCACACTATCTTTTCTCTTAACACTGTTAAGTGCTCAACCAAGAGGCCGAGCTCCGGTACCAACTGAACGTGAACACAAGAAGGGGGGTTGAATTGTGTTTAGAAACTTTTCGCAAACTTTGAATTAAAAACACTTTAGAACACTTTAGAAAGAATTTGTTTGAAATCGGATCCTGGAGTAGGACCAGACGCTGGAAATAAGATTTTTGAATACTTGTTTTTATGAACAAGATAACCGTAAGTATAAAGCAGTAAAGCAAGAGACACAGAGATTTATACTAGTTCACCACCAACCTGATAGCTACGTCTAGTCCCTTCGTTCCTGTAGGATTTTTCACTATAATCAACTGATTACAAATTTTCTTAAGAGTATTCTACTGTCACAAACTTGATAATACTCTTAACTTCTCAAAACGACTCAATACGTTCGAGCCTTTGAGGAACAAAGCCTTAACTAGGCAATACAACTTTCTCAAAGATAGTTTTGAATACAATCAAGATAACTCTTACAGAGAGGATGAAAAGATTAAGTTCAAACAAGTAACTTTCTAGACGAAAGAATCAGATGTTGAGGTTCAGTTCTTGTAGTCCAGAGACTTGGCACAAACTTGATTGCTCACTTGAGTAAAACCTTTTCAGAATATAATCTCTTGCAGTTTTTCTTGCCTTTCTTCAATGAATACCTTGAAGTATTTATAGGAGTCTTGAGGATAATACCGTTGCAGATATTTCAACTCCAAAACATTGGGTGAGGCAATTTGAAATTTTGTCCTTTTCTTCCTTTCTAGAGAATATCAGAGCAGTACATATTTCCGTTATTGTACTATCTGCTTTTCACACAATTGCCTTGTACGAATTTGTCTTATTCTAAAGGTGTCAACTTTGATTCCTCGTACATAAAATTGAGCGCACAAAATCAAATTCGAATTTCATTCCAAAGTAGCTGAGGTGAAGAGCGACAACGTGATCATCACGTGATTCATTAAAAGACCAGATGCTCGCTCAGAACAGGAGACGGACGCTTGCAGTAATTGAGTAATCCACGTGTCAAAGAATAACACTACTGGACGCTTGCTTTACAGAAGACACTGGAGTGAACCAGATGCTGACACACATGGAATGTATTAAGTACTTGCGAATTTCTTCTTCTTGCTTGAGTGAGATAATACATAAGAGATTTTAATACCTGCGCACTCAAAGACTTATCAGAAGATACTTTGTTATCATCAAAATTAATGAGGGTCTAAACTTCTCAATCGTTTAGGTTCCAACAAGGCCATTAAGGCCACAGCCTCAGGCCCCAAAATTGTTTCCTTTTTAGAACGTACAACTCTATATAGAGTTATAGACAAATTGTAATTAGAAAGTGGACCGACGAGTACTCACAGGCATCAGTAATAGCAAGTCTCCATGTAATTAAGATAGTCTTATGTGTAATTAGTCAATTGTAAAGTGGCAGGCTATAAGTCTTTAGGATGTGCGTTATTAGTGGGTTGCAGTTAATTGCAATTACTACCTCCGTTCCTTTTCGGATGTTATTTAATGTTGTTTTACACAAACCAAGGAAACCAATAAATATTGTTCTTCTTGATGAAATTATTTGTCCTTTTTCTATGATACCTTGACTGTTTATAACCTTATTACACTTAGTTTTTTTCCTGAACGATAAATAGTTAAGGGTATAATTGACAAAAAAGTAATGAATGTAACCTTGAACTTTGCGAACGACATATATGTTGGAATCAAATGGATTCAGAAACAATGACCCTCAATTGTTTTGATGATAACCAATAATTAATAGAACAATTTATTCTCTGATGCATTTGTTAGTGTGTAGAAATCACTATTCATCAGAAGAAAAGATATCAAAAAACTTAGTGAAATTATGTATCTCGCACTTAGTCTCATAAATCTAAGTCTAGCATTGATCCTCTGATATTATGTTGACGTCATCATTTGAAAGTCTTGCTCTGAAATGGTCAACTCTGATGATGGTCAACGCTCCGTTGAGACCATACTTTGACTTAGTCAACTCTGTTTGATTAGTCAACGCTCTGGTGAACCAAGCTCTAGTAAGACAAGCTCAGATATGGTCAACTCTGGTGTTAGTCAACGCTCTGGTAAACCTTGTTCTGGTGAGACCACACTTTGATTATGGTCAAGGCTCGGGCGTTCGGTCAATGTATAAACAGACTTTGGTTAGACTGCACTTTGGAAGCCTTCGTTCATCTATTCATGACTCTCTCATATGAAAAGTCAACTAATTTTGTGCTGAAGAAATCACCTCTGTTTCAAGCTCACTCTGATGAACAATACATGCTCTGTTGGAAAACAGACTGAAGTTCATTTAAGGCTACTTCATGATTTAAGAGACCTCATTGATGAAGTATTTTAATGTACGAGGTATCAAAGGCCAAAGGGAATGTCAACAAATATATAATCATCAGATAACTTGCTCTCGAAGGGTCTAGTTTTCAAAAAGCACACAAGGGACAAATATTCTGATTTTGTCTGTTGTGTCAGTATGCTTTGAGCAGAGTGGAAAATGACATGACTTGCTAAAGCCACAAAAAGGGGATATAAAGTTTTGACCTTTGTTGAAAAGAGTTGTTGGGTCACAACAGCACTATTTACAACTCTAGCTATATATATCTTACTTCACTCACTGAAGTAGGTTAACACTGTGAAACAAAGTGAGCAACCAAGAATCATTCCAAGTATCTGAGATCACATTGAATAAAGCACTTAATCCTTTTTACGCTTTCAGTTTGAAAGTTATTCATTGTGCTAAGTTTTTCATTGTATATCCTCTCTGGGCGAGTTATCTGATATTGTTTCAAAATATCTTGAACATTGTATTTTAGCCCAGTAGTAGCGGTATTCCTTAGAGGCTTGACTATACTAAGTCGTTCAAAGAAATTGTGAGTATAGCTAGTTTGGCAGTATTATACTCTCAAGTGTAATCAGGTTGATTATAGTGGAAAAATCCTTCAGGTATGTGATGGGACTAGACGTAGCTATCAGGTGATAGTGAACTAGTATAAATCACGCTGTCATTCTCTCTTCTCTTCTCTTTACTTATTTACTGTCTTATTTTATCAGTGAGTTGTTTTGAAGACATTCTCATAAACTTATAAGTTTGCAAAAAGATTTCTAAAACCCAATTCAAACCCCCCTTTCTTGTGTTTTTGCCACGTTCAATTGGTACTAGAGCTCGGCCTCTTAGTTGAACACTTAACAGTGTAAGAGGAAATATCCTATTCTATTTACATGGCAAGCAATGAAGTTCGTGGTCATGTTAATCGTCATCCTTTGTTAAAAGGAACAAACTTCGATTACTGAAAGATAGCGTTAAATCCTTCTTCGAGTCTCAACAACTCGAACTCTGGGATATGGTTCAAAAACAATACACTGAACCAGTCGATTCCAAATAAAATCCCATTTCTAGGGATAAATGGACAGAAGAGCATAATAAAGCTTATCAACTACATCAGAAAGCAAGATACTTCCTTATCTGTGCTATCTTTGAAAAGGAGTATAAGAAATGTGGAAAGAATGATACTGCCAAATGTAACACCCCGAAATCCAGGTGCTACTTACGAGACAAAAACCACCAAATATGAAATAGTTTTGATACTGTTCGCTAGAAATCACGGTTGAATTTTTTTTTTTATAAAACCCTTTTACAAATAACATGACAGAGTAAATACAGCGTTGACAGAACATGGCTTATAAAGAGAATAAATGGAAATACGTCTGGAATACATATATAAAATCCTGAGGCAATACATCCTACAAGGTTTTATAGAATACAACATCAAAATAGGAATACATCTGACATATGAATTTCCTATAAGAAATACTCATACATCTGAGGTACTCCCGGCAGACAACTACGCAGAGGGCTGCTCCAAAAGTAGAGCCTCACTCGACTACTAAACTACTACAAGTACAGACATAATCCCAAAATACAACAGACAGACTCCGACATAAGAAACACTAAGCTGATCAACACGCTATCTCAAGCAGCAGGGGCGGCTATGTGATCTCGGTCCGTCTCAAAATGAACTACCAAGGGCGATGCCTGCCACTCATAGAGGCCCTCCTCCTCCTCCTCATCCTCCACCATCGAATCCTCCTCCATATCGTCTACCACGGGCGTAATGACGTCGTCGTCACCAATGGCGTCAACAGTAGGGATATCGGGAGGTGCATCCCCAGTACTATCCTCCTCGTCAGATGAATCTATGATCCAACCTCCGGATCCACACCCTACCTGGCCACAGCGAGGGCATACAGAAGGATCCGCCGAGGGAGTAGTCTCAGGGATAGGAATCGGAGACGAGGGAGTATACTCTACGGGTGATACAGATCTAGCAGGGGAACCTGACGGGTCTACAGCGCCGTGAGAAGAGGGTGCTCTGGCGTCCATCCTCCTGGGTCGCATGCGCCGTACAAATCTAAGGGGAGTAGCGCGTAACGCTGAATCTGTAGTCCGAGGCTCGCTGCGAAAAGTGGTCCAGCGTGGAATCTCGGACATGCCCTCTGAAGCTGAGGTGTCTCCATCAGGGTGTGCGTCTATCCAAGCAGCTACTATGCGTGCGAAGGGCACCGAAAACCGCATCACTCGGCGCGTGATCCCTATATGTGTAGCCTGTCCGTCGGTATGCGTCGTCTCGACCACGTTCCCTGTGTACGTCACCTGGCCTGAGGCGTGGTCTACCTCCCAGGCGAACGGGGCTCCCGAGTCCGGGAACTCAAATGTCGTCATGGACGACATGACTAACGGGGTCAGCTCGATCGTTGTCATCATCTGGGTTACATTCATTAATTGAAAGAACCACGGGAAAGGGTCAACTTCTTAACAAGACATAAATAATGACAACATATACGAATAGGCAAGCATAACACAATATCATAACGAATAGTCCACAAAATAAGATGCACCACAAATCCCTATTTGTCAGTCTATATGCCAATGCACATGATTCCGGAATATCACCCTCGTAAGGGCCTTAGGAGCTCTGGAGTCCGCTACCAGGCTTTCTCAAACGCTATTCCCCGTAGGGATTTGTGCCCAGAGCAATCCCCCTGATGACACAACGCCCGTTTTTTCGCTGATCGCTTCTGCACGCGTGCTCGCACTAGAGTCAGGTGGCTCTACGACACCTCGCTTCTGGCATCGATGTATGCATGAACAAGCAACTCCATCATCATAGTTGGTTTACCTCGACGGGATCACTCACACGGAGTGTCCGAGATCATCTATTCTTGTACTAACTCCCTTAATTAGAACCCCATATTTTCGGCTCAAGATCTCCCTTTATAGTCCTAAGTCTCTTTTCTTTAGAAAATCTCCTACTAGTTATGAAATGATTTATGTTGGAAATCCACTAATAGTTCAAAATAATTAATTTAATTATTCTAACTCTCACTTAATTCTTTTAAATGAAAAGGTGGTTAGTCCATTACTAATTAAGGTTTTAGAAAGATCTATTTTTAAGTGTCTCTTTGATTTTAATAAAATGCCTCTTAGTTTTTTATTTCAAAATCCAAGATTTATTTGACGTTGATGCGATGGTAACCCAACTCACGTGTTCTCGGCACTTCCCCAAATTATCACAGTCATTTAACAATATATTCTCAATTATAGTCAATAATCACAACACAATAATCATAATCACAAGGCATCATTCAAAAAAACATTCCATCACATTGCTCATCATATTGTCACATACCTAATTTATGCATTCACATATTACTAATATACACACTTAAAGATGTTCTTACACATAAGCATATGGAACATAAGCATGTAAAATACAAGCATATAAAACATATGAAACATAAGCATGTAAAATACAAGCATATAAAGCATAATCCTTAACAATATCTAAGAGTTGCCCTCACCGTAGACGCTTTCCTTCCAACGCACGATTTTGCTCTACTAGTTTACTTTCTCACACCTTCAACCAATCAAGTTATTCAACTAAGTTAGAACTCAAACTAGAGCCCTAGTTTCTACCTTAAGGCCACGGTCTCCTCTATGGAATGGTAATGGGGGGTTTGTTTCCTTTCATTATTTTTACTCATTTGAAAGTTCAAGTCTACTAAAAAGTGTAGGTTTATTTAACTACTAAAACATTATCTTGTAATACTATTAACACAAGACCAAAAAAAATGGAAGATTCACTCCCTCTAGCTCACGGCCACAAGGCCATAAAATGCCTAGATCATTCTTTCTTATTTTAAATATCCATTCCCTTTATCAACAAATTATGATAAGAGAATGAAAGTAGTAAGAAACTTGTCATGGGTTACATCCTTTCATCAAGTAGATGTTTCACCCATTCAAAGTGAAGCTCTCTTTTAGATCATAGCCCAAACAATGGAGTTTTAAAATATGCATACTTTTCTCTACTCATGGTATTCAAGAAGGTAAGGAGGAAATTTTTGATTCTTAACCCCAAAATGGAGAAAGAGGCGGTCAACAAGAAGCAACAAGAAAATATTTTGTTGGTTCAAAAACCTTTTTATTACTATATTACAAATGATGTAGTAGAGTTCTTTTCTTTGAGGTTCTTGAGTCCATAAACTCTTCAACAAGAAAGAGTGAAAAAAATGGAGTTCCCTTGCTCTCAACCACTTGGGTCATGACCTTTGGAATGATCAAGCCTCTATGTGTTTCATCAAGCTCATTGGAGTTTATAACTTATCTTAAAATATTGGTAGTAGTATTAACAAAATGAAATCTTTCAAGCAAGTTTTAAACAACAAAACCCAAGTCACAACTTTAAAGAAATGCTATCAAGCCTTTACATAGACCATTCATGACACATATATATATGTATCCATCTATGTTCTTGGCTTCTCATCAAGCTTGAAATGAAAAGAAAACACATGCTTAAGTAACTAGAACTATGGAAGGAAAATGGCAACATAAGTAGTGTAAAATCTTTCTTTTGCTTTGGAAGAACTTAAGTAGGGATCATGGCCAACTACTAGTGATATAAAGTGAGCTTAAGAAGGAAGAGGAATGGTATTTCTTACCACAAAGAGCTGTTGGTCGCAGCTTGAAGAAAAGGGAAGCAAGTGTAGAATTTTTGTGAACAAAACAACTTCAATACTCTCTCCAACTACCTCACTTCTTCCACTATTTTTTTTCTCAACTTAATGAAGTGAATTAGCTGAAGTTGTTGGCCTTATATAGGCCTTGAGGGCACGCCAAACTGAAGTGGAAATGGGCAGAATTTTACCTGCTCAAGTGGTTAAAAACTAGTCAAAAGATTTCATGGTTATTACCCTTGAGTTCCTCATTTTGTGCTTAGTAAATGACACAAGAAAAGTGATGGATTTGATCACTTAAAGGAGCTGATTTCCAGCCAGCAAACAAGGAGATTTGATGTTAAAAAGAAGGAGATTTGGTGGTGAAGTGATCTTAGGAGATGATAGGGAAAATCTAGGAAAAGATAGGAAATCATCATGCATGAAATCAAGATTTTGGTGAATGATTTTGGAGTCGAATTTTCCTCAAAATTAGCTGCATAATGCGACCAATATGGGCTGAAAAGGAGAGGAGGAAATCTTGGCCAAATCCATGGGTGCAAGCTAGCATAAAGACCTTACTAACTCTTACCATATATGGAACTAAACTTTAACATTTTTGGTAGGTTAATCACATCACTATCTCTTTTTGTGTCATGACTTAAAATCTACCACAATCTAATCCCTTTTTATTTCTGATTTTCGCCCCTCCCTCAAGATTCTCTCAGCTCCCAGTTTCGTCGCACGTTCGGTCTCCGGCGTGTAGAAAATACAGTATTATTAAAAATTAAGTAAAATTGCCAAAAAAATTCTAATAAATCAGAAATATTATAAAACATCAAATTCCCAAATATTTAAATATTTGGGTCGAATTAGAGTTTTTAGTCGGGCAAAAACTTACCCGGGTAGTTCAAAATGCGACCGGAAAACGGTGGAATTTTGAACTGAAAATTTAACTGTGACTTAATGTAATATATTAAGTCCCAAATATAATTTCATTTTAGTTAAATTCATCCACTTGATTAACAGCACACAAAATATTAATTATGCATATTAATGCGTAATACAGGGAATTACAATACAGTAGCGATAATTAAGCCGTAGTAAAACTACCGGTGTTACAATGCTCCCCCACTAAAATAGTTTTGTCCTCGAAACTAAGGGTTAGAGAATAGCTCTGGATACTGTTCCCTAATCTTGTCCTCAAGCTCGCAAGTCGCATCTCCGGTTGCCTGGTTCCAGATTACCTTAACCAGTGGAATCTCTTTGTTTCTCAGTCGCTTGATCTTTCGCTGGTGATTACGATCGGGGTAGTTCGAATGAGAGGTCATCCTTCAATCGATCACATCCGGTTCAATGACATGAGACGGATCAGATATGTACCTTCGCAACTGCGAGACATGAAAGACGTCATGAATGTTTGATAGGAATGGCGGTAAAGCTATTTGGTAGGCAACTGGCCCCACACGACGAAGAATTTGGTAGGGTCCGATAAATTTAGGAGTAAGCTTTCTGGATTTGATCGCTCGACCAACTCCAGTTGTGGGTGTGACACGGAGGAATACATGGTCGCCTTCTTCAAATTCCAGTGGTCGGCGACGATTGTCTGCGTAGCTTTTTTGTCGACTCTGAGATGTCCTCATGTTCTCTCGAATTTTCTTCACCTTTTCAGTGGTTTGCTGTACTATGTCAGGTCCTATGATTGCGCTTTCACCATCTTGGTACCAGTAGAGTGGCGTCTGGCACTTGCGTCCATATAAGGCCTCGTACGGTGCCATCCCTATGCTTGCGTGATAGCTGTTATTGTAGGTGAACTCGATTAGCGGCAGTAAGTCGTCCCAACACCCACGATCGTCCAATACACAAGCTCTCAGTAGATCCTCAAGTGACTGGATTGTTCTCTCGGTCTGGCCATCAGTTTGAGGGTGGTAGGCAGAACTAAGTCTCAGCTTCGTCCCCAAGGCTTCTTGTAATGCTCCCCAAAAGTGAGAAGTGAATATCGAATCTCGATCGGATACGATACTTGAGGGAATCCCGTGCAGTCGCACGATCTCTGCAATGTAGATTTCAGTCAGCTTCTCCACATTATACGACGTCCTTACTGGCAAGAAGTGAGTGGATTTGGTTAATCTGTCGACGATTACCCAAATTGAGTCGTATCTTTTCTGCGTTCTGGACAGTGCCACAACAAAATCCTTGGAAATGCTGTCCCACTTCCATTCTGGTACGTCCAACGATTGCAGCATCCCGGCAGGTCGTTGATGCTCCACCTTCGCCTTCTGACAAGTTAAACACGACGCTACGTACTCAGCCACCTGCTTCTTCATTCCAGGCCACCAGAACTTCTGCTTAAGATCCTGGTACATCTTAGTTGCTCCCGGGTGTATGCTCAACTTGCTCTTGTGCGCCTCATCTAGGATTGTCCTCTTTAGTTCTGTCACATCGGGTATGCACACACGCCCATTGCACCTCAGAATATTGTCGGGTCCAACCTTGAATTCAGGTGCCTTTCCTAGCACGATCAATTCCCTCTTGTCCTGTAGCAACCTATCATTAGCTTGCTGTTCTCTAATGTCATCCAACAATCCACTGGAAATAGTGATCATCCCAAAACTAATCCTTCCTGATGACAGTTCCACATCCAAGTGTTGGTCCCGAAACCTTTCTAGTAACTCCAACTCCTTAATTATCATCGTCGAGACCAACATACTTTTCCTGCTTAAGGCATCAGCCACTACATTTGCCTTTCCGAGATGATACTCTAGCGTAAAGTCGTAGTCTTTCAAGAATTCCATCCATCTTCGTTGTCGCATGTTGAGCTCCTTCTGATCAAACAGATACTTTAGGCTCTTGTGGTCACTAAACACGGTAAATGTGCTCCCGTAGAGATAATGTCTCCAAATCTTCAGTGCAAAAAATACGGCAGCAAGTTCCAAATCATGCGTGAGATAGTTTCTTTCATGGGTATTTAGTTGTCTTGAGGCGTAGGCCACCACTTTCTTGTGTTGCATCAGCACGCATCCGAGTCCCTGATGAGAGGCGTCACAGTAAACTTCGTAAGGTTCCTCCACCGCGGGCAGACCAACACAGGTGATGTCGTCAAGCGTTTCTTCAGCAGTTGAAAACTGTCCTCGCACTTCTTTGTCCAAGCGAACGGCTGGTCCTTTCTGGTAAGTTGAGTCAGTGGTGCTACGATCTTCGAGAAACCCTCAATGAATCTCCGATAGTATCCTGCTAGTCCAACAAAGCTTCTAATATCAGATGTTGTCTTTGGTTGTTCCCTTGCCAATACTGTTTCCACCTTGGTCGGGTCCACGGCAATTCCGTCCTTTGAGATAACGTGTCCCAAGAATTTGACTTCCTCGACCCAGAACTCGCACTTCGACATATTAGCGTAAAGCTGCTTCTCTCTT
The DNA here is from genome assembly GCA_037113605.1 of Calophaca sinica. Lineage (NCBI taxonomy): Eukaryota > Viridiplantae > Streptophyta > Magnoliopsida > Fabales > Fabaceae > Calophaca > Calophaca sinica. Next base: position 68,520,422 of record CM073733.1, on the reverse strand, counting down.
AAAATCTGTAAAACTTGACGCAGATGCTCCTCATGCTCTTCATGACTCTTTGAGTAGATCAAGATGTCGTCGATAAATACCACAACGAACTGATCCAGGAACGGGTGGAAGATTCTGTTCATGTAGCCCATGAATATTGCTGGGGCATTCGTTACTCCAAACGGCATCACAAGATACTCGTAATGTCCATATCGAGTTCTGAACGCGGTCTTCTGAATATCTTCGGTCTTCACACGTATCTGATGGTACCCGGACTTTAGATCGATCTTCGAAAAGACTACGGATCCTCTAAGTTGATCCATCAAATCGTCAATATGCGGTAAGGGGTATCGGTTCTTGATGGTAACCTTGTTGAGTTGCCGATAATCCACACAAAGTCTTGACCGTCCGTCCTTCTTCTTTACTAATAGCACTGGAGCTCCCCACGGCGAGACGCTGGGTCTGATGAACTGTTTGGACATCAAGTCTTCTAGTTGCTCCTTCAGCTCTGTCAATTCAGATGGGGACATCCGATAGGGTGCTATTGAAATCGGGCCCGTTCCAGGTAGTAAATCGATGGAGAATTCGATGTCTCTTACTGGCGGTAAACCTGGTACGTCGTCAGGGAAAACATCCGGAAAATCTCTCATCACGGTCACATCTTTCAAATCTATTTCCTGAGTGACTTCTAAGCTAGCGAGCGATATGTATTCCTGGGTCCCCTCTTTCAAGGAAACTCTGACAGGATTGGCAGATAGGTACTTAGAAACTCCAGGGTCGGGAAAAATTACGGTCTTACGGGCACAGTCTAAAAGGACATGGTGGTGTGACAACCAATCCATCCCGAGAATAATTTCAAGATGTTTCAACGGCAGACATATTAAATTTGCAAAGAACTTCCTACTCTGAATGACTACCGGACAATGAAGACATGCGGTGTTAGCGGTTAATGTCTTAGCAGCCGGAGTAGTAACTACTAAGCCAAATGGCAATGCAGTCACAGATAATTTCAAGCGGTTCACACAATCCATGGCGATGAATGAATGGGTTGCACCGGAATCAAAGAGTACGGATAGAAGGTTACCAGCGATCTCGCAGCCCCCTTGAATCAGCTCATCAGATTTCCCTGCTTCCTCTCCGTTCATGCAGAAGATTCGTCCCCTTACAGTCGGGCGGTTGGTTTTTGCGGCATTCACTGATGGTTCTGCTTTAGGCGCCTTGCAGTCTTTGGCAAAATGACCCGGCTTCTTGCAGTTGAAGCATAGGTCATCCTTGGTGGGGCACTGGTTGGCGAAATGTCCTGACTTTCCACAGCGGTAGCAACGTACCTCGGCACCTCGAGACTAACTCCCACCTCCTGAGTTCAGAGCCATTGGACGATACTGACCCTTGTTATGTCCCTGTGGCCTATTGTACGGCTTCTTCTACTGTTGTTTTCCCCTTTGGTTCTGGTCGTTCTGTCTGATTGGTCCCCCAGAGTTGTTGCCTCCCCGATTGAGTCTTCGGTTCTTCATGGTCTCCACTTCTCTGCACTTCTCGACCAGTGGCTGGAATTGTCGGATTCCCAGTGGTAGCACTGAATCTTGGATGTCATAACGGAGTCCCTCCATGAATCGATGACACATGTATCCTTCATCCACAGTCTGTCGAAAGAAGAGGAAATATCGAGACAGTGACTCGAACTTTGCAGCGTACTCACCGATCGTCATATTGCCTTGTCGTACCTTCGGAAAGTCGTATCCAAGTTTGGTCCTTGCACTAATTGGGAAATACTTATCTAGGAATTTCTCCCGAAAGGCCTCCCAGGTAATTGCCTGATGGTTTGCCTCCATCATCAGTCTTGTGCTTCTCCACCGATTCTCAAGGCCCCCAGGAGCGGATAAGTCGATAGTTCACCTTTACTTCCACCGCCACGTATTACCTCAAAGATCTTCTACTTCCTTCCTGCGACCATAGGTCTGCCTTCTCCGGATCGACTTCTCCATGAAACTTCGGGGGGTCATGTCGGCGGAAGTCAACCAATCCCCTTGATTCAGCAGCTCGTGCTTCCCTCTCTTGTTTATGTAAATCCCGTTGATTCTTGGCAGCAGTTTGCTGAGCAACAGTAGTCGCCATCTCGGCCATGGCTTGAGCCATCTGAGCCATCTGTGCCATCTTCGGGTTGCTCATTCCTTCAGCAGGGACTTCGCATCTTGGAGGCATCGGGTTCCTATAAGGTTTAAAACCGGTCAGAACGCCACAACAAATAGGTGTGTTGGCACACATTGCTTCAATTAAGAAACAATTCAAGCAATTATAAGCATATATGCTTCACTTAGCAAACAAGTACAATTCAGACACAGCTCGAAAGCAGACAACAACCCGACGACCTTGATCAGCTTAGGCTACCCAACTCACAGTCTGGTGAGGCCGAACTGCTCTGATACCACAATGTAACACCCCGAAATCCAGGTGCTACTTACGAGACAAAAACCACCAAATATGAAATAGTTTTGATACTGTTCGCTAGAAATCACGGTTGAATTTTTTTTTTTATAAAACCCTTTTGCAAATAACATGACAGAGTAAATACAGCATTGACAGAACATGGCTTATAAAGAGAATAAAAGGAAATACGTCTGGAATACATATATAAAATCCTGAGGCAATACATCCTACAAGGTTTTACAGAATACAACATCAAAATAGGAATACATCTGACATACGAATTTCCTATAAGAAATACTCATACATCTGAAGTACTCCCGGCAAACACCTACGCAGAGGGATGCTCCAAAAGTAGAGCCTCACTCGACTACTAAACTACTACAAGTACAGACATAATCCCAAAATACAACAGACAGACTCCGACATAAGAAACACTAAGCTGATCAACACGCTATCTCAAGCAGCAGGGGCGGCTATGTGATCTCGGTCCATCTCAAAATGAACTACCAAGGGCGATGCCTGCCACTCATAGAGGCCCTCCTCCTCCTCCTCATCCTCCACCATCGAATCCTCCTCCATATCGTCTACCACGGGTCTAATGACATCGTCGTCACCAATGGCGTCAACAGTAGGGATATCGGGAGGTGCATCCCCAGTACTATCCTCCTCGTCAGATGAATCTATGATCCAACCTCCGGATCCACACCCTACCTGGCCACAGCGAGGGCATACAGAAGGATCTGCCGAGGGAGTAGTCTCAGGGATAGGAATCGGAGATGAGGGAGTATACTCTACGGGTGATACGGATCTAGCAGGGGAACCTGACGGGTCTACAGTGCCGTGAGAAAAGGGTGCTCCGGCGTCCATCCTCCTGGGTCGCATGCGCCGTACAAATCTAAGGGGAGTAGCGCGTAACGCTGAATCCGTAGTCTGAGGCTCGCTGCGAAAAGTGGTCCGGCGTGGAATCTCGGACATGCCCTTTGAAGCTGAGGTGTCTCTATCAGGGTGTGCGTCTATCCAAGCAGCTACTATGCGTCACGAAGAACGCACGGAAACCGCATCACTCGGCGCGTGATCCCTATGTGTGTAGCCTGTCCGTCGGTATGTGTCGTCTCGACCACGTTCCCTGTGTACGTCACCTGGCCAGAGGCGTGGTCTACCTCCCAGGTGAACGGGGCTCCCGAGTCCGGGAACTCAAATGTCGTCATGGACGACATGACTAACGGGGTCAGCTCGATCGTTGTCATCATCTGGGTTACATTCATTAATTGAAAGAACCACGGGCAAGGGTCAACTTCTTAACAAGACATAAATAATGACAACATATACGAATAGGCAAGCATAACACAATATCATAACGAATAGTCCACAAAATAAGATGCACCACAAATCCCTATTTGTCAGTCTATATGCCAATGCACATGATTCCGGAATATCACCCTCGCAAGGGCCTTAGGAGCTCGAGTCCGCTACCAGGCTTTCTCAAACGCTCTTCCCGCAGGATTTGTGCCCAGAGCAATCCCCCGATGACACAACGCCCGCTTTTTCCGCTGATCGATGCGTGCTCGCACCTAGGTGCAGGCGACTCTACGACACCTCGCTTCTGGCATCGATGTATGCATGAACAAGCAACTCCATCATCATAGTTAGTTTACCTCGGCGGGATCACTCACACGGAGTGTCCGAGATCATCTATTCTTGTACTAACTCCTTTAATTAGAACCCCATATTTTCGGCTCAAGATCTCCCTTTATAGTCCTAAGTCTCTTTTCTTTAGAAAATCTCCTACTAGTTATGAAATGATTTATGTTGGAAATCCACTAATAGTTCAAAATAATTAATTTAATTATTCTAACTCTCACTTAATTCTTTTAAATGAAAAGGTGGTTAGTCCATTACTAATTAAGGTTTTAGAAAGATCTATTTTTAAGTGTCTCTTTGATTTTAATAAAATGCCTCTTAGTTTTTTATTTCAAAATCCAAGATTTATTTGACGTTGATGCGATGGTAACCCAACTCACGTGTTCTTGGCACTTCCCCAAATTATCACAGTCATTTAACAATATATTCAACTAAGTTAGAACTCAAACTAGAGCCCTAGTTTCTACCTTAAGGCCACGGTCTCCTCTATGGAATGGTAATGGGGGGTTTGTTTCCTTTCATTATTTTTACTCATTTGAAAGTTCAAGTCTACTAAAAAGTGTAGGTTTATTTAACTACTAAAACATTATCTTGTAATACTATTAACACAAGACCCAAAAAAATGGAAGATTCACTCCCTCTAGCTCACGGCCACAAGGCCATAAAATGCCTAGATCATTCTTTCTTATTTTAAATATCCATTCCCTTTATCAACAAATTATGATAAGAGAATGAAAGTAGTAAGAAACTTGTCATGGGTTACATCCTTTCATCAAGTAGATGTTTCAACCATTCAAAGTGAAGCTCTCTTTTAGATCATAGCCCAAACAATGGAGTTTTAAAATATACATACTTTTCTCTACTCATGGTATTCAAGAAGGTAAGGAGGAAATTTTTGATTCTTAACCCCAAAATGGAGAAAGAGGCGGTCAACAAGAAGCAACAAGAAAATATTTTGTTGGTTCAAAAACCTTTTTATTACTATATTACAAATGATGTAGTAGAGTTCTTTTCTTTGAGGTTCTTGAGTCCATAAACTCTTCAACAAGAAAGAGTGAAAAAAATGGAGTTCCCTTGCTCTCAACCACTTGGGTCATGACCTTTGGAATGATCAAGCCTCTATGTGTTTCATCAAGCTCATTGGAGTTTATAACTTATCTTAAAATATTGGTAGTAGTATTAACAAAATGAAATCTTTCAAGCAAGTTTTAAACAACAAAACCCAAGTCACAACTTTAAAGAAATGCTATCAAGCCTTTCCATAGACCATTCATGACACATATATATATGTATCCATCTATGTTCTTGGCTTCTCATCAAGCTTGAAATGAAAAGAAAACAAATGCTTAAGTAACTAGAACTATGGAAGGAAAATGGCAACATAAGTAGTGTAAAATCTTTCTTTTGCTTTGGAAGAACTTAAGTAGGGATCATGGCCAACTACTAGTGATATAAAGTGAGCTTAAGAAGGAAGAAGAATGGTATTTCTTACCACAAAGAGCTGCTGGTCGCAGCTTGAAGAAAAGGGAAGCAAGTGCAGAATTTTTGTGAACAAAACAACTTCAATACTCTCTCCAACTACCTCACTTCTTCCACTATTTTTTTTCTCAACTTAATGAAGTGAATGAGCTGAAGTTGTTGGCCTTATATAGGCCTTGAGGGCACGCCAAACTGAAGTGGAAATGGGCAGAATTTTACCTGCTCAAGTGGTTAAAAACTAGTCAAAAGATTTCATGGTTATTACCCTTGAGTTCCTCATTTTGTGCTTAGTAACTGACACAAGAAAAGTGATGGATTTGATCACTTAAAGGAGCTGATTTCCAGCCAGCAAACAAGGAGATTTGATGTTAAAAAGAAGGAGATTTGGTGGTGAAGTGATCTTAGGAGATGATAGGGAAAAGCTAGGAAAAGATAGGAAATCATCATGCATGAAATCAAGATTTTGGTGAATGATTTTGGAGTGGAATTTTCCTCAAAATCAGCTGCATAATGCGACCAATATGGGCTGAAAAGGAGAGGAGGAAATCTTGGCCAAATCCATGGGTGCAAGCTAGCATAAAGACCTTACTAACTCTTACCATAAATGGAACTAAACTTTAACATTTTTGGAAGGTTAATCACATCACTATCTCTTTTTGTGTCATGACTTAAAATCTACCACAATCTAATCCCTTTTTATTTCTGATTTTCGCCCCTCCCTCAAGGTTCTCTCAGCTCTCAGTTTCGTCGCACGTTCGGTTTCACGTGTCTCGCGTCTCCGGCGCGTAGAAAATACAGTATTATTAAAAATTAAGTAAAATTGCCAAAAAAATTCTAATAAATCAGAAATATTATAAAACATCAAATTCCCAAATATTTAAATATTCGGGTCGAATTAAAGTTTTTAGTCGGGCAAAAACTTACCCGGGTAGTTCAAAACGCGACCGGAAAACGGTGGAATTTTGAACTGAAAATTTAACTGTGACTTAATGTAATATATTAAGTCCCAAATATAATTTCATTTTAGTTAAATTCATCCACTTGATTAACAGCACACAAAATATTAATTATGCATATTAATGTGTAATACAGGGAATTACAATACAGTAGCGATAATTAAGCCGTAGTAAAACTACCGGTGTTACACCAAAGAAATTGAGACTCATTGGCTTTGGCCTATGAGGGCACTTCCCAAGTAGATAGGCACTTCCCAAGTACAGGAAACCAAGGCTAACATCTTAGTTAGACAATATGAACTCTTCAAAATGGAAGAGAATCAAAGCATTGAAACTATGTTTGGAAGATTCCAAACACTAGTTCATGGTCTAAAGGTTCTCAAGAAAAGCTATACCACTGCTGACCACGTTAAGAAAATCTTAAGAAGTCTGCAAAAGAAGTGGAGACCTAAGGTCACGGCTATTCAAGAAGCTAAGGACCTGAATGCCTTGTGACTTGAAGATCTTCTGAGTTCCTTGAGAACTCATAAGCTTGAGCTAGATGAAGAAGAACCTCCCAAGAAAGCAAAGTCCATAGCTTTGAAGTTTACAAGCAAAACATCTTCCTCCAAAGCTCTTCAAGCTGAACTTGAAGCAGATAATGGATCATCTGATGAGTGTAACATCCCAATTTTTATGAAAATTATTTTATAGTTTCCGACTACTTGAAAATAAATCATAGAAATTGATCACCTCAATGGTTTGTTAAAAGTACGAAGAACTACCAAGATTTATTGTAAACAATTTAATGTTTTAGTAATTAATTCAGACTAACAGACAGTGTAGACGTATATTGTTTTTAATATGAATTAATCCTGAAAAATGTGAAAAATGGCCATTTGATTGAGGAAAATTATTTTATTGTATAGGAAATAATTTTCAGGATTTAATAAATATTTTCAAGTCATAGTTTGAATTTTCGTGGTTTAGTTATTGTATTAATTGTCTGTTTTACGTCATATTTAATATGACTATTATTTTAAAGATTTTGTCTTGATTTTATTGTTTGAATAATATCTAGTTAATAAGAGAAATTGAAATTAGTGATCCTCACTAATTTACAGTTTTTATTACGCTGCGAGAATTCTATCGAATTCTGCAGTAACTAGGCTATTGTGTGTGTTTCTAACTGAAACATGCCCAAACGTGATCCAAATTTTATAAAATTTGAGATCTTAGCATTTTCCAATATTTAGGATTTATTGTAATATTTCTAGAATTTTTGGGCATCAAAAAATATTTAGTGTATTTTCTATGGCCAGAAACTGTCTAATCGCAACGTTTCGGTTCGTATTTCGAGAAAACGAGAAACATGGATACTTTTCTTATGTCGCGAGGAACATTTGTAATTTTTGGGTGTGGGGTTATAATTAGAATTATTTTTGGGAATTTTTAATATTAAAACCTAATATACGCGTAACGCCGCACACCCAGTTGAGCGAAAACGCATCGTAGCGAAACCCTGAGATATTTTGAGCAAATGTCTGCCACACATGGACCAATGGGAGGCCATCCATGTGCTTGTAGCCTACAATTTTGAAGGAAGCATTTTGATTGGTTTAGGAAGTAATGGGTAGTTAGTTTGTTAAGTTAGTTTAGTTAGTTTGTAACTAGTTTAGTTAGTTTCCAACTAAATGACCAAATTTCTTCCATCCTTGTCCCTAAAATTTCGTGGCTTCTCCTTCCCTTGGCTGCCCCATTTCAGTTCTTCCATTCATGACTTGGAGAGAAAAAAAATTCTTGAAAGAGAAAGTGTTGGTTTTGAAGGATTTTGGAGATAAAGCCTTCACCTTTGCTTCCTTCCTTCTCAATCCTTGTTCTATCACCTCTAATCTTCTTGGTAAGGATCCTAATCCCTTCTCCATTCTTCATGGCTGCCATGGATGAGTTTTCATGGTTCTAGAGTTGTTTCTCATGATTTTAGTTTTATTTTTGAAGGAATTTGATGTTTAAGCTTCAATCTTCCATCCTTTCTTCTTAATCCTTGATCCATCACCTTCAAACTTCTTGGTAAGCTTCATACCCATTCTTTTCTCTCTTGAGTTTCATGATATGGGTTTGGTTGGTTTTAGGAATTATTTTTGGGCAAAAGTATTAGATTTTGCTAGATATGCATGATTAGTCTTAAAGGCCTTTGTTTTCCTCCATGATTAAGCATGATTAGAGTATTTGAAAATTGGGAACCCTAACCCTTGCTCTATGGCCAAAACCTATGGGCTGTTTTAAGCTTTGGTTTTGTTTGGTTTTTAGCGTTTTAGAGTTGATTCTTGATGGGTTATACTTGCTAAGTTTCGAAACTAGTCATATATACATGTTGAACAAGTTTTGCAAAATTAATTTGGGGATTTTGTTGGGGCTGAAACCGTGGCTGATAATATGATTTAGGGGGATGTTTTAAATTGATTTCAAAGTGTTTTAAGTGTTTAAGAAGTTAGTCTCTTGTTAAAGGAATTGAATGTAGTGAATTTGTATGTGTGAAGCTTTGAAAAATTGTTTCAAAACAAAATAATTTGGGGCTGTTTGTGATGCTTAAAAACAGTGATTTATGAGCATGATTTGAGTGAGTTCTAACTTGTTTTTAAGTGTATTAAAGTGGTAAATAAGTTTGGTTTTGATAAGAAGTTTTGATTAAGCAAAGTTTGCATGATTTAGGAGTTAAAGGTTTAAAACCTTGAAGTTGTTTTTGAACTTCCAAAATCATGGCCTTCAAGGGAGATTTCTAACTTGTTCTTGACTTGCATTTATGCTTGAAAATAGTTGTAAAAGTGGTTGATGATTTGATTTAGCAAAACAATTCAAAGAAGCATGATTTTGGAAAAAGTTTTGGTTTATGTCTTAAGAATTGTTTTAAACTTGTAATGAATTTAATTCTAGAATTTTGTGACATGTTTTAGTGCTTTGAAAAATGGTTCAAAGTTGACAAAACACTATTCATTTGGTAAAAACACTATTCCAATTGGTAAATTTTGGTTTAGCTATTTTTCTAAGTGTGTAGCTTTTGTAAAAGCTTGAAAACTTGCATGGTTTGAATTTGTTTCATGGCATATGATTAGGTGTGATCCAAATAGGTTAAGCTAGAAAGATTTTAGGCCCTTTTTAGGACTAAAACCGTGGCTGCCCTAGAGTCTTAGGACTTGGGTTTTTGGTTCTAATTTTGTTAAGTTTGTGTTGTTAAGGTTTGTGCTTAGGGTACGCGCGAGGTACGACTTGACGATGGTTTTGAATTTACTTTGCTTGGATTGTTAAAGGGCCCAAGGTAAGGGAAATTCTTATATAATGAGTTTGGGATTTTTGCCTTGTGTGTTGTTTGCTTGATTGTTGATTGATTGTGTGGTAGTACTTGTAGTATTACTATGTGCTATTGAGATGTTGTAGCATGAACTGCTGTGTATTGATTTGGCCCTGTGTGGCAAGACTGAATTGTATTGTGTGACTTAAATCATACTTGATTGATTTAATTGGACTTGAAATTGATGATAATATGTAGCATGTTCTTGGCCCTGCGTGGCATTATGAGTTGTATTGTTTTTCCTTGAATCACCTTGGATTTCATTGGAACTTGGTATTGAATTGGAATATGAAAAATATTATTGTTGATAATGAATTAATTAACAATGCGTTGATCGACTGCTATTAGTTGACGATTTACACCGGTAAATCTGATGCGATTCCACAAGCCGAATTCTGATTTCGTAAACAAATTGTTAAGGGTATTTTGATTTAAAAGTAAGCGTGAGGGTTTTAGTACAACTAGCCAAGGCTTGCAAGGAAATTTCAATGGAATAATAGTAGAGAAAAGAACTTGAAGTAAATAGTACAATTTGCGAAAACGGTTGAGTTAAATGATGCGCCAAGGAAAATTCTGGCTAGGAAAGACTTGGTAATTAAGAGTGTTCGCACCACCTCTCTTTCATGGGAATTCTTCCAGTGTGTTATTTAGCACAACTAGGGTTTCAACGACCTAGAACTAAGAAGCATTTTCAGATACATAGGAGTGATACAAGAACTGAGAAGGAGATTTCAAAGATCGTGATTTCGAAAGAATAAAACATAGGGAACCTAGTGTTCCTATTGAGCATATGGGCCATGTGTCCTGTGCTGGGACTTAATGTCCTGCTTGCGTGTGCATTTTCTTGATTAAGGATTGGACCTAGTGTTCCCTATGGCGTGCCTAGTATCTTAACCTAAAAGTTGAGCCTAGAGTTCTGCATTACGTGCCTAGAGTTTTGATCTAAGATTGGGACTAGCGTTCCGCAATTGTACACCCGGACCTTGTGTCCTGTGTTGAACTCTTAGTTAATTGAGATTTGGACACCCACTAAGTTGAGTGAGTGAGGGTTCGTCGATCCGCATTGATTAATTAAAGCATTACTTGGGCGTTCACTACGGTGAGCATGCCATATTGTAGAATTTGTTTGGATACCACTCGGGCGTTAACTACGGTGAGCATGCCATATTTTAGAATTTGTTGGATATCACTCGGGCATTCACTACGGTGAGCATGCCATATTGTTGAATTTGTTTAGATGCGTACTAACCATTGAGCATCGACACTCGGAGCGTTTGATTTGTCTTAAGGACTTCAAAAGACGAGTTGTCATGTCACTCGTAGCGTTTGATTGGTCGTACAGACTTTAAAAGGCGAGTTGACACTACATTGCCTAAGCAGAGGCATGCCAAAGTAGTGGCTAGCCAAAGTAGTGGCAAGCCTAAGCAGAGGCTATTTTGTTCGGACGTTGGGAAAGTATTCCCCGTCATACTGCTGACCTATTAAGGCTGCAGGTGTATACACAACTTGCCATACTGCATTGACATGCATAGCTAACCACATTTATGATATGTGATGAAGGGTTTGATGAATTTGATATTGTGATGACTTGATTACTGATCTGTTGATAGATTTGTCTGCTCACATGCAATAGTTTGATATTGTAGTGACTTGATTGTTGATCTGTGGGTTATTTTGTTTGCTCATATGCAATGCTTGATATACCATGATGATGCGTGCAGTCTATTAAGTATGTATATGTATATGAAAGCATGTTGTTGTATTATATATGTGTGTATTGTTTGCATGCGACATAGCCTATGATAAACTCGTGGACAAAGGATTTACCCTTGCACTGTTGTTGGATTGGATGTCCTTATGGATGTCACTTCCAGATGGAGTTCGGTAGCTGTTGCAGCTTTGTCTTTCAGGAGCATTGAAGATTGAGCCAGTGGAGCAAGATTTCCTCTGAGCACTTCGTGTTTGGTCTTGCTGAGCTAGTTCTCAGTAAGAGTTATAGTTGTTGACCAGCTTAGCGTAGGGTTTTGCATTTGTTGTTTTGTAATTACTCTTTTCAGAAAACCTCGCCTTAGTGCGAAATGATTATGTTATGTGAAGTATTATTTTGTGATGCATTATACTCTGATAATTGCAAAAGTCTGATTTGGTATCATTTAGAAAACTGTAGTACTCTATGTCTCATTTGAAAAGGGTTTCAAAGGAGAGAAAATGAAAAAAAAAATACCTCTATTTTTCCATTGCGAAATACATAAGAGTACTCTTTAACTGAAAGCATACAAGCATTAAACGTTTTCAGCATTAGATTGGGTTGCACAGTAGCGCTCCGAAAACGGGGTGTTACAATGAGAGTGGTGAAGACACAGACAAAGAAATTTCCTTAATATCAAGGAAGATTCAACGTATGTGGAAAAACAAAGGAAGGTTCAGGAAGCAGTTCCACAACAAAGACTCAAGGGATAAGAAGGACTACAAGGACAAAAGCCAAGTTACTTGCTACGAGTGCAAAAAGCAATGACACTTCAAATTAGAATGTCCAAAACTCGAGAAAGGGAAACCAAGGAAAGGTGGTTTCAAAGGCAAGAAGAAGAAAGGTCTCATGGCAATATGGGATGATTCTGATTCGTCGTCTGATGTTGATGATGAGGAACAAGCAAAAATGGCTCTAATGGCTACTATAGGGTCAGACAGTGAAGCAGAAGAATTTCTCAAAACTTTCAAAAGAATTTCAAATACTCAATGAGGAGAATGATAAGCTCAAAGCTAAAAATTACCGTTTGGTGAATGACAGCTCTAAGGGTGAGGAGAAGGTTGAATGTAACTCTTCAAAATATGAAGAGTGATTTCAAAGATTCCTTGCTGAGTGTGTTACACGAAGTAAACAAGCATCTTTGATTTGGGGCGTAAGCCAAAATGGTAAAAAGGGTCTCGGCTACAATCCAGGGGAACCCACTTTTCAAAACACACATTTGAAAACCAAGGATACCAACAACCATAGTGACTATCTGCATTGTACTTTCCGCAATAAGAAAGGACACATTAGAAGTACTTGTTATGAATTAAAAAATAAGAAGGACAATTTTCCTTCTAGAACTAATAAAAGAGGACCCAAAAGATTTGGGTACCTAAGGACAAAATTGTATATGTTGCAGATCTGCTTTGCAACAGAGTTGAGACACCAGTCCTGGTACTTGGACAGTGGCTGCTCACGTCACATGACAGGAGAAAGGCGTATGTTCCAAGAACTCCAACTTAAAGAAAGCAGAACAGTAGGTTTCGGAGGAACCAAAAAGGTAAAATCATTGGAAGTGGAAAAGTTTGTGAGAAATTCCTACCTTCTATTGATAATGTCTTGTTGGTTGATGGCCTGAAACATAATCTACTAAGTGTAAGCCAATTATGCGATAATGGTTATGATGTTGGCTTTAGTGAAAATGCCTGTATAGTCAAAAGCAAGAAAGATGGCTCCATTTTCTTTAAAGCAAGGAGAAAGAACACTGTTTATAAAATAAAACTTTCTGAGTTGGCAAATCAAAATGTAAAATTCTTTTTGTTGGTTGATGAAGAGCAACGGACTTGGCACAAAAGATTAGGTCATGCCAGTTTGAGATTAATCTCAAAGCTTAACAAGAAAGAACTTGTTAGAGGGCTACCAAATCTTAGGTATCAATCTGATGCTCTTTGTGAAGCATGCCAAAAAGGGAAACAAACAAAATTCTCTTTTGAATCCAAAAATATTGTTTCCACCTCAAGGTCACTAGAGCTTTTGCATTTAGATTTATTTGGACTAACTAGAACTGTATCTTTGTCTGGAAAGAAATATGGTCTGGTTATTATTGATGACTATACTAGATGGACATGGGTAAAATTCCTAGCTCACAAGGATGAGTCATTTGCAATATTTTCTGTCTTCTGCAAACAAGTGCAAAATGAAAAAGGTTTTTGTATTACAACCACTAGAAGTGATCATGGTGGAGAATTTGAAAATGAATCATTTCAAAACTTTTGTGAAGAACATGGCATCTCTCACAATTTTTCATCCCGTAGAGCACCACAACAAAATGGTGTTGTAGAAAGGAAAAATAGATCTTTATGAGAAATGGTCAGAACCATGATTCATGAAACTAATGTTGCAAAGCACTTTTGGGCAGAAGTAGTAAACACTGCATGTTATATTCAAAATAGAATCTATATTAGTCCTATCTTGAATAAGACTCCCTATGAACTGTGGAAGGGAAGAAAACCCAACATTTCATATTTTCATCAATATGGGTGTGACTGCTTTGTTTTCAATATAAAGGACAGTCTTGGAAAATTTGATTCAAAATCTCATATAGCTATCTTTTTGGGATATTCTGAACGCTCTAAAGCTTACAGAGTATACAACAGAGAAACATTAATTGTTGATGAATCTATGCATGTGCGATTTGACGATAAGAAGCCTAACAATGAAACATCAGAGCTAGATGAAGTCTTTGCAGATTTATAGATATGCAAAGAAACAGATGAAGGTGTTACAGGTGCTGACTCTAATTTTATATCTAGTGATAAGACCCAAGAAGAGACAACAACAGACTGGAAGTTCAAACCTTTTCACCCAAAGGACCAGATCATTGGTGAACCAAGTGACAGAGTTAGGACTAGATCGTCCCTCTGTGAACACTCTGACTTTGCATTACTATCGGAAATAGAACCCAAGACAATTGATGAAGCACTAACAGACAATGGATGGATACTTGCTATGCAAGAAGAGCTCAATCAATTTTAGAGGAATGATGTTTGGAAGTTTGTACCTCCTCCAGAGGATAAGCAAGCCATTGGAACCAAGTGGGTTTTCAGAAACAAACTTGATGAAGATGGCAAAGTGGAAAGAAACAAGGCAAGACTCGTTGCTCAAGCGTATTCATAAGAGGAAGAATGAGTTTGAAATGACTATAATGGGAGAATTAAAATTCTTCCTAGGTATTCAAAGCAAGAAATGTCAAGATGGAACCTACATCCATCAGACTAAATATGTGAAAGAACTTTTAAAGAAGTTCAAATTAGAGGTAACCAAACCTATGAGCACGCCAATGCATCCAACATGTGCTCTCAGCAAGGATGAATCAAGTAAAAAGGTAGACCAAAAGGTATATAGAGGTATGATTGGTTCACTCCTTTATCTTATTGCCTCGAGGCCTGATATTATGTTTAGTGTGTGCTTATGTGCAAGATTTCAATCTGACCCTAGAGAATCTCACTTAACCGCTGTTAAGAGAATCTTTAGGTATCTAAAAGGAACTACTAACCTTGGTTTGCTTTATAAGAATTCAGAAAATTACAGGTTAATAGGTTTCTGTGATGCTGACTTTGCTGGAGATAGAATTGAAAGAAAAAGCACAAGTGGTGGCTGCCAATTTCTTGGAGCAAACCTTATCTCTTGAACCAGCAAAAGGCAAAGCACAATTGCTCTATCAATAGCAGAAGCTGAGTATATATCTGCTGCAAGCTGTAGCTCACAACTACTATGGATGAAGTATCGGCTTGAGGACTACCAGATTAAAGAGAGTAACATTCCTATATACTGTGATAATACCTCTGCTATTTGTTTGACTAAAAATCTTATTATGCATTTGCGTGATAAACATATTGAAATTAAACATCACATCATTAGAGACTATGTTCAGAAAGGGATACTCAAAATTAAATTTATTGATACTGACCATCAATGGGTAGATATCTTTACAAAACCCCTTCCTGAAGACAGATTCAACTTTATAAGAAAGAATTTAAACTTTCATCTTACAGAGGAATAAGTGTTTAATTTGAATATATGCTGCCTCTGTTGTAGCAGACGTGCCTCTGTTTGATATGTGAGTCTGTTTGCATATGTGAGTCTATTTGATATGTGCGTCTGTTTGTATATGTGCCTCTGTTTGATATGTGCCTCTACTTATATGTTGACTCTGATTATTGTTTAATTATTTATTCTTATTATTTATTATCTTATTAATTATTATTTAATATTTGTATCATCTGTTTTGGTGATGGTTCATTTGAGTCTGTTGCATTTATCACAAAGGTGCCTCCGGGAATCTTTGTGTGCACGTGTCTCTTTAAGACTAGTTGATGCGTTAGTGGATGAGAGTTACTCTCACTGAGTCATTAATATCTTTTACTGCCCGAGGACAGTGTTACTGCGCCTCGTTTACTCAGTGTGTGGCATGTTTCAATTCTGAAATGACACATTATTTATTTCATTTATTTTGAAAATTGAAAAAGGTGGTTTGCCTTCTTCAACACGTTTTATTACCCACTCACTCACTCACTCACTACACCCACTACTCACACTATCTCGCTGAGAAGTCTCACAGTTTGTAACCCTAAACCCCTTTTGTCTTCTACCTTCTCTCTGCAACTCTCTGTATCTGCAATGGCCGCTCCACAACTATTTGCTCATGGTCCTGAGGAAGAACCTCAACCTACCTTGGTGAATGCTGAGCAACACCAACTGAAGGTGATGGTGGAACACCAAATTATTTTCCAAGACTTAGCTGAAAAGGGGTACCCCTTCAGAACTGATTTCATAGGTATGGGTATAATGGATTTCTTCTGTATGGAAAACTACCCTATATATGAGGAACTGGTAAAGGAATTTTGGATGTATGCTCGGAGCAAGAACAACACCATTCACAGCTATGTTCAAAAGAAGAATATTCTGATTACTCAGGATATAATTGCTGATGTTATTAAGTGCACTAACTCTAGATCTATTATCAAAGAAGGCTGGAAAAAGGATTTTGGTGGCTGGGAAACAATCAACGACTCCATCTATGAGAAACCTGGTGGTTCTAAGGCTGTGGACATGAAGAACAGATTTAGAGTTCTCTTCAAGACCATAATACACTGCATTGTTCCGAAGTTTGGGTCTGTGGACACTGTGAGCAGTGACCACAAGTTCATTATGTGGAACTATGAGACCAAGGCCAAACTCAACATGCCTAGTCTCATTTTTGATCATCTGCATAGAAACATCTGTTCTCCAGAAAAGGGAAGAACTTGAACATCCCTTATGGAAGGATGCTCTCTGCTATAATGGAAAATCAAGGCTTGATTTGGCATCTTCAAGAGCTTAACACTGAAAAAGCTGGAGTTGCACTCAAAACCATGAGTGTACCAACTTTCTTGAGTGAGAACTTAAGGAGAATGAAGCTTTTATCCGAAGAAGTTATTGCTGAGATGCAAAAAGAAGAAGAGGGTGGAAGGAAACTTGTAAGGAAGGGAAAGAGGAAGATTAGTGAAGTTGTTGTTGAACCTACCAGAAGAGCCACAAGAAGCACTGGAATTCACATTGCCTCTGAACCGACTCCATTGGTCCCACCAGTAATACCTGTTTCATGGACTCTGATATCCCAGAAGAAATAAAGGAGAAGAAGGTTGAGGTTGCTGAAATGATTGCCAAATGCATGGAGGATAGCTACCAGTATCATCTAAAACTCAAAGAATATAGGCTTAAGGGTAACGCCTCTACTGCTACTGCAATAACCACTTCAGCCTCTATAACCATCAACACTGCTGTTCCTGCTACTACTGCTGCACCTGCCACTTCAAAGTTCAAACGGATGACCAAAGTGGGTGATCTTCCTGAAGCAAAGAAATCCAAGGTACTAGATGATGCTGTACGTTTGTATGATTCTGTTTATGGTACTGGATCTGTTGGCTCCACACAACCTTCACAACCTTTTGTTTCTAAACCTATTCCTCCATAAGAACCTTATCAACCCCAACCTTCCACAAAAACTTCACAAAAGCCCTTTCCCTCTAAAAGGCCTCTGCCTTCTTTACCCTTTGACTCATCTTCATCTAATGATGAGGAAGATGATTATGTCCCTCTGAGACTGAGACAGAGACAATGACCATAACCCCAAGTTCAAATTCCTTATATTGAACCCATTTCTGCTTTTCACCCTACAACCTCTTCTTCTGCACCACCACCACCACAAACCACTCACATTCCTTCCTCTCAACCATAACCTACCAAAACATCCTCACCACCTAAACCAAAATCACCTCCTACACCTCCCTCATCTCCATTAACTCAACCTGACTTAAACCTACCCGAACCTTTCACTGAAACAGTACTTGAACCTATCATCCAGGAACCCTTTTCCCCCTCACCTGACTCTGATATTATATGTGAAGTACAACCTCTTACCATTCTTCAACCCGTTCCTGACCTCACTTTTCAACTCCTCATCCTTGTACCTTTTTCATCACAAATTCACTCTCCACCCCATTCACCAGTAATTAATGAACCTGAATCTACTGCAGAACCAATTGTAGATGATGACCTAGTCATTACAGCTACAATTGCCTCTGAGGTAATTCAAGGACTTGAATCCGATGATGATTCCCCAATCCTACTTTTTCCTGCACCCCCTGGCCCCATTGTTTAGATTGGCTGTGAGCCTCTTCCTAACCATAGGGAAGCAAGAATTGTACCTGAATGCTTTCCACATCTGTTTGCTAGCTTTGAATATCTTAAGGCTAAGAGATACCGAGAGTATCAACACTGGAAAGTCATTGATGAAGCAAGAAAGGATGAAGTTCTGTCTGCACTAGCTCAAGAGGATGTTCTTGCTAACTGGCAATTTGTGTATAACTGGTTTGAGAAGCACAAGAAGGAACAACTTGAGAGAAATAGAAGATTGCTTGCTGCTTCTTCCTGGAATGTGCCTCAAAGGGAGAAAACCCCTGTTGTTTGGGAATCTGAACCTGCTCCCATACTCCTACTTGCTCCACCTGCACCTGTTCCTCCACCTCCACCTGCATCAGAACTGGTCACTCCTCCTCCTACTTCAACTGCTATGATCCCTCAGCCATCAACTTCTGCATTCGGGTCTGCTTCTGCATCAACAAGTCGAATTGTAGTTGTCTCCTAAGAAGTCTTGGATCAACTTGTTGAAGATAACAAGCTCATCAAGAAGTATATGGAGACTACTGAGAAACATTTGGAAGCTTTAGATAGGAATCATGATGTTGTTACTGATATGCTGCAGGTCATTCTGGATCGGTTGCCTAAGCCTTAGATAGCCTTTAGGTTTTCCCCTTGTTTTTTGTTTTAGCCTTTTATTTATCTTTCTTTTGGTTCAATTTGAACTTTTTGTTCTTTGACACTTTTGATTAATGAAATCATTTTTTTGATCTTACTGATTTACCTCTATCTTTCTCAAATCATGTTTTGACTGTGATGTTCTTTCATTTTTTAAAAAACCTTTTTGTCTGATGACAAAAAGGGGAGAAGAAAATAAAGATATAGAGTAATTCATGAACCTGATGTATCAACCGAGTGTCATCATGCATTATAGCTTTGCATTATTTACTTTGTTACATTACCTTGAAATGAATTATATGATCTGAATTATGTAAGATCTAATTTTATGCTCTAATATGATACATTCATTTGATGTGACTTTACACTTAGAAAATATTTTTTATGTGCTTAATTCAGTGGGAGTCTCGGAAATTATTTTAAATAAATATTCTTCTAAAGGAAAATTGTTCATCAATCTATGTATTTGTCATCATCAAAAAGGGGGAGATTGTTGGAATCAAGTGGATTCAGAAACAATGACCCTCAATTGTTTTGATGATAACAAATAATTAATAAAACAATTTATTCTCTGATGCGTTTGTTAGTGTCCAGAAATCACTATTCATCAGAAGAAGAGATCTCAGAAAACTTAGTGAAATTATGTATCTCACACTTAGTCTCATAAATCTAAGTCTGGCATTGATCCTCTGAAATTATGTTGACGTCGTCATTTGAAAGTCTTGCTCTAAAATGGTCAACTCTGATGATGGTCAACACTCTGTTGAGACCATACTTTGACTTAGTCAACTCTATTTGATTAGTCAATGCTCTGGTGAACCAAGCACTGGTAAGACAAGCTCAGATATGGTCAACTCTGGTGTCAGTCAACGCTCTGGTAAACCTTGTTCTGGTGAGACCACACTCTGATTATGGTCAACGCTCTAGTGTTTAGTCAACGCATAAACAGACTTTGGATAGACTGCACTATGGAAACCTTCATTCATATATTCATGACTCTTTCATATGAAAGGTCAACTAATTCTGTGCTGAAGAGCTCACCTCTGTTTCAAGCTCACTCTGATGAACAATACATGCTCTGTTGGAAACAGACTGCAGTTCATTTAAGGCTACTTCATGTATTTAAGAGACCTCATTGATGAAGTATTTTAATGTACAAGGTATCAAAAGCCAATGGGAATGTCGACAAATATATAATCATCAGATAACTTGCTCTCGAAGGGTCTAGTTTTCAAAAAGCTCATAAGGGACAAATATTCTGATTTTGTCTGCTGTGTTTCAGCATGCTTTAAGCAGAGTGGAAACGACGTGACTTGCTAAAGCCACAAAAAGGGGATCTAAAGTTTTGACCTTTGTTGAAAATAGTTGTTGGGTCACAATGGCACTATTTACAACCCTAGCTATATATACCTTACTTCACTCACTGAAGTAGGTTAACACTGTGAAACAAAGTGAGCAACCAAGAATCATTCCAAGTATCTGGGATCACATTGAACAAAGCACTTAATCGTTTTTACTCTTTCAGTTTGAAAGTTATTCATTGTGCTTAAGTTTCTCATTGTATATCCTCTTTGTGAGAGTTATCTGATATTGTTTCAAAATATCTTGAACATTGTATTTTAGCCCAGTAGTGGCTGTATTCCTTAGAGGCTTGACTATACTAAGTCGTTCTAAGAAGTTGTGAGTATAGCCAGTTTGGCAGTATTATACTCTCAAGTGTAATCATGTTGATTATAGTGGAGAAATCCTTCAAGTGTGTAAAGGGAATAGACGTAGCTATCGGGTGATAGTGAACTAGTATAAACCACTGTGTCATTCTCTCCATTCTTCTCTTTACTTATTTACTGTCTTATTTTATCAGTGAGTTATTTTGAAAACACTCTCATAAACTTATAAGTTTGCGAAAAGATTTCTAAAACCCAATTTAAACCCCCCTTTCTTGTGTTTTTGCCACATTCAATATAAATAGTAACAAAACTTCTCTAAAAAATGGACAAGTAAAAAGGAACGGAGAGAGTAGTTGATTGTTGGACCTGCAGTGCAATGGTGAGTGTAAATAACAATAACTGTTTTCTATTGGGTAAATTAAATAGTTGCTAGTAATAAATCACTAATTAGATAAGTTTAATTAGTTTTTATATTTCCAAAATTTGAGGCTCTGTTTGGTAAAAAGTAGCGGATAGCGGATAAGCTAGCAGATAGAAATGAGCTTATAGTGAATACCTGATAGTGGATAAGCTAGTAGATTGAATTTAAAGTATTTGGTAAAATTAGCAGTTGAACTATTTGATAAATATAAAATGACATTAAATGACATTTTAATAAATGAGATTTAGAATATAAGGGCTAATAATTTTTCATTCATTTAATAGGGGATAAGCGAGGAATTTATGTAAAATAATAAGCGTAAAAACAAGAGAAAAAATAATATACTATAAGCTATAAGTTCAAACGCTACTTCAAGTAGCGTATGGAAAAACGTTATAAGCAAGTGAAAAAGATGCTATAAGCTATTGGTTACTAAACACCTGCTACGAGCTTATCCGCTATAAGCTATCAACTATAAACTAGCGATTTGGCCTTACTAAATAGAGTCTAAGTATTTAATAGTTGTTTTTTTCGTGTGTGTAGAGAATTGTTGGTTTTATATCTTACACAATTTGATTATTTTCACTTCAAACTTATTTCATCTCACATTGTTTCTTCTATCAAGAAAAGTATCTCAATTCCTCATAAAAAAAAAGTATCTCATTATTTCTCTCTCTCTCTCTCTTGAAGACCTTTGGAGTGAATTGCCAAAGCAGATAATTGATATCAAATTATTGCAGACTTGTCGTAGATAATATCAATGAAGCAATGCTTTTCATTTCCATGTTTCTATCATTTCCTTATTTTTCATTTACTTTGCAACATTATTTTATTTATATTTCTTTATTGTTGCTTTTTATTTTATTTTATTCTTATACTTTGTAGTAGTAGAAAATGTCATATAGAAAGTATGAATCTAGTTTTGAAAAATTGAGGGGGGGTGGGAAGAAAAGTTGAAAAAATGTTTGAATCTCAACGTGATGTTCTTGAAAAATTTGTTACTAGTCATAAAAAAGATATGGAAACAAGTTCAATTGGTGAAAAAGTGTAAATGATTTCGCAACTCAATTGTCAAAAAAAAAAAAAGATTTCTCAACTAAAAAAGCTAGAAGAATAATATAAAAATTAATAATTTATATGATATTAAATCTCTTTAAAATTTTTGCCTTAGGCCTCAAAATTCCTATACACGTCCCTAAGCACAAACATACCTGTGCGGTCTTCTCCCATACCCCAAGGATAAACTGAGGTCGTGACACAGGAGTTTATGAGGGATGTTGCGTTTTCGGCAGTTGGTGGGTGACATTGCGTTTCCAACTGTTGTCCATGACGGCACGAATGGTGGGTTTCTGATTCTCAAATGGGCTATATTGTAGTCTAATAAATCTTAGTAATTTTGGTAAAAGAAAAAACAAAACAAGTAATCTGTCATAACCAATCAACTAAAAAGGATCATAATTGGACCAGGTCCATATTAGACATACCCTCGAATATAGTATATGGAATAATTCTGTTTTCGCTGTTATACAAACAACCTTACAAATAGCGTGCATGATAGAAAACCGCAAGTGCACGATTATATCGCATAGTAAAATATCATTCCCACAGAGACTTAAGATCTAATACCAATTTCTTTCAACTATGGTGATTAGCTAAAATATGTCTTTGTGTGATAAGTTGCTGGAAGATAGTTTGAAATCAGAGGAAGAACTCTTGAGATTGTGACTCTTCACAATGATAATTTTCAATAAGACAATTTCCTTAAAGTTATGAGTACTGATTTTTTTTTTAAAGGCTAAATAATCTAATGTAACTATTGCCTTCTTTCAAAGAACAATAACATGTTTAAGCTAAAAACGAACCTATTTTCATGGTAGAAAGATTAGCAAAAACTCATTAAAAACAGCTATATTTTACAGGCTCAAGGAAACCAAATCTGTTTTCATGATTTGATTCTCTTGTTCAACCTTGTGGTTCTATTATCAAAACTTCACTTTGTATTACTTCGTTTGATATTTAAGAACATATAACCATAAGATTTATGATTACAAACAAGATAAGAATCAGGGTTGAATTAAGAAGAACAATACTCATAATAATTAGGAAAGAAAGCTGGACTTAATAATAATCCATCATTGGAAGATCAACATTCCCAAGATGAAGAAGATTACTCACACATGATTGAAATAGAAACAAGACAATCTAATATAAACATTCAGAAAATAAAGATGTAAAGAAATGAAAAACAGAAAAAGATAGAAAACTGAATTTTATTCAAAGCCAAAAGACTTAGAGAAGTAATAGAACTTACTTAAAGAAAACTACAGAAGAAAACCAATATTCATGCTATGAAAGTGAATAGAAAAGGGAGGAATTATGTGGTGAAATCTGATTAAAGCCTAATTTAGTCCGAGTTAATCCCCATTAAGCCCCATAAAAAACAGCTATCAGAATTTCTAAGTTTTAATAAGCTGTTACAAAAACGGTCACGATTACGGCCATAATTATTATTATTGGGGGTTCATAATTCTCGAACTGGTGACTTTTCACATCTTCAAGCCCGAATCACTGTCATAATGATAATTACTGGCAGGCGTATTTCTCTCTAACTTCCACTTGGCTCTTCAATTCTTTCCACACGAATTATGGGTCTTCAACATTCGGAGTCATAATCCTTGCTATTTACATTCAATTCTTCAAGTTTTCAACCACTTCACCTAATAAACAAAATAAAAACAAAAAGGTAATAAAATATAACAAAAAGTAAAATAAAATGACAAAATAACCGACAAATTAAAAGCATAAACTAAGCCACAAGTTCTAACTTGTCACTGCAAACAACATAAATTCTGAATTTTAATTTGACCAAATAACAAACAAGATTGCTTAGAAACATTTAAATAGAAGGCAAACACACAAGTTAATGACATTTTATACATCAAAATTTATCTATTTCTGAGTCACTCAACTATCGACATGTGCTCCAGAAAAGGTCAGGCTTCAGATTTTTGCTTGACACTAGCTATCATGAATAAAAGTCATGTGCCCAAGTTTGGTAATAATAAAAGAATGGCAAAATTATATTTGAGGTCCTTTGTAACACCCCAAATTCTCTAAGTTAAGTTAGGAATAAGTTATGAGGAGTTGTGTGATTGCATTCTAGCTTAATTTGATTTCAAATTGAGTGAATAAGATTATACAAAGTTTTTATGGCTAGGTTGTTGATTTGGAGTTAAGAAACTGTGAATCGATTCAGGACTGTAAAACACACCAGGAATTGAATTCCGATAAGTGTGAATCGATTCACACACCCTGTGAATCGACTCACACAAAAACAAGCTGATGGGACTCGAATTGGGGAGCTGCAGGAATCGATTCATTCACTTAAAGTTTAAATTTGGTGTATTTCTGACTGAGTGAATCGATTCACCCCATGCTGTGAATCGATTCACAGCTGTCAAAAAGCTTAAAAACGCAGATTTTCAGCAGAACACGAAAGTGGAAAGGGAAAAAGGAAGAGAGGGGAGATTTGGGAGAAGAGAAAAAGGGGAATTGCTAGGGTTTCATAATCCTATGAGAGATTTGTGAGATTCTTGCTAGATTACTTCAAATACTAGCTTGAATGAGAGATTGGAGAGTTGAGATTGAGTTGAAATGGGGGATTTGGAGGAACCCTAGAAGATGGAAGAAGAAGAACATGATGAAGGAGGAGGAAGATCAAGATTATTCAAGAATGGCTCAAGTTCTTGGGCATGAAGAAGAGGATTAAAGGTGTAGATCAAGATTTAGGAAAAGTTGGAGACACCCTAAGATGAAGGAAAAGGAAAAATGTGAGGAGGATCAAAGGGGCCAAAAATCCACCCTTATAGCTCAAGGTCTTGAAGAATCATGGTGAGTTCTTCATCCCTTAGGTGATGGGCAACCAATAAGACCCACATATAGGAATTTCCTCAAAGAAGTCTTTGAACCCCAAAGTTAGGGTTTGTTAACCCCTTTGATTTTTAAGTTAATTTTAAGTTTATTGTTATGAGATTATATGGGGTTTGACTGAAATAGGGTTGGATTCTATCCCCAACCCCCCTAATTATTATTTGATGTTTGCACCCTTGGATAGTTCCATGGAAGTTCAAAGGGATGAGTTGGTCCATTCATGACTAAGTCCAAGTAAAGTTGATGATTTGTAATGATCTTGTTGAGTCTTGATTGTAAGTGTTGTCAAAGCATGATTTGTATACTTTGTTATTTCAAATTCATGGTTAAGCTTGATTCATAGAATTTATTATACATTCTTTTGGAATAGTTAAATGTTAATGCAGGTTGAAAATCATAGTAAGTTAAGTTGCATTTTTTTTTAACATGCATTCAAGAAGTAAAGATATGATAAAACTCACTAAGAAGTCCATGGCAAGACTCCTCTATTTATGGGAGTAGATCGGTTTAGTTAGCCTCGTGGGACGCCACTTGGACGGCTAAAGACGTCTAACCACCTTACCGAAAGCGTGTAATTGGGGTCTAGGGACCAAAGCCTATGACACAACCCAATAACACAAAGCAAAGAAGAAATAAATATTCTTAGTAAGAAGATGCATTGCATAGCCCCATATTTTCTATCTTCTTGTGAATGGTATAATATGTGAAGTGATGTTTAGTTTATGAATGTCAATGAATTCCTTGCATATATGTGTGTATATATATATATATATCTCTAGTCGCTTAATTACTATATAGTAATAATGCCTAGAAGTAGAAAGAGATGTGATAAGATCACTTAAGAAAGCAAGCATGTTAGGTTAATTGGAGTCTATAGAATAAAGTATATGACCAAATCCAATTACTCAAGAGAAAAGTAAAGATGCTCTAAGTATAGAGTAAGTAAGAACGAAAGATTCTTAGTTAAGAGAGAGTTGTATTCAACATGCATCAAGATTAGCCGTGTTAGGTATCGGTGAGAGAATGAATGTTTATAGAATTAATGTGTGTTTGATATACCATTTTGTGTCTAGTTATTCACAAGCCTTTAAGTGGTGTATGAGACTTAGAATTATCCTACCCCGTAATATACTAACTTGTAAGTCTAGGTTAGTACATTCTAGGGTGTCTTCGCTTAGGATGTCTATCAAGCTTTCAAGTAAGCCCTTATGATACATAGGGAGAGTATGTTAGGTTTGAAATACCTAAGTTAGTCTTATCAAACAGTATGATTCGTTGAGAGAATGGTGAGGAGTCCGTGAAGGGCTCACTGAGATTTATAATCTCACCCCATTCCTTTTATTTGTTTTTCAGATAAACAGGTACCGAAGATTGATGAGGCGAAGCTCCAAGCTTGAGACTCATAGACTAGTGGTGTATTGTAATTGAATTTTATATTCCAAGTATTGTGCAAGTTGTAATATATTTATTAGATTATTGATTTAATTTTAATTTATGACTTGGACTACTGTAATCAAGTTTGTAAATTATTAGTAATTCCTGTGCTTTAATGTAATTTGTCGTACGTTCAATTATATTGAGGTATGGGTGTTACATCCTTTAAGTTACTTTAAAGTTTCACATTGGTCTTTTAAGTTTTTTTGTGTGTCAAATAAGTCATTTAAGTTATTTTAAAGTTTCACATTGGTCCTTTAAGTTTTTTTTGTGACAAATGGATCCTTTATGTTTTAAAACGTTGACACCGTTACTCTTTTTTAAAGTCCCCATTCGCCCCCTTTTCAGACTGTTTATAGCCCTAGTAGGGTTAGAATTAGGTTTAGGTCGTGATCCTTAAGTCTTATCACGTTTAGAAGCGAAAAAGACTGAAACGAGGCAAACGGTAACTGTAAAAAAGGGTAACAGTGTCAACATTTTAAAATATAAATGACCTATTTGACACACAAAAAAAACTTAAAGGACCAATGTGTAAGTTTAAAATAACTTAAAGGACCTATTTGACACAAAAAAAACTTAAAGGACCTCAAACGCAATTTTACCTAAAAGAATTTATTGTTATAGTTAACTCTCTCTCTCTCTCTATATATATATATATATAGTTAACTCTCTCTCTCTCTCTCTCTATATATATATATATATATATATATATATATATCTTCCTAACAATATATATATATCTTCCTAACAATTACAAAATTAAAGAAGACTTCATTAGTACTGTTTACGTCCGTGAATGCAGATACAACCTCTCTAAGCACAGAGATGGCCTAAAGGAGAGTACCCTAGGAGTAAAAGGTGTCCTTCTAAATGACCTAATCATTTCCTAATATAGTCGAATCTTGGTCCTCATGGTCCTCTGTGCAGCAGGAAATTCGGGCCTACTCAGGCCGTTTTAACAAATTGGGGAATGTCCATGCCAATGATTGCGTGATCCTCATGTCTTATAGCGTAGTCACATGTTACCCTATAGCCTAAGTGGGAATCTAGAGTCATTAGGGCCATAAGGACATAGTGTCATCGAGGCATATCTTGTGTGACCCCTGAGTACTCAGCCAACCAAGAGTATATCGTCCATGGCGGCCTCCTACAGTGTGACCCTGCTGGTTGATTGTAAAGCCTTCATACCTAGTGTTCTGCTTTGATACCGTTCGATCATACTTCCGAGTTCTTCTACCCTCGGCCGATTGAGCCGGCACAATCCACAGTCCTTTGAGCGTTGATCCTGCAAGGCGAGAACGGTCCACCATATAAGTTGGTTGATCCGGCACGAGTCCTTCGAGCGTTGCACCTGCAAGAGGAGAGCGGTCCACCAGCTAGGTCGGTTGAATCGTGTTAGGTATCCAAGTGTGAGATAGTCTCACAACGCTTAATAATTAAAAAAATAAAGAATATATAAGATGTTAGACCCATAAACCTACCACCTTAAGATTTTAGGAATAAATGTGGTCATAGTCTCTTGCTACATCCTTAGACATAAATATAAATAAAATATAAATATAAAAAAACTCAATAAGTGGTATCAGAGCCCGTTGGCGTAAACCCAATAACAATATACACTCTCTCGTAACGGAATACACACATATGGGCCTGAGACTTACACTTGAAGGGGAGATGTTGGGTATCCTAGTGTGAAATAGTCCTACAACGCTTTCTGATGAATAAAATAAAAAATATATAAGATACTAGACCCATAAACCTATCGCCTTAAGGTTATAGGAACAAATGCGCTCAAAGTCTCTTGCTACATAAGAATATAAATACAAATACAATATAAATATAAAAAAATTCAACAAACCGGCACGGTCCAAGTAGAAAACAATATGCCTGAGTGAATTATAGAGAAGAATTCTAGGAGCAATGATAAAGATAATAAATATATTAGCTAGTCTTCAAGCAGTGCATATTACATTTTTTTGTTTGTCACATGTTCGTTCGAGTAACTGTCGGACACTAAATATAGACACTTCTTTGTGCATATTATGTTTGAGACAATGAGACTACTATTGGTCATAAATGTTTAGTACTGTGTTTGTGATGTGACCACAAAGTACATTTATAATTAAAAATCGAAAGTACATGCAAAGTTGGATGAGAAACAGCACTAGTAGTTATTTTGTCATGTGCTCAGGCACATTAATTCTAGTCGGTAATAGAAGGTGAATACTGAATACAGCCCAGTTAATTGCCACCACTTCGGTTGAAATTAATATACTCAGCTCCATTTGGATACCATTGATCATGTGAAAGGTGTAATTTTATCCCTTGCTAACCGAACAAATGCAACACGGTTGCTCCAATGTGTTGGGACAATGTAACTATATAAGTAATTAATGACAACAGCTAGATAAAGTTCATACACTTCAAATACGGTGGTGGGTACATCAAAATTAAATTGGGGAGTACTCTAGTAGTGATCACTGAGCGGCTGAACGCTACCCTTTAATCGAATTTCACCTTCTGAAACCATATCTACTGTGACACGTTAGGAATTCAATACCCTGTTTTTTATAATTGTATATTTTTTTTTGTTGGAACCCACCGTGATTGGGACATTTGGCTTGGCACCTCAGCCGGTCTACGAAGTATCACCATAAACTTGAATCCTATGAACCAGTTATAGGACTAATCTCCACTCGGGTGGTTGAGTTGCATGAAGGACATTCAAAATAGATGCATATATATAAGGCTTTTTCTACCACACCCCCCGCATTTTCTAGCCACACCCCCTGTCAGCTTTTTGTCGATGAAAAGACGAAAAAGCCCTACCCCCACCTAATATTTGTTATCAGCCATACGAGCGGCTCACGAGCTCCCTCCCCTCCCTCACGACCGCCTCCCCTCCCTCACGAACCCACGCCGGAGAAGCTGACGTCGCGCCTCCCCTCCCTCACGACGCTGAACACACCCACGCCGGAGAAGCTCCCGTCGCGCCTCACCACCCCCATCGCACAGGTAAGGCAGCTTGCGTTCTTTTTTTTTTTCCTCCTTTATATGATTTCTGTTCGTTTAGGGAAACTTCTGTTCGTTTAGGGCATTGATTGTTTCCACATTTGGGTATTGATACTTGATTATAGTGATTTACATGTTGTTTTGAGTATAGATTTTGATGGTTGCAGTCGCGGTTTTGCTGCACCTGTTTATCCAAAAATTTGAACTTTTCGTGAACTGAGTTCACGTGTGTTACGTGAATTTAAAATACGGGAAGACAAAAAATACACCATTACGTAAACTGGAATTTACGTAGGCCACGTGAATTGAGTTCACGTGACCTACGTAAATTCAGTTTACGTAATGGGGTATTTTTTGTCTTCCCGTATTTTCAGTTCACGTAACAAACGTGAACTCAGTTCACGTATCCTACGTAAATTCAGTTCACGTAATGGGTATTTTTTTCTACGTGAACTGAATTTACGTAGGTCACGTGAACTCAATTCACGTGGCCTACGTAAATTCAGTTTACGTAATGGGTATTTTTTGGTCTATCCGTTTTTTCAATTCACGTAATACACGTAAACCAAAAAATACCCATTACGTAAACTGAATTTACGTAGGCCACGTGAATTGAGTTCACGTGACCTACGTAAATTCAGTTTACGTAATGGGGTATTTTTTCTTTCCATATTTTAAATTCACGTAATACACGTAAACTGAATTTACGAAATGGACATGACTCTATATGGTTACTAATTATTGTCTCTAAAAATGTAATAGCTGATCTATTGGTTTAAAATTTCAACTTGTATGAGTTAAAAGTATGACATTTTTGGTTTTATGTTTTTATCATTGGTTTTATGTTTTTATCATTTTTGAAGAAAAGTTCAGTTATGCTTGTTGAACTATGTGCAGGCATGGTTAAGAGTATGATGATTGATGGCGAAGTCGCCGTGTTATGCTTCATGCTTCGCACGTAGGGTCCGTGCATCGAGCAAAGAAGCGGCAGAAACCGCACTCGACGCCACGGGAGGCCCTGCCCTCACCTCGGCGGGATGAGCCAATGGTTCAGGATGAGGCACCTGCACAAGATGAGCCACCTGCACAGGAGGAGCAGTATCAGGCACAACCCCATGAGGAGTCCGCTGAAGACTCACAGCCTCAGGAGCACCAATTACATGATGATGTCGATCTCCCGACTGAGGGATTTCCTGGTGGTCCTGTTGACACATCTGTCCTCAGGACATATGCAGACCATGTGGCCACTCGACTGTGGAGTGGAGAGGTAATGTGTCCCAAAAGACATTTATTTGTTGTCAGATTGAATTGCTGATTAACTAACAAAATAAAATTTGTTTTGATAAAATCTATTGTGATTTCAGGATCGTGGAGAGCTGAGACTGTTCAGCAATGGGAAGAAGCTGAAGGACGTGGTTGTACATGCCGGGGTTATGCGATATGTGCAGGGGTCACAGCTCCTACCCCTGTTGGAGTGCAGTTATGGCCTTGTTGACAAGGGGCTGGTGTCTGCTTTTGTCGAGAGATGGCACCGGGACACCAACAGTTTTCATCTCCCGGTTGGGGAGATGACCATTACTCTGGACGACGTGTGGTCACTGCTGCACATACCGATCACGGGGGCATTCTTCACTGTGACCGTGTTTGACAGGGATCAGGCTGCAGAGGTCATGAGGGAGCTGTTGGGAGTCACCAGATCAGAAGCAATGCTCGAGTTCCGCACTACCAAGCAAGCAGCTATTCGCTATACTGAGCTCCTTGACATATACAGACGACGTTGTGACCAGGAGCGATGGGAGGAGGCTGCCAGGGCTTTGTTGTTGTGCATAGTTGGGTGCACACTGTTTAGCTACAAGAGTGCATTTGCAGTCAACGTTGCTTTTCTGGAGTGTTTTAGGGACTTGGACAGCTGTGGAGGATATGCTTGGGGCGCTGCAGGCCTTGCACACTTGTATGACAACTTATGCGAGTCCAGTCTTCACCACACAAGACTATTGCCGGTTATCTGACTCTCCTGCAGGTATTTATTTTGTTATGTTTTCTGTGAACCTTTTTTCAGTTATATGCTCATTAGAGCAACAAGTTGTTTGTGTTTCTACAGGCTTGGATATATGCTCATTTTCCGATCTATGTGACGATCGCAAGAAGCGAGCACCAGTGTTATAATGAGGCCTGACCACATGCTCTTCGATGGCAACCGAAGAGGCTTAGAGGCTTGTACTTCCTTTTAGGAGGCGATTGGATCTGGCCGACAGACGAGTCCGTGTCTTTGGACCCCATACGACGGCCATAGAGCCTTATGGCCTTTTCCAGAGGCATCGCTATACAGAGGATGGATCGGATGGGGTCCGTATATGTCCGCACATCTCCTCGATAGGGTCCTGCGCTAAGACGGGTTTATTCGCACCATTCCGCCTCACCGGCGACATCACAGTCATACGACCACGCCGGAGGAGATGGACATCATGTTCACGCAGTGGGTATTCACGTGATTCACGGTCATCCCGTAGTGCACCGGGACGGTCGCGGCTGGCGATTATATGGACTGGTTTTGCAGATCTCCCACCCTTCATCATCCCACGACATGCTCCACCGCACTGCATCTAGTGCCTGCCGTGTCCAAATTTCGCATCCATCACCAGATACTGAAGTACGTTTTATAACTTACATTGTTAGCTTATAAAACAACATTATACTTTATATATCTATGGTCATTGTTATTTATTGCGGTTGATACATATGAGGATGGTTGAGCTCATGCACTCTTATGGACTTGCACATCTCACCGATGGGATGCCAATCGCCAGGAGTTGATCCATTTGATCCACATTGACCATGATCGTGGGATGCCTCTGCAAAGACGCAAATGCGCAGACTGGTGGTGGACATTGGAGTAGGACATATGTGAGGAACAGGAAGAGAGGTCGAGATTCCCAGTGATTGCCTGTATTGTATATTTGTCTGTAGTGGCTTTATATTTTGGTACCTTTGGCGTATTTCCAGTGATCTGTGGACCTATGGCGTATTGTATATTTGCCGTAGTGGCTTTATATTTTGGAGTATATTTAGCGTATTCCCAGTGATCTGTGGACCTATGGCGTATTGTATATTTGTGTTAGAGATACTCTTGGGTCAACGCAAATCTCATCTGATCACCCTTCACTCACGGCTTAATGATAGGATCAATTAGCATCAGTTGCCGAGCTCACCTGACCACGGCCAGCACCTCGGCAAGGCCCAGCACCTCGGCAAGGCCCCCTATTGCCCTTGCCGAGCTCACCTGACCACGGCCAGCACCTCGGCAAGGCCCTCTCTTACCCTTGCCGAGTCCATCCAACACTCCCCCAACTCAGGCCCATCTGCCTCCCACTGATGCTGACCTATTTGAGCCTCAACATGACTCCATGCAACACAATGCTCTCGATGCCGACTCCACACTCACTGCTGCCCCATCACAGGCCCCTCCGGCCCCCTCCCATCCTATGCGCACTCGTCTCAAAGATGGCCTCCGTCAACCTCGCCAGCGCACAGATGGGACTCTTCTCACCACTATCGCAAGTCTCGAGCCTACTTGCTACACCCAAGCTTCCAAGCATCCCGAGTGGCGAGCTGCCATGACCGATGAGATCAATGCTCTTCTCAAAAATCATACATGGTCTCTCGTTCCTGCCTCCCCCACTCAAAATCCCGTTGGATGTAAATATAATATTGTATCTGATGTACACTATATAATATTGTATTATTTGTGATATCAAACAGGGGAAAACATTTCTACAATTTGCCTGTAGCGGCTTTATATTTTGGAGTATATTTAGAGTAAATTGATAACAGGTACTTAAGAAAAATTACAGATTTGTGGACTAGTCACAGATACTTAAACGAAACGATACAATACGCAAAAAAACACAAAAGTGTCGGTAGAAGTAATTACAATAATGTAAAAAAATGCTATTAAGTAATATCAGTCATCTACAAGGTTTATATGAGGCGTCTCGGTAAGTGGAAATATTCGCAACCAGTGTTGTATGTGTGGAACGCAAAGAGCCTCCCATGTGCGGGCATCTTCATAGGCACACTGTCTCCATAGGCTTGTTGGAGGAGGTATTGGCGCATCACGCTGCAAATGAACCTGCCATGATGGGACAATTGTATAAATTAATTTATTTGAAAAAATAACAAATAATTATAGCAACTTGTGTGATACATAAAGGTTTTAGTACCTGCACAAAGTGACACTGCTTAACAAAAGCAATCGCGATGACGGGAATACACGATGTAGACGGTCCACGTCTAAGTGGAAGAAAAGTCAACGGTTAGCCTAGCGATAAACCCACCAGACAACGTTATATGTTGAAGCAATTACATGTCCCATTTCTGGAAGCGGTCATCCAGCTTATCATATCTCACAACATCATGAACATATAAAGAGTCAATAAGGTGGTACACCCAGGACTCACCGCCAAAAGCCTCGAATAATCACCGACCACCGCCGAAGTTCCATGATCAACTCGTGACGGATTTCAGGCCAAGATTCCTCACCCCTACCTAGCAAGGCACCAACACAACGATACCCACAATTTCCGTCGTCACCGACATCCACGACATTAGAAATAAAAGGATGGATCTCCACAGGTAACCACTCCATATAGGGGAACACCCTAGGTTGCTCAACACTAGGGACCGATTCAACACTAGGTGGTTTATGACTGGAAGCAACAGCAGGTCGGATAACTTTATGGATCGATGACTGAGTACCGCATGCCTTTACTCCACTACATCCAAAATAATCATCCACACGTTCCCAATATGATAGGTCACGCCTTGTTGATTTCTCTTTTTTCTCCGCCTTATGTAAGGCGGACAACTTACCTTTCCCCTTTTTCGGTGCACCCTTTGTTTTTACCTTTGCAGGAGGTGGATACATTGAGGTGGTTGCTGGGAATACTAGCTCGAGCACCCTACCCTTGAGTGCAATTTTACCAGATACATCAAGCCTATCAAATGTTTGTTCTAAGACTTCTAACTATGATTTTAAAGACAAAACTGAGGACTTACTAAAACCTTCATCAACAAAATTTAAGCTCCTCCAAAAAATATGAACCGTGTCCAAAGGAATGGCGGCAGGCATCATACTGTAAATGGCAAGCTCACAAGCACATGGCAATCCATGTGTCTTCCTAATGATGCAACCACATAACGACTTATCAATACCAACATACTTAACACGGTCAAATTCATTGGCAATGTGCATCAATGCACTCCTTGACACAACGCCACGCAAATGGGCATACAATCTGCTACTATGTCGATGTTCTTGTACAACTATGCTTTTCTGGAATGATGCCTTTATTTCAGCAGGTCTTTGTAGTATGATCTTGCTTGAAACAAAGATCCCAAACACCGCAAAGGTCACTCATACTATCTTGCAACAACCTCTTCAAACTCGATTAATGCGAGACTCGACCACTATTAAGAAACAACAAAGACAATAACACAAAATAAGTGATGGTTGCATAATTGTTTGTTTGAATGCACAACATATATCATTATACCTATTTGTCGTCGTGTTCCCTAAGTGCATCACCTGGTTTGTCCATGCCTCAACAAATTTTTCCTTGTGAGATTTCAACCATCTTTGTATCACATAATCATAGAAATAAGGAGAATCATGACAAATACGCTCAAACACACCTAATCGCTTTATATACTCAAAGCGTCAGAACACCTCACAAGAGCATCCCATGCGCCCATGACCTCTTCCTGTTTCTTCTTCGGGCAACAAGAGTCTTGCACTTGGCCCTCACGTTCTTGCACACATGAAACAAGCATAATAAGTTGTACGCGTGGGAAAAACAAGACGCACGCGCTCATCAAGCCAAGGTCTCTATCAGTAACGATGACCTCGACATCACCGCTTGTAATTTGTTCTTTCAACATCAAGAGTGCCCATGCAAAGTTATCAGTGCGCTCGTTACGTAAATATCACGAAGGCCACTGAAAATGTCAATCCAGTCGATGTAACTCCGACAATCTCAAGTAGTGGCAAGTAGTATCGACAAGTCTTGTATGTGCTGTCAATAATCAACACAAGGTGGAAGGTATTGACAAGGGTGATGGCATCTGGATGTGTCCGTAAATGTCTCTGAAGTTCATTAGAACCTTCCACCAACCTATATCGATAGACATAACGATCGCGGTCCATCAACTTCAGATGTCGCATTTCAGTTCTATTACCTCTAATGGATGACCGATATGCTTGTCGTGCATTGTAAATCAGCTTCATAGTAGTCATATTCTCAAAGATTATTATTCTTCATTGTTAGCAAAATGTTTCTCGGTTTAACCATATTCTTTATCATGCCTTCTAGTAAAGTCTTTTCTTCACATGACAAACGACCAACAAAAGAATGGCCAACAAGTGTTTCAAATAACTCGTGGTCAGGCAACCCACATGATACAATCAGATCCATCCTTCATCGCCACTCGTGGGTCTCCCTTTCAATCTAAAGGGACAATCACATTTTTGGTGCTCGTACTCCTCGCCAGCTCAAGGTTCTTCCCAGTGTCCAGATTTGCCGCTTCTTTCACAACCAAGGACTAATTTTGTCTTTGTTCCTGAACGTCCTGTTGCTGTTTCAGACCTAATAGTCACCACAACTATTCCATTTTCCTTCCCAACATTTCTAGCCCATTGTAACAAATCACTTCGCGTGGCAAACACCTATAAAGAAAAAAATGACAAAGTTGAAACAAATACTTGCAACAATGTAAATTTGCTAAAGGCTAGAGGCAAAAATTAATTACATTGTCCGTGGTAAATTTTTCACTACAATCCACTTCGAATTCAGTATTTTCGTATTCCACACTGTAACGACCCGTTTCCGGACCGCTACCGAGCTCAATATACCGAGCTCGAGTTACCGAGCTCAACACACCAAGCTCAACATAAACCTGTATGAGATGTGTTTTAAAAACAAAACTCTTGTGCCTTTTAAAAATACGATATATATATATTTTTTTTATAAAACCAACTCGTGCACATCAGAGTAATTACAGCTTTTCGAAACATGGTGCAACTAAGACACAAGACTTAAATTCTAATAAAACATACATGCATAACATACATATATATATCACTCGAAATAATAATGTATACAAAATACAGAGTAGCAAATGTGCAAAGAAAATACACCTAAGGTACGACGACTTCAAAAGAGCAATCATACCCTGGGGGTACTTCCGGCAGACTCCCACGCAGGGGGCTGCTCCAAAAGTAAGACCACCAGTCTACCCTGTAGCAACAAAACATAACCGGCCCAAACTGGTCACGACCTCGAACACAAAGAAAAACAAGTACAGTTATCAGAAAAACAAACATCCAACAACAAAATCAATAACGACAAGTAGAGGTCGCCACTCGGGTCCTCGCCGAGCTCCTCCTCGGCATCATCTATCGCCGAAGTTCCCTGCGCCCTCGACATCGCCTGGGTAACCGTCATGGATTGAAGGCACCACGGAAAGTGGTCAACTTCTCAACAATTCAAGATAAGCTCGACATAAAGGATATAAGCAAACAAAGAATAATATATCTCAATCACCACACGTGACTCGACCATCTCACTCTAGACTCGACTCGACTCTTATTCCTAATATCGCCAAGTGTCCATCCCCAAACCGACGTAATAGGTAAACGGCAGTCCAACCCCAAACCGATACCATGCATTAATCAAGGTCCAACCCCAAACCGATAATGCGACGCCTAGCCAATCCACCATAAACAAAAAGGGACCTAGCACCCTCGCCATCCGGGTCCGGCCAAAAACGCCATACGACTCCTAGCTCTCTCACTCGATGATTAGCTCACCGCATGTCAAAGAGTAACACAACTTACTTGATCACATATCAAATAAAGAGAGCATGCTTAACATGAAGAAAACACAATTCGACATTTAAGCAATAAAACATTCTGCATGAAGAAACGCACTGACAAAGAATACACCATTCACAACATATATTCAATCACATATCAAATACATGCAAAAACTCAATCATATCACAACATTCCAATCTCGACACCAATCAAGGAGTCCATACATAAATATAACAATAAAAATAAAGTCTTAGAGATATCTAGGAGTTGCCCTTACGCTAGCATACTACGAAAGTATTAATGTGAAGCGCCCTTACCGAACTCCAAGTTAATGCTGCTCGACAACGACCTCGACACAGCTGTCTTCAAATGAGCTCGACAACGACTTCGACACGTACCGTCCTCAATCGACCTCGACACGTACACTTCTCAGTCGACCTCGACACGTACAGTTCTCGATCTGGATTCCGCTGCTTCCACGTCCTTGGATTCGCTTTCCCGTACACCTCGATTCGGAAATCATTCGATCTCGGGAATCAGACTTCCTAAAACAAACACAACTCAGTTCGATCTATGGGTTCTAATACACTTAGCTCTCATCCCAAACTTAACCACAACCCAGAAAAATATAAAACTCAAGAACTGAAATATATTTTTCCTCTAACACAAAGTTAGGGTTTTCGATCAAAAGTTCATGAAAAAGGTTATCTGATGCTTCAACAGATAGATCGACAACAACAACAACCAGAAGCAACAAACGAAAAACAAGAAATCGAAACAAACCAAAAATGGGGGTTTCTGGGCACTGCCGATTGCAGAAAAACAGAGGAAGAAAATTTGTTTTACAAGCCCAATTAATCGGTTAGAAAGATAGGTAATATTGTGAAGAAGAAAACCCATCAATTTGACATGATTTGGAAGCATAAAACTGGCTAAAAATGGAAGGAAAAGTAGCGCTAAACAGTAGCACAGAGAAAAAGAAAAATCTGTTCTTCATACCTCAATGGTGATGGTCGAGCAGGCGAGATATAGGTCGAGAAGATGATGATGAACAAGGTTGATGAAGAAAGCTTGTGCAGAATCTCGATGGAACTCACGGTTTCGTCGATGGAGATTTTTGGAGAAAAACAACGAAACTCAGAGCAGAAGGAAGGAAGAAGAAAGAAGAAAAGAGAAAGAATGAGTGTTTGAGGGAATCGGTCGTGGTATACAGCTGGTGAGAAAAGGGGTATAATCGTAATCTCAGCTATAAGATGCCAATCCCATCAATCATTCTACCCGCCTAATCGCTCCTCCTCATAATTATCCTCTACTCAGAGGTCAACGGTCTAGACACACGACGAACGGCAAGCCGACAATGTAATTATTACAAACAATATAATAATAGCGTAATAACGCTCAAAGAATACGAGGTATCATCTCGACACGATGTCGACTAGGGTGCTCGTGCAAGCGCATAAGGTTCTAACACGAGTTCGTGAACGCGGCCTCCTCGGCTCGGCAAATGACTTCATCACCAGACGCGACTTCATCAACTCGACACGCGACCTCCTCATTTCGGTAGTGCACGCAGCCTCCTCATCTCGCAAGAATCGACCTCGTGCAAACGATCTTGGCACGGAATCTCGACACAAGGTCTTGGTCGAGGTCTCGATATCGTCGTTCTAATACGAGGTCGATCTCGTCCTCAGGTGTTACAATCTCTCCTCTAAAAAGAATTTCGCCCTCGAAATTGCAAATAAGATTCTTACCTCGGAAAAGTTCAGGGTCTTGAAGTCTTCATCTTCTCCTCCAGCTCCCAAGTCGCATCTCCCGCCTTCTCGATCCCACACAACTTTGACAAGTTGAATCTCTTTGTTCCGCGAATCGCTTGGCTTTCCGATCAACGATCCTTGCTGCAATGCTTGAAAGATAGGTCGCCCTTCGCTTGAATCACATCCGCTCGATGACATGAGAGGGTCGGAAATATACTTCCGCAATTGTGAGACGTGAAAGACGTCGTGGATGTTCGACAAGAATGGTGGCAAGGCAATCTGATATGCCACTGGACCGATACGACGAAGAATCTGGTAAGGTCCAATGGATTTAGGGTAAGTTTCTTGGATTTGATCGCCGACCAACTCCGTGAGTGGGGGTGACTCTAAGAAATACATGTTCTTCTTCCTCGAACTCGAGTGGTCGACGTCGTTGGTCCGCATAACTCTTCATCGACTTTGAGATGTTCGCATCCGATCTCTCGATCAAACGGATCTTCTCGGTAGTTCATCGATCATATCTGGTCCTACGATTCGCCGCCGCCCTGGTACCAACAAAGAGGCGTCGACATTTACGCCCATACAAAGGCTTCAAAAGGTGCCATTCCAATACTCGCATGGAAACCGTTATTGTAGGTGAACTCCACCAATGGTAAGACGTCGTCCCAACTTCCTCGGTGATCTAACGCATAAGCTCGCAACAAATCTTCAAGTGATTGGATCGTTCTCTCACCGACCGTCGACCTGTGGATGATATGCCGAGCTAAGCTCGAGCTCGGTTCCCATCGCTCCTTGCAATTCCTCTCCAAAATGAGACGTGAACTTTGATCTCGGTCCGACACGATCGAAGAGGTATTCCATGAAGTCGCACTATCTCCGCGATGTAGATCTCGGTCAGCTTTTCCACGTTGTATGTCGACTCACCGTAAGAATGAGCGGATTTGGTCAATCGGTCGACGATCACCCAAATCGAATCATTCTTCTTCTGCGTCTTCGCAAACCTACAACGAAATCCATGGAAATACTATCCCATTTCCAACCGCACGTTAGCGTTTATCAGAGCATTCCCGCAGGTCGTTGGTGCTCCACCTTCGCTTTCGACACGCTAAACACGGTTACGTGCTCGCCACTTGCTTCTTCATTCCGACCACCAAAAATGCTTCTTCAAGTCTTGATACATCTTCGTAACTCCCGGGTGAATACTAAAGTTGCTCTTATGCGCGCTTCGTCGAGAATCAACTTCCTCACTCGGATACGTTAGGTACGCACACTCGGCCATTGCACCTCAAGATGTCGTCCGCTCCGACGCGTGAAATTCGCCGCTTTCCTTGCGCTATCAATCAATCTTCTCTTGCGTAAGCTCGTCATGAACCTGGTCTCGATCTCGCCCAACAATCTGTTAGAAATGGTAAGCATACCAAATCTCGCCTTCCCGGTGAAACTTCGACACTCAACTTCAAGTCTCGGAACTTCTCGAGCATCTCCAACTCCTTGATCATCATTGCCGAGGTTAAAACGCTCTTCCCGCCAATGCATCCGCTACTACGTTAGCCTTACCGGATGGTATTCCAACGTGAAAGTCGTAGTCCTTGAGAAATTTCGTCCATCTACGCCGACGCATGTTGAGTTCTTTTCTCGGTCGACAGTACTTCAAGCTCTTGTGATCGCTGAAAGCAAAGAAGAGTGCTCCCATAAAGGTAGTGCCTCCATATCTTCGGCCAAGAAACTATCACGCCACTCCAAGTCGTGAGTAGGGTAGTTCCTCTCGTGAATCTTAAGTCGCCTTGAAGCATACGCGACCACCTTCCGATGTTGCATCAAAGACGCATCCCAATCCCTGGTGTGACGCATCACAATACACCTCGAAAGGCTCTTCGGGTTGAGGCAAAATCAGCACAGCGCCGTCGCCAAAAGCTCCTTCAGCCGTTGAAAACTGGCTTCACTCCTCGGTCAGGCAAAAGGTTAATCCTTCCTCGCTACCGTAAAGAGGCGCGACAATCTTCGAGAAACCTTCAATGAATCTTCGGTAATATCCTCGCTAAGCCGACAAAACTCCCGATCTCAGAATCGCCTTCTACTGTTCCCACGCTAGCACGCCTTCAATCTTAGTTGGATCCACAATATCCCTTCTTTGGAAATCACGTGACCAAGAAAATTCACCTCTTCAAGCCAAAATTCACACTTGACAGTTGGCATAGAGTTGCTTATCTCGTAATATCCGCAGCACTCGACATAAGTGTTCTGCGTGCTCTTCTCGGTTCCTCGAGTAAATCAAGATATCGTCGATGAACACTACAACAAACCGATCCAAGAACGAATGGAAAATCCTGTTCATGTAATCCATAAACACACCGGGCGATTCGCTACCCAAACGGCATCACCAAGTACTCAGAGTGACCGTATCTAGTCCTGAAAGTCGCTTTGGCGACATCTTCCTCCTTCACGCGAACTGATGGTAGCCCGACTTCAAGTCTATCTTGGAAAGATCGCCGCTCCACGGTTGATCCATCAAGTCGCCAATACGTGGTAACGGATAACGCTTCTTCACGGTAACCTTGTTGAGCTCGCGGTAGTCCACGCACGCCTTGATCGCCCATCCTTCTTCTTAACCAACAACACCGAGCTCCCCACGGTGACACGCTCGGTCGTATGAATTGCTTTGACTCCAAGTGTTCGATCCGGGACTTCGCTTCTTTCATCTCGGCAGAGACATCCCTGTATGGCGCTTTGGAAATCGGTCCTGTCCCTGGAATCAGTCGATGGAGAACTCGACCTCTGCGTCTTGGTGGTAACCCTGGCACGCCTTCGAAAACGTCCTCAAAGTCACACACCACCGAACATTCTTCACGCCGATCTGCCGAAAACTTCCAACTAGCCAGATACATGTATTCCCTAGTTCCTTCTTTTCAAAGAAACTCCAATACGCTCGGCAGAAAGATAATTGGAGACTCCAAGGTCCTGGAAAAATTACGCTTACGGCACACCCAAAGGACATGGTGGTGTGACAACCAATCCATCCCGAGAATGACATCTACGCTCTTAAGAGGCAAACAAACCAAATTGACCACAAACTTTCTACTCGAATAACCACTACACAATTAAGACATGCGTTGTTTGTGACTAAGGTTTTAGCGGATGGGGTTGTAACTACTAATTTAAACGGTAAGCGATCCACAGTCAAGTTCAAATGGTTCACACAATCGTAAGAAATAAAGGAATGGGTTGCACGAATCAAAAATAACGGATAAAGATTTACCCTCGATCTCACATTCACCTTGGATAAGATCTTCACTCGTTCGCTTCCTCGCCACTCATGCGTAAAACTCGCCTTTAGCCACTTGATGCTTCCTTTGGCCTTTGCCGCAAGCATCGCTTGCTCAGCTTTGGGTGTAGAACAATCCTTGGCAAAATGCCCTGGCTTCTTGCAGTTGTAGCACACCCCCTCCTTCTGAGTACAGTTATTGGCGTAATGTCCCGTCTTTCCACAACGGAAACAAGTCACCTCGACACCGGTCTGTCCTCCGCTTCTCGGTACCTGGGTCATCGGACGATACTGTCCCCTGTTGTCATTCCCCTGAGGTCGGTCGTAAGGCTTCTTAGTCCTTCTACCTCGACATAGCGATCAATCAGCTCTTGGAGGTTTCGGATCCTCAACGACACCACTGACTTCTGAATGTCGAATCTCAATCCCCGTTGGAATCTCTCACTCAACCATCTCTGGTCAACTCGATCACGGAATGGACTGAAATACCTCGCCAACGACTCGAACTTGGCCGCATACTCGGACACTGTCGAGTTGCCTTCTTTACAATTGAAGAAACTCTTGCTCCTTCTCGGCTCGTGCGATCTGGGAAGTACTTGTCCAAGAACCTTTCACGAAAAAGCTCCCAGGTCATCTCGCGACGCTCGCTATAAATGTTTGCTTCACTCCTCTCCACCAATACTCTGCGTCCTAGCAAGAAGTAGGTGGCATAGTCGACCTTCACGCTGTCCCGCAATGGAGTGCCTCAAAGATCTTCTCGATCTCTTGCATCCAAAGATCGACTTTATCTGGATTTGGCTCACCGTAGAACTTCTGGATCATGCTTCTGAAGTCCGCCAATCCTCTAGCTTCAAAGATTTCGTTACGCTTCGTTCTTTGTTCTTTGCAAGTTCTGCTGAGTTAACGCTGCCGTCTGTTGAGCCATCGCGTTAGCCTGTTGAGTTGCAGCAACTGATTGTTGAGCCATGGCTGCCGCCATCTCGGTCATAGCTTGAATTGCACATTCCATGTCGACGTTCTCGGTTGCAGCTGTCGTATTCCTACGAGGTGGCATTAGATTCCACAAAGTTCAAAACCCCGCCGAAT
The DNA here is from genome assembly GCA_037113605.1 of Calophaca sinica. Taxonomy (NCBI): domain Eukaryota; kingdom Viridiplantae; phylum Streptophyta; class Magnoliopsida; order Fabales; family Fabaceae; genus Calophaca; species Calophaca sinica. The sequence goes on along the minus strand of CM073733.1, from coordinate 68,477,088 downwards.
CTCACAACAAGGATGTGTTAAAACACACCGCTTCAATCAAGAAACAGTTCAAACAATTTCTCAAGCAATAAATGCTTCACTTAGTCAAACAAAGAATCAACATAATACAACTAGGTACCCACACACATAACCCGACACAAGGACTACCCAAATCTTCCTATGCACGGCTCGGTCGAATCAAGCGCTCGATACCAACAATGTAACGACCGCTTCCTGACCGCTACCGAAGCTCAATATACCGAGCTCGAGTTACGAGCTCAACACACCAAGCTCAACATAAACTCACATGAGATGTGTTTTAAAACAAAACTCTTGTGCCTTTTAAAATACGATATATTTTTTTTCTAAAACCAACTCGTGCACATCGAGTAATTACAAACTTTTGAAACATGGTGCAACTAAGACACAAGACTTAAATTCTAATAAAACATACATGCATAACATACATATATATATCACTCGAAATAATATTGTATACAAAATACAGAGTAGCAAATGTGCAAAGAAAATACACCTAAGGTACGACGACTTCAAAAGAGCAATCATACCCTGGGGGTACTTTCCCAGACTCCCACGCAGTGGGTCAGCTCCAAAAGTAAGACCACCAATACCTCGTAGCAACAAAACATAACCGCCCAAACTGGTCACGACCTCGAACACAAAGAAAAACAAGTACAGTTATCAGAAAAACAAACATCCAACAACATAATCAATCACGACAAGTAGAGGTCGTCACTCGGGTCCTCGTCGAGCTCCTCCTCGGCATCATCTCGCCGAAGTTCCTCGCCCTCGACATCGCCTGGGTAACCGCTATGGATTGAAGGCACCACGGAAAGGGTCAACTTCTCAACAATTCAAGATAAGCTCGACATAAAGGATATAAGCAAACAGCAATAATATATCTCAATCACCACACGTGACTCGACCATCTCACTCTAGACTGACTCGACTCTTATTCCTAATATCATCAAGGGTCCATCCCCAACCGACGTAATAGGTAAACGGCAGTCCAACCCCAAACCGATACCATGCATTAATCAAGGTCCAACCCCAAATCGATAATGCGACGCCTAGCCAATCCACCATAAACAAAAAGGGGACCTAGCACCCTCGCTTATCCGTCCGGCTCAAAAACGCTATACGACTCCCTAGCTCTCTCGCTCGATGATTAGCTCGCCGCATGTCAAAGAGTAACACAACTTACTTGATCACATATCAAATAAAGAGAGTATGCTTAACATGAAGAAAACACAATTCGACATTTAAGCAATAAAACATTCTGCATGAAGAAACGCAATTCGACAGCAATACACCATTCACAACATATATTCAATCACATATCAAATACATGCAAAAACTCAATCATATCACAACATTCCAATCTCGACACCAATCAAGGAGTCCATACATAAATATAACAATAAAAATAAAGTCTTAGAGATATCTAGGAGTTGCCCTTACGCTAGCATACTACGAAAGTATTAATGTGAAGCGCCCTTACCGAACTCCAAGTTAATGCTGCTCGACAACGACCTCGACACAGCTGTCTTCAAATGAGCTCGACAACGACTTCGACACGTACCGTCCTCAATCGACCTCGACACGTACACTTCTCACCGACTCGACACACGCATAGCTTCTCGATCCGATTCCGCCGCTTCCACGCCCTGGATTCGCTTTCCGCACACCTCGATTCGAAATCATTCGATCTCGAATCGACTTCCTAAAACAAACACAACTCGCCTCGATCTATGGGTTCTAATACACTTAGCTCTCATCCCAAACTTAACCACAACCCAAAAAAATATAAAACTCAAGAACTGAAATATATTTTTCCTCTAACACAAAGTTAGGGTTTTCGATCAAAAGTTCATGAAAAAGGTTATCTGATGCTTCAACAGATAGATCGACAACAACAACAACCAGAAGCAACAAACGAAAAACAAGAAATCGAAACAAACCAAAAATGGGGGTTTCTGGGCACTGCCGATTGCAGAAAAACAGAGGAAGAAAATTTGTTTTACAAGCCCAATTAATCGGTTAGAAAGATAGGTAATATTGTGAAGAAGAAAACCCATCAATTTGACATGATTTGGAAGCATAAAAACTGGCTAAAAATGGAAGGAAAAGTAGCGCTAAACAGTAGCACAGAGAAAAAGAAAAATCTGTTCTTCATACCTCAATGGTGATGGTCGAGCAGGCGAGATATAGGTCGAGAAGATGATGATGAACAAGGTTGATGAAGAAAGCTTGTGCAGAATCTCGATGGAACTCACGGTTTCGTCGATGGAGATTTTTGGAGAAAAACAACGAAACTCAGAGCAGAAGGAAGGAAGAAGAAAGAAGAAAAGAGAAAGAATGAGTGTTTGAGGGAATCGGTCGTGGTATACAGCTGGTGAGAAAAGGGGTATAATCGTAACTTCAGCTATAAGATGCCAATCCCATCAATCATTCTACCCGTCTAATCGTTCCTCCCTCATAATTATCCTCTACTCTGTCGGTCAACGGTCTAGACACACGACGAGAACGGCAAGCCGACAATGTAATTATTACAAACAATATAATAATAGCGCTGAATACCGTTCGAAAGAATACGAGGTATCATCTCGACACGATGTCCACTAGGGTGCTCGTGCAACCGTACAAGGTTCTAACACGAGGTCGTGAACGCGGCCTCCTCGCCGGGCAAATGACTTCATCACTCGATGCGCGACTTCATCAACTTCGACACGCCGACCTCCTCACCAAAGAAGCCTAGTGCACGCAGTCTCCTCATCTCGGCAACTGACCTCGGCAAACGATCTTGGCACGGAATCTCGACACAAGGTCTTGGTCGAGGTCTCGATACGTCGTCCTAATACGAGGTCGATCTCGTCCTCAGGTGTTACAATCTCTCCCTCTAAAAAAAATTTCGTCCTCGAAATTGCAAATAAGATTCTTACCTCGGAAAAGTTCAGGGTACTGAGTCTTCATCTTCTCCTCCAGCTCCCAAGTCGCATCTCCCGTCTTCTGATCCCACACAACTTTGACAAGTTGAATCTCTTTGTTCCGCAACTGTTTGGCTTTCCGATCAACGATCCTTGCTGGCAATGCTTCGAAAGATAGGTCGTCCTTCAGTTGAATCACATCCGGTTCGATGACATGAGAGGGGTCGGAAATATACTTCCGCAATTGTGAGACGTGGAAGACGTCGTGGATGTTCGACAAGAATGGTGGCAAGGCAATCTGATATGCCACTGGACCGATACGACGAAGAATCTGGTAAGGTCCAATGAATTTAGGGGTAAGTTTCTTGGATTTGATCGCTCGACCAACTCCAATAGTGGGGGTGACTCTAAGAAATACATGTTCTCCTTCCTCGAACTCGAGTGGTCGACGTCGTTGGTCTGCATAACTCTTCTGTCGACTTTGAGATGTTCGTGATTCGATCTCTCGATCAAACAGATCTTCTCGTAGTCTGCCGATCATATCCGGTCCTCTGACGCTCGCCGCCGCCCTGGTACCAACAAAGAGGCGCTCGACATTTACGCCCATACAAGGCTTCAAAAGGTGCCATTCCAATACTCGCATGGAAAATGTTATTGTAGGTGAACTCCACCAATGGTAAGACGTCGTCCCAACTTCCTCGGTGATCTAACGCATAAGCTCGCAACAAATCTTCAAGTGATTGGATCGTTTCTCTCGGCCGACCGTCGATGCATGGATGATATGCCGAAGCTAAGCTCGAGCTCGGTTCCCATCGCTCCTTGCAATTCCCTCCAAAATGAGACGTGAACTTTGATCTCGGTCCGACACGATCGAAGAGGGTATTCCATGAAGTCGTACTATCTCCGCGATGTAGATCTCGGTCGGCTTTCCACGTTGTATGTCGACCACCGTAAGAAATGAGCGATTTGGTCAATCGGTCGACGATCACCCAAATCGAATCATTCTTCTTCTCGTCTTCGCAAACCTACAACGAAATCCATGGAAATACTATCCCATTTCCAAACCGCACGCGTTTATCAGAGCATTCCCGCAGTCGCTGGTGCTCCACCTTCGCCGACACGTTAAACACGGTTACGACTCGCCACTTGCTTCTTCATTCCTGACCACCAAAAATGCTTCTTCAAGTCTTGATACATCTTCGTAACTCCCGGTGAATACTAAAGTTGCTCTTTATGCGCGCTTCGTCGAGAATCAACTTCCTCAGCTCGGATCGTTAGGTACGCACACTCGGCCATTGCACCTCAAGATGTCGTCCGCTCCGACGTGAAATTCGTCGCTTTCCTTGCGCTATCAATCAATCTTCTTGCGTAAGCTCGTCATGAACTTGCTGGTCTCGGATCTCGTCCAACAATCTGTTAGAAATGGTAAGCATACCAAATCTCAGCTTCCCCGGTGAAACTTCGACACTCAACTTCAAGTCTCGGAACTTCTCGAGCATCTCCAACTCCATGATCATCATTGCCGAGGTTAAAACACTCTTCCTGCTCAATGCATCTGCTACTACGTTAGCCTTACCGGGATGGTATTCCAACGTAAAGTCGTAGTCCTTGAGAAATTCTGTCCATCTACGCTGACGCATGTTGAGTTCTTTCCGTCTAACAGTACTTCAAGCTCTTGTGATCGGCCGAAAACAAAGAAGAGTACTCCCATAAAGGTAGTGCCTCCATATCTTCAAATAAAAACTATCACGCCACCCAAGTCGTGAGTAGGTAGTTCCTCTCGTGAATCTTAAGTCGCCTTGAAGCATACGCGACCACCTTCCGATGTTGCATCGGACGCATCCCAATCCCCTGGTGTGACGCATCACAATACACCTCGAAAGGCTCTTCGTTGAGGCAAAATCAAGACAGCGCCGCCGTCAAAAGCTCCTTCAAGCCGTTGAAAACCGCTTCACACTCCTGGCCCAGGCAAAAGGTTGATCCTTCCTCGCTACCGTGTAAGAGGCGCGACAATCTTCGAGAAACCTTCAATGAATCTTCGGTAATATCCTCGCTAAGCCGACAAAACTCCCGATCTCAGAATCGCCTTCTACTGTTCCCACGCTTAGCACGCCTTCAATCTTAGTTGGATCCACAAACATCCCTTCTTTGGAAATCACGTGACCAAGAAAATTCACCTCTTCAAGCCAAAATTCACACTTCGACAGGTTGGCATAGAGTTGCTTATCTCGTAATATCCGCAGTACACGACATAAGTGTTCAAGTGCTCTTCTCGGTTCCTCGAGTAAATCGAAGATGTCGCCGATGAACACTACAACAAACTGATCCAAGAACGAATGGAAAATCCTGCTCATGTAATCCATAAACACACCGGCGCGATTCGTCACTCCAAACGGCATCACCAAGTACTCGTAGTGACCGTATCTAGTCCTGGAAGCTGTTTGGCGACATCTTCCTCCTTCACGCGAATCGATGGTAGCCCGACTTCAAGTCTATCTTGGAAAGATCGCCGCTCCACGAAGTTGATCCATCAAGTCGCCAATACGCGGGTAACGGATAACGGTTCTTCACGGTAACCTTGTTGAGCTCGCGGTAGTCCACGCACGCCTTGATCGCCCATCCTTCTTCTTAACCAACAACACCGAGCTCCCACGGTGACACGCCGGTCGTATGAATTGCTTTGACTCCAAGTGTTCGATCCGGGACTTCGCTCTTTCATCTCGGCAGAGACATCTTGTATGGCGCTTTGGAAATCGGTCCTGTCCCTGGAATCAGGTCGATGGAGAACTCGACCTCTCAGATCTGGTGGTAACCCTGGCACGCCTTCTGAAAACGCCCTCAAAGTCACACACCACCGAACATTCTTCACGCCGATCTGGCTGGAAAACTTCCGAACTAGCCGATACATGTATTCCCTAGTTCCTTCTTTCAAAGAAACTCCAATACGCTCGGCGTAAAGATAATCGAGACTCCAAGGTCCTGGAAAATTACGCTTTACGGGCACACCAAAAGGACATGGTGGTGTGACAACCAATCCATCCCGAGAATGACATCTACGCCCTTAAGAGGCAAACAAACCAAATTGACCACAAACTTTCTACTCGAATAACCACTACACAATTAAGACATGCAAGTGTTTGTGACTAAGGTTTTAGCAAATGGGATGTAACTACTAATTTAAACTGCAGCGATCACAGTCAAGTTCAAATGGTTCACACAATCAGAAGAAATAAAGGAATGGGTTGCACCCGAATCAAAAAGAACGGAAAAAGATTTACCCTCGATCTCACATTCACCTTGGATAAGATCTTCACTGCTCGCTTCCTCGCCACTCATGCAGAAAACTCTGCCTTTAGCCACTTGACGCTTCCCTTTGGCCTTTGCCGCAAGCATCGTCGGTTCAGCTTTGGGTGTAGGACAATCCTTGGCAAAATGCCCTGGCTTCTTGCAGTTGTAGCACACCCCCTCCTTCTGAGTACAGTTATTGGCGTAATGTCCCGTCTTTCCACAACGGAAACAAGTCACCTCGACACCGGTCTGTCCTCCGCTTCTCGGTACCTGGGTCATCGGACGATACTGTCCCCTGTTGTCGTTCCCCTGAGGTCGGTCGTAAGGCTTCTTAGTCCTTCTACCTCGACATAGCGATCAATCAGCTCTTGGAGGTTTCGGATCCTCAACGACACCACTGACTTCTGAATGTCGAATCTCAATCCCCGTTGGAATCTCTCACTCAACCATCTCTGGTCAACTCGATCATGGAATGGACTGAAATACCTCGCCAACGACTCGAACTTGGCCGCATACTCGGACACTGTCGAGTTGCCTTGCTGCAATTGAAGAAACTCTTGCTCCTTCTCGGCTCGTGCAGTATCTGGGAAGTACTTGTCCAAGAACCTTTCACTAAAAGCTCCCGTGTCATCTCGCGACGCTCGCTATAAATGTTTGCTTCACTCCTCTCCACCAATACTCTGCGTCTCCTAGCAGCAGTAGGTGGCATAGTCGACCTTCACGTTGTCCCGCAATGGAGTGCCTCAAAGATTTTCTCGATCTCTTGCATCCAAAGATCAGCTTTATCCTGGATTTGGCTCATCGTAGAACTTCGTGGATCATGCTTCCCGAAGTCCGCTAATCCTCTAGCTTGACATTTCGTTACGCTTCGTTCTTTGTTCTTTGCAAGTTCTGGCTGAGTTAACGCCGCCGTCTGGTTGAGCCATCGCGTTAGCCTGTTGAGTTGCAGCAATGATTGTTGAGCCATGGCTGCCGCCATCTCGGCCATAGCTTGAATTGCTCGTTCCATGTCGACGTTCTCGGTTGCGGGTTGTCGTATTCCTACGAGGTGGCATTAGATTCCACAAAGTTCAAAACCCCGCTGAATCTCAGAACAAGGATGTGTTAAAACACACTGCTTCAATCAAGAAACAGTTCAAACAATTTTTCAAGCAATAAGTGCTTCACTTAGTCAAACAGCAATCAACATAATACAACTAGGTACCCACACACATAACCCGACACAGTGACCACCCAAATCTCCTATGCACACGGCCAGAACTGAATCAAGCGCTGATACCAACAATGTAACGACTGCTTCCGGACCGCTACCGAGCTCAATATACCGAGCTCGAGTTACCGAGCTCAACACACCAAGCTCAACATAAACCTGTATGAGATGTGTTTTAAAAACAAAACTCTTGTGCCTTTTAAAAATACGATATATTTTTTTTATAAAACCAACTCGTGCACATCAGAGTAATTACAGCTTTTCGAAACATGGTGCAACTAAGACACAAGACTTAAATTCTAATAAAACATACATGCATAACATACATATATATATCACTCGAAATAATAATGTATACAAAATACAGAGTAGCAAATGTGCAAAGAAAATACACCTAAGGTACGACGACTTCAAAAGAGCAATCATACCCTGGGGGTACTTCCGGCAGACTCCCACGCAGGGGGCTGCTCCAAAAGTAAGACCACCAGTCTACCCTGTAGCAACAAAACATAACCGGCCCAAACTGGTCACGACCTCGAACACAAAGAAAAACAAGTACAGTTATCAGAAAAACAAACATCCAACAACATAATCAATCACGACAAGTAGAGGTCGTCACTCGGGTCCTCGTCGAGCTCCTCCTCGGCATCATCTACTGTCGAGTTCCCTGCGCCCTCGACATCGCCTGGGTAACCGTCATGGATTGAAGGCACCACGGGAAAGGGTCAACTTCTCAACAATTCAAGATAAGCTCGACATAAAGGATATAAGCAAACAGCAATAATATATCTCAATCACCACACGTGACTCGACCATCTCACTCTAGACTCGACTCGACTCTTATTCCGGAATATCGTCAGCAGGTCCATCCCCAAACTGACGTAATAGGTAAACGGCAGGTCCAACCCCAAATCGATACCATGCATTAATCAGCAGGTCCAACCCCAAACTGATAATGCGACGCCTAGCCAATCCACCATAAACAAAAAGGGGACCTAGCACCCTCAGTTATCTGGGTCCGGCTCAAACACGCCATACGACTCCCTAGCTCTCTCACTCGATGATTAGCTCGCCGCATGTCAAAGAGTAACACAACTTACTTGATCACATATCAAATAAAGAGAGCATGCTTAACATGAAGAAAACACAATTCGACATTTAAGCAATAAAACATTCTCCATGAAGAAACGCAATTCGACAGCAATACACCATTCACAACATATATTCAATCACATATCAAATACATGCAAAAACTCAATCATATCACAACATTCCAATCTCGACACCAATCAAGGAGTCCATACATAAATATAACAATAAAAATAAAGTCTTAGAGATATCTAGGAGTTGCCCTTACGCTAGCATACTACGAAAGTATTAATGTGAAGCGCCTCATCAACTCCGTTAATGCCGCCGACAACGACCTCGACACTGTCTTCAAATGAGCTCAACAACGACTTCGACACGCATCGCCCTCAATCGACTCGACACGCACACTTCTCATCGACCTCGACACGCATACGCTCTCGATCCGATTCCGCCGCTTCCACGTCCCTGGATTCGCTTTCCGCACACCTCGATTCGAAATCATTCGATCTCTGAATCGACTTCCTAAAACAAACACAACTCAGTTCGATCTATGGGTTCTAATACACTTAGCTCTCATCCCAAACTTAACCACAACCCAAAAAAATATAAAACTCAAGAACTGAAATATATTTTTCCTCTAACACAAAGTTAGGGTTTTCGATCAAAAGTTCATGAAAAAGGTTATCTGATGCTTCAACAGATAGATCGACAACAACAACAACCAGAAGCAACAAACGAAAAACAAGAAATCGAAACAAACCAAAAATGGGGGTTTCTGGGCACTGCCGATTGCAGAAAAACAGAGGAAGAAAATTTGTTTTACAAGCCCAATTAATCGGTTAGAAAGATAGGTAATATTGTGAAGAAGAAAACCCATCAATTTGACATGATTTGGAAGCATAAAACTGGCTAAAAATGGAAGGAAAAGTAGCGCTAAACAGTAGCACAGAGAAAAAGAAAAATCTGTTCTTCATACCTCAATGGTGATGGTCGAACAGGCGATATAGGTCGAGAAGATGATGATGAACAAGGTTGATGAAGAAAGCTTGTGCAGAATCTCGATGGAACTCACGGTTTCGTCGATGGAGATTTTTGGAGAAAAACAACGAAACTCAGAGCAGAAGGAAGGAAGAAGAAAGAAGAAAAGAGAAAGAATGAGTGTTTGAGGGAATCGGTCGTGGTATACAGCTGGTGAGAAAAGGGGTATAATCGTAACTTCAGCTATAAGATGCCAATCCCATCAATCATTCTACCCGTCTAATCGTTCCTCCCTCATAATTATCCTCTACTCTGTCGGTCAACGGTCTAGACACACGACGAGAACGGCAAGCCGACAATGTAATTATTACAAACAATATAATAATAGCGCTGAATAACGTTCGAAAGAATACGAGGTATCATCTCGACACGATGTCGACTAGGGTGCTCGTGCAAGCGTACAAGGTTCTAACACGAGTTCGTGAACGCGGCCTCCTCAGCTCGGCAAATGACTTCATCAGCTCGGTACGCGACTTCATCAACTCGACACGCGACCTCCTCACCAAAGCCAGCTAGTGCACGCAGTCTCCTCATCTCGGCAACTGACCTCGGCAAACGATCTTGGCACGGAATCTCGACACAAGGTCTTGGTCGAGGTCTCGATACGTCGTCCTAATACGAGGTCGATCTCGTCCTCAGGTGTTACACACACCGTCATCCACTTCAGCAAAATTATCTTCATCCACCTCCATTTACTGCATGGAAAGCATTCACAATATTTTAGAATTGTTTTAAAGCGGTACAAAATTGAAATCAAATATTTCAGCATCCGTAAATTCAATTTACGTATGTTCCGCAATGGGAAGTTTACGTAATATCCGTAAATTGAATTTGCAGAACATACGTTATTTGAATTTACGAGAGTAGTTTAAAAATTATAACCGTCCCTGAATTGAATTTACGGATGTTCCGTAAATTGAATTTATGGACGTTCCGTGAATTTAATTTACGTAACAGTTTACAAATTATATTCTTCCGTGAATTGAATTTACGGATGTTCCGTAAATTGAATTTACGGACGTTCCGTGACGTTCCGTGAATTTAATTTACGTAACAGTTTACAAATTATATTCTTCCGTGAATTGAATTTACGTAAACAGTTTACAAATTATATTCTTCCGTGAATTGAATTTACGGATGTTCCGTAAATTGAATTTACGGATGTTCCGTGAATTTAATTTACGTGAAGTTAGTAAAAAACTACTATTACGTGAATTTAATTCACGTGTGAGTACGTGAATTGAATTTACGGACGATTCGCAGATGCAGAAAAAAAAAACTGACCGCTCACCGTCGTAGGACGTCGTAGGAGTGGGTTGCGCCACCAACGAAAATGGTGGAGGTGAGAATCAGACCTGGGTCACAGTGGATGGGAGAGAGTGTGGGAGAGATTAAAAAACGAAATTTCTGAATAATGATGTCAGGATGGAGTTTGGTTGGATGGAGGCTGTGAGGGACGCTGTCAGGATGGAGTTTGGCTGGAGATTAGGTTTGGGGGTAGGGGCTTTTTAGTCTTTTCATCAACAAAAAGCTGACAGGGGGGTGTGGCTAGAAAATTGGGGGGTGTGGATAGAAAAAGCCTATATATAATTGTATATGAAGTACATTCAATTATTATGAACAAATTCAGCATGCATCCAAAAATGCATGAATATAGAACATCACAGATGAGAATTCATCATTTCAGGAACCGTACATAGTACTTCAATTCGTTGCATGTCATCTCCTTTCAAGAGAACGCTCTTCAATTCAAATTTTAAGTCCAAACAGTACTTGAATTTGAAAATTGGTACCCGAAATACAGTAAAATCTCAAAAGACGATGCTCATTCACTTCCACAGTATTACTTATGATGATTTTGTGTACTTGTCAAAGTTCTGTCAAGTTTGTAGCATATGAGAATGCTTGTATTTGTTCGTTATCACGATATTGTTACAAGTTGAGAAAAAATAGAGAACAGAGTTTACAATTCTTGATCAAATAAGCAAACAGACCTAAAGAGAATGAGTGCAAAAATAAAATAAAATAAAATAAAATAAAATAAAATAAAATAAAATAAAATAAAATAAAATAAGGAGAATTGAGAATTGAAAGCTGGGGTCGATCATCATGTTTTTGGCATTCCATTCCCGGAAGTTCTTCTATTATTTTACAATTGTGGAGGCTATTTTTACCAAAGTTTGGCTTCGTAAGGTTCAAAGAGGACCACCCTTGCGAATGGTAGTCTAGTTAAGGTGCCATGGGATCCCTTCGCATGCTTGGGAGGAAGACTTCTTCAAGAGCCTTGCTAGCAGATTACGTTCATTTACCTCGTTGGGCGAATCCACTAGGAACAAAAGCATGATAATGCCTCTAACAATAGCATTTTTTGCAGGTATGGCACGCATAAACGGGCTATTTTCCTCCGTAGGGTCTTGCGTTGATCGGCAATGGCCAAACACATCTACACGAAAAGAGTGGTAGGCTGCCCGTCACCAGCCTGTAGTTGAGGTGCCATATGAGGTGACAAATGAAGTACCTACACATGAAGCGCCTCTTCTTGAAGCAGTCACTATGGCTGAGGACGTCAAAGTCTTTCCTGGGCGTCCCCGAGGACCCTAGGTCCTCATTATATGTTGAGCACGTTGCCACTCGCTTGTGAAGTGGTGACGAGGTAAGTAAGAACCATCCATGAATTGGGATAGATTTAGGTCCAATATATAAGCTCGGATGTGCGATAGTTTAAGGCCTAGTTAGGGAATAGAAATGGGTCACATGTAAGCTTACTATTAGAATACAATGGTCTATAAATATAGGACAATTGTTAAAATAACCTTCCTTTTTCATTCCAGCACCTCCCCCCAAAATTGACAAAAGTACCCTATTTTTTTTTTTACCCTAACCCACTCTCTTCCCCACCCCACTTTCTCACCTTCTCACACTCTCTTCTCCCATTTGCGCTCTCCCGCGATAGCACCCCCTCCACACCATGTTCTCTCTCTCTCTCCTCTGCACTCTCCCTTTCCTCACCGACTCTCTCTATCTATATCCCTCATTGTTGCTCTCTCTCACTCAGTTGTTGCTCTCGCTTTGTTGCACTCCATCGCAAGGTAATTTCCCAAGCCTTTTTTTTTCTTTTTGCAATTCTGAAGTTCCCGAAAACATGTTTTCGGGATCATCCGAAAATAAGAATTTGTGTGAGTGGTTGAGGGGCCAGATCCAATTACATGGTAGGAAACAAGTTTTCCGAGCATGTAGTTGGGTTTGACACTCCTCTACACATATAGATTCTTGTTTCTATGGTCACCCAAAAAAAAGTTTATGGGCCCTTTTTTTTATATTTTTTGTGTTTATTTATTTTTTCCCGACTTTGATCGACTATTACATTATTCACTGATATGGCACGCACAAAGGGAGCCATTTCGATTAACATTGAGGGTCACAACCAACAGTGAAGGCCGAAGGCCTCGACATGCAAGCTGTAGCAAGAGTACGTCAGTAGCAGCCTAAGGTTCCATTTCAGGTACCTTGCAAGGCTATGCTGGATCAAATGCCTAATTAGATGCTAAATCAGGTCCCACATGAGGTGCCACATGAGAACGCTCCTCAGCAGTACGAGGCCAAGGATGCTGCTGCCGAGCTGGAGTCATTCTCGGGTGGCTCATAGGACACCTCAGTCCTCATCATATACGGTGACCATGTTGTCACATGGAACGACGATGTAAGTGATATATCAATATTTGACTACGTTATTTTCATTTAATATTTGAATTCAATTGACACCTATTTTTATGGTTTCAAGATCTCGGTGAGCTAAAGGTGATCAACCATGGCAAAAACGTCTTGGGTTTGGAGTCTTGTTAGGATATTGATCATATCCTGACATAGTGTCTGTTGAAGCCACTCACCAGCTGTAGCTTCATGACCAACGACAAGGGGCTGCTTTATGCATTTGTAGAATGGTGGCTGCCAGACACCTCTAGCTTGCACTTACCCATCGGGGAGATGACGATCGCCTTGAATGACATCTCCTGGCTGTAACACCCCACATTTTCACATAATGTGTTAATGGATAATTTGGATGTATTTCAAATGAATTATAATGAGTTTCCATGATTTTTGAATGTTTATATAATCAATTAGAGCAATGTGTTAATCAAGTGTAGCTTTTATTAAGAACTTTTAGACCACGAACTAATATTTGAAATATTCCAAACATAGTTTCAATGTCTTCTCCTTCTTCCATCTTGAAGAGTTCATACTGTCTAACAAGAATGCTAGCCTTAGTTTCTTGCACCTGGGAAGTACCTTCATAGGCCAGGGCCAATGTCTCCCAAATTTCTTTAGCAGTTTCATTCTTCCCACATTTCTCGTACTCTTTCTCAGAAATAGCACAAATAAGAAAATATCTTGCTTTCTGATTCAGTTGATAAGCTTTCTTATGCTCATATTCCCACTTAACCCTAGGAATGGGAATTTTCTTGGAATCAACTGGTTCGGTATATTGTTTTTGAACCATATCCCAGAGTTTGAGTTGTTGAGACTCGAAGAAGGTTTTCACTTTATTTTTCCAGTAGTCATAGTTTGTTCCAGTGAACAAAGGAGGACGATTAACTTGACCACCGATTTCGTTGCTTGCCATGAATAAAGTATAAGACCTTTTCCTCTCACACTGTTAAGTGCTCAGCCAAGAGGCTGAGCTCTGGTACCAATTGAACGTGGCAAAAATACAAGAAAGGGGGGTTTGAATTGGGTTTTACAAATATTTTTGAAATGCTTATGTGTTTTTGAAAACCTTTTCAATACAACACTTTAACAAAATATCAAAGTAAATAAGTAAAGAGAAGAGAAGAGCAGGACATAGTGATTTATACTTGTTCATATCACTTGATAGCTACATCTAATCCCTTCACATACTTGAAGGATTTCTCTACTATAATCAACTGATTACACTTGAAAGTATACTACTGCCAAACTGGCTATACTCACAACTTCTTAGAACGACTTAGCACAGTCAAGCCTCTAAGAAATACAGCCACTACTGGGCTAAATACAATGTTAAAAAAATAGTTTGAAATAATAGCAATAACTCTCAGTTGAGAGGATTTACAATGAAATGCTTAAGCATAAGGAATTGTTAACCTACTTCAGTGAATGAAGTAAGGTATATATAGCTAGGGTTGTAAATAGTATCGTTGTGACCTAACAGCTCTTTCACCAATGGATAAAAATTCAGATCTGCTTGTAAATAGTGTCGTTGTGACCTAACAGCTCATGTACACTGACACAGCAGACTGTTGTAGGACCTTGTCCCTTGTGATCTTTTCGAATATGAGACACTTTCATAGCAAGTTATTTCTGATGATTATATTTGTTGACATTCCCTTTGGCCCTTGATTTCTCGTACATTAAAATACTCATCAATGAGGTCTCTTTAATACATGAAGTGGTCTTTAATGAACTCTCAGTCTGATTTCCAAACAGATGATGCTTGTCACTAAGATACTCTACTCACCAGAGCTTGAATCGGAGGCAAGTTCTTCAGTACAGAATTTGTTGGCCTTTCATATAATGGAGTAATGTAGTATCAGACGAAGGTTTTCACTGTGTAGTCTAATCAGAGTATGATCATATCAGAGTATGGTCTATCAGAGCGTTGACTAACATCAGAGTGTTGACTGTCATCAGAGCATTGACTACTATCAGAGCGTTGATTAATCAGAGCATGATCTTTGGAGTGAGGCTATAAGACGATGAAGTCAGCAGCACTTTTCGGACGATCACTGCCAGACTCAGAGAAATGGAATGGAAGGTGAAATGCACACATAGACATAGTCTTTTGAGACATTTCTATTTGATGAATAGTGACTTACTCACAAAGTTCTGCACACTAACACACACATCAGAGGATAAATTGTTCTATTTGTTATTTGTTATCATCAAAATAATTAAGGGTCATTACTTCTGAATCTACTTGATTCCAACAATGATATTAGGCCACTAATTTTCAAAAGCACATAGTTTCTCATGCCACCATGTCAGGAACTTCCGAAATGATCACTAAGGAATTGAGAAGTGTGTTTTGTTGTCTACATGTTTACTTGGAAATTTGGTTTCGTAGTGTGTTTCTACCAAATTCAGCAAAGTAACAAATAATTAGTTCAAATAATTGCAAGATCGACGAGTTATGTGGTAATCTCGTTTTCAAAAGCAACGGTTTTAATGTAACAACAGTCAAAAATTCAACGCGTTATTAATTTTTAATGTTCTTGGCCTTTAAAGCCATTAGTCATTGACGTTTTTGCCAGTTTGTACTTAATAATTCCAATCGACCAATTAATTGTTATCAAAATGGTAATAACAGAGTAAATACACAAGATTGGCCGTTGGCAGCCAATGACTTGATTGACAAGTAACTAAAGAAAAATTCAAGTAGATGCATACAATGCAATATCATAAAAATGCATTTGTAGGATTAAACATACAATTGAAACCAGTACAGAAATGCAAATAAAAAGCACTTAAATGACTCAATTTAAGGAATGCTTTTAAAAGACATGAATTTAAATAAAAGCATTTAAAGAACATGTAAATGGCAATGAATGGAAAGTTGCTGAAAAGTTAAATGACAGAAAAGTAAGGAATTTAAATGCAAAGCATGGAAATAGAAATGACTGTAATGTAAATAACTCGAAGTAAAATGCTGGAATTTAAATGAATATAAAAAGTAACTGATTTTCAAAAGAAATAGAGATGCAGAAAAGTAAGAACAAATAAGTTTGAAGTGCTGTAAAAAGATAAAGTTTGAATGCAATAAAATTTAAAGTAAAATGCATAGACAGAATGTAAAATTGCAGATAAGATAAATAAATAGATAAATGCAAATAATTGCAAATAGACTTGAATTGATTAAATTGCAAAAAGTTAGAGTTTGGAAGGCATACAGTGATCGTTTTCCCTTAATCTGCTTTAGCCGTCGAGATGTTAGGAATTTAGATCATGTATCCAACCTGAATTACATCGTAGAAACTACTATTTATAGGCAAAAATGTAAAAAACTACCTATCATCCGACCTGACACGTGTATGGACATAAGATCGGTAGTTAATTTCACTAAAAAACTACTTAATCTCGACAGTACTACTTCCTGTCAAGATGTACATGTATTGCCTAACATCTAAGCCTAACTCGACCATGCCTATGTTGACATCTTCGACACTTCTTGCCCTCCGTCGAAAAACCGTCAAGTCACTTGGTCTTTTTAAACTTAGCCATTTTTTTTTGATCACCCATTCTGACTCTGTGTCTCCACTTGTCGATTTCTTGGAGTCCTATCGATAAACCCAAATCTGAAATTTGGAACTCAATAGATGCCCCCCAAATTCTGAGTTTTCGACACCAACATATGAAGAGAACCACAATTTCATCCACTCCACGCGCGACGGTTACCTCTCCGTTTTGTCCCATCATAGGTCTGTGCTTCCCACTTTCCTAAAATATAGGACTATTATTATTTCAAAAATATGCGGTTACAATCCTGTGCGCACACTTGCATCCTAGCTGGGTTGTAAATAACCATTGAAGCTCAAGTGAAAACACTTTTGCTTCTCCTGCGTCTTTGAAGAAAACTTCTGGAACTTTCAATGGCGTCTTCTTCAACTCCAGCTCAAAGCTCCAAAGCACCTCTAAGGAAGACTTGGTGCAATCCCGATGTTGACGAATCGATCCCATGGCAGAAATTGAAGGTAATGATACCTTACTTACACGATCCTTCCTTCCTTTTAGATCCCCCTGCTGTTTATTTAGGACCAGTCATGACCCCTACTATATTTCCTAAAGATTTTAGGGATTCTTTCCCAAACAAAGAGGGTCACACTGACATTCTTGCTTCGGCTCCTAAACTGCATATTCATTATTTCTCCAAAAGCTCTAGGCTTTTTAGAACTCCCCCTCTTAGCGTAAATGGTTATTCCACTTGGCTCACTAGGGTTGAAGCTAAGAAGGCTAAAATTTGGAAAAAAACAAGGCATTTACAACCTGATAAAATTATCAGAGCATACATTTAGGTTGGACCCTTCCATGCTAGGTGCCTCGATTTTCCTTTGGAATACAAACACTAACAACTTCCATTTTCCTTGTGGAATGATGGGTCCAACTCTCTTTGATGTTGCTGCCTTCACTGGCCTCCCACCGGATGGCCAAATGATTCACCCTTTGAGCACTCCGAAAAATGTCATTGACATTTTCATTGATCAACCGGTATCCTTTTCGAAGTATATTGCTAGCCAGATGCAAAACACCCCAGAAATTTTTGACGAGGAAGACGTCGTTTTCCTGTTCCATTGGCTGTGTGCCTTTGTCATTTGCAACAAAAATGTTCAAATGTCGAAGGCACTACTTGTAACGACCCATTTCCGGACCGCTACAGAACTAAACTAAACCTGTATGCGATGCATTTTAAAGCGGTACTCTTGTGCCCTTTAGAAAAATGCGGTACTTTTTTTTTAAAACAATAGTGCCCGTAAAGCACACACAGAGTACTTACAGCGTTTCGAAACATGGTGCAACTAGGACACAAAACTCAAATACGAATAAGACATACATGCATAATACCCATATATATACACAAGTCGTACTAACAGTGTACACAAAATACAGAGTAGTCAATGTACAAAGAAATACACCTATGGTATGACGACCCTTAAGAGAGCAATCATACCTGGGGGTACTTCCGGCAGACACCCACGCAGGGGGCTGCTCCAAAAGTGAGACCGCCAGTCTACCCTGTAACCAAAATAACACCTGGTCAGACTGGTCACGACAGACGAAACATAAAAGTCATAAATACAGTCATCCCAAATATATACAACAGTCTACCGACAAAAAGAAAGCATAACGCAGAATAACACACCACAGCTACAGTAGCTACCCAAATCCTCGGCGGGTCCTCCTCCTCCTCCTCCTCCATCAGTCCTACTTTGTCAAGTCAATGAAGGGGACCGCGGTGGCATGTCCACAGCACATCACTCGGTATACTCACCGCCAGCCCTCCTCGCCGATCTCGCCCAATGCACCGCCTCGTGGCACACAAAGACAAACGGAGGGAAGCCACGAGGCGGTGTAGGGGTCTAGCGACGATGGGGAAAGCGGTACTACAGGATCTCGTAACATCGGCCGCCCTCGAAGTGGAAGCTCACGGGATCTCGGCGTATCACACTCTTGCGGCGGTCCATCTCACTCACGGGTCCACGCCGCGCCTACGCAATTCTGGTAGCAGTGCTCCTAGGAATGTCATGAGGTCCCTCTGGTGAAGAAGAAGAGGCTCTCATGGCCCTCTCGCGCTCGCTGGCACGCCATGCCTCCACCACCTGTCTCATCCGGATCGGGAAACTAACCGTACGTCGTGTCACATCCTGTCTCACAGCTACGCCATCCTCTCGTAGTGCCTGCACCACGTCCCCAGTGTATACCACACGGCAGGAGATGGGGTCGAACTCCATCGCCGCGGGTTGCTCCATATCGTGAAGTCAAAGAAAATCTCCGGCGACGCCCTCATCGCTTAATCCAAACGCCGCCATCGCCTGGGTAACCGTCATGAATTGAAGGCACCACGGGAAAGGGTCAACTTCTCAACAGATCAAGATAATCAATGCATAAAGCAATAAGCAAACAATAATGTATATCTCATTCACAGAACGTAACCCAACTCTCTCACTCTAGACTCGACTCGACTCATTACTCATTTTCTCTCGACTCGACAATTATTCCGGAAAGCAGACGCAGATCCATCAACTGACATACCAGCCGTAGCCTTGGGATCTTTTGCTTCTCCCAAGGTAAGCAGCCCCAGTTCCTACGCTGCGACGCCTAGCTAATCCACCATGAACAAAGGGGACCTAGCACCCTCAGTTGTCCGGCTCACAGCTCAAAAACGTCTCGACGACTCGATAATGCTCTTAGACTCGATGAACAATTCACCGCATACGATATTCAAAGAGTTATATGCAAGATTATTCGACCGTATATCAAATAATAAGAGCATGCTTAATATGAAGAAACGCAATTCAACAACTTAAGCAATAAAAGCAGTTTGCATGAAGAAACACAATTCAACAATACAAACAGTATAGACAATTCACAGCATTATTCAACCGCATATTAAATAATTGCACAGCTCAACAACAACAAACGACAATCAAATCATAGAATCCATCCCTCTGCAACTCAATGGAGTTCACAGAGAGGTACAAACAAGTGGGGGGTTGGGGCCAGAAGACCAACCGCACAATTTTTCACCCACAATGACTCGGAATATGTTCGACCGCACGACAAAAATAAACGAAGGGGTTCGAAGACCCTAACTTCGAACTCGTAGAGTTCTCAGACTTCTTCGTATTTAAATAAGCATTTGAATAACAAAACAAGAACTTAAACATATCTAAAATTTGCCCTTACACAGGGACATAAAAATAAAATCCTAAAAATGTCTAGAAGTGCCCTTACCACAAGCTGTCGTTAACGTCGCTCCTATGTCTTCGGGTCCGCTTCGCTCAATCTCCGGTACTTCGATTCCTATTACCACGTACAACTTAGTACAATCTAGGAATTCTAGTTAAACTTATGCTCTCAACTTATCCCTTTCCTAACCAACTCAAACAAGCATTACAAATTAATAACACACTCAAAATCATTTGAAAAAAGTAAGGTTTTGAGACTAATTCTCTTTCTTGAGCTTCAAGTAAGCATAAATAATAAATCTTTCACAACTATCAAAAACTTAGCACATATTCATGCAAGAATTCAAGCAATTAGAAATCAACTTCTTTTAATACATTAAGCACACTTAAGCATATCAAGGGTTATGTTTCTAAAATAATTACTACACAATGAAATACCATTTTCCTAGCCTTTTTTTTTTTCAAAACAATTTATTGTCAAGACTAGTTCATAAAGCTTTATAGACCACTTGCTCAAAATTAGTTCCAAACACAAGAGTTCAATCAATTTGTCTAATTCCAAAAATCCTTTAGCAATTAAATCATGCCATTATCATGTCAAGAACTTAAAGATCAAGGGATCATTTCATTACATGTTATTCTAACCTCCAAAAACCAAACTATGCATAAATCACAAACTAACACTTAAGCTAATTCATGCAAATCTATTCCAACAACTTTAAAATCAACTTTAACATGCTATTCAATACTTATACACAAAATCAAACATCACATCCTCATGTTCTTCATGGTTCAAGAATAGGCAAGGTTCTAAAACTTTCATGTTACATATGCATAATTTAAACTATAACTTAAATCAACATCAAACCACTTCCAATAACACACTTTGGAAATCAATTAGTTGATTCCACAAGCATCACATCATTTCCCCCCTTTCTCACCACTTAGGGTTTCGCCCTAAGGCTTTAAAGAAAGGATGGATGATGTCTCATCTCCTATTAATCATCAACCAACATCAAGCAACCACACAAATCATCAATTAATTACAACTAAAACAACAATTCAACAAACACAAGGGGGGCTGTTTGGGACGCTGTTTTAGGGCTTGAATGGGGTGGAAAAATTCTGTTTTCATGCCCAAATAAATGCTAAGAATGATAGTTAACACAAAGAAGAACATAACCTAGCAAGGAATCAAGTATTGGAAGCAAAAATCAAGATGGAAAAAGGGGGAGAAAATCGCGACCAAAACAGAAAAATGGGGGAAAGAAAAACTGATTTTCCTTACTTTTGATGATGATGAGGATGAGGAACTAGATAGAGGAGAAGATTTGGAGCAACTTTGATGAAGGAACCTTGCTCAAAAACTCAAAGGAAATGGAGGTAGCTTCAATGGCTTTGTCTTGTTCAAGGAGAGGAAAAAAAGAAGAAGATGAAGGTTGTCTTTGGGAGGAAGGAGGCGTGAGATTGAAGCTGAAATGGGGCTGCACATAGCCTTCATTTCCTTTCTTTTATAATAATAAAAATAGGCATAGTTAGTAGGAGTAGTTGAATAAAAGATTTTTTTTTAAAAAAAATCACACAACTAATGACACCTAGCAATTTATATGAGATGTTAAACATATCCCCTAATCTTACCCATCTAATCTCACATCTCTCATGATTACCCTCTAATCTAAAGTCTTAAGATTTAAAAACACGGCAACGAGAAACCGAAAAACCGATTTGTTTCTCGCCGGAAAAATCCCGAAAAATGAATTCGCGAGGAATTAATTCTTCGCGTGATAATATTATTTCATAAATAATAAAAATAATATCAAACATACAAAAATAGTCACAACAAGTTACGATTCGATTTTCATCGAAATCGGGGCTCATTTTAAATTTTATTTACGGCAGAAACTACCCGGCGATTTGAAACCCGTCGAAACTTCGTTAGAATTTTTCGACGATCTTCAAACCGTGAATCAATATAAAATATTAATTCTTAATTATATTAGCTCTTGATCTAATTAAATCACTTACTTAGGGAACAAGTAACTGCTTTATTAAAGCATAATTACGACAAAAATACAATATTACCGCTAATTAACGTATCGTAAAAATACGCGTGTTACAATACTCCCCCTCTAAAAATAGTTTCGTCCTCGAACCTACAGGTGAGTTACGTACCATGAAAAAGCTCTGGATACTGAGTCTTCATCTTCTCTTCCAGTTCCCAGGTGGCGTCTCTGGTCTTCGGGTCCCACACGACCTTAACCAGTTGTATCTCCTTGTTCCTTAACTGCTTAGTCTTTCGGTCTATAATCCTTGCAGGTGACGCTTCGAAAGACAGATCATCCTTCAGTTGGATCACATCCGGTTCAATGACATGAGAAGGGTCGAAGACATACTTCCGCAACTGCGAGACGTGAAAGACGTCATGAATGTTTGATAAGAAAGGTGGCAAGGCAATTTGATAGGCCACTAGGCCGATATGACGAAGAATCTGATAGGGCCCAATGAATTTTGGGGTAAGTTTCTTGGATTTGATCGCTCGACCAACTCCAGCGATAGGGGTAACTCGGAGAAATACATGTTCTCCTTCTTCAAATTCCAGCGGTCGGCGTCCTTGATCCGCATAGCTCTTCTGTCGGCTCTGAGATGTCCGCATCCTATCTCTGATTAGTCGAATCTTCTCGGTAGTCTGCTGAATCATATCTGGTCCCACGACAGAACTCTCGCCATTCTGGTACCAACAAAGAGGCGTCTGACACTTACGTCCATACAATGCTTCGTACGGTGCCATGCCGATACTCGCGTGGAAACTGTTGTTGTTGGTGAATTCCACTAGTGGTAAGACATCATCCCAACTTCCTCGATGATCTAACGTACATGCTCGTAGCAAATCTTCAAGTGATTGAATCGTTCTCTCAGTCTGACCGTCAGTTTGGGGGTGATATGCTGAGCTAAGCTTGAGTTTGGTTCTCATCGCTTCTTGTAGTTCTCCCCAAAAGTGAGACGTGAACTTCGGATCTCGGTCTGAAACAATGGAAGAAGGCACGCCGTGAAGTCGTACAATCTCTGCGATGTAGATCTCCGTTAGCCTCTCCACGTTGTATGTTGATCTTACTGGCAAGAAATGAGCGGATTTGGTCAATCGATCAATGACTACCCAAATCGAATCATTCTTCTTCTGCGTCTTCGGCAATCCTACAACGAAATCCATGGAAATGTTGTCCCACTTCCATACTGGTACGTCGAGCGGTTGTAGCATCCCTGCCGGTCGCTGGTGCTCCACTTTCGCTTTCTGACACGTCAAACACGAAGCTACATACTCTGCCACTTGTTTCTTCATTCCAGGCCACCAAAAATGCTTCTTCAAGTCCTGATACATCTTCGTAACTCCCGGATGAATACTCAATCTGCTCTTATGCGCTTCGTCAAGTATCAACTTCTTCAGCTCCGCTACGTTAGGCACACACACCCGTCCATTACATCTCAAAATGTTGTCTGCTCCGATCTTGAATTCTGTTGCCTTCCCTTGCGCTATCAGCTCTACCTTCTCTTGCAGTAGCTTGTCATGAACCTGCTGGTCTCTAATCTCGTCCAACAATCCGTTAGAAATGGTGAGCATACCGAACTTCAGCTTCCCCGGTGAAACTTCCACGCTCAACTTCAAATCTCGAAACTTCTCGAGCATCTCCAACTCCTTGATCATCAATGCTGAAGCTAAAACGCTCTTTCTGCTCAATGCATCTGCTACTACGTTAGCCTTCCCTGGATGATATTCCAAAGTAAAATCGTAATCCTTCAGAAATTCTGTCCATCTTCGTTGTCGCATGTTGAGCTCCTTCTGATCAAATAAGTACCGCAAGCTCTTGTGGTCGCTGTAAACGGTGAATGTGCTCCCATAGAGATAGTGCCTCCAAATCTTTAGTGCAAAAACCACTACAGCAAGCTCCAAATCGTGCGTAGGGTAATTCCTCTCGTGAATCTTAAGCTGTCGCGAAGCGTAAGCCACAACTTTCCTATGTTGCATCAACACGCATCCGAGTCCTTGGTGTGACGCATCACAATAGACCTCGTAAGGTTCTTCTGGTTGGGGTAGAATCAACACAGGTGCGGTTGTCAAAAGCTCCTTCAGTCTCCGGAAACTGGATTCGCACTCTTCCGTCCAAGCAAACGGTTGATCCTTCCTTGTAAGCCGTGTGAGTGGTGCGACAATCTTCGAGAAACCTTCGATAAACCTCCGGTAATAGCCTGCTAAGCCCACGAAGCTTCTGATATCTGTCACGGTTTTCGGTTGCTCCCAAGCTAACACAGCTTCTATCTTGGCTGGATCCACAACTATTCCTTCTTTAGTTATCACATGCCCGAGGAAGTTCACCTCTTCAAGCCAAAATTCACACTTAGCAAGGTTAGCATAAAGTTGCTTCTCTCGGAGTATTTGCAGTACTTGACGCAGGTGCTCTTCGTGCTCCTCTCTACTCCTTGAGTAAATCAAAATGTCGTCGATGAACACTACCACGAACTGATCCAGAAATGGATGAAAGATCCTGTTCATGTAGTCCATGAACACTGCTGGTGCGTTCGTCACCCCAAAAGGCATCACTAAATACTCGTAGTGGCCGTATCTCGTACTGAAAGCGGTCTTAGGAATATCCTCTTCCTTCACTCGAATCTGGTGATAACCTGACTTTAAGTCAATCTTGGAAAATATGGCAGCTCCCCTTAGTTGATCCATCAAATCATCGATGCGCGGTAGCAGATACCAATTCTTGACAGTAACCTTAATGAGTTGGCGATAATCCACGCACAATCTTGATCGTCCATCCTTCTTCTTTACTAACAATACTGGGGCTCCCCATGGCGACACGCTTGGTCGTATGAACTGCTTCGATTCCAAGTGCTCAATCTGAGACTTCAGCTCCTTCATCTCAGCTGGTGACATTCGATAGGGCGCTATCGAAATTGGTCCTATTCCTGGAAGTAAATCAATGGAAAATTCGATTTCCCTGGCTGGCGGTAGTCCTGGCACATCTTCCGGAAAAACATCGACAAAATCGCAAACAACAGGAACATTCTTCACTTCGATCTCCTGAGAAACTTCCGAACTAGCTAAGTACATGTATTCCTGGTCCCTTCTTTCAATGAAACACCAATGTGATTAGCGATAGGTAGTTGGAAATTCGAGGCCTGAAAAACCACGGTTTTTCGGGCACAGTCCAAAAGGACATGGTGGTGGGATAACCAATCCATCCCGAGAATGACATCTAGACCCTTAAGTGGTAGACAGACCAAATTAACCACAAATTTTCTACTCTGAATGACCACTACACAATTAAGGCACGCAGTGTTGGTAACTAAGGTTTTAGCAGCTGGGGTAGTAACTACCAGCTTGAATGGTAAAGCAGTCACAGTCAATTTCAAATGGTCTACACAATCTAAAGAAATAAAGGAATGGGTTGCACCTGAATCAAAAAGAACGGTTAGGGGTTTGCCCTCAATCTCACAATCTCCTTGGATGAGGCCATCAGCTTGCTCTGCTTCTTCTCCGCTCATACAGAAAACTCTGCCTTTAGCCATAGGGTGTTTTCCTTTAGCCTTTGCCGCATGCATTGCCGGTTCAGCCTTAGGTGTCGGACAATCCTTGGCGAAGTGCCCCAGCTTCTTACAGTTGAAGCATATATCCTCCTTCTGAGTACAGTTACTCGCATAATGTCCTGACCTTCCACAACGAAAGCAAATCACCTCAACGCCAGTCTGACTTCCGCTCCTCGCGCCCTGGGCCATCGGACGATATTGTCCCCTGTTGTTCCCCTGGGGTCGGCTATAAGGTTTCTTAAGCTGCTTTCCTTTCTGTGCAAATCTCTGTCCCGTGCTCTGAGGTCTCATTGGTCCACCTGGGCCAGTCTTCTTCTTGTGGTTCCTCATTCCCTCTACCTCGACACAACGATCGATCAACTCTTGGAGGTTCCTGATCCTCAGTGACACCACTGACTTTTGGATATCAAACCTCAGACCTCTCTGAAATCTTTCGCTTAGCGGCTCGATCGACTTCGGTCGCGGAGCGGACGAAATACCTGGCGGTGACTCAAACTTAGCGCATACTCGACCTTTGTCATCTTTGTCTTCTTTGTAGTCGAAGAAACTCTTGCTCCTTCTCAGCTCGTGCAGTATCTGGGAAGTACTTGTCTAAGAACCTTCCACGGAAAAGCTCCCAGGTTATCTCTCGATGTTTTGCTGTCAGTGCCTGCTTCACTCCCTTCCACCAATATTCTGCATCTCCCAGTAGCAGGTAGGTGGCATAGTCCACCTTCACATTGTTTGGGCAGTGAAGTGCCTCAAAGATCTTCTCGATCTCTTGCATCCAAAGGTCAGCTTTGTCTGGATTTGGCTCACCATAGAACTTCGGTGGGTCATACTTCCGAAAGTCCGCCAATCCTCTCGCTTCAGCATTCCGCTCAGCTCTCTGTTGTTGTTGCAAATTCTTTGGGCGGTGCATTGTTCTTTGGGCCATTGCATTAGATCATTGGGTTCTTTGCAATGATT
This sequence comes from Calophaca sinica, assembly GCA_037113605.1. NCBI lineage: Eukaryota > Viridiplantae > Streptophyta > Magnoliopsida > Fabales > Fabaceae > Calophaca > Calophaca sinica. Next base: position 68,450,566 of record CM073733.1, on the reverse strand, counting down.
GTTAGGCCATGGCTGCCGCCATTTTCGTCATAGCCTGAATCGCTCGTTCCATGTTGGAGTTATCGGATCCGGTTGCAGGGTCTCTGCGAGGTGGCATTAGATTTCGAAAAATCCAAAACCTGCCAGAACTCACAAACAAAGGGGTGTGTTAACACACATTGCTTCAATCAAGAAACAATTCAAACAATTGACAAACAACTACTACACTTAGCAAACAATAACAATACGAAACAGCTAATCACACCAACAAGCACAACCCGACACAGTGACCAGTTCCAATTTTCCTATGCACAGTCCGGTTAGACCGAACTGCTCTGATACCACCATTGTAACGACCCGTTTCCGGACCGCTACAGAACTAAACTAAACCTGTATGCGATGCGTTTTAAAACGGTACTCTTGTGCCCTTTAGAAAAATGCGGTACTTTTTTTTTAAAACAATAGTGCCCGTAAAGCACACACAGAGTACTTACAGCGTTTCGAAACATGGTGCAACTAGGACACAAAACTCAAATACGAATAAGACATATGTAACACCTGAGGACGAGATCGACCTCGTATTAGGACATCGTATCGAGACCTCGCGTCGAGACCTCCTGTCGAGACCCCGTGCCGAGATCGTATGCCGAGGTTGTATGACGAGCTGAGGAGACGCTTGCACGAGCATCCTGGTCGACATCGTGTCGAGATGATAACACTCGTATTTTTACGAATATTATTTAGCGTTAATTAGTATATTTTGTTGTGATTATGTTTTATTAAAGTAATTACTTGTTTTTAATATTTTTAAGTGAATTGTATTGTTTCTAATATTTATAAATTGATATAATCACGCGGAGAATTAATTTTTCAGTAAATTAATTTTCTCGGGATTTTCCGTCGAGAATCGCCACTGTGTTTTTAGATTTTAAGTCTATAAATTAGAGGGTGATTATGAGAGAGGAAAGATTAGATGGGTTAGACTTGTTGTTTGGATTAATATCTTACTTTAAAATCTAGGTGTCGCTTATTTGTGATTTTATGAAAGATAAATTCATTTATAATGGTTTTCTTGTAATTAATTATTGTTTAAGAGATATTTAAGGGAGATAAGACCAAACTGCTTTTTCCACCAAATTGTAGATAAATATCATGATTAGTTTCCTCCACCGCCATAAATATCACGCTTAGCCACCTTAAACACTCACTTTCCAGCTTTCTTCTTTCTTCTTCTCTAAATTTCCTCTTCTCCAAACCTCCATTGAAGAACCTTAAGTTTCATTGAGCTTACATAAACTTTCTTCATCAACCTTGTTTCTTATCATCTTCTCGACATATATCACCATCTCGACCATCTTTTGAGGTATGTAAAATAGAATTTTAGTTCTCTTCATGTTATCTTGTTAGCGCTTCTTCTCTCTCTATTTTAGCCAGTTTATATGCTTCCAAATCAGGTCATATTGATAGGTTTTCTTTTTCATGACATGACCTACCTTTCTAACCAATTATTTGAGCTTGTAAAACAAATTGCTTTCTCTATTTTCTGCAATAGGCAGTGCCCAAAACCCTCCGTATTTGGTTTGTTTTGATTTCTTGTTTTAGTTTGTTGTACGTTGCTTCTTGTTGATGTTTGTTGTTGATTTATTTGTTATAGAATCATATAACCTTTTTCATGAACTTTTGATCGAAAACCCTAACTTTGTGTTAGAGGAAAAATATGTTTGAATTCTGGTTGTATTTGTTTAAGTTCTTGAGTTTTAATGTTTACTTGGGTTGTGGTTAAGATTGGGATAATGAGAGCTAAGTGTTATTAGAACCCATAGATAGAACTAAGTTGTGCTCGTATTAGGCAGTGTGATTTAGAGATCGTCTTTGCAAGGAGATCAGGGTGTACGAGAACACGAAACCGAGGTTGACTGAGAGCCGTACGTGTCGAGATCGAGTGAGAGAAGTCGTTGTCGAGCTCGTTTGAAGACAGTCGTGTTGAGGTCGTTGTCGAGCAGCGTTAGCTTGGAGTTCGGTAAGGGCACTTCTAGACATTTAGGATTCATTTTATGTCCCTGTGTAAGGACAACTTTGGATATGCTTAAGCTATTGTTTTGTTATTTAAATTGCTTTATTTAAATATGAAGAAGTTCGAGAACTCTACGAGTTGAAGTCGTGGTCTTCGAACCCCTTCGTTTTGTTGTCGTCTTGCGGTCGAACATATTCCGAGTCATTCGTGGGTGAATCCTTTGTGGTTGGTCTCCTGAACCCAACCCCCCACTTGTTTGTACCTCTCTGTTAATTCCATTGAGTTGCAGAGGGATGGATTCCTTGATTTGCGTGTCAAGCATGTAATGTTGTGATATGATTGGGTTTTTGCATGTATTTAATATGTGATTGAATATATGTTGTGAATTGTGTATTGCCTGTTGAATTGCGTTTCTTCATGTTGAGCCTACTCTTTTTATTTGACATGCGGTTGAATATCTTGCGTATAACTCTTTGAATATCGTATGCGGCGAATTGTTCATTGAGTGAGAGAGCTTAGCGAGTCGTTGGCGTTTGAAGTTGCGACCCGGATAGCGGAGAGGGTGCTAGGTCCCCTTTTTCCGTTTATGGGGACTTCTAAGCGTTGCCACGCTATGGGACCTGAGTTGACTGTCCTAGGGAGAGCGAAGATCCCAAGGCTTCGGCTGGACTTTCCAGCATACGGTACGGCGTGTGCATTCCGGAATAATTGTCGAGTCTAGAGTGAGATGGTTGAGTTACGTTTGGTGATTGATAAACATTGTTGTGTTGCTTATTTCTTTATGCCGTGTTTATCTTGAATTGTTGAGAAGTTGACCCTTTCCCGTGGTACCTTCAATCCATGATGGTTACCCAGGCGATGTCGAGGTGCGAGGAACTTCGACAGCAGATGATGGCGAGGAGGAGCTCGACGAGGATCAGGGCGACGACCTATATTTGTCGTGATTGATTATGTTTGTTGGATGTTTTTTTGGGATGACTGTACTTTGTTTTTTTTGTGTTCAGAGGTTGTGACCAGTTTGGGCTAGATGTCATTTTGAGCACAGGGTAGACTGGTGGTTTTACTTTTGGAGCAGCCCCCTGCGTGGGTGTCTGCCGGAAGTACCCCCAGGGTATGATTGCTCTCTTGAAGTCGTCATACCTTAGGTGTATTTTCTTTGTACATTATTACTCTGTCTTTTTGTATGCACTTTTTATATCTTGTATATATAAGTATGTACTTGTTATACCTGCGTGTTGTTATTTAGGACTTAAGTCTTGTGTCTTAGTTGCACCATGTTTCGAAAAGCTGTAATTACTCTGATGTGCACGAGCTGGTCTTATAAAAAAAATAATAATAATAATAAATAATAATAGACCGTACTTTTCTAAAGGGCACAAGAGTATCGTTTTAAAACACATCGCATACAGGGTAACTTGAGCTCGGTGTGTTGAGCTCGGTAACTCGAGCTCGGTATGTTGAGCTCGGTAGCGGTCCGGAAACGGGTCGTTACAATGTTGGTATCAGAGCAGTTCGGTTCTGATCGAGTTGTGCATAGGAAATTTGGACTGGTCACTGTGTCGGGATATATATATATATATATATATATATATATATGTGTGTGTGTGTTGGGTACCTAATTGTACTATGTTGATTGCTGTTTGATTAAGTGAAGCACTTATTGCTTGAAAAATTATTTGAACTGTTTCTTGATTGAAGCAGAGTGTTTTAACACATCCTTGTTGTGAGATTCTGACAGGTTTTGAATCTTGTGGAATCTAATGCCACCTCGTAGGGATACGACGGCTGTACCTGGGAACGTCGACATGGAACGAGCGATTCAAGCTATGACCGAGATAGGTCGCGGCCATGGCTCGGAATCACCGCCGCAACTCAACAGCCTAACGCGATGGCTCAAAGACGCAGCGGCGTTGACACAAAGATTTGCGGCAGAATGAACGAAGCGAGCAAAATGTCAAGCGAGAGGATTAGCGGACTTTAGGAAGCATGACCCACCAGTTCTACGGTGAGCCAAATCCAGATAAAGGCGATCTTTGGATGCAAGAGATCGAGAAGATCTTCGAGGCACTCCATTGCCGAACAACGTAAAGGTAGACTCGCCACCTATCCGCTACTAGGAGATGCGTAATATTGGTGGAAAGGAGTGAAGCAAACATTTATAAGCGAGCGTCGCGAGATGACTGGGAGCTTTTCCGTGAAAGGTTCTTGGACAAGTACATCCCAGACATCGCACGAGCCGAGAAGGAGCAAGAGTTTCTTCAATTGCGGCAAGCGACTCGGCGGTGTCCGAGTATGCAGCCAAGTTCGAGTCACCGCAAGGTACTTGATCCATTTAGTGACCGAGCTGACCAAAGATGGTTAAGTGAGAGGTTCCAACGAGGTCTGAGATTTGATATCCAGAAGTCAGTGGTATCATTGAGGAATCGAAACCTCCAAGAGCTGATAGATCGCTGTGTCGAGGTAGAAGGAGTAAGAAGCCACAAGAAGAAGACTGGCCCAGGTGGACCAATGAGACCTCAGGGCATGGGACAGAGATTTGCACAGAAAGGAAAGCAACTTAAGAAGCCTTACAACCAACCTCATGGGAACAACAATAATAGAGGACAGTATCGTCCGATGACCCAGGGAGCGAGAAGTGGAGGTCAAACCGGTGTCGAGGTGATTTGCTATCGTTGTGGAAGGCCAGGACATTATGCGAGTGACTGCACTCAGAAGGAGAATATATGTTTCAACTGCAAGAAGCCAGGACATTTTGCCAAGGATTGTCCCACACCTAAAGCAGAACCGGCAATGCATGCGGCGAAGGCAAAAGGGAAGCGTCAGGTAGCTAAAGGCAGAGTCTTCTGCATGAGTGGCGAGGAAGCAGAACAAGCTGATGACCTTATTCAAGGTGAATATGAGATAGAGGGTAAATCCTTATCCGTCCTCTTTGATTCGGGTGCAACCCATTCATTTATTTATTCTGATTGTGTGAACCATTTGAATCTGAATGTGACTGCTACTGCTCCAATTGGTAGTTACCACCCCACCTGCTAACACCTTAGTCACAAACACTGCATGTCTTAATTGTGTAGTGGTTATTCGAGTAGAAAGTTTGTGGTCAATTTGGTTTGTTTGCCTCTTAAGGGCTTAGATGTCATCCTCGGGATGGATTGGTTGTCATACCACCATGTCCTCTTGGACTGCCCAGTAAAGCGTAATTTTTCCGGACCTTGGAGTCTCCAATTATCTTTCACTGAGCGTATTGGGGTTTCTTTGAAAGAAGGAACTAGGGAATACATGTATCTGGCTAGTTCAGAAGTTTCCCAGCAGATCGAAGTGAAGAATGTACCAGTGGTGTGTGACTTTGTGGACGTTTTTCCCGAAGACGTGCCAGGGTTACCACCAGTGCGAGAGGTCGAGTTCTCCATCGACCTGATTCCAGGGACAAGACCTATTTCAATAGCGCCCTACAGGATGTCTCCTGCCGAGATGAAGGAACTAAAGTCCCAGATTGAGCATTTGGAGTCAAAGCAATTCATACGACCGAGCGTGTCACGTGGGGAGCTCCAGTGTTGTTGGTCAAGAAGAAGGATGGACGATCCAGACTGTGCGTGGACTATCGTCAACTCAACAAGGCTACTGTGAAGAACCGGTATCCGTTACCACGTATTGACGACTTGATGGATCAACTTCGTGGAGCGGCGATGTTTTCAAAGATAGACTTGAAGTCGGGCTACCATCAGATTCGCGTGAAGGAGGAAGATGTCTCCAAAACAGCGTTCAGGACTAGGTATGGGCATTATGAGTACTTAGTGATGCCGTTTGGAATGACAAATGCGCCAGCTGTGTTTATGGACTATATGAATAGGATTTTCCATTCGCTTTGGATCGATTCGTTGTAGTGTTCATCGGCGATATATTGATCTATTCAAGAACCGAGAAGAGCACGAAGAACACTTACGTCGAGTACTACAGATATTGCGTGAGAAGCAACTTTATGCGAACTCATCCAAGTGTGAATTTTGGCTTGAAGAGGTGAATTTTCTTGGACACGTGATTTCCAAAGAAGGGATAGCTGTGGATCCAACTAAGATTGAGGCTGTGTTAGCGTGGGAACAGCCGAAGCCGGTTACCGAGATCAGAAGTTTTGTTGGCTTAGCAGGCTATTATCGAAGATTCATTGAAGGTTTTTCGAAGATTGTCGCGCCTCTTACACGACTTACGAGGAAGGATCAACCTTTTGCTTGGACTGAGGAGTGTGAATCCAGGTTTCAAAGGCTGAAGGAGGTTTTGACAACAAATACGCTGTGTTGATTTTGCCTCAACCCGAAGAGCCTTACGAGGTGTATTGTGATGCGTCACACCAGGGATTGGGATGCGTGCTGATGCAACACCGGAAAGTGGTAGCGTATGCTTCAAGACAGCTTAAGATTCACGAGAGGAACTACCCTACTCACGATTTGGAGAGTGGCGGCAGTGGTTTTTATTTGAAGATATGGAGGCACTATCTTTATGGGAGCACTCTTACTGTTTTCAGCGATCACAAGAGCTTGAAGTACCTGTTCGATCAGAAAGAGCTCAACATGCGTCAGCGAAGATGGACAGAATTTCTCAAGGACTACGACTTTACGTTGGAATATCATCCAGGAAAAGCTAATATAGTAGCAGATGCGTTGAGTAGGAAGAGCATTCTAGCTTCCGCAATGATGATCAAGGAGTTGGAGATGCTCGAGAAGTTTCGAGACTTGAAGTTGAATGTGGAAGTTTCACCAGGGAAGCTGAGATTTGGTATGCTTACCATTTCTAACAGATTTTTGGACGAGATCCGAGACCAGCAGGTTCATGACGAGCTCCTACAAGAGAAGGTCCAGTTGATAGCGCAAGGGAAGGCGACAGAATTCCAAGTCGGAACGGACAACATCTTAAGATGCAATGGCCGAGTATGTGTACCTAACGTAGTGGAGCTGAGAAAGTTAATAATTGACGAAGTGCATAAGAGCAATTTTAGTATTCATCCAGGAGTTACGAAGATGTATCAAGACTTGAAGAAGCATTTTTGGTGGTCCGGAATGAAGAAGCAAGTGGCTGAGTACGTAGCTTCGTGTTAACGTGTCTGAAAGCGAAGGTGGAGCACCAACGACCTGCGGGAATGCTACAATCGCTTGACGTACCAGTATGGAAATGGGATAGTATTTCCATGGATTTCGTTGTAGGTTTACCGAAGACGCAAAAGAAGAATGATTCGATTTGGGTGATCGTCGACCGATTGACCAAATCTGCTCATTTCTTACCAAAGGAGGTCGACATACAACGTGGAAAAGTCAACCGAGATCTACATCACGGAGATAGTACGACTACATGGTATACCCTCTTCAATCGTGTCGGACCGAGATCCGAAGTTCACGCCTCATTTTTGGAGGGAATTGCAAGAAGCGATGGGAACCGAAGCTCAAGCTTAGCTCGGCATATCATCCCTGCATCGACGGTCAAACTGAGAGAACGATACAATCGCTTGAAGATTTGTTGCGAGCATGTACGTTAGATCACCGAGGAAGTTGGGACAATGTCTTACCATTGGTGGAGGTCAGCTATAATAAGACTTTCCACGCCAGTATTGGAATGGGCCCTTTGAAGCGCAGTATGGGCGGAAGTGTCGACGCCTCTTTGTTGGTACCAGGATGGCGAGAGTTACATTGTAGGACCGGATATGATCCAGCGGACTCATCGAGAAGATCCGTTTGATCGAGATAGGATGCGAACGCCTCAAAGTCGGCGGAAGAGTTATGCGGACCAAAGACGTCGACCACTCGAGTTCGAGGAAGGAGAGCATGTATTTCTTAGAGTTACCCCCACTCATCGAGTTGGTCGAGCGATCAAATCCAAGAAACTTACCCCTAAATTTATTGGACCTTATCAGATTCTTCGTCGTATTGGTCCAGTGGCATATCAGATTGCCTTGCCACCCTTCTTGTCGAACATACATGATGTCTTTCACGTCTCACAGTTGCGAAAGTATATTTCCGACCCTTCTCATGTTATCGAACCGGATATGATTCAACTGAAGGACGACCTATCTTTCGAAGCATCACCAGCAAGAATTGTTGATCGGAAAGTCAGAATGTCGCGGAACAAAGAGATCCAACTTGTCAAAGTTGTGTGGGATCAGAAGACCGGAGATGCGACTTGGGAGCTGGAAGAGAAGATGAAGACTCAGTACCCTGAACTCTTTCATGGTAAGTAACTTATTTGCAATTTCGAGGACGAAATTTTTTTAGAGGGAGAGATTGTAACACCTGAGGACGAGATCGACCTCGTATTAGGACATCGTATCGAGACCTCGCGTCGAGACCTCCTGTCGAGACCCCGTGCCGAGATCGTATGCCGAGGTCGTATGACGAGCTGAGGAGACGCTTGCACGAGCATCCTGGTCGACATCGTGTCGAGATGATAACACTCGTATTTTTACGAATATTATTTAGCGTTAATTAGTATATTTTGTTGTGATTATGTTTTATTAAAGTAATTACTTGTTTTTAATATTTTTAAGTGAATTGTATTGTTTCTAATATTTATAAATTGATATAATCACGCGGAGAATTAATTTTTCGTAAATTAATTTTCTGGGATTTTCCGTCGAGAATCGTCACTGTGTTTTTAGATTTTAAGTCTATAGATTAGAGGGTGATTATGAGAGAGGAAAGATTAGATGGGTTAGACTTGTTGTTTGGATTAATATCTTACTTTAAAATCTAGGTGTCGCTTATTTGTGATTTTATGAAAGATAAATTCATTTAAAATGGTTTTCTTGTAATTAATTATTGTTTAAGAGATATTTAAGGGAGATAAGACCAAACTGTTTTTTTCCACCAGCTGTAGATAAATATCATGATTAGTTTCCTCCACCGCCATAAATATCACGCTTAGCCGCCTTAAACACTCACTTTCCAGCTTTCTTTCTTTCTTCTTCTCTAAATTTCCTCTTCTCCAAACCTCCATTGAAGAACCTTAAGTTTCATTGAGCTTAGATAAACTTTCTTCATCAACCTTGTTTCTTATCATCTTCTCGACATATATCACCATCTCGACCATCTTTTGAGGTATGTAAAATAGAATTTTAGTTCTCTTCATGTTAACAAGTAGCCACTTCTTCTCTCTATTTTAGCTAGTTTATATGCTTCCAAATCAGGTCATATTGATAGGTTTTCTTTTTCATGACATGACCTACCTTTCTAACCAATTATTTGAGCTTGTAAAACAAATTGCTTTCTCTGTTTTCTGCAATAGGCAGTGCCCAAAACCCTCCGTATTTGGTTTGTTTTGATTTCTTGTTTTAGTTTGTTGTACGTTGCTTCTTGTTGATGTTTGTTGTTGATTTATTTGTTATAGAATCATATAACCTTTTTCATGAACTTTTGATCGAAAACCCTAACTTTGTGTTAGAGGAAAAATATGTTTGAATTCTGGTTGTATTTGTTTAAGTTCTTGAGTTTTAATGTTTACTTGGGTTGTGGTTAAGATTGGGATAATGAGAGCTAAGTGTTATTAGAACCCATAGATAGAACTAAGTTGTGCTCGTATTAGGCAGTGTGATTTCCGAGATCGTGCTGCAAGGAGATCAGGGTGTACGAGAACACGAAACCGAGGTTGACTGAGAGCCGTACGTGTCGAGATCGAGTGAGAGAAGTCGTTGTCGAGCTCGTTTGAAGACAGCCGTGTTGAGGTCGTTGTCGAGCAGCGTTAGCTTGGAGTTCGGTAAGGGCACTTCTAGACATTTAGGATTCATTTTATGTCCCCGTAAGGACAACTTTGGATATGCTTAAGCTATTGTTTTGTTATTTAAATTGCTTTATTTAAATACGAAGAAGTCTGAGAACTCTACGAGTTCGAAGTCAGGGTCTTCGAACCCCTTCGTTTTGTTGTCGTGCGGTCGAACATATTCCGAGTCATTCGTGGGTGAAAACTTTGTGGTTGGTCTGCTGAACCCAACCCCCCACTTGTTTGTACCTCTCTGTTAATTCCATTGAGTTGCAGAGGGATGGATTCCTTGATTTACGTGTCAAGCATGTAATATTGTGATATGATTGGGTTTTTGCATGTATTTAATATGTGATTGAATATATGTTGTGAATTGTGTATTGCCTGTTGAATTGCGTTTCTTCATGTTGAGCCTGCTCTTTTTATTTGACATGCGGTTGAATATCTTGCGTATAACTCTTTGAATATCGTATGCTTAATTGTTCATTGAGTGAGAGAGCTTAGCGAGTCGTTGGCGTTTGAAGTTGCGACCGGATAAGCGGAGAGGTGCTAGGTCCCCTTTTTCCGTTTATGGGGACTTCTAAGCGTTGCCACGCTATGGGACCTGAGTTGACTGTCCTAGGGAGAGCGAAGATCCCAAGGCTTCGGCTGGACTTTCCAGCATACGGTACGGCGTGTGCATTCCGGAATAATTGTCGAGTCTAGAGTGAGATGGTTGAGTTACGTTTGGTGATTGATAAACATTGTTGTGTTGCTTATTTCTTTATGCCGTGTTTATCTTGAATTGTTGAGAAGTTGACCCTTTCCCGTGGTACCTTCAATCCATGATGGTTACCCAGGCGATGTCGAGGGTGCAGGGAACTCGACAGCAGATGATGGCGAGGAGGAGCTCGACGAGGATCAGGGCGACGACCTATATTTGTCGTGATTGATTATGTTTGTTGGATGTTTTTTTTGGGATGACTGTACTTTGTTTTTTTTGTGTTCAGAGGTTGTGACCAGTTTGGGCTAGATGTCATTTTGAGCACAGGGTAGACTGGTGGTTTTACTTTTGGAGCAGCCCCTGCGTGGGTGTCTGCCGGAAGTACCCCCAGGGTATGATTGCTCTCTTGAAGTCGTCATACCTTAGGTGTATTTTCTTTGTACATTATTACTCTGTCTTTTTGTATGCACTTTTTATATCTTGTATATATAAGTATGTACTTGTTATACCTGCGTGTTGTTATTTAGGACTTAAGTCTTGTGTCTTAGTTGCACCATGTTTCGAAAAGCTGTAATTACTCTGATGTGCACGAGCTGGTCTTATAAAAAATAATAATAATAATAATAGACCGTACTTTTCTAAAGGGCACAAGAGTATCGTTTTAAAACACATCGCATACAGGGTAACTTGAGCTCGGTGTGTTGAGCTCGGTAACTCGAGCTCGGTATGTTGAGCTCGGTAGCGGTCCGGAAACGGGTCGTTACAACATACATGCATATTACCCATATATATACACAAGTCGTACTAACAGTGTACGCAAAATACAGAGTAGTCAATGTACAAAGAAATACACCTATGGTATGACAACCCTTAAGAGAGCAATCATACCCTGGGGGTACTTCCGGCAGACACCCACGCAGGGGGCTGCTCCAAAAGTGAGACCGCCAGTCTACCCTGTAACCAAAATAACACCTGGCCCGACTGGTCACGACACACGAAACATAAAAGTCATAAATACAGTCATCCCAAATATATACAACAGTCTACCGATAAAAAGAAAGCACAACGCAGCAGTCAACTAACACCACAGCTACAGGTAGCTACCCAAATCCTCTGACGGGTCCTCCTCCTCCTCCTCCTCCATCAGTCCTACTTTGTCAAGTCAATGAAGGGGACCGCACCGCACGCCCACGGGCACATCACTGGGGTATACTCACCGCCAGCCCTCTCGGTCGATCTCGCTCCAATGTAATCCGCCTGCGTGGCACACAAAGACAAACGGAGGGAAGCCACGAGGCGGTGTAGGGTCCTAGCGGCGATGAGGAAGCGGTACTACAGGGGATCTCGGAACATCAGCCGCCCTCGAAGTGGAAGCTCTTGCGGATCCTCGGCGTATCACACACTTGCGAGCGGTCCATCTCACTCTGGGTCCACGCCCTCTGCCTCGGCCTGCAAATCTGGTAGCAGTGCTCCTAGGAATGTCATGAGGTCCCTCTGGTGAAGAAGAAGAGGATCTCATGGCCCTCTCGCACTCGCTAGCACGCCACGCCTCCACCACCTGTCTCATCCGGATCGGGAAACTGACCGTACGTCGTGTCACATCCTGTCTCATAGCTACGCCATCCTCTCGTAGTGTCTACACCACGTCCCCAGTGTATACCACACGGCAGGAGATGGGGTCGAACTCCATCGCCGCGGGTTGCTCCATATCAGGGAAGTCAAAGAAAATCTCCGGCGACGTCCTCATTGCTGGAATCCAAACGCCCTTCGCCATCGCCTGGGTAACCGTCACGAATTGAAGGCACCACGGGAAAGGGTCAACTTCTCAACAGATCAAGATAATCAATGTATAAAGCAATAAGCAAACAATAATGTATATCTCATTCATAGAACGTAACCCAACTCTCTCACTCTAGACTCGACTCGACTCATTACTCATTTTCTCTCGACTCGACAATTATTCCGGAAAGCAGACGCAGATCCATCAACTGACATACCAGCCGTAGCCTTGGGATCTTTCGCTTCTCCCAAGGTAAGCAGCCCCAGTTCCTACGCTGCGACGCCTAGCTAATCCACCATGAACAAAGGGGACCTAGCACCCTCAGTTGTCCGGCTCACAGCTCAAAAACGTCTCGACGACTCGATAATGCTCTCAGAATCGATGAACAATTCGCCGCATATGATATTCAAAGAGTTATATGCAAGATTATTTATCAAATAATAAGAGCATGCTTAATATGAAGAAACGCAATTCAACAACTTAAGCAATAAAAGCAGTTTGCATGAAGAAACACAATTCAATAATACAAACAGTATAGACAATTCATAGCATTATTCAACCGCATATTAAATAATTGCACAGCTCAACAACAACAAATGACAATCAAATCATAGAATCCATCCCTCTGCAACTCAATGGAGTTCACAGAGAGGTACAAACAAGTGGGGGGTTGGGGCCAGAAGACCAACCGCACAATTTTTCACCCACAATGACTCGGAATATGTTCGATCAAGACGACAAAAATAAACGAAGGGGTTCGAAGACCCTAACTTCGAACTCGTAGAGTTCTCAGACTTCTTCGTATTTAAATAAGCATTTGAATAACAAAACAAGAACTTAAACATATCTAAAATTTGCCCTTACACAGGGACATAAAAATAAAATCCTAAAAATGTCTAGAAGTGCCCTTACCACAAGCTGTCGTTAACGTCGCTCCTATGTCTTCGGGTCCGCTTCGCTCAATCTCTGGTACTTCGATTCCTATTACCACGTACAACTTAGTACAATCTAGGAATTCTAGTTAAACGTATGCTCTCAACTTATCCCTTTCCTAACCAACTCAAACAAGCATTACAAATTAATAACACACTCAAAATCTTTTGAAAAAAGTAAGGTTTTGAGACTAATTCTCTTTCTTGAGCTTCAAGTAAGCATAAATAATAAATCTTTCACAACTATCAAAAACTTAGCACATATTCATGCAAGAATTCAAGCAATTAGAAATCAACTTCTTTTAATACATTAAGCACACTTAAGCATATCTAGGGTTATGTTTCTAAAATAATTACTACACAATGAAATACCATTTTCCTAGCCTTTTTTTTTCAAAACAATTTATTTTCAAGACTAGTTCATAAAGCTTTATAGACCACTTACTCAAAATTAGTTCCAAACACAAGAGTTCAATCAATTTGTCTAATTCCAAAAATCCTTTAGCAATTAAATCATGCCATTATCATGTCAAGAACTTAAACATCAAGGGATCATTTCCTTACATGTTATTCTAACCTCCAAAAACCAAACTATGCATAAAACACAAACTAACACTTAAGCTAATTCATGCAAATCTATTCCAACAACTTTAAAATCAACTTTAACATGCTATTCAACACTTATACACAAAATCAAACATCACATCCTCATGTTCTTCATGGTTTAAGAATAGGCAAGGTTCTAAAACTTTCATGTTACATATGCTTAATTTAAACTATAACTTAAATCAACATCAAACCACTTCCAATAACACACTTTGGAAATCAATTAGTTAATTCCACAAGGATTACATCATTTCCCCCCTTTCTCACCACTTAGGGTTTCTCCCTAAGGCTTTAAAGAAAGGATGGATGATGTCTCATCTCCTATTAATCATAAACCAACATCAAACAACCACACAAATCATCAATTAATTACAACTAAAACAACAATTCAACAAACACAACGGGGGGCTGTTTGGGACGCTGTTTTAGGGCTTGAATGGGGTGGAAAAATTCTGTTTTCATGCCCAAATAAATGCTAAGAATGATAGTTAACACAAAGAAGAACATAACCTAGCAAGGAATCAAGTATTGGAAGCAAAAATCAAGATGGAAAAAGGGGGAGAAAATCGCGACCAAAACAGAAAAATGGGGGAAAGAAAACTGATTTTCCTTACTTTAGATGATGATGACGATGAGGAACTAGATAGAGGAGAAGATTTGGAGCAACTTTGATGAAGGAACCTTGCTCAAAAACTCAAAGGAAATGGAGGTAGCTTCAATGGCTTTGTCTTGTTCAAGGAGAGGAAAAAAAGAAGAAGATGAAGGTTGTCTTTGGGAGGAAGGAGGCGTGAGATTGAAGCTGAAATGGAGCTGCACATAGCCTTCATTTCCTTTCTTTTATAATAATAAAAATAGGCATAGTTAGTAGGAGTAGTTGAATAAAAGATTTTTTTTTTAAAAAAATCACACAACTAATGACACCTAGCAATTTATATGAGATGTTAAACATATCACCTAATCTTACCCATCTAATCTCACATCTCTCATGATTACCCTCTAATCTAAAGTCTTAAGATTTAAAAACACGGCGACGAGAAACCGAAAAACCGATTTGTTTCTCGCCGGAAAAATCCCGAAAAATGAATTCGCGAGGAATTAATTCTTCGCGTGATAATATTATTTCATAAATAATAAAAATAATATCAAACATACAAAAATAGTCACAACAAGTTACGATTCAATTTTTATCGAAATCGGGGCTCATTTTAAATTTTATTTACGGCAGAAACTGCCCGGCGATTTGAAACGCGCCGAAACTTCGTTAAAATTTTTCGACGATCTTCAAACCCTGAATCAATATAAAAATATTAATTCTTAATTATATTAGCTCTTGATTTAATTAAATCACTTACTTAGGGAACAAGCAACTGCTTTATTAAAGCATAATTAAGACAAAAATACAATATTACCGCTAATTAACGTATCGTAAAAATACGCGTGTTACACTACTCGACCTGGCAAACCTTCTACACGAAGGTAAAAGGTGGGTCCTTGGCGCTTTTCTGTTGTCCAACCTTTATTCCAGTTTGTCGAGCCTATATGACATGGTGAAAGGTGGTGGAAGGAAAATTGGAGCCGGCGGCCCACTATGGCTTTTGCAACTGTGGTTAAATGCCACCCTCCCAGGTCACACCGTTGACAAAGCCCTATCGAACCTCCAAGCTGACACTTATGGCACCTTGGCCATGTATCGCGTTTCCAAATATTTCGACACTGAACTTGAAAGTTTCAAGTACTACTTCAAGCTCTTTCATTCTCTCTCCCCTGGAACACCTGGCATCCGTTTCCAACCCTTCGTCAGCAAGAAACACGGACCTGAATGGTTCACCAAACCCTTTGATCCAAAGGATCCAACGTGCAAAACCACTTGGACATACTTCCTTGCTCGCCAAGTCTTTCCTACAGGGTTACCCGGTTCGACGCATAATTTTGCCTTTTCCTGCTTGCCCAATGCTTCTGCCAACAACATTGGATTCCTGCAATCCATCCCTGACCCTTTTTGTAATATCCCAAAATCCCTAAGCCTAATTATTAGGAGTTCTAAGTGAAAATGAATTTAATCTCTAAGGATTAAAAATAGTTCGAAGCCCTAATTTCGTAATTTAAAAATCAATTAGGAACTAGAGGGTAAAATTGTAATTTTACCCAGTGATTTAGGAATTATGAGACTAAATAATTATGCGTGGTTTTAATTAGCCAGATTGCTCAAGAATATTATTAGGAACCTAAGATTTAATTTAGAGGTTTAATAAGGGCGTAATTGCAAGGTTCTAATTAATTTTGGACCTAAGCTCCACCGTACTCCATGATCCACTTAAGCCCACATTAGTACCCCCTCCTTCACCCTAATACTCCCTCCATCGTGGCCTGTAGCCACAAAGAAGAAAAGGGGGAAAAATCAGAAAAAAGAAAGAAGAAGAAAGGGAAAGAAAGAAGGAGGGAGAGAAGAAGGGAAGGGCGTGCGTGGAAGAAGAAGAAGAAGCGAGGCGGCAGCCGACTCCGTGGCCAGCGCGACCGCCATGGAGGTGGTGGTACACCACCTGCGCCGACGTAGAGAAACCGAGAGCGAGAAAGAAGGGAAGTCGCGCGCGAGGGAGAAGAGGAGCATGGAGGAGTGCGACAACTCAGGAAGCTCCGTGACCGCGACGATTCCGGCGACGGTGGTCGCACCATTGTTCCCGTGGTCGAGAGAGGGAGGGCTTGACCGAGGGAGAGCTCGAGTTAAGGGAGAGACAGAGTCGAGAGAGATCGAGAGAGATGGAATAAGGGAACTCAAAAATCAAATAGGAAGATCTTGCATGTGCCAACTGATGAAGGAGATGAAGATTGAAGCTTGAGGACTGACATATCATGGAAGTGGATTTTCTGGAGCTTAAATCCCTAATTTGGGATTATTCAGGTAACATAGACTTCCCCCAAAACCTCCCTTAGAGTGTGCTAGGTTTTATTATTAATTTTATTAACTCAATAATTAGCTTATTAGTCATATTGAATGGTCTTGTATGGGGTTTGACTGAAATAGGGTTGGACGGCTGCTCCCAACCCCCCTAAACCAATGTTTGATGTTTGTTCTGTTGTGAGCTCCATCGAGCCTCACTCGGGTTATTTATGTGATTGCTATGGTTGCTGAAATGTATGAATTCGATTCTGAAATGGCTCGACACCCGAGCTAGCATATTTGTATGAGTTTGGGCTCCAAGACACTTATTTTAGGTGCAATGAATGACATATGATGAATTTAATCCTGCGCATGTGTTGATTATTGCGCATGTGTTGATTATTGCATGTATATTTTTGTTTTATCATAATAGTTTTGAATTAATGTAATTGTGTATTGTTATTGTGAATTGTTGTCTGCAATGTATAATAATATAAATTTGTTTAAGTATAATTTCTAATATATTCAACATTCATGCAAGACAGTATCGCGTTTATAGATTTGTGTATGTTATTATTATCATTTGCAAAGTAATTGTCATTTAGTGTATATGTAGGCTATATAAGTGTGAAGCTGTGTGAATTGATAAACAGAATGTACATGTTTCACGCTATAATGCTTATACTTGATGTGTATAAAGTCGAATGTGTACCATTGTCTGTGATATGTGCGTATCTGTATGCTGTCGTATACACTTGTGTGCATGCTAAACAACATTGCTATAATTAAGTAATGTAGTGTGTACACAGCCTCTGTTTCTAGAACCAGAAGGTTAATCAACTTTAACGTATAGTAAGTTACTATATTGCTAACGTTGAATGTTATGTGAACCAAAACACGATATAACAAGTTTTCACTAAAGATAACATAAGTACAACTTATTGTTATATTATCTTTTGGGTGCATATGAATGTTTAGTTATGATGTGCTTGTCCATTCCTTGGCTTGCTTTGATCTTTCTATGGTCTTGAAATTATGATTTGATTCTCCTATCCATTTGTGAAGGAGGAAGGAATCGCTTACATTATAACATAGCATCCAAATCTTAGGATAATCTATGTCTGGAGAAATACCATGTTTCCCATTAAAGGCTAGCTATCATGGGCCACATATATGTGGGTGAGACCCAAACTGTTTTAGTAAGTCCTTTCTATTGAAAGGCTAGGATACGGTATTAGCGGTTTAAAGAGACGTCTAACCGTGGTCACCGAGCTCTGACTGCCGTATCAAAATTTTTAAACTAGTGTGGTTAAGTTTCTCACGCTTAACAACCTAGTGAGTTTTCTTAAAAGATTGAGGATGCCTATGCTATGATGTATGACGAATAAAGTTTAATATCATCTATTACGACTTACGTGATGTGGCATTGCGGGCTCACCAGTGGGGTAAGCCACTGGGCTGGACAATAAAGTCCAGTAACCCGGGTGTTGCGATAAAAGACTTATAGAGAGGCCCATTATGTTTGACTTGAATTATGTGATTGTATGTTATGTGTATGAATTATGTTACTTTGCAACTGAATGCTCTTGAAGCAAGTTATGTTTGAGTTTGACTGAATGAATGAAGATGATGTTAAGATTTGGCCATAGTATTAGTATATGTTAAGTATATGTTGTCAGGGAGGATTTTCCATATGTAGCACACGTGTATGGCTGGAAACAACGGTAAAAGAATTTTTTCTTCTAAGTCTATGTTACTGAGTTTTATAAACTCACCGTTGGGGCATTGTTTTCAGGTATACTTGATGGAGGAGGTTTAGAGCACGAAGCGTGTTCGGTCTCGCCCTCGGCAAGACATTGAGTCACCGGATCACGAGTCAGAGTCCTATTCTCTAGGATGAGTCCTTTGCAATTAGAAGATAATGTATAGGTTATACTTGTTTTGCGGTCATTTTATAAAATGGGATGTAAATGATAAAGTTATTCCGCTTTTAAAACTCTGATAGATATAAGTGTCATGTTTGGGACTTTGAAATATTTTTTTCTTTCAAGTCAAACAGGTCTTTAAATAAGGTTTTATTTATATCTTAAGGTTGTTATATTTGTGAAAATCTAAAAGGTGAAGTTTTCAATCTTAATTAGTAAGTAATCCCCTAATTAGAGTTAGGGTGTTACACTTTTCCTTACAAGAAAGAAGACATTCTTTTGAACACCATCAATCTCAAAGAGGAAACCATCGATGGCATAAAGAAAAAGAACAACACTCGTAAGGCTGCTGTTAATCTTATCCCTTTCACTACCACTTTGGGTGTATCGCAAGACTTTGAAGCTTGGTGGGATGAATACTACAACAAATTTCACCCATCTCTTGAAGACTGTATGACAAGATTTGTTGATCCTACTTTACAGGAACAGGATCCCTCAACCAAGACCAAAGGTGAGCACTTGAAGGATATACGTAACTTTGAAATTTTTACCAAGTGAAATGGGATCCTAGATACGTTCAATTTATCGTTCGACATGTAAAGGAAATGACTGCCAAATCAAAAGAAAAGCACGAGAACAATTGGGGTATTAAGGCTTTAAAATACAGACAAGAAACAGGTCGATCACTTGTGATACCCCCTTGTCCTGAACCAGTGCCTTTATCTTGTGCAAATTTTGATTTGGCTGATCCATTTCCAGGGAAACCGACAAGAGCTGGTAACTTCCTTTTCCTAGAAAGATTTCATTTCCATACTAATGTCAACACTTATGAAAACAAAGAAGTTACCTTTACTGGTCGGTTTGCTTTGCCTTTCGAACAATATGATGAGCCTGTCGAGGTCATTTCTCAATTTCCCCAAGGTAATTTAGTTGTAATTTATTTTTTCCTTGAAAGTCTACCTGCTTTGTGCTTACATTTTGGTTTCATTATAGCTTCCGCTCTGAAAGAACCCCTAAAGTATAAACAAGCAAGTGGCAAAGCCCAAGAGGCTGATGATGATGAAGATAATGAGTCCCCTCTTCAGTCAACCACGCCCAAAAGGAAACTGCCAAGACTTCTGTCAAGAAAGAAGATACTGGGAAGAAACCAGCCCTGTCGAAGAAGAACCATGCAAGATCAAAGCGCTTGACCAGCTTCTCCTAACAAGAAACAGCCAAGAGAAAAGTGAAAGCCGCCACCCTTGAGGCTCAATCCAAAAGATGCAAGATGATAGTGTCCGACACTCCTTCTCATTCGACATCACAAACAGTTTCTCCCTTTCCTTGCTTGTGCAACACTTCTATTTTCCACTTAACACATGACCATCTCAATCACTTACTTCAAAACTGCTATTTTCTTTTCAGGAATCTCTTGTTGAGAAATCCGTCTCCGAAAGTTCCGAAGACTTTCCCACAGCTGGGCTTGTAGTGGTAAGCAAACTGTACTACTGCTTTATTGATGATCACTTTGCATTGCACAAGTCTTTTACCTTTTATTTTACCTTTACAGGAACTCAAAGCCAAACTTTCAAAGAAAGACATTTCTGAAGAATGCTCTTCAAAAGGTCTTCCCTCTGTCAAGGATATTGGCTCGTCAAGTACTGACAAGGTATGTTACTTTCCATAACACTTGGATGTATTTTCCATAAACATCATCTTACTACATTCACCTCACAGGACTCTCCTAAGCGACCATATGTGGACACTTCCATACCTCTGCAAGTAGTTTTCCCTTCCATTGATCGTCCAACCACTAAGGTATGGTACTCCCTAGTCGCTCTGTTGGGGTTACAATAACCAGTTATAACACATCTTGATTTTCTTTTCCACTAGGAGGTCCCAAAGGCTCAACCTGAACCTGAAGTTGAAGAACCTGCTAATATGGATGTCGAGATGGTCCAACCCATTCCTTCGATAGAAAATCCAAACTTGATATCCCCTTGCCAGGACAGCCTCATGCCTAATGTGGAAACTACTTCTGCCCCCCAGGTCTCTGAGAAGGTATCTCCTGTGGTGATTATAGTAGAAAGTGTTAACATGGACCGCTTTTTTGATGATCTGACCATTCACTCTACTCAGCCTGTCTCATCGACTAACCCTGTGCCGCAAGGTACCCATACTGAAAAAGGTAATGTCAAAGTGGATGAGTGGATTAACTTACTTTCAGGATCCAGTGGCAAGACTTCTCCCATGTCCGCGCATTCTTCTACTCTCCCCAGGGACAACTCTGCTGAGAAACTTGATGGTCTGATGGAAGAAGTAAAAGGCTTTTTCAAATACTCATTTGATGAGCTTTACCTTAGTCCAGAACTCAGAGGCAATTTGATGCGTGTAACCAAAGAACTTCACGCTCTTCTCAAAAAGCTACCTCCAATTCGACGAGGTTACTTCAATGCCATCTATGAGTTCGTTGAAGACTTGACTCCCAAACTGCCTGAACTTGACAACAACATCATGCCATACCAACAAGCCCTCAAAGCAAAACAAGAACTTCGTGACAAACTGGTGGCTCTGCGACAGGACAAGGCTACATTGGTTGAACAAGGCGCTCCCCATCAAGCAAAAATACCTGAAATGGAAAGAACTGTTGCTCGTTTGGAATCAGAATTGGCCACCGCCAAGGCCCAACTTCTTGAAGCCACTACAGCGTCCTTTTCAGAAGAAATCAAGGCACTCGACCAACAAATGTCCGACAGCTCTGTCGAAGCAAAGGTTATCTTGTCGAAGGTTGAAGATCTTGAAGTCAACTACTCAAATGCTAAAGCCACAAAGCTCGAATTTGCTGCAGCTTGGGAAGACCTCAAGAAAGCATATCTTTAACTTTTCAGTCCTTTAAAAATTTGTTTAATTTGTTTCTATCGGACACATTTGTTCGACCATAATTTGTACTTCACTGCAACAACTGAACTTGATTTGACGCATCATTCAACCATCTTTTCACCGTCCAGCTCTGTACGTTTCTTTTATTACTTTAATTTTCAGTTTCAGGCCATAAATTATAATTAAAGCCCTTGACCAGTCAATCTGACTATTGAAACTTAAAAATTAAAGTAAATTTGAACTATAAATAAGGGTATGGCACCCCAGTTGCCATCACCACAAACAAAAACTCTTAAAACTCTCTTGGTTTCCTCTCCAAAACCTCTGAGAGCCATTTACTTCTTTGACACATTTCAAACCCGAATGCAACTCCCTTTTGCCTTTGAACAACCCAACTGAGAGTAACGAATTGCAATGGAAGTCCTTTTCACCTACTTCCAACCTTTCCCACCTGGTTCTTACCATTTCATTTGGGAACCAGGAGACTCCACTCCTTGGAGTTACCTAAAAGGTCTCTGTTTTAACGGTGGGGCCTAATACCAACAATGAGTTTTGGTAAGTTGCCTAATGTGGCTTACCAAACTCATTAAACTGTGTGAGAAGGATGAAGGCCTGGTCCATTCTTTCTTTCAATAGTTTTGCGCTCTTTCACACCTCACGTTGGAAATTTTATCGTGAAAGATCCGTAAAACTATTGGAAAAGTTTCGCAGGGTCGAGGCCTACTATCAAGCGCATTATGGCACCGACGACTGCCTCTCTTTGGATCCTAGCTTTCCCTTTGCTCACACAAAGTTAGACATTCCTCCTCGACGCGTCCTTCAACTTCAAATCCCTGTCGAGTTGGATGTCACTCCTTTGAAGCGGCTCTCGCAGACTTAATTGTATGCCCAGGTGACATGCCATGGAGACCGCTTCTGCTTCCCATGTTCCTCTCTCTTCCTAAATTCTTCCTCGGCATGAGCTGAATTTTGAACATGACAAAGCTTCTTCAACTGGACTTATTTTGTAATAGCCTAGATTTAAGAACTTTTCAGTACTTGTATCACCAGGCTATAAACCTTATTCGACAATGTAGTTGCAATTGCAGGCATTGATGTAGTCTTACTGAATGGTGTGTTCTGTTATGCTGCGTTACGTTATATTATGCTATTTTTGGATTATCTGGTGTATTTTAAGAAGTTGACCCTTGCCCGTGGTTCTTTCAATTGATGATGGTAACCCAGACGATGACAGACGTGGTGGAGATTCCCTCGGCTTGGAGTTAAGCCCCACTCCCGACCGGGATATATATATATATATAGGAGGCGTGTTAGAGACCTTCGCGTGAGTGGACTAACAAGGATGCAGACGACTTGATGCAGAAGACTGAGGAGGACCCGTCAGAAGATTTGAGTAGTGATGTGCAGTGGTTGATTGATGACATCTGTTTACCTTGTATATAGTTTTGGTTTGTGACCAGTTTGTCTGTTTTGCTAGACCTTTGTGGTAGCTGTTGTTTTGGTGTCCAGGTTTTTACTTTTGGAGCAGCCCCCTGCGTGGGTAACTGCCGAGAGTACCTCAGAAGTATGATTACTCGTGTTAGGGCCTTCATACTTTAGGTGTATTCCTATTTATGCATATTTATTTACTATTTCTATATGTGAAATTCTTCAACTGGCAATCTTTTGGAAGTTGTGTATATGTATTTGTGTTCAGTTGTAATGGTCCTTTTACATTTAGAATTCCGTCATGTTTCAAAAACGCTGTTGATACTCTGACTGTGTTTTGCAAAAGGCCTTTGTTTATAAAAAGAAAAAAAAATTTACCGCATTTTCCAAAAGACACGAGAGTATTATTTCGAAAACTTCCTTGCATTTAGAGTTTGTTCTAGTTTAGTAGCACTCCGGAAACGGGTCATTACAATAGTGGTATCAGAGCAGTTCGGTTCTAACCGGACTGTGTGTTGGGTAACTAAGCTGGTCACCGTGTCTGCTTTTGCTTTGTCGGGTAGCTAGTCGTGTTTGTTTTGTTGTTGTTTGATGAGTGAAGCAGCTTTGCTTAAAATTGTGTGGATTGTTTCTCATTTGAAGCAATATGTGATAGCACAACACTTGAGTATGAGGTTCTGACAGGTTTTGAACCTTGTAGGAATCTAATGCCACCTCGCAGAGACCGTACGTTTGGACCTGATAACTCAACTATGGACAGGGCAATTCAAGCGATGACAGAAATGGCAGCGACTATGGCTCAACAATCTGCTGCTGCGACCCAACAATCTGCTGCTATGGCTCAACAGACTGCGGCCATGAACCAACATAATCTGCAGCAACAACAGAGGGCCGAGAGGGATGCAGAGGCTAGAGGACTGGCCGATTTTCGTAAGCACGATCCACCAAGGTTCTATGGTGAACCCAATCCAGACAAGGCAGATATGTGGATCCAGGAGATAGAGAAGATTTTTGAGGCACTTCACTGCCCAGAGAACGTCAAGGTGAATTACGCGTCTTACTTGCTGTTGGGAGATGCCGAGTACTGGTAGAAGGGAGTCAGACAGTTGTTAACGGCTGAGCGTCAGGAGATTAGCTGGGAAATCTTTCGTAGAAGATTTTTAGAGAAGTACTTTCCGGAGACTGCACGGATGGAAAAGGAACAAGAATTTCTCCGTTTACATCAGACCCACATGATGGTATCGGAGTATGCCGCAAAGTTCGAGTCACTTTCGAGGTACTTCAGTCCATTTCGTGATCGGGCTGATCAAAATTGGTTGAGCGATAGATTTCAGCGGGGACTGAGGTTCGACATCCAGAAGTCTGTGGTGTCCCTGAGAATTCGAAACTTTCAAGAGTTGGTCGATAGATGCATCGAGGTGGAAGGTGTGAGGACTCGCAAGAGAAAGAATGGTGCAGGTGAACCTATCAGATCGTAGAATCAAGAACAGGGGAATGATCAGAAGGGAAAACGGCAAGAGAAACCTTACAAAAGACCTCAGGGAAACAATCAGGGGCAGTATCGCCCTATGGCCCAGAATTCAAGTGGTGGAAAGCAGATTAGAGATGGACAACTTTGCTATCGTTGCGGAAGACCGGGACATCTTGCTAACGACTGCACTGCGAAGGACCCAGTGTGTTTCAACTGCAACAAACCGGGACATTTTGTCAAGGACTGCAAAGCTCCAAAGGCGGAACCGAGAGTGAACGCGGCAAGAGCGAAGGGAAAGCGTCCGACTACCTCGGGTAGAGTCTTCTGTATGGGCGGCAGAGAAGCAGAGCGATCAGGAGATCTAACTCAGGGGAATTACAAGATTAAGGGTAACTCTCTATTCATATTCTTCGATTCTAATGCCGCACATTATTTGATTTCTTGGTTGTGTGAGCTGATCTAAAATTTCTTATGACTGTTTTATCTTTGGCTTAGTAGTAGTTAGCTCAACTGCTAAGACTCTAGTTTCTAATACTGCATGACTTCGTTGTGTAGTGATTGTCGAGTGTAGAAAGTCCTTGTCAATTCGAGTCGCGTATCTTTAAAAGTCTTACCATTATTCTCAGGTTGGATTCGTTTTCGAATCACCATATCCTTTGGGATTGTGCCCAAAAATCGTAGTTTTTCTAATTTTGGAGTTTTCAAATATTTTTCTGTTAATTCCATCGAAGATTCTTGTGAGAGAGAGCTCAGGATTTTATATTCCCTTGCTAGTTTAGAAGTTACCAAGTGACCAAGTTGAAGAATGTACCAGTTCGCAATCGTATCTACAGACGATATCCTGATTTATTCGAGGAGTAGAAAGGAGCACGAAGAGCATCTACGCCGAGTACTACAGATACTACGGGAGAAGCAGCTTTATGCTAACCTTTCCAAGTGTGAGTTTTGGCTTGAAGAGGTGAATTTTCTTGGACAAGTGATAACTAAGGACGAAAATTCAAGGTAGGAGCGGACCACACTCCGAAATGCAATGGGCGCGTGTGCACCTAAGGTGGGAGCTGGAAGAGAAGATGTGGGATATGTATCCAGAACTTTTTCTTGTCATGTATCTTGCCTGTAGTTTCGAGGACGAAACTATTTTTAGAGGGGGAGTATTGTAACACCTGTATTTTTACGATACGTTATTTAGCGCTATTGTAGTGTATTTTTGTCGTATTTATGCTATAATAAGCAATTTCTTGTTCTCTAATAAAGTGAATTAATTAAATCAAGATCAAATTAAATTTAAGAATTAATATTTTATATTAATTCATGGTTTGAATATCGTCGAAAAATTCTAACGAAGTTTCGTCGCGTTTCGAATCACCGGGTAGTTTTTATCCGCGAATAAAATTGTTAATAAATCCTGATTTTGATGAAAATCGAATCGTAACTTGTCGTGATTATTTTTGAGTTATTATTATTGTTTTTATTATTTATGATAATATTTTATCACGCGGTGAATTAATTTCACGGTAAATTAATTTTCGCGAATTAATCGGCGGAGAATTAATCGTTAACGCGGTTACTCGACGCCGTGTTTTTTTTAGTACCCTAAGACTCTAGGATTAGATGGTAATCATGAGAGATTAGATGGGTTAGATTAATGGAGGGGATTAGCATCTAGCTTTTTAGTGTCTAGGTGTCAAACTTTTAATGATTAATTTGATAGTTCTTAATTTTATGATCTTTTACACCTTCCTTCTTTTAAATCACCACCTTTAGATCATGACTCATGGTGCACTAGCATCCACTTAGGAGCACCCAAATTTCACTCAAAATCCCACCTTCCTTTCATTTCCTTCCCAGCATGATTATCCTCTCCTTTTTCATGGTCCATGATAGACCACCATTCACTTAAAACCATCCAATACTACCCAAAATCCTATTTTCTTCTTTTTGTCCAGCATCTGCGACCCCCAATCTCATTTCCACACTTCATTTTACTTCTTCTTCCTCCATTTTGAGAGAGAAACCATGAAAGCTTCCATGGAGCTCATTTCCTTCATCTTCCATGCATGAGTTCATCTTCAACCCTCAACCAAACTTGTTTCAAGCTTCATCTTCTACCCAATCATCTCTCCCAAGCCTTATAGGTGAGAAGAAAAATTAAATCCTTTCCCCACATTTTCAGCTCCTAGGCCGTGGGCCTCTTTAGTAGTGTAGGATAAGTTTTTCTTCTTCAATTCTTGTTTTAATGCTTTGTATGTTAATTGATCATGATCATGGAAGACATGAGCACAATTATCCCCAAATTTTTGAAAATCCTAGGGTGCATGACTCAAAGGGAAAGAGGGATTGTGTGATCTCCTTGTGAATCCTTCAAATTTGTTTGTGTTCCTTGCTTCTTAAACATTATTATTGCTATTGTAGTTGCCAAGTTTGATTTGAATCAAGGATTAGAAGTTTTTGGTTGAAACCCTTGTTCTTGAAGGTATTGAAAAATAGGATTGGGTCTTTGTTTGTAGAAATTAATTGATGAAGCATGTAATTAGTTGATGAATAATGTGTTTGGGTTGATATAATTGTTATTGGATTCGTTGGAAATGTATAAGTAAGAAAGTTAGTAAGTTATATGTAAAAACTTTGTTCTTGAGGACTTAAAAACCATATTGGAACTTGGATTAAGTAACTCTTGTGAAAACCCTTGATTCTTTACATTGGGGAAAAGTGGGTCTTTGTTGTTGAATCATGTATCTAAGTGTTAAGTAGTATGTTTTAGATAGTTAAATTGGTTATGGAATAGAGATGCATGAGTTAGCATAAGTGTAGTTTATGCTTTGTGCAAAATTGACGCTTGGAGGACTAAAATGGCATGTAGGACTTGATCAAGTGTTTCTAAAGTTTAGCATGATTATGACCATGAATGCAATGCTTTTGGAATTCTTGAAATTGGTTTGATTGAAGAAATTTTGGGGAAAAACCTATTCTTGAAGAGTTTAAAAATGGATTTTGGGAACTTAGTAATTTGGTATGAATTGTTGGCTTATGTGTTAATGGATATATGGCATGCTTGATGAATTTAATTGCTCTAAGAAGTGATGTTTGAATAAAAAAAAAAAAGGGATTTGGAAATTTGGTTCTTGAAATCTTGGAAATGGGTTTTAGAACATGTTTGATCTAAATTTCCTTATGTGCATAAATTGTTATATAAAGTTGTTGAGTCTTGTGAATGGTTTGGGAATGGTTGTTACTTTTAAAAAAAAAAGGTTTGTTAAGAAGTTGTGTGGAAAATCTTTTGGCTATGGTAGTTGTTAAATTTTGTTTGAATCAAAGAATTAGAATTTTGAGACCTCTAGGACATTGCGAACCCAAAACAGTCTTACTGAAGAAATTATGTCCTAAATCAGAAAATTAAATAATTTTCTGCACTTATTGGTAATAATTTTTACCCTAATAAAAATATGTTGATGAATATATGTATGTCAAGGACTTGCATAAAAAGTTTCTTAAGAAACGGAGTTCGTTTGATATGGTAGGAAAATTGTTATTTTAAATAGCGTAAAAATTGTCAAATTTTGCACCTTTTGAGTACATGTTGACTTTAATTTATTTTGGGAGCTTTGCCAATTGTCCCCTAAATTGGTGTGGTGGCCAAGAGCCCCATAGGTCGGGAGAAATTATGGTTGTGTTCTTTTAGCTTTATTAGTTGTGTTGAAGTGTGTTTAAGTTTTGCTAAGTTTATGGAAAGTGGTTAATTAGTTATGTTTTATGCTTAGAGTTTCAAGAAAAGGATTTTTTTGAAAGTTAGCATTTTCCTAAATTAAGTGTTATGTGTTATGTAGCTTTTCAAGAAAATGACTTTGGTTCAAAACCTTATTCTTTTCAAGTAGCTAATAACTTAAATGCTTGAATGAGTTTGGTTAGAAGAAAGGCTAAGTTTGAGTGCTTAAGTGTAGTCAGAATTTATAGATTGTGCTAAGTTGTTCATGGTGATAGGAATCGTGACTCCGGGGACCGAGCGAAGTGGACCCGAGGCTTGCGACATTGTGTTAGCGACTGTCTGTGGTAAGGGCGCTTCACATTTAATACCTTTCACAGTATGTTAGCGTAAGGGCAACTTTAGATATTACTAGGAATTTAAATTCAAGTATTTATGCGAAGAAGTCTGAGAACCTCAAGGTTCGAAGTGAGGGTCTTGTACCCCTTCGTTTTACTGCCTTGTGATATTATAATTATTTAGTGGGCTTGTCTGCAAGTGGTTGGCAGCTGTCCCCAACCCCCCACACTTGTTTGATTGCCTCTCTGCCAACTCCATTGAGTTGCAGAGGGATGAACTGAGTTGTTTGACTGTCGTTGTTTGCTGAGTTATGATTATTGAGATGAATGCTTATACAGCTGAACTGTTTGCACTATTTTGAGCTTGACATGAATATTATTTGATACGCGGTGAAATACTTATTCAAATTTGCTTCTTGAATTATCATATGCGTTGGTTGATTCATTGGGGTGGTTAAGGTGTTGTCGAAGTCGTTGGAGTCGTCGTGACGTTTTTGAACTTCAACCCGAATAACCAAGGATGATAGGGTCCCCTGAAGGTATGACTTAGGTGATAGGGTCCCCAAAGCTATGGCCGGTGTTCGGAACCGAACCACCTAGGGTGATAGGGTCCCCTAAAGCTACGGCTTGGGTGATAGGGTCCCCAAAGCTACGGCGGGTGTTCGACTGCTTAGTTCACTGTCGTGTTGTTTTTTTAACTCGACCTAAATAACCAAGGGTGATAGGGTCCCCTAAAGCTACGGTTTGGGTGATAGGGTCCCCAAAGCTACGGCTGGTATTCAACAGCTTGTTCGGCGTTATTTCCGAAATTGTAAAGTGTGATGGGAAAGTGTCGTGAGTTGCATTATGGGGTATTTGTGTACCTTGTTATCTCTTGTTCTATAGTAGCGTGTAGTTGCAATTGCAGGCATTGATGTAGTCTTACTGAATGGTGTGTTCTGTTATGCTGCGTTACGTTATATTATGCTATTTTTGGATTATCTGGTGTATTTTAAGAAGTTGACCCTTGCCCGTGGTTCCTTCAATTGATGATGGTAACCCAGACGATGACAGACGTGGTGGAGATTCCGGCGATGATGTTATTGTCGGAGATGGCCTTTGACTTCTCGAGCATGGAGATTCCCTCGGCTTGGAGTTAAGCCCCACTCCCGACCGGGATATATATATATATATATATATATATATATATATATATATATATATATATATAGGAGGCGTGTTAGAGACCTTCACGTGAGTGGATTAACAAGGATGCAGACGACTTGATGCAGAAGACTGAGGAGGACCCGTCAGAAGATTTGAGTAGTGATGTGCAGTGGTTGATTGATGACATCTGTTTACCTTGTATATAGTTTTGGTTTGTGACCAGTTTGTCTGTTTTGCTAGACCTTTGTGGTAGCTGTTGTTTTGGTGTCCAGGTTTTTACTTTTGGAGCAGCCCCCTGCGTGGGTAACTGCCGAGAGTACCTCAGAAGTATGATTACTCGTGTTAGGGCCTTCATACTTTAGGTGTATTCCTATTTATGCATATTTATTTACTATTTCTATATGTGAAATTCTTCAACTGGCAATCTTTTGGAAGTTGTGTATATGTATTTGTGTTCAGTTGTAATGGTCCTTTTACATTTAGAATTCCATCATGTTTCAAAAACGCTGTTGATACTCTGACTGTGTTTTGCAAAAGGCCTTTGTTTATAAAAAGAAAAAAAAATTTACCGCATTTTCCAAAAGACACGAGAGTATTATTTTGAAAACTTCCTTGCATTTAGAGTTTGTTCTAGTTTAGTAGCGCTCCGGAAACGGGTCGTTACATTATTCCATTTCCTAAGTGATTAAGGAAAAATTATTTTAAATTATTATTCTTGATTAATGTCAAATTGATTAAGTAATTCCCTGATTAGAGTCGGGGGGTTACATTATGGTATCAGAGCAGTTCGATCTTATCGGACTGTGAGTTATGTGTCTAGAAGTGATCTGGTTTAGGAAAGTGTCGGTTGTGACTGTGAATCCAAATTTTCTAAGTTCTTTCGGTGAATTATTGAGGTAGGCCACCTCAAGGATTCGTTTAAAGAATGCAGAGAATGAAAGATGAGCAGATGTTAGCATAGTTGTTTTCTCGATTTATGAAATTCTTTAATATAGGTAAATACTCATACATAGAGGTATATACATATATGTAACCGTTAGGAGAAGGAAACGAAAATCATGTCGTTCGTCTGAATGGAGACTTCCGGGTTCCTTCCCCAAAATTATAACCCATATATGGTTAGCCCTAATATGCTATTTGTTGATTGAACTCAGTGATGAATGTGCTAGAACTTTGTCATTGTTGTTTGGCTTAAGTTTATGTGTGTGGACGATTCATGTGCGATGCCTTGTTCGTTCCTTATTGTATTGTACTGATATTTGTGCGTCCTTGGGAAAGGATTTGGTAAATGCCTGCAAATTTGAATACTCTATGTTATGTTTGATTGTTGAACTTTCTTTTTATAGTATAAGAGTTTAAGTTTTGAAAATACAAAGTTAGAAAGTCATTGCGATATTTGTGATTTCACAAACGCGAATGAATTTCTTTCACTTTGGATTTTTCCATTGGTTGTTTCCATTCCTTGCACGAACTGATTTTATGCTTGTTTGTGGATTGGAAACGAGAAGTGTCAGCATAATAATTGTTATGATACTTGATTTTGTAGTGCTGGATTTAAATGATGTTAAGCTTAAGTGTAGGTAAGTGACCTCTACTTGCATGAGTGATTATCTCGATGGTTATGTTATGATTAGAACAAAAGTGATAAATAGATGCATGTTTGAATGTTTTCTATCTTGCTTTTATATTTGTACATGATTTGGCTATGGTTATGTGGTTCTTTGAAGAAAATGTTTTGTGACCCTTAATCAAGTTCATGATTATGGTTTGAAGGAAATTAAGCTTGATCCTCACCATTTCACATTGGAATGTTTTATTTGGGGCCCTAGTTGCATTGAAATAAGTTGACGAATATTGTTCGTTTGCTAGATGAATTTTGAATGAGTTTTGTGGATTTAAACCACCTAATTATTTAAAATTCAGAAGTTCAGTATGTTGATCTTTCATTCACAATGTTGGTCCTTAATTCCTAAGCCTTAGTATTATTTTCTTGGTTTGGAAAATATGAGATTTGGTCATTATTGATATATTCGATGATTTTGTAATGTACTGAAGTATGATTTGTTGTGTATTTAATATGTCTTAAGTTACTCTTAATCTTGTATATAAGTTGAATACTTAATTTTTTAGTGTTCTAAACCTTATGAGATGAAGCTTGGTTATGTGGTACTTCTGAAGCAGGAAAATGCGAAGGTCACTTTGGATATATTGAGTCTAGTGTGGCCTAGCACTCATTATCAATTCTTTGTTGTGACTCTTTAGTTTAATGACAATAAGGGTTGATAAGTGAGGGTTCTTAGCGGTGTGGTTTTAGTCAATTGGGATGGGCATTTATGATCGATTAGGTTTCCAACTCTTGTTAATCAATCAAGTTTGTTTGGCCTAACCATTATGAATGGATCCTATATTGATTGAGAACCTCGAAGCCTTCTAAAAGGACTGATAGGACTTTTGATTCGGGTTACCTTAGTGTTTCTTGAAATAAAAAGGGATGTTGATAGGCCAGATTTTCTAACGCCTAAGTTATAATAGGGAAACCTCAATGGAGATTAAGACCTAGTGAGGTAGAAAGAAACCCTAAGTCTTTTAGGTGTAGTGACCTTAGTGGTATTACTAGCCTAAGGAAGAGTAATAGACTATAGTCTTTAGACTATAAGAGTTTTAAGCGTACTAAACCAGTGGAAACCCAAAGTTATTAATGTCTGTATTAGATTCAATTGACCAGTGCATGAAGTGATTTCGCTTGACCAATTACAAACTCTGTTTTAACCGAATAAGAATCTTATTTGGAAGGAGGCCTAGTCTGTGATCGATTAATGGAATCACCAAATTCTCCGGACAGTTGGATCAATTGTAGAGGTTAATTCCTTTCCGGATTTTCAATGATTTAGAATCGGCATTCTAAGTAATTTCACCAAGGAACTAGTGGAGGTGAAGGTTGTTCATCAGACCGTTTTGCTTCGAGCTACGGCGATATGGATCCCCTGTCACAAGTAAAGGTGTTTGTGCAGAGCGGTGTACCACTGCTATAGCATGATATGCCCCAATTGTTACAAAGGATCCCTGGTTCAAGAATGATTGCACCCTAAGGGAATAGCACGTGCAAGCAATGTATTCACAACTTGTATTCCTAGTTAAAGTAAAAATTGGACACTAGAGGAATATGAGGAGTGAATTAGATTGCATGAACTTGCATATCTCTTTGCGTATTCGATATCTAATTGTGTATATCTCCAATACTATTGATTGCATATTTGAGATAAAGGTATTCTATTCGTTACTAAGTATAATTAGTAATAGGCGTACTAATCCTCGAGAATGATAAGGGTAACCTTAGATAGTCTTAAGTTAAGTAATAAAAGCTTACTCACTTAGAGTGGCATAGGATTGAAGTTCTCAACGTAAGCATAGAGAACAAATTCTACAGAAGATAAGGTATGAAGGTTGGTCAAATTTTGGGGACAAAATTGTTAAAAAGTTGGGGAGTAACGTAACACCCCAAATTCTAAAGCTTAGTAATTATAAATACTAAGTGAATACGGGGATTTAATCCTTAATGATTAAAGAGGTTAATCACTTTTAATCTAGTGTATTGGCGTTAAGTTGAAACTTAGGGGTAAAATAATAATTTTACCCAATAATTACGGAAATATGGGACCACTTATTCATTAGCGGTATTTAATTAAATAATTTATCGAAAGTTCCTTTAGGGGCCAAAGAGTAAATTATAGAATTAAATATGGGGTTTAATGGTTAATTTTTATTAAAACCACACTTTACCCCATGGTGCACCACACTTGCCTTTGTTCCACCTCAGTACCCCCATTCTCTCATTTTACTCCCTCCTGCGTGAACTTCACGCTGAAAAAGAAATAAAAGAAAACAGAGAAAGGGAAAGAAAGAAAAGAACGAAAAGAAAAAGGGAGAAGAAGAGGAAGGGAACTCGATGGAGGAGAATAGGGGGAAGGGCGAACCATGCCAGCCAGGACGCGGCGGCGCACTCAGTGGTGCGCCGGTGAGAGGGTGGCTGCGCGAGAGAGAGAGAACCGAGAGCTGAGAGAGAAAGAGATAGAGAGATACAGGGAGAGAGATTGAGCTCAAAAATGGGAAGAGGAAGATTCAACCTTCCATTGATGGTAGGATGAAGATGAAGAAGATGGATTTGAAGAGGAAGCTTCATTTTAAGCTTCAATGGAGGAAGAAATCAAAGGTTTCAAATTGGGGGTTTTCACCCCAAAGCATTTGGGAGCTTAAAGGTAACATAGATTCCCCTCTGAAACTCCCAATTAGGGTGTGCTAGGAATTATTGTCTAATCCTAGAAGTAGATAGTTATTGGGTAGACTATTATGATTTTGTATGGGGTTTTGACTGAAATAGGGTTGGATTCTGTCCCCAATCCCCCTAAATCAATGTATGATGTTTGTTCGATTGTGAGTTCCACTGAGCTCCAATTGGAAGAAATTGTTATCGCTATGAATGGGTTGAATCTCAATGTATCATTTGGGAGTTCTTCCTCTATGTGTTGGGTAGCCACAAGACCCTCAAATATGTTCTCATTTCCTTTTATCATTTGGAATGATCTATGTTTTCTTAAGTTCTTTGAGAATATGGTTTGGAAATGTATGTGTTTGGTGTGTTGTTTGTAACGACCCGTTTCTGGACCGCTACGAAACTAGAAATAAACCTATATGCGACGCGTTTTTAAAACGGTACTCTTGTGTCTTTCAGAAAATGCGGTATATATTTTTTTTAAAAACAATAGTGCCCGCAAAGCACACATAGAGTACTTACAGCGTTTCGAAACATGGTGCAACTAGGACACAAGTTACGTACTGGAAATACATACATGCATAAACATATACAATCAACATACACAGTACGTACAAAATAAAACAGAGTAGTAATGTAAGAGAAAATACACCTAAGATTTGAATATCCTCGAGGGAGTGATCATACCAGGGGGCTGCTCCAAAAGTAGAACCACCAGTCTACCCTGCATCAGTAAAACACAACTAGCCCAACTGGTCCCCTACAAACTGTACACAAAAGACATATACTACAATCATCCCAAAATGACACAAACAGGCAAACAGTCAACACGCAATCAAGACAAATAAAAGTCGTTGCCCGAATCCTCAAAGGGGCCCTCCTCAACATCGTCCACCAACTGGTCTTCCACATCCTTGGCATCGCCTGGGTAACCATCATGGATTAAAGGTACCACGGGAAAGGGTCAACTTCTCAACGAATCAAGATATAAAAATTCATAAAGCAATAAGCAAACAACATTGTATACAGTTCATAAGGTTCAACTCAAAACTCTCGCTCAAGACTCTACTCACGACTCATTTTCTCTTGACTCGACAATTTTTCCAGAAAGCAGACGCCAATCCATCTACTGAATACCAGTCGTAGCTTTGGGATCCTCGCTCTCCCTAGGACATTCAGCTCCGGTTCCTTAACGCTGCGACGCCTAGCTAATCCACCATGAACGAAGGGGACCTAGCACTCTCAGTTGTCCGGCTCACAGCTCAAAAACTTCTCGACGACTCGACTAAGCTCTCAGACTTGATGAAACAATTCGCCGCATACGATATTCAAAGGGCAATTCGCATAATTACAGTGAAATGCAATTCAACAAACATAAGTAGCATAAGCAGTTCACATTGTGAAACACAATTCAATACATAAGCAATTCACGGCAGTTATTCAATCACATATTAAATAAATGCATAACTCAACAACATCATCATTCACATCATGGAATCTATCCCTCTGCAACTCGATGGAGTTGACAGAGAGGTACAACAAGTGTGGGGGGTTGGGGTCAGGAGACCAACCACAATATTGTTCACCCACGAACGACTCGGAATATAAGCGACCGCACTACAATAATCACGAAGGGGTTCGGAAACCTTAACTTCGAACCCGGAGAGTTCTCAGACTTCTTCGCATTTAAAACTTGACCTTACACAAGGACATACAAAAATAAAAGCCTACAAATATCTAGAAGTGCCCTTACCACAAGTTATCGCTAACGTAGCTCCGAAGTCCTCAGGTCCGCGTCGCTCGGTCTCCGGTATTACGATTCCTATCACCACGAACAACTTAGCACATTCTATAAATTCTAAACTAACTTAAGCTCTCAAGCTTAACCCTTTTCTAACCAACAATCCACTCAAGCATTTAAATCATCAACTACTTGAAAAGAAATAAGCTTTAAAACCAAAAAACTTCTTGAAAATTAACTTATAACAATTTAGAAATCTTAACTTACTTGAAAAGTAAAGTTTTTGAAACTAAAAATCTTTCTTGAACCTCAAAGCAAGATCATGCAAATAACCATTTTCATAAATTTCAAGGTCTAAACACATATTCATACAAGCATTTATACAAGTTAACAAACCAAAATTCCCTTTCCAATTCCTCCTATGGCCTCACGGCCTCAACCTCTTTTTCTTTCAAAAAAATTTGCAAAACTCCTTTTCATAACTACAACAATTCCAAGTCATTTTCAAATACACTTCAAGTATCAAAACATCAAGACAACATCAAACATAACTTAAGCACATTTTGAAACTTAATCAAGCATCAAAGAAATCATCTTCACAATACCAATAACAAGAATTTTTCCACAACTTCTTCGGCCTAAATCATTTCACCAAATCAATTACAATACAAGACCAATTTTCAACTAAGTGTTAAACTATTTTCAAAACCTTTCAAGAGTAAGTTTTTCAAAGAATCCCTCCAATTCTTATTCAAAACACTTTGAATCATGTTCATGGCAAAGCTAAAAATCTAAGAGCAACCTAATCATGCTTCACATGCCAATCTAGTCCCTCAAGCTTCAAGTTTTGTACAAAACATAAGCTAATTCCTATACTAAATCATGCATCACTACTTCACTAGCAATTAAACCATATAAAACATTTAATCCAACATCTCAATACATGATTCAACACCATAAACCCACTTTTCCTATAGTTCAAGAATAGGCAAAACCCACAAATAACAAGTTTCACATGCTCATCAAAAACTATAACTCTATCTAGCATCATACAACTTCCAAAAGCTGACATAAACCACTAGTTGGTTGTTTCAAAAGGATCACACCATTTTCCCCCTTTTCTACTCTTAGGGTTTTTGCCCTAGAGCTCAAGGAAGGAATTGAGGGTATCTCATCTCCTTTTGATTATCAACAACTAACAAACAACACATAACAACAAGAAATCAAGACTAGGAACAAGAAAAATTAAAACTACACAAAGGGGAGGGGGCGCGGTTTGCTACAGTAAAAGAGGAGGGAAAAACTGATTTTCTCCTTACTTAGATGAGAAGAATGAAGAAGAACTAGGTAGAGGTGAAGGTTTGGAGCAACTTTGATGAAGGTTGCAAGTTGAAAATATCAAAGATGTGGAAGGAAATCACCATGGAAGCTCTTGGAACCTTGGAGCTCTTCAAGAGAAAGAAAAGAAGAAGATGAGGGTTGGAGAGGGTGAGGGTGGCGTGAATGAGGCTGATTTGGGGGGGGGTTCCCTTTCTTTTATTCACTTAAAATCAATTAAAACAATAGTTAATAATAATTAAAATAAGTAAAAGAATTTTTTTTTGAAATAAATCACACACTTTGTGACACCTATCACCTTTAAGAGATGCTAATCACATCATCTAATCCTACCCATCTAATCTCACATCTCTCATGATTACCCACTAATTCTAGAGTCTAGGGATTGTTAAAACACGGCGTCAAAAAACCCGTGTTACCGATAAACTCGCGAAAATTAATTTAACGAGAAATTAATTCATCGCGTGATAATATTTAATTATAAATAATAAAAATCATGTAAAACACTCAAAAATAGTCTTAACAAGTTACGTTTCGATTTTCATCGAAATCGGAGTTCGTTTAGAATTTTATCTGTGGTGAAATTGCCCGGCGATTCGAAACGCTACGAAATTTCGTTAGAATTTTTCGACGATATTCAAACGTGAATTAATATAAAATATTAACTCTCAAATATAATTTGATCTTGATTTAATTAATACACTTACTTAGAGGACAAGAAATTGCTTATTATAGCATAAATACGACAAAATACACTAAATAGCGCAAACTAACGCATCGTAAAAAAATTACGAGTGTTACAATACTCCCCTCTAAAAATTGTTTCGTCCTCGAAACTGCAGGTAAGATACGTACCAATAAAAAGTTCTGGATACTAGTTCTTCATCTTCTCCTCCAGCTCCCATGTAGCATCTCCGGTCTTCTGGTCCCATACAACCTTGACCAGTTGAATCTCCTTGTTCCTTAACTGCTTAGTCTTTCGGTCTACAATCTTTGCAGGTGACGTTTCAAAAGACAGGTCGTCCTTCAGTTGAATCATATCTGGTTCGATAACATGAGAAGGGTCGGAAACATATTTCCGTAACTGCGAGACGTGAAAGACTTCATGGATATTCGACAAGAAAGGTGGCAAGGCAATTTGATAGGCCACTGGACCAATACGACGAAGAATCTGGTAGGGTCCAATGAATTTAGGAGTAAGTTTCTTGGATTTGATCGCTCGACCAACTCCAGTAATAGGGGTAACTCAGAGAAATACATGCTCTCCTTCTTCAAACTCCAGCGGTCGGCGTCCCTGGTCTGCGTAGCTCTTCTGTCGACTCTGAGACGTCCGCATCCTATCTCTGATCAATCGGATCTTCTTAGTAGTCTTCTGGATCATGTCTAGTCCCACGACAGAACTCTCGCTATTCTGGTACCAACAAAGAGGCGTCTGACACTTACGTCCATACAACGCTTCATACGGTGCCATACCGATACTCACGTGGAAACTGTTGTTATAGGTGAACTCCACTAGCGGTAAGACATCGTCCCAACCCCCTCTGTGATCCAATGTGCACGCTCGTAATAAATCTTCCAGTGATTGAATCGTTCTCTCGGTCTGACCGTCGGTCTGGGGGTGATATGCTGAGCTAAGTTTGAGTTTGGTTCCCATTGCTTCTTGTAGTTCCCTCCAAAAGTGAGATGTGAACTTCGGGTCTCGATCGGAAACGATAGAAGAAGGTACACCATGTAGACGCACAACCTCTGCGATGTAGATCTCTGTCAGCTTCTCTACGTTGTATGTCGATCTCACTGGCAAGAAATGTGCCGATTTAGTCAATCGGTCGACGATCACCCAAATCGAGTCATGCCTCTTTTGCGTTCTTGGCAATCCCACGACGAAATCCATAGAAATGCTATCCCACTTCCACACTGGTACGTCGAGCGGTTGTAGCATCCCTGCTGGTCGTTGATGTTCTACCTTCGCTTTTTGACAAGTTAGACAGGAAGCCACATACTCTGCCACTTGCTTCTTTATGCCAGGCCACCAAAAATGCTTCTTCAAGTCCTGATACATCTTCGTAACCCCCGGATGAATACTCAAACCACTCTTGTGTGCCTCGTCGAGAATCAACTTCCTCAGCTCAACTACGTTGGGTACACAAACACGTCCATCGCATCTCAAGATGTTGTCTGCTCCAACCTTGAACTCTGTTGCTTTTCCTCGCGCTATAAGCTCAACCTTCTCTTGAAGTAGCTTGTCATGAGTCTGCTGTTCCTTAATCTCCTCCAATAATCTGCTAGAGATGGTGAGCATTCCAAACTTCAGCTTTCCTGGTGACACTTCCACTCTCAACTGCAAGTCTCGAAACTTCTCTAGCATCTCCAACTCCTTGATCATCGTTGTTGAAAAATAAAACGCTTTTCCTGCTTAGTGCATCAGCTACCACGTTCGCCTTCCATGGATGGTATTCCAAAGTAAAGTCATAGTCCTTCAAAAATTTTGTCCATCTTCGTTGTCGCATATTGAGCTCCTTCTGATCGAATAAGTACCTCAAGCTCTTGTGGTCGCTGTATACGGTGAATGTGCTCCCATAGAGGTAGTGCCTCCAAATCTTTCATGCAAAAACCACTGCAGCAAGCTCCAAATCGTGCGTAGGGTAATTCCTCTCGTGAATCTTGAGCTGTCTCGAAGCATAAGCCACAACTTTCCGATGTTGCATCAGCACGCATCCTAATCCTTGGTGTGACGCATCGCAATAAACCTCGTAAGGTTCTTCTGGTTGGGCCAGAATCAACACAGGTGTTGTTGTCAAAAGCTCCTTCAGTCTCAAAAAATTGGATTCATACTCTTCAGTCCAAGCAAACGGTTGATCCTTCCTTGTAAGTCGTGTGAGTGGTGTGATAATCTTCGAAAAACCTTCGATAAATCTTCGGTAATAGCATGCTAAGCCCACGAAGCTTCTGATATCTGTCACAGTCTTCGGCTGTTCCCATGCTAACACAGCTTCTATCTTAGCTGGATCCATAGCTATTCCATCTCTAGTTATCACATGTCCGAGAAAGTTCACCTCTTCAAGCCAGAATTCACACTTAGAAATGTTAGCATAAAACTGCTTTTCTCGGAGTATTTACAGTACTCGACGTAGATGCTCTTCGTGCTCCTCTCTACCCCTCGAGTAAATCAAAATGCCGTCGATGAACACTACCACAAACTGATCCAAGAATGGGTGAAAGATCTTGTTCATGTAGTCCATAAACACTGCTGGTGCGTTCGTCACTCCAAATAGCATCACTAAGTACTCGTAGTGGCCGTATCTTGTCCTGAAAGCGGTCTTGGGAATATCCTCTTCCTTCACACGAATCTGATGATAACCTGACTTCAAGTCAATCTTGGAAAATATCGCAGCTCCTCGTAGTTGGTCCATCAAATCATCGATACGCGGTAACGGATACCGATTCTTGATAGTAACCTTGTTGAGTTGGCGATAATCCACGCACAATCTTGATCGTCCATCCTTCTTCTTCACTAGCAACACTGGGGCTCCCCATGGCGACACACTTGGTCGTATGAACTGCTTCGACTCCAAGTGCTCAATTTGAGACTTCAACTCTTTCATCTCGACTGGTGACATTCGATAGGGCACTATCGAAATTGGTCCTGTTCCTGGAAGCAAAACTATGGAAAATTCGATTTCCCTTGCCGGCGGTAATCCCGGCACACCTTCTGGAAAAACATCGAAAAAGTCACAAACCACAGGAACATTCTTCAACTCGAGCTCCTGAGAAACTTCTGAACTAGCTAAGTACATGTATTCCTGAGTTCCCTCTTTCAATGAAACACCAATGTGATTAACAGATAGGTGGTTGGAAATTCCGAGGTCAGGAAAAACCATGGTTTTTCGGGCACAGTCCAAAAGGACATGGTGGTGAGACAACCAATCCATCCTGAGAATGACATCTAGACCCTTAAGTGGTAAACAGACTAAATTAACCACAAATTTTCTACCCTAAATGACCACTACACAATTAAGGCATGCAGTGTTGGTAACCAAGGTTTTAGCAGCTGGGGTAGTAACTACTAGTTTGAATGGTAAAGCAGTCACAGTCAACTTTAAACGGTCTACGCAATTTGAGGAAATAAAGGAATGAGTTGCACCTGAATCAAAAAGAACGGTTAGGGATTTACCCTCAATCTCACAATCTCTTTGGATGAGGTCATCAGTCTGCTCTGTTTCTTCTCCACTCATGCAGAAGACTCTGCCTGTAGCCATTGGGCATTTCCCTTTAGCATTTGCTGCGTGCATTGCCGGTTCAGCCTTAGGTGTCGGGCAATCCTTGGCGAAGTGCCCCGGCTTCTTGTAGTTGAAGCACACATCTTCTTTCTGGATACAGTTGCTTGCATAGTGCCCTGGCCTTCCACAACGATAACAGGTCACATCGGTACCAATCTGACTTCCGCTCCTTGCGTTCTAGGCCACCGGGCGATACTGTCCCCTGCTGTTGTTCCCTTGGGGTCGGTTGTAGGGCTTAGTCTGCTGCTTTCCCTTTTGTGCAAACCTCTGTCCCGTGCTCTGAGGTCTCATCGGTCCACCTGGGCCAGTCTTCTTCTTGTGGCTCCTCACTCCTTCTACCTCAACACAACAATCGATCAACTCTTGGAGATTCATGATCCTTAGTGACACCACTGACTTTTGAATATCAAACCTTAAACCTCTCTGAAATCTCTCACTCAGCCAACCTTGGTCAGTTCGGTCGCGGAATAGACTGAAGTACCTAGCAAGTGATTCAAACTTCGCAGCATATTCTGACACCGTCATGCTGCCTTGCTGTAGTCGAAGAAACTCCTGCTCTTTCTCCGCTCGTGCTGTGTCAGGAAAATACTTGTCCAAGAATCTTCTGCGAAAAACCTCCCAGGTTATCTCACGATGCTCCACGGTTAATGCTTGCTTCACACCCTTCCACCAATACTCAGCATCCCCTAGCAACAAGTAGGTGGCGTAGTCTACCTTCACATTTTTTGGGCAATGAAGTGCCTCGAAGATCTTCTCGATCTCTTGCATCCATAAGTCATCTTTGTCCTGGTTTGGCTCACCATAGAACTTCGGTGGGTCGTGCTTCTGAAAGTCTGCCAATCCTCTCGCTTCAGCATTTCGCTCAGCTCTCTGCTGTTGCTGCAAGTTCTGCTGGGTCAAAGCCGCCGTCTACTGGGCCATCGCATTAGACTGTTGGGTTGCATCAGCCGATTGCTGGGCCATGGCCGCCGCCATTTCTGTCATAGCCTGAATCGCTCGTTCCATGTTGGAGTTATCTGATCCTGCTGTGGGGTCTCTGCGAGGTGGCATTAGATTTTGAAAAATCCAAAACCTGCTAGAAACTCACAAACAAGTGATGTGTTAACACACATTGCTTCAATCAAGAAACAATTCAAACAATTATCAGACAAACTGCTTCACTCAGCAAATAATAACAATACAACACAACTAATCACACAACAAACACAACTCGACACGGTGACCAGTTTC
Source organism: Calophaca sinica (assembly GCA_037113605.1). Taxonomy (NCBI): domain Eukaryota; kingdom Viridiplantae; phylum Streptophyta; class Magnoliopsida; order Fabales; family Fabaceae; genus Calophaca; species Calophaca sinica. The sequence goes on along the minus strand of CM073733.1, from coordinate 68,408,214 downwards.
AAATTTCCTATCCACAGTCCGGTTAGAACCCAATTGCTCTGATACCACCATTGTAACGACCCGTTTCCGGACTGCTACTAAACTAAAACTAAACCTGTATGCAATGGATTTTTAAAAACGGTACTCTTGTGTCCCTCAGAAAATGCGGTATTTTTTTTTAAAACAATAGTGCCCGCAAAGCACACACAGAGTACTTACAGCGTTTCGAAACATGGTGCAACTAGGACATAAGTTACGTACTGGAAATACTTACACGCATAAACATATACAATCAACATACACAATACGTACGAAATAAAACAGAGTAGTAATGTATAAGGGAATACACCTATGATATGAATACCCTCGTGAGAGTGATCATACCTTGGGGGTACTCCCGACAGACACCCACGTAGGGGGGCTGCTCCAAAAGTAGAACCACCAGTCTACCCTGCATCAGCAAAATATCACTAGCCCGACTGGTCACCGACTAACTGTACACAAAAGATATATACTACAGTCATCCCAAAAAGAAACATAACAACAGTCAGATAACACAGCATCTACAAATCACTACCCAGATCCTCCGATGGATCCTCCTCCTCCTCGTCCTCCATCGGATCCTCGCTTGTCAAATCGATGAAAGGCGCCGCGAATCGTACGCCCTCCGCACGCCACTCAGACGCATCGCCCCGCAGTCATCATCATCAGGCCGTGCACCTAGACAATCTGCCTCTCCGCACACCGCGCAAACAGGGGGTGAATCCACTGGTAGGGTGGGGATCCTAACAACAGAAGGAGAACCCGGTCCTACTGAAAAACTCTGAACAGCAGCTGCCCTCGAGGTAGATGCTCCTGCAGATCCTCGTCTAATCACGTTCTTACGAGCAGTCCATCTCACTCTCGGTCCTCGACCATGTCCTCATGACAAAATCCTGGAAACAGTAGCTCTAGGAATCTCAATCGGTCCCTCTGGAGACAACGAAGAGGCCGGCATAGCTCCCTCACACTGGATAGTCCTCCAAGCATCAACCACCTGCATAGTCCGTATAGGGAAACTCACTGTACGTCGCGACACCTCCTGTCTCACAGCAACACCGTCCTCTCTGAAAGTCTGTACAATATCCCCTGTATATACAACACGGCGAGAGATGGGGTCAAACTCCATCGCCGCGGGCTGCTCGATGTCGGGGAAATCAAAGATGATCTCCGGCGACGTCCGCATCGCCGGAATCAGTATGCTCTTCGCCATCACCTGGGTAGCCATCATGAATCGAAGGTACCATGGGAAAGGGTCAACTTCTCAACAAATCAAGATATAACAATTCATAAAGCAATAAGCAAACAACATTGTATACATTTCACAAGGCTCAACTCAAATTCTCGCTCAAGACTCGGCTCACGACTCATTTTCTCTCGACTCGACAATTTTTCCGGAAAGCAGACGCCGATCCATCCACTGACTACCAGTCGTAGCTTTGGGATCTTCACTCTCCCTAGGACATTCAGCTCCGGTTCCTTAACGCTACGACGCCTAGCTAATCCACCATGAACGAAGGGGACCTAGCACCCTCAGTTGTCCGGCTCACAGCTCAAAAACGTCTCGACGACTCGACAAAGCTCTCAGACTCAATGAACAATTCCCCGCATACGAAATTCAAAGAGCAATTCGTATAATCATTCGACCGCATATCAAATAAATTATAGCAAGCTTATTAAGTGAAACACAATTCAACAAATATAAGCAGCATAAACAGTTCGCATTGTGAAACACAATTCAATACATAAGCAATTCACGGCAGTTATTCAATCACATTTTAAATAAGTGCATAACTCAACAACATCGACAATCACATCATGGAATCCATCCCTCTGTAACTTGATGGAGTTGACAGAGAGGTACAACAAGTGTGGGGGTTTGGGGACAGCTGCCAACCGCTTACAGACAAGCCCACTAAATAATCAGTATATCATAAAAAATAAAACGAAGGGGTACAAGACCCTCACTTCGAACACTGAGGTTCTCAGACTTCTTCGCTTAAATACTTGAAATTAAATTCCTATCATATCTAAAAGTTACCGTTACCAAGTTTGCTCACTAGCGTATTTCCGCTTGCTTCGAATCCTTGTCGCATGGTCTCGAAATTAGCAATTCCTATTACACAAGGAAACTTAGTACACTACTATAACTATACTCCACATCCTTAGGTCCTCAAAGCCTATCCCTTTCTTACGCAAACAAACACACTTAGCATTTTTATTCACCAAACTTTTGAAAGAATAAGGTTTTGGACACCAAAATCATTTTCCATTTATCAAAGGTTCTAAAGCATACTTATTCAAACCTTTTAAGTAAGTTCACCAACAAAATTCTTTTGCTCTTTACACCTCCTAGGCTCTCGGCCACACCCTCCTTCCTTCTTAAAAAAATTTGCAAAACTTCTTTCAAACTATCAACCATTTCTAAATCATTCAATTACATTCCAAGATACCAAAACATCAAGTCACTCGCCAAAATATAGTTTCAACACATTTTAAAACATGTTCTAAAATCATTTCCCAAAACTTCAAGAATTAGGTTTTCAAGAAAAACTTCAAATTCCCATTTGTTTCAAGCCATTTTAATCAAGCCAATTTCAATGCAACTAACTACAAATCAATTACTTACACTCCAAGACATCAAGTATCAAGTAGCAACTTGGTACACTTAGGAAAATTCATATCAAACATCAACCTATTTCCTTAATACTCAAAGTCAAAAGATTTTCAAAACATTTCACATTCATCTCTTTATTTCAAATCCTTTCATCAAATAATTTTCAATACCAAAACACACACCAATAACAATTAAAATAAAGTTACAAAACACAATTTTTCTCCTCCAATTCTTTCCTTAGGCCTCTCGACCACCACATAGTTTTTTCCCAAAAATCTTTCAGTTTCCACAAAATTAATAACAACACTACCATTGATTCATTTTAATACTTAAATCCAAAACAATTAAACTATGATCATGGCATCATTAACACTTGAAAAATAAACCTAAATCAATTTCCAGCATGCTCTTTTAGTCCCTCATATAAATTCTTTCACATTTTACCCACTTGTTCTCATTTTTAATCACATGCATCAAGTCTAAACATCATTAAACTCTTTAACACATATATTCTAACTTTACAATAGAAAGTCCAGCCACCAATTATCACTTTAAAGGCTTCAATTTCATTATTAACAACCTAATCATGCTTCTAATTAAAAACTATCAACAATAACAACAACACCAACACAAAAACATGCCATTTAAGCCATAAAATGAGACATGCATCAAAAGAAACCATCACTACTCCCTGCTACTAAGTCACGACCTAAAGGGGCTGTTCAAGGGTTCCAATAATTCATCAACCTTTCCCAATCACAACCCAACATAGTCTAGACCTTAAATAAGCTAAAAAGGAAGACAAGCAAGCAAAAATCACTACCTATACTCCTCCTTGAGCTCGCGGCCAAGGGGCTGTTGAAGGGGAAAGAAATTGCTCCTCCTCTTGCTTCCTTGATGATGATGATGATGGTGATGAAGAGAAGTAGAAATAGCTCTCAAAAAGAAGAATGGAGCAAGAACTTCAAGCTCAAGGTGAAGCTTCCATGGAGGTCATGGAGAACTTCTTTTGAAATGAAGAAGATGATGGAGGTAGAGAGAGAAATTTTCGTGAGTTATGGGCTGATGGGGGTGGGGTTAGGTTTATATACTCTCTTACCAAAAGTTCTAGCTAATTGGAATTAAGCAAAAATACTACTAATTAGTAAAAACAAGTCACACAAATGTGACACCACTCATAAGGTCAACTATTAGTCCCATCAGCTATTCTACCCATTTAATCTCTCATCAATCATTTATGTGATCTATATCTAGGATCACTAAGACGCCAAAGATCATATTAAACAATAATAGTAATAATAACAGTGTTGCCTGCAACAATCCCGGAATCTCATCTCTTATTTCCCAAAGGACTTAAGAGGGTCGCGTTGACGAAGGTCAACCAATCCTTTGGTCTCTGCAGCTTGCTTTTCTCACTGCTATCCAAGCAGTTCACATTGGTTCTCCATAGTAGTCCATTGAGCAATAGCAACCACTGTCCCTGCTACATCTTGGCTATTTGGATCCTCGGATCCATCTTTCGAATTATCAGTTCCAACAGGAAGAATTACTCGTTTCTGAAATACTGGATTCCCACAAGGTCTTACAACCTAGTCAGAACCCAACAACAATTTTTGTGTCTCAGGACACATTGTTTCAATTAAGAACAATTTCAAACAATTACAAGTAGAGTTACTCCACTTGAGGAACAAGCACACAAGCATAGTTTGACTCACAATTAAAATGCATTTAGACTCCTAACAATCTATTCTCTAAACGACCCGGCACTTGACCAGCTATAGTTTTCCAACTCACAGTCCGGTTAGAACCGAACCTCACTCTGATACCACTATTGTAACACCTCGTTTCCGGAGTGCTACTAAACTAGATATTACTGTCGGCATCTCAAGTACTTTCGAAAATGGAACACGCTGCTGCATGGTTTTAAAAAATGTGAGTCTAATTTTTTTCCTTTTCAGCTTCTTTTGAAAAATTAGCGATCAAATACCATGTCCAATTCACAAAACCATACAAGGAATTTATTTAAAACATACACATACGACATGTCAAGTCTTTAAAAGTAATACATTTATTACAACATTGTAATTAAAGCATCTGACACCCTATAGCTGGTCGGAGCACTACAATGCTTACTAGTCCTCTAATAAGTTGCAACAGAAACACAAGTAGGAAGTCGGGCCGGCTATCCTCGGCTACGCTTCTTTGCAGTCCCGAACGCTCCTCTTCCTTCGTCATTTGGGTTACAATCATTGATTGAAAGAACCACTGGCAAGGGTCAACTTCTTAAAATAGAACAAGTAGCACAGAACAACAAATACGACATCCATTTATATTATATAGACACAATATAATATAAAGCCACAAATCTCCAATGTATATAACAACCATATCAATAGCAACGGAACAATCAATAAGGATGCACCTAAGATCCTATTAATGCAACTATATGCCAGTGCAGTTTTAATTCTGGAATCCATACGCCAGAGGCATATCGGGCTGTACGTACCAGACCGACACTTTTCTCTGTGATGGCAAAATTTAACGACATTCCTGAATTCCTTTGGCCATGGGCGTTTCCACTACCCAGGATAGACAGGTCGACGTTACCACAAGACACGACGCAACAATGCCTTTAACCACCCCCAATGAACATATCACCACATTTGATATTTCAATCATGGCATAATCAATAACATCAAGGCTAAATTACAAAATTGGTCCTCTATGTTTATTTTAAGTTTTAATTTGGTCCTCTATATTTTATTTGTTTCATTTTGGTCCCTTACGTTTTAAAAGTTACAACAGGTTGGTCCTTTCCGTCACTAAAAGCCAATTGTCCGTAGCTAAAAGCCAAATAACATTTTGGAAAATGGACTTCTAGTTACAGACAATTGACTTTTAGTGACGGAAAGGACCAAATTGAAAACTAAAATAAAACGTAGAGGACCAAAACGAAACAAATAAAACGTAGAGGACCAAATTGAAACCTAAAATAAACTTAGAGGACCAATTTTGTAATTTAGCCTAATATCAATTATCCAATAAAAATCCACAGCATATATCTTAGTCATGTTTTAAGCGTACACACACCACAATGCTTTTCAATTCAACCACGCACAACAATCCATCAATACGTGACAAACCAACAACACAACAACAACATCAATCAAGTTTGTCCCTTTGCAACTCGGTGGAGTTAGCAAAGAGGAAGTCAAACAAGTGTGAGGGGTTGGGGGCAATCGCCAACCACTTTTCCAGCCCACGAACAATTCAATATAAAGCTTTAAGAAACTAAAAATCGAAGGGGTATGAGACCCTTACTTCAACCCTGAGGTTCTTAGACTTCTTCGCTTTACGAAATAAAATTAAATCCTTTACATGTCTAAAAGTTGCCCTTATGTTGAGGATTTCGGCAGTGTACCGAATCGCATAAGTAATAAAATGATAAGTAAGATCGTCTCCACAGGGATTGCGATTGATTATTCAACTAAACAAAGTTCGTAACTATTTTGAACGAGAACCGAATAGTGGTATTTGGAAATAAGTAGATTTGTAACAATTGAAAATTAATAATAACAACTATTTAAAAATCAAAGGATTAAAAATGACTAGGGATCGAATCTTCTTGTTTTCACTCTTATGTATTTAATCTACAACCAACGCAAGTTATCCCATACAAATTGAAGTTCGAATCAACGATATTAGATTAAGTACAATTCCTTGTCTCATAACCCCTTTAACTAAACCAAAAATCCCTAATTCCTTAGGTGACCAATAATAAAGTTAAGCATAAAGATCAATGATTCACAAGAACACATAATCACAAAGTTATATTCCTATACTCATCATGACTATGGCTAGCAATCTCGCTAAAGTCATTCACCCAATTTCCCAATCATCATGAAAAACCCCAAATCAATTCAATAGCGGCCAAGTATCAAAAAGCATTAAGCGCGGAGAATTGAAAGCTCAATTGAAATGAAATAAACTTGCTTTAATAAAATAGAATTAACTACACAAGAGTTTCATCAAGATTCATCTACCCTAGTCTGAGAGATTTAGCTACTCATAAAGTAAGAAAAACCAAACCAGAAAAATCGAGGAAGAAGAGAGGAGGAGAACGAATCCTATCCTCCACCGTGCCCCCAAGAATCCAAGTTCCAACCCTAGACAAGTCTTTTTAGTGTCTATTTATAGTCTAGGGTGAAAAGGAGTGAAAAACCAAGTAAAAAATGGTGAAAAACGCGAAATCCTGAATTCTGGACGCTCCCGTAGCTTGGCCGTGGCCTGAGGCACGGCCAGGCCGTGCTTCTTTCTGTGTCTCGTGTTAAACAGGATAAGTCGAAGCACGACCGTGCTTAATAACACGGGTGGGCCGTGCTTCCTATAGTTGCCAATTTGTATTGCAATATTCGCCTCTTTAACGTCCGAATTAGCTCAAGGTGTCTTCATGAAAGTTGAAGCTATGGATCTTATATTTCCAATGGCACCGGTTTCATCTCATTTGGACACCTACAACTCCAGATATGATTAAAACATTGAGCAGGTGTCAGGCTGGGACAGCATCACCTTATCAACTTGTAGCACAAATTACCCCAACTCATTCCAAGTGATTTTTCTCCTTTTTCCTTGGACAAATACCTTCTTTTAAGCACAATTGAACCAAAACCAAGTGCATTATTCAAATCAAGCAAAGTGCATAAATATCATAAATTAATATGGTTAAAAAAAACTAAAATGCAATGTAAAATTAACACTAAACTATATGCCATTTTGAACTTATCAAATTATCCCAAGCTTAGAATTTTGCTTGTCCTCAAGCAATTACTGTGGCCAAAGATGGAATGAGAAACAAGAGATGCAACAGATAAAGAACCCGAGATAAATGCAAGATCAAGCAATAGGCTAAAGGCTAACAAGACAATAGAGATAATCAAAATCAAGTCCAATTAGAAACTCAGGCTCTCTGAAATCATGTCTCTCACTGATAAGGGCACTCTCCTTACCACTCTCCAAGTGTTTAAAGGTTAAAACAATTCACTCATATTCCTCAAAGAAAGTGCTCTACCATAGGCTTGACTATTAACCAAATCTCAGCAAATAATTATTGAAAACACAAAAGAATCAAAAGGTCTTTCAAAAGGTTGTAACGTGGCCATGGGATTTTACTTGAAAGGTGGGATAATAACAAGGAAAGGAAAATTCAAGGGCTATAAACCAACAACCCTTTTAAAGTAGCATAAGTGGAGCAATTCATTTTTCATTTTTGCTTTCAAAACCTTTTTATTTTTATTTTTTTACTCCTCTTCCGTTGTTTTTTTTTTTCTATTTTTTTTTTTATTTTATTCTCCCTCATTTGAGATTTTGCAATATTTATTGGGGAGGAACTAAACAACAGAAGAGATCCCAAGATCAAGCATCAAAACAATTCACAAGATTAAGCATCCAATTGCTCCCTTAAACATACTCACCATAAACATTGGTCAATAGCATGGGTACCAAGAAAATTTATTTCAGTTAAGGCTCAAAAGGGCAACTAGAGGAAGCTTTGCTCAAAAATCGAGTCTTGAAAACATGCCTATAATGCCTTAATCATATTCAAGTGTGTAGACAAAAATTTTCAAGTTTTGAAATGGTTTCAAGTCAAGTTCTAGAGAGCACAATCGGGATGGACACACTCATACAAGGAGAAGGGGCATATAAACATGATAAAGTGCAAGCCCCAATACAAGCTCAAGTCTCACATTTAGAAGTCAAAATCAGTGAAAAACATCAAATCGAGCGCCACATGCTAATTCTCAACTTATCAAAAGATTGTCACTATGTACATTAAGAACACTACCTTTAAGCCCATCACAAGAGAAAATAATTGGGTTCCAAATCATTGCAATCTCAAATTTCAACAAAATTGCGGCACACATGGAAAAGCACAAGAGAATAGCAAGACAATTTGGGGATAAAATGATGCAAACAAAAACAAAAATTAACACAAGATGCAAAAACTAAAATGAGATGCAAGACTAAATGCACAAAATGTAAACTCCTTACCCCAAGCTTAAAAACTTACATTGTCCCCAATGTAAAAATTTAAGTTGAAGCAAGGATGAGAAGGAAAGAACTAACCTAAAACTTGGGTTGCCTCCCAAGAAGCGCTTCTTTAACGTCATTAGCTTGACACTTCAACACCCTTGTTAGGGTGGATAATATGTCATGAAGAAGATTTCATCCTTCCGCTTCCTTCTTTTGGAGAGAATTCCCATGTACTTGGCATAGGGAAGTAAGTGTGCCCATGCCTTAGCAATTGTCCATTTGGGATATTGTTTCCCCCACTCCTTATCTTGAAGCACATCAAATTCATCTTGCGGAGGACGATTTTCTTCAATGCCCAAGAGTTGAGCTATCACATGAATCTCTCCGTGCCTCACCCTTAGGTCCTCTTCCATGTCACTATTTTTGTTTTTCAATTCTTCTTCCAATGCCACCATGAAGTTATGTTCACTCTCTATCTCCACTTTCTTCTGCTCAAATTGGGATAATTGCTCGTGACAAATTTCTCACAATGAACCTCAAAGTTATCAAATGAAGCTTGGTTGGCTCTCATGAATTTCACCCAAACATTGTTAAGGTAAGAGTCTCTGTCATGGGATTCTTCGAATTGAGCTTGAGGATGTGACTCTTTGGTTTGCTCCGCAAGTTGCTTTGAGAGTTGCCCAATTTGATTCTCCAAATTTTTGATAGAGGCCTCTTGGTTTTTGAAATAAGACTCATGTTTCTTGAAATTGGATTGAGTCATCTTCATGAACTGCATAAGAGCATCTTCTAAGGCACTTGTCTTCTCTTGCTTTTTAGGATGTGACTCTTCTTCTCCCAAGATACTTTCCATGCAATAGTCCTCTTCTTCTTCTACCATGACTAAGAAATCCTCACAATAGCCATTTCTATGCTTTACTCCACAAAAATCAAATCTAAGAGGCTGCATGCTACAGAAGCTAAGAGAATTGTGAGCAGCACAACAATTTTATAAGAAGAGAAAAGAAATTTTAAATTTTTGGTTTTTTTTTTATTTTTTTTTGGTTATATAAACAGAAAATAAATGTTCAAAATAACACTAGTTTGCCTTGTTAAATATCAATTCAACAATCCCCGGCAACGGCGCCAAAAACTTGTTGAGGATTTCGGCAGTGTACCGAATCGCACAAGTAATAAAATGATAAGTAAGATCGTCTCCACAGGGATTGCGATTGATTATTCAACTAAACAAAGTTCGTAACTATTTTGAACGAGAACCGAATAGTGGTATTTGGAAATAAGTAGATTTGTAACAATTGAAAATTAATAATAACAACTATTTAAAAATCAAAGGATTAAAAATGACTAGGGATCGAATCTTCTTGTTTTCACTCTTATGCATTTAATCTACAACCAACGCAAGTTATCCCATACAAATTGAAGTTCAAACAATCGATATTAGATTAAGTCCAATTCCTTGTCTCATAACCCCTTTAACTAAACCAAAAATCCCTAATTCCTTAGGTGACCAATAATAAAGTTAAGCATAAAGATCAATGATTCACAAGAACACATAATCACAAAGTTATATTCCTATACTCATCATGACTATAGCTAGCAATCTCGCTAAAGTCATTCACCCAATTTCCCAATCATCATGAAAAACCCCAAATCAATCCAATAGCGCCCAAGTATCAAAAATCATTAAGCGCAGAGAATTGAAAGCTCAATTGAAATGAAATAAACTTGCTTTAATAAAATAGAATTAACTACACAAGAGTTTCATCAAGATTCATCTACCCTAGTCTGAGAGATTTAGCTGCTCATAAAGTAAGAAAAACCAAACCAGAAAAATCGAGGAAGAAGAGAGGAGGAGAACGAATCCTATCCTCCACCGTGCCCCCAAGAATCCAAGTTCCAACCCTAGACAAGTCTTTTTAGTGTCTATTTATAGTCTAGGGTGAAAAGGAGTGAAAAACCAAGTAAAAAATGGTGAAAAACGCGAAATCCTGAATTCTGGACGCTCCCGTAGCACGGCCGTGGCCTGAGGCACAGCCAGGCCGTGCTTCTTTCTGTGTCTCGTGTTAAACAGTATAAGTCGAAGCACGGCCGTGCTTAATAACACGGGTGGGCCGTGCTTCCTATAGTTGCCAATTTGTATTGTAATATTCGCCTCTTTAACGTCCGAATTAGCTCAATGTGTCTTCATGAAAGTTGAAGCTATGGATCTTAGCTTTCCAATGGCACCGGTTTCATCTCATTTGGACACCTACAACTCCAGATATGATTAAAACATTGAGCTGGTGTCAGGCTGGGATAACATCACCTTATCAACTTGTAGCACAAATTACCCCAACTCATTCCAAGTGATTTTTCTCCTTTTTGTGAAGAAGATTTCCTTCTTAAACTTGGCTGGGTTTAGATGATGACAAGATTGCTGATCAAAAAGAAGAAAAGCCTCCGATAGATCAAGTCAAAGATTCTACAGAGTCTTTAATTATTTACTGTCAAATCTCTGTAAGTATGGTTCGTATCTTTGACATATTACAAACTGTGATTATATAACTTAGATGTGCTCAAACAAATCATTCCTTAAGTTTAAAACTTAATCTAAGTTATTTTCAAAGTTGGTGTTGAAGCAAACCTTTTGAAATCTCAAGAAAAACATTTTTCGATTCAAAGAATCGATTACCTAAAAGGTGTAATCGATTACATCAACTGAATTTTGAAAACTGTTTTTCAATGTACACCTGTAATCGATTACCACAACAACGTAATCGATTACCACTGTTTCAAAATCAAATTTTTTGAAACGTTGTGATTTCAAATGGTGTGTTTTGGTCCCTGAAAAGTTGCCAAACGACCACCTTGTTTCATACACAATCTGATGATTATATATATACCTTTTTACATCAGAAAACACACACAACTTTCATTCTTTTGATCATAAGATTTCAATATCATTTTACAAGTTCAAAACCTTCAAAACATTCTTGCCTAGAACTTTGGTACTATTTTCATATTCTGAAAAAGTTCTTGAGCACTAAGTTATATACTTACAAAGTGATATTAATCTGATACAGCCATACGCTTTACCATTCTTCATCATTGTTAAACTCATCCTTGTGTTGAGTTTTTGGTTTGTAAAGATAGTAGGGTGCTATCTTGTTGTTGTATAGAAATTGTTAGGGAGCCTTGGGGTGAGGCTTGCTTGTAACAAGAAATTCTATCATAGTGAATTGTTTCTGCAGGTGTCAGAAGAACTGGATGTACCCAAGTGGTTAGGGGAACCAGTATAAATTCTTGTGTCTCAATCTTCTTCCTTATCCTTTTACTTTTGTTTTATCAATCAAACTTCATCTATCTATTCATAAAAACAAAAGAACGAAAAATCTCTAAAAGTCACTCGAAAATCGTTCAACCTAATTCACCCCCCCTCTTAGGTTGCATACCAGACTTACAATTGGTATCAGAGCAGGTTAAGGTAACCTGCTCCTTCGATCCATGGCTTCCGCAAGCAACAATCCTACTTTTAGAGATGGTGGCAGTAACAACAAGCCTCCATGTTTCGTTGGAGAACACTATGACTTCTGGAAGATTCGCATGCAATCCTATCTTGAAGCACAAGGAGAAGAAATATGGGATGCTGTAGAGAATGGTCCTTATGTGCCTACAACAGTCATCAACGATGAAGTGCAAAATAAAGTCAAAACTGCATGGACGGATGATGACAAGAAGAGAGTGCTCACGACAAAAGGCCAAGAACATTCTACAATCGGCATTAGGTATGGATGAATTCTTTCAGATCTCTCATTGTACAATCAATAAAGAGATTTGGGATACTCTAGAAGTAACCCATGAAGGAACAGTAGAAGTAAAGAGATCTAAACTGAATACTCTATCGCAAGAGTATGAAATGTTTAGAATGCAGCCCGGGGAATCAATACTTGATCTGCAAAAGAGATTCTCTCATTTGACGAATCACTTAATGGCTCTTGGAAAGACCTTCACCAATGATGAGTTGAATCTTAAAATTCTTCGATCATTGACTCGGCAATGGCAACCAAAAGTTACAGCAATTTCTGAAAAGAAAAGTCTGTCGAAAATGACTTCTGCGGCATTATTTGGAAAACTCCAAGAACATGAGTTGGAACTTGGAAGATTGGAAGAGATTGAAGTCAAAGAGAAGAAGAACAAAAGCATTGCCTTAAAGGTTGAAACCAGAAAACAACATGAAGAAGAAAGCACTAATGAAGATGAGAACATCACCCTCCTGGTAAAAAGGTTTGGAAAATTTCTTAAGAAAGACAAAAATATTAAATTTGATAACAAAAAGAAATTTTTCAAGAAAAGGGATACATCCACTTCAAATCAGAACTTCACATGTTTTGAATGCGGTAAGGAAGGACATATGAAAGCAGAATGTCCTAATCTGACAAAGAAGAAGTACTTCAAAGGGAAGAAGGAATTCAAATCCAAAAAGGCCTACATTGCATGGAACGACAATGAAGTAAGTACATCTTCCGATTCAGAAAGTGGAGAATCTGAAGTCGAAGCACTAATGGCATCACATCACTCAGATGATGAACAAGAGGTTAGTTCTCCTATGTCTAATGAAAAACCATCTTATATAGAATTACAGAATGCATTTCATGAATTACATGAAGAATGCTTGATACTTTCTAGAACAATTTCGAAACAAAAGAAATTAATTTTAGATCTAGAAAGAAGTTCTAATGACACATGTGTGGAGTTAGAAAATGTCAAAGATTCTGTATGTAATAAATGTTTAGAATATGAATCTAAAATTGTTGATCTAAACCATGTGATTAAAAGATATGAAAAAGGTCAAATTGGTTTAGAAGAAGTGCTTAGCAGACAAAGGTATTCAAACAACAAAAATGGTCTTGGCTTTTCAAATTTTCAATCACCAAGTCCTAACAAAACTGTATTTGTCAAAGCAAGCACAACTACCAACAACTCGGAATCATCTAAGCTGCATATTGGAAACTCTTCTAAAGCAAACTCTAGAAATAAGATAAAGAGTAAAAATCAATCAAATTCTAGAAATAAGGTTAAGAATAGAAATCATTCAATTTCTAGAAATGTAAAAAGAGACAAGTCTAGTAGTTCTATCACTAGTCATATTGATAAGAATTGTGATTACTGTATGTCAAAAGGCCATACCCCCAATGTTTGCTACATAAGAAACTTTGGAGTTCCTTATGGAGAATTCATATGGGTAAGGAAAGGTATTGACCCATCAGGACCCAAATCACTTTGGGTACCTAACGTACATTAAATCTGTTTTGCAGAAATGCCTGAACAGCACCAACAACACATGGTATCTCGATAGTGGCTGTTCTAGGCACATGACTGGTGATTATACAAAGTTTACATCTCTGAAGCTGAAATCTAAAGGATATGTCACATATGGAGATAACAATAGAGGAAAGATTCTTGGAATTGGAAAGATTGGAGCTTCTCCCTTCACAACTATTGACGATGTCCTATATGTCGAAGGTTTGAAACACAACCTGATTAGCATAAGTCAACTCTGCGACAAAGGATTCAGAGTCAACTTCATCAAGGAAAAATGTATCATTGAAAATGAAGCCTCTCCTGAAGAGAAGTTAGTGGGAAATAGAATCAACAACTCCTATAAAGTATGTCTAGATGATTTATCTTTGAAGATTAAATGTCTAGTGGTAAACAATAATGATGCATGGCTTTGGCACAAAAGAATAGCACATATTCACATGGAACATTTGAATAAGCTTGTCAAACATGATCTTGTTATTGGATTACCCAAAATGAAATTTGTCAAAGATAGATTATGTGACGCATGCCAAAAGGGGAAACAAACAAAATCCTCTTTCAAACCAAAGAATGTGGTATCAACTACAAGACCACTTCAGTTGATTCACATGGATCTGTTTGGTCCCTCAAGAACTAGAAGCTTTGGAGGTAATGTTTATGCTTTAGTTATTGTTAATGATTTCTCTAGATATTCTTGGACTCTATTTTTAGCACAAAAAGGTGATGCATTTAAGGCATTCAAGAAGTATGCAAAACAAGTGCAAAATGAGAAATCTATGAAGATTGTGTCAATTAGAAGTGATCATGGTGGGGAGTTCCAAAATGCTCTTTTTGAAGAATTTTGTGAAGAACATGGTATCACTCACTACTTCTCAGCTCCAAGGACTCCTCAACAAAATGGCGTGGTAGAAAAAAAGAATCGATCTCTAATGGAACTGGCTAGAACAATGCTCAGTGATTCAAGTCTACCAAAGTACTTCTGGGCGGATGCAGTAAGTACAGCTTGCTATGTTACAAATCGAGTCAATATAAGGCCGATCTTGAAAAGGACTCCTTATGAGCTATATAAAGGAAGAAAGTCAAACATCTCACATCTTCATGTCTTTGGATGCAAATGTTTTATACTCAACAATGACAAAGACAACCTAGGTAAGTTCGATGAGAAATCCGACGAAGGTATATTTCTTGGCTATTCTCTTTCAAGTAAAGCCTATAGAATTTATAATAAAAGAACCTTAGTTATAGAAGAATCTATGCATGTTTCCTTTGATGAAACTAACCCAACTAAGGTAGAGGAAGTTTCTTGCGACGATGATGATGATATAATGGAAGCATCTACAAAAGACACTACTAAGAATGCTGAGTCAGAATTACCTAAGGAAGACTCTGTCAAAGAAAGACAAATTGATTCAATTAATCACCAAGACGACAACCTTCAACAAGAGAAGAATCATCCTGATCTACCTCGTGAATGGAGAATTCATCGGGATCATCCTCTTGACAAAGTATTTGGTGATGTTGAATCAGGAGTAAAAACAAGACTAAATCTGAAGGAAGCTTGCCTAAACATGGCTTTTGTCTCTCAAATAGAACCTTCAAAGATAAATGAAGCTCTTGTAGATGATCAATGGATTCTTGCCATGCAAGAAGAGTTAAACCAATTTGAAAGGAATCAAGTTTGGGAACTTGTGCCTAGACCACAAGACAAACACATCATTGGTACAAAGTGGGTGTTTAAGAACAAACTTGATGAAAATGGGATAATTATTCGAAACAAGGCAAGGTTGGTTGCTCAAGGCTATAATCAAGAGGAAGGAATTGATTTTGAAGAGACATACGCTCCTGTTGCAAGAGATTGCAACTCCTATGGGATCTGGTACTTATATTGATCAAGACGAGTCAGGTTCATCAGTAGACATCAAGAAATATCGAGGTATGATTGGTTCATTATTATACTTAACTGCCAGTCGTCCTGACATCATGTTTAGTGTATGTCTCTGTGCTCGATTTCAAGCCAATCCAAAACAATCTCATCTTTCTTCGGTAAAGAGGATCATGAAGTATCTGAAAGGGACAACAAATGTTGGCCTATGGTATCCCAAAGGTAGTATCTGCTCTTTAGTTGGTTATTCAGATTCTGATTATGCAGGGTGCAAAACTGATCGAAAAAGTACTAGTGGCACATGCCATATCCTTGGAAATGCTTTGATATCTTGGTCTTGCAAGAAATAAGCAAGTGTTGATCTCAGCACCGCTGAAGCAGAATATATTGCAGCTGGAAGTTATTGTGCTCAAAGTCTTTGGCTAAAACAATAACTATGTGATTATGGAATCAATCTTGGATGCATTCCTTTAAGGTGTGACAACACAAGTGCTATAAATATATCAAAGAATCCTGTTATGCACTCTCGTACCAAGCATATAGACATTCGACATCATTTTCTACGAGATCATGTTCTAAAAGGAGACGTGGTGATTACATTTGTTGATACTCATGCTCAATTAGCAGACATCTTCACTAAGCCATTAGCCAAAGAACCCTTCTTCAAGATAAGAAGAGATCTTGGCATTTTGGATGAGAAAGATATATGAGACCAACTCATTTGGTGACAGGTTCTTTAGTTTAATTTTTTTTTAAGTAATATACCTATATTTTTTATTATTATTGTGTTATTCTAGTGCATGTATGCGTTTTAATCATTACTCTATGTGATATGTGTATTATACATAGAATAGGTACTCATACATTGCATGTTTTATCGATAACAGTAGCAGGGTAATCGATTACATGTTCAGAAATTTCAGTTTTTCGCAAACAGACCCGTCGTGTAATCGATTACCACCTGGGTATAATCGATTACGTCCGCGAAAATTTGCGAAAACTGACAGTTTTTCTGCATAAGATCAGTTTCCAAAATCATTTCATTCATTCTTGCAATCGGTTACCTCTCATCCTCTCTCAACCACCCACCTTCACATCCTCATTTCTACCATTGTTGCTCAAATCCTTCACTTCTAATCCCTAATCCTCTTCCCATTCGTGGCCCTCTTCTATTTTTTCCCCAAAATTTCGAACCCTAAGTCTACCTTCAACACTATCTTCACCAAGGAACCATCACGGAAGTTCAGAAGCAAGAATCCTTCGGTGAATGATGTAAGGAGAGAGAATCCCAATCCTCTGGACGTATCAAGGCTGTTGGCTAACACTGGTCAAAGGACTCGCTTTCAACAGTTCATTGGTAGGAAACTCATCACTCCCAAGTATGTGAGCCTTATTGCTTTTGCTGGATTTCATTTCCCTTTGTTGCTAGAAAGTCAGGAAGTAAAACCACTTGTTATTGATTCTGGCAATTATTACCCTGATCTTGTTAGAGTGTTCTATTGCAATTTAGAGGCTAAGGGTAGTGGTCTGACTTCTTAGGTAAAAGGGGTTCCTATTAAATTATCCCTAAAGCAAGTTGGAGAGTTTCTTGACATTCCATTTGAAGGAGACAAGATTCATACTGATTTCTTATGTGATTGGGAGGAGTATGACAAAAGAAACTTCTATTTATCAATGTGTCGATATGATGAGGCTGAAATTGCTCAGAAAAGACAAAGGTCTGGTGCAGCCTCATCTGCCAGAAATATCCTCTCTGTAGGCCACTTGAATGTTGATGATAGACTTCTTCACTATGTTCTCTGCTATGTCTTAGTACCTAAGGCCTCAAACTACTCTCAAATAAATGATTTTGAAATGCAAATCCTGTATGCTATCAAGAATCACAAACCTATCAACTGGGCCTATTTGGTTGTAAATCATATGCTGTCACTAAAGAAGAGAACTACAGGTTTGCCATTTGCTAGACAAATCTCCCGATTGTTGGAGTGCTGCAATGTAGACACCAACAATGAGGTTTCTCTGGCAATGACACCTGCTGACAATGAAATCGATATGGATATCTTACCAAAGATGGGTATAAACTGGGATGCTGCTGAACATGTCTACACGCATCGAAGCGATATGCTACAACCTCCTGCACACGAAGATGAAGAACCTCAAGATGGTGAGGTCACAAATCAAATGATTTTGGATGAGCTTAGGAGTGTCCGTGGTTACATGGTGAGAGGTTTGATCATCTGCCTTGCTGCTGGACCGCCTTGAAGCTTTTGGCAATAACAATGAGGAGGATGAAGAGTAGCCTGACTTGCTTCATCATGCATGCATCACATTACCATTATGTCATGTTTGTTTATGTTGGATTTCCAAATCTAGTTATGTATTATTTCTTTAATTGCATTTTGATTTATGTTTTTTTATTTGGACTTTACTCAGTAGGAACTTTGAAAAGTTTGTATGGATGTCTAATATTAAGTATTTAGTTTGTGTTTAAATGAGCTTGGTAAATATATGCGCTATATTATATTTATGCTACTTTTTCTTCTTTTTGATGATTTCAAAAGGGGGAGAAAGGAGATATTATATTCACTAACTTTTCAGGTTTCCCAACTCCAATACGAAGGGGGAGATATACAAGACAGGGGGAGCCTTTCCGTTCACAAACCGTTAACAAGATCGGTGTTTGTCATCATCAAAAAGGGGGAGATTGTGAAGAAGATTTCCTTCTTAAACTTGGCTGGGTTTAGATGATGACAAGATTGCTGATCAAAAAGAAGAAAAGCCTCTGATAGATCAAGTCAAAGATTCTACAGAGTCTTTAATTATTTACTGTCAAATCTCTGTAAGTATGGTTCGTATCTTTGACATATTACAAACTGTGATTATATAACTTAGATGTGCTCAAACAAATCATTCCTTAAGTTTAAAACTTAATCTAAGTTATTTTCAAAGTTGGTGTTGAAGCAAACCTTTTGAAATCTCAAGAAAAACATTTTTCAGTTGCAGCAATCGATTACCTAAAAGGTGTAATCGATTACATCAACTGAATTTTGAAAACTGTTTTTCAACGTACACCTGTAATCGATTACCACAACAACGTAATCGATTACCACTGTTTCAAAATCAAATTTTCTGAAACGTTGTGATTTCAAATGGTGTGTTTTGGTCCCTGAAAAGTTGCCAAACGACCACCTTGTTTCATACACAATCTGATGATTATATATATACCTTTTTACATCAGAAAACACACACAACTTTCATTCTTTTGATCATAAGATTTCAATATCATTTTACAAGTTCAAAACCTTCAAAACATTCTTGCCTAGAACTTTGGTACTATTTTCATATTCTGAAAAAGTTCTTGAGCACTAAGTTATATACTTACAAAGTGATATTAACTGATACTGACCATACGCTTTACCATTCTTCGTCATTGTTAAACTCATCCTTGTGTTGAGTTTTTGGTTTGTAAAGATAGTAGGGTGCTATCTTGTTGTTGTATAGAAATTGTTAGGGAGCCTTGGGGTGAGGCTTGCTTGTAACAAGAAATTCTATCATAGTGAATTGTTTCTGCAGGTGTCAGAAGAACTGGATGTACCCAAGTGGTTAGGGGAACCAGTATAAATTCTTGTGTCTCAATCTTCTTCCTTATCCTTTTACTTTTGTTTTATCAATCAAACTTCATCTATCTATTCATAAAATCAAAAGAACGAAAAATCTCTAAAAGTCACTCGAAAATCGTTCAACCTAATTCACCCCCCTCTTAGGTTGCATACCAGACTTACACTTTTTCCTAGGACAAATACCTTCTTTTAAGCACAATTGAACCAAAACCAAGTGCATTATTCAAATCAAGCAAAGTGCATAAATATCATAAATTAACATGGTTAAAAAAAACTAAAATGCAATGTAAAATTAACACTAAACTATATGCCATTTTGAACTTATCAAATTATCCCAAGCTTAGAATTTTGCTTGTCCTCAAGCAATTACTGTGGCCAAAGATGGAATGAGAAACAAGAGATGTAACAGATAAAGAACCCGAGATAAATGCAAGATCAAGCAATAGGCTAAAGGCTAACAAGACAATAGAGATAATCAAAATCAAGTCCAATTAGAAACTCAGGCTCTCTGAAATCATGTCTCTCACTGATAAGGGCACTCTCCTTACCACTCTCCAAGTGTTTAAAGGTTAAAACAATTCACTCATATTCCTCAAAGAAAGTGCTCTACCATAGGCTTGACTATTAACCAAATCTCAGCAAATAATTATTGAAAACACAAAAGAATCAAAAGGTCTTTCAAAAGGTTGTAACGTGGCCATGGGATTTTACTTGAAAGGTGGGATAATAACAAGGAAAGGAAAATTCAAGGGCTATAAACCAACAACCCTTTTAAAGTAGCATAAGTGGAGCAATTCATTTTTCCTTTTTGCTTTCAAAACTTTTTTTTTTTTACTCCTCTTCTGTTGTTTTTTTTTCAATTTTTTTTTATTTTATTCTCCCTCATTTGAGATTTTACAATATTTATTGGGGAGGAACTAAACAACAGAAGAGATCCCAAGATCAAGCATCAAAACAATTCACAAGATTAAGCATCCAATTGCTCCCTTAAACATACTCTAAAAAGGTACCATAAACATTGGTCAATAGCATGGGTACCAAGAAAATTTATTTCAGTTAAGGCTCAAAAGGGGCAACTAGAGGAAGCTTTCGTTCAAAAATCAGAGTCTTGAAAACATGCCTATAATGCCTTAATCATATTCAAGTGTGTATACAAAAATTTTCAAGTTTTGAAATGGTTTCAAGTCAAGTTCTAGAGAAAGTGCAAGCCCCAATACAAGCTCAAGTCTCACATTTAGAAGTCAAAATCAGTGAAAAACATCAAATCAGAGCGCCACATGCTAATTCTCAACTTATCAAAAGATTGTCACTATGTACATTAAGAACACTACCTTTAAGCCCATCACAAGAGAAAATAATTGGGTTCCAAATCATTGCAATCTCAAATTTCAACAAAATTGCGGCACACATGGAAAAGCACAAGAGAATAGCATGACAATTTTGGGGATAAAATGATGCAAACAAAAACAAAAATTAACACAAGATGCAAAAACTAAAATGAGATGCAAGACTAAATGCACAAAATGTAAACTCCTTACCCTAAGCTTAAAAACTTACATTGTCCCCAATGTAAAAATTTAAGTTGAAGCAAGGATGAGAAGGAAAGAACTAACCGAAAAACTTGGGTTGCCTCCCAAGAAGCGCTTCTTTAACGTCATTAGCTTGACACTTCAACACCCTTGTTAGGGTGGATAATATGTCATGAAGAAGATTTCATCCTTCCGCTTCCTTCTTTTGGAGAGAATTCCCATGTACTTGGCATAGGGAAGTAAGTGTGCCCATGCCTTAGCAATTGTACATTTGGGATATTGTTTCCCCCACTCCTTATCTTGAAGCACATCAAATTCATCTTGCGGAGGGCGATTCTCTTCAATGCCCAAGAGTTGAGCTATCACATGAATCTCTCCGTGCCTCACCCTTAGGTCCTCTTCCATGTCACTATTTTTGTTTTTCAATTCTTCTTCCAATGCCACCATGAAGTTATGTTCACTCTCTATCTCCACTTTCTTCTGCTCAAATTGGGATAATTGCTCTGACAACCTCTCACAACGAACCTCAAAGTTATCAAATGAAGCTTGGTTGGCTCTCATGAATTTCACCCAAACATTGTTAAGGTAAGAGTCTCTGTCATGGGATTCTTTGAATTGAGCTTGAGGATGTGACTCTTTGGTCTGCTCATAAGTTGCTTTGAGAGTTGCCCAATTTGATTCTCCAGATTTTTGATAGAGGCCTCTTGGTTTTTGAAATAAGACTCATGTTTCTTGAAATTGGATTGAGTCATCTTCATGAACTGCATAAGAGCATCTTCTAAGGCACTTGTCTTCTCTTGCTTTTTAGGATGTGACTCTTCTTCTCCCAAGATACTTTCCATGCAATAGTCCTCTTCTTCTTCTACCATGACTAAGAAATCCTCACAATAGCCATTTCTATGCTTTACTCCACAAAAATCACATCTAAGAGGCTGCATGCTACAGAAGCTAAGAGAATTGTGAGCAGCACAACAATTTTATAAGAAGAGATAAGAAATTTTAAATTTTTGGTTTTTTTTTTATTTTTTTTGGTTATATAAACAGAAAATAAATGTTCAAAATAACACTAGTTTGCCTTGTTAAATATCAATTCAACAATCCCCGGCAACGGCGCCAAAAACTTGTTGAGGATTTTGGTGTCTTAGAATCGTACAAGTAATAAAATGATAAGTAAGATCGTCTCCACAGGGATTGCGATTGATTATTCAACTAAACAAAGTTCGTAACTATTTTGAACGAGAACCGAATAGTGGTATTTGGAAATAAGTAGATTTGTAACAATTGAAAATTAATAATAGCAACTATTTAAAACAAAGGATTAAAAATGACTAGGGATCGAATCTTCTTGTTTTCACTCTTATGCATTTAATCTACAACCAGCGCAAGTTATCCCATACAAATTGAAGTTCGAATCAACGATATTAGATTAAGTACAATTCCTTGTCTCATAACTCCTTTAACTAAACCAAAAATCCCTAATTCCTTAGGTGACCAATAATAAAGTTAAGCATAAAGATCAATGATTCACAAGAACACATAATCACAAAGTTATATTCTTATAATCATCATGACTATGGCTAGCAATCTCAGTTAAAGTCATTGACCCAATTTCCCAATCATCATGAAAAACCCCAAATCAATTCAATAGCGGCCAAGTATCAAAAAGCATTAAGCGCAGAGAATTGAAAGCTCAATTGAAATGAAATAAACTTGCTTTAATAAAATAGAATTAACTACACAAGAGTTTCATCAAGATTCATCTACCCTAGTCTGAGAGATTTAGCTGCTCATAAAGTAAGAAAAACCAAACCAGAAAAATCGAGGAAGAAGAGAGGAGGAGAACGAATCCTATCCTCCACCGTGCCCCCAAGAATCCAAGTTCCAACCCTAGACAAGTCTTTTTAGTGTCTATTTATAGTCTAGGGTGAAAAGGAGTGAAAAACCAAGTAAAAAATGGTGAAAAACGCGAAATCCTGAATTCTGGACGCTCCCGTAGCACGGCCGTGGCCTGAGGCACGGCCAGGCCGTGCTTCTTTCTGTGTCTCGTGTTAAACAGGATAAGTCGAAGCACGGCCGTGCTTAATAACACGGGTGGGTCGTGCTTCCTACAGTTGCCAATTTGTATTGCAATATTCACCTCTTTAACGTCCGAATTAGCTCAAGGTGTCTTCATGAAAGTTGAATCTATGGATCTTAGCTTTCCAATGGCACCGGTTTCATCTCATTTGGACACCTACAACTCCAGATATGATTAAAACATTGAGCAGGTGTCAGGCTGGGACAGCATCACCTTATCAACTTGTAGCACAAATTACCCCAACTCATTCCAAGTGATTTTTCTCCTTTTTCCTAAGACAAATACCTTCTTTTAAGCACAATTGAACCAAAACCAAGTGCATTATCCAAATCAAGCAAAGTGCATAAATATCATAAATTAACATGGTTAAAAAAAACTAAAATGCAATGTAAAATTAACACTAAACTATATGCCATTTTGAACTTATCACCTTACACTTACTATACAAACTTAAACATCGAGAATGTGAAGTGCCCTTACCGAAAGTCCACAGCTCACGTGTTAAACACGTCGCAAACCTAGTAAGCACGAACTCGTATCTCAACTCCTATCACCACAAAACAAACTTAGTACAATCCTAGGAACTAGCTCTAAACCTTAGGCTCTCAAATTCCAAAAACCTCCTAGATAACCAAAACATTTATACTTGAATGCCCAATTTGAAATACGTGTTTTTAAAGAGTCTCATACACTTGAAAAATCAACAAATAATTAATAGAATAAGGTTTTAAAACTAATACTCATTTGGAAAAATGTACTAAGTTGGAAAAAGAAAGTTTTTAAAGGCTAAGCTTACTTCTTCCAAACTTGAGACATAAATCAAGACTAAATTCTAATACTTTCTTCATAACTTAAAATAGGACTCCACTTTTCCATTGGATCTCAAGGAATCCAATTCACCTTATGTGCTTCATAGCCTTAAAATTAAAACAACTCAAATTTTCAATCCAATCCATTCCTAAGATTTTCCAAAGCTTAAACACAATTCATTTCAACTAATTCAATACTAGGAACACAAAATAATTTCCTTCCCTAACTCCTAATGGCTCGCAGCCATGCCTCCCCTTTTCAAAAGAAATTTGTAAAACTCCACCCAACCCAAACAACACCATTCAATCAATTCATTTCCTTCACAAAACAACAATTTGCTTCACAAAACAAAACATTAATCAAGTCCAAGAACAATTTACACTTCTTCAAGAATCAAGGGTTTTATAAAAATAATCTTCTCAATCTTTGTTTTCAAATCAATTTGACAATTACAACATTAATAACAGTTCCTAATAAGCAATAACCCTCAATTAATTTGGTGATTATCATGAGTAATCACATAACCCCTTCCCTTGGACCAGAGGTCTAGGGTTTGAAAAATTTGGGAAAACAAGTGTTCATCTTCCTCATGAGCACTATTAAGCAATACTTAAAGCAATAAAACAAGAATTAAGCAAGAAAATCAATTCCTACTCCTAAAAAAAAATGGCCACGGTCTTGGGGTTCAAAGGAGTCAATGAAAATGTGTCTTCGTACTTACTCACTAGACCAAAAGGTAGGTGCCAATTAGATGAAGAAATTGGAAGAAATTGTGGGTTGTTTCATGGAAGGAGGGCCACGGTTTTTGAAACCAAGAAAAAGGAAAGAGATAGCTTGCCTTCTCCCATTTCTTTTTTTTTTTACACCAACCACAAGAACTTAGGAGAAAGAATGAAAAATGAAAATGGATGAGAGTGAAGGAGTGGGCTTCGGCTGGAGCAAGAGAAATAGGGGAGGTGAATTTGGGTCTTGCTGGAAGAGGGAAAAAGTAGGAAATGGAGACTTCCCTTAATTCCTCCTTTCACCAACACTAAGCACCAAGAAAGAAAAAAGAAATGGTGAGAGTATTTTGGGGTGGAACTTCGGCCTGATGAAGTTGGAAAAAAAAGGATAAAAAAAATATTAAACCTTGTATTTTACTTGGTTAGAAATGATTTAGGAGAGATATTTCTAATTAACCATCAAACTAATGACACCTAGCCACTTAAAGCAAGATGCTAATCCCATCAATGAGTCTAACCCATCTAATCTCTCATCTCTCATGATTACCCCCTAATCCTAGAGTCTTAAATGTACTAAAAAATAATACGACGTCAAATAATCGCGTCACCGATTAATTCTTTCGCCGTTTAATTCGCGAAAATTAATTTATCGAGAAATTAATTCACCGCGTGATAATAAATTATCATAAAT
This sequence comes from Calophaca sinica, assembly GCA_037113605.1. Lineage (NCBI taxonomy): Eukaryota > Viridiplantae > Streptophyta > Magnoliopsida > Fabales > Fabaceae > Calophaca > Calophaca sinica. The sequence continues at coordinate 68,382,920 of CM073733.1, read as the reverse complement.
AATAAAAACAATCTAAAACACTCAAAATTATTCACAACAAGTTACGCTTCGATTTTCATTAAAATTGGGGTTCGTTTAGATTTTTCTTCGCGGATAAAGATTATCCGGTGATTCAAAACGCGACGAAACTTTATTAGAATTTTTCGACGATATTTGAACCATGAATTAATATAAAATATTAATTCTCAAATTTAATTTGATCTTGATTTAATTCAATCATTTTCTTATTCAATAGAAATATGTGTTACCACGTCACACAGAAAACTTATTTAAAGTTTATTTGATCAATTCACCTTAAAAGCAGCAAACGTCTATGCTGTCTATTAATTTGAATAAACATCATGAATAATAATTATTTATAATAAATAATTTATTCAAAATAAGTCAAAATAGTCCTCGTACTTTCAATAAATCATTGAGCTGATCAGTTCCTACGACTTACTTCCAACTAACTGGAATTTTATTGCTAAATTAATTTTTCTTAAAAATTGGGTTGTTACAACATTCCTTTGGTTAAGGTCATTTGGGAAAGATCCACTTCGGGGGAAGCTACTTGGAAAATGGAGGAGGAGATGTGGAATGCATATCCATATCTGTTTCAATAGGTATGTATACTAAATTTTTAAGGGCAAAAATCCTAAAAAGGTGGGGAGTAATATAACATCCCGCCAAATTTCTTAATTTGTCAAATTCGCATAATTTGTCTAAACTACCTAATTTAATTAGTTAGCTTCTTAAATGAGGATTTATATGTTTGGTGATTAGATAATTGAGTAGAAATGTTGCGGTGTAATTCATAACATTAGGGGTGTAACTAGTAGGATAAGTTGTAAAACAAAGGGGTGTAACTAGTAGGATAAGTTGTAAAACAAAGACTTAAGTGAGGGTAAAATGGTAAAATCAACATCACAACCCCTTCTTCCCTCCAGGTCTCGCCTCAGCCCCTCATTTTCTCCTCTCTCTCTTGAAATTTTCTGAAGAAAAGAAGAGGAAGAGAAGAAGAAGAAGGGAAGAGCTAGGGTTGAAGATTTAGAAGTAATGAAGGGAAATGCATGAAGACTCCACCTAATTTTTGCTAAGGAAGAAGATTGGAGCTGCTAATTTCTTAATCTAAGAAGATTAGAGTTGCCCTAAGTTGACAAGAAGAGGAACTTGAGCTTGAAGAAGGAAAAAACTAGAAAATTGTCCAAGTTTCAACTTTCATTTCTTTGATTAAGGTGAGTTCTTCTCACTTAGGTGTGGGCAATCATAAGACCCACATTAGGCTTCTGTTATACCTTATCTACCCTTTTGCATGTTCTGGTTGTTTAAGCTTAGAAGCTTGAGTCTTGAAGACATGGGTATAGCTAGGCGTGGTTGGAGTAGAGTTTGAGATATGATCTAGCTTTGAATGTAATTATAAAGTTGTGCTAAGTGTTTGATTCATCATCTGAACTTGTTTGATCATTGACATTGAGTTCTATTTGGTTGGAATTGATTTGAAATGGTTTAGGAACCTGAAACACATGAAAAAGTGCAGAAAAAGAGACTGACAGGCCACCACACGGCCTGGCCGTGTAATACTCTGTGCGCGAAAAAAAAATAGAAACAAGGGAAGCACGGCTGTGCCTCCTGGCACGGTTAGGAATGAAGAACTAGATGTAGTTGAAGCTCATGAACAAGGTTGATGAAGGATGGAAGTTGAAAGTGCAAGAAAATGGGGGTTGAAGGCTATGGAGCTTGGAGAGCTCTTTCTCACTCTAAGAAGGAAGAAGAAGAAGATGGAATGGGTTTAGAGAGAGGGTATCACGATGGGGTGGGCTGATTGTGGGGGTTTTATTTCTTTTTATTACACTTAAAACAATTAAAACAAGCATGTAATAATATAACTCAAAAATAGAAAAGACTTAATAGCTTAAGAACTAATAATGGAGTAGAATTAAAAATGAAAAGATAAAGGGGAGGGGAGGGTCACGCAGTATGGGCTGATTGAGGGGGGTCCTCTCTTTTCATTCTACTTAAAAAAATTAAAACTAGTTAATTAAGAGATATTTTAGTGAAAAAGATAATTTATTCCAAATTAATTACACACAAAGTGACACCTATCACCTTTATTAGATGCTAAACACATCAATAAGTCCAACCCATTTAATCTCACATCTCTCATGATTACCCACTAATTCTAGAGTCTTAGGGTACTAAAACACGGCATCGAATAATCGCGTTACCGATTAATTACCCGCCGATAAAATCGCGAAAATTAATTTAGCGAGAAATTAATTCATCGTGTGATAATATTTAATTATAAATAGTAAAAACAATATCACTCACTCAAAAATAATCACGACAAGTTACGATTCGATTTTTATCGAAATCGGAGTTCATTTAGAATTTTATCTGCGGCGAAACTGCCCGGCGATTCGAAACGCGGCGAAACTTCGTTAGAATTTTTCGACGAAATCCGAACCGTGAATTAATATAAAATATTAACTCTCAAATATAGTTTGATCTTGGTTTAATTAATTCACTTAATTAGGGAACAAGAAATTGTTTTATTATAACATAAATACGACAAAATACACTAAATAACGCTTAATTAACGCATCGTAAAAATACGCGTGTTACATTTTGCTACTTTCTTCAATTTCAGATGTTGATTTAGAAACCATTCCTGTAGCGAATGAATTTCTAAATGTATTTTCGGACGAGGTTACTTCTTTACCACTCAAAAGAGAGGTTGAGTTTTCAATAAAGTTGGTTCCAAGAGCGGGTCCAATTTCTATAGCTCCGTATACGATATCACCATTAGAACTGCAAGAACTTAAAGTCCAGTTGGAAGATTTGATTTCTAGACGGTTCATTAGGCCTAGTGCTTCTCCTTGGGAAGCACCTGTTCTTCTAGTCAAGAAGAAAGATGGTAGGATGTGTTTGTGCATAGATTATAGGCAACTGAATAAGGTTACGATTAAGAATAAATATCCGCTTCCTAGGATTGATGACCTGTTAGACCAACTTAGGGGAGCTTCGATATTCTCTCAGATTGATCTTAGGTCTGGATATCACCAAATCAGAGTCAAGGCTGAGGATATACCGAAAACCGCATTTAGGACTCGATATGGCCATTACGAATATGTTGTGATGCCTTTTGGTTTAACAAATGCTCCGGTAATATTCCTGGATTATATGAATAGAATTTTTTGACCTTATCTTGATAGATTTGTCGTGGTATTCATTGACGATATCCTTATCTATTCTAGGGATCCCCAAGAGCATGTGGAACACCTTAGAATTGTGTTAGGCATTCTTAGGGAGAAGAGATTGTTTACGAAACCAGAGAAGTGTGAGTTCTGGCTTCAGGAAGTTAAGTTTTTGGGTCATGTCATTTCTCAGGCGGGAGTGGCAGTTGATCCTAGTAAGGTAGAGGCCATTCTTGAATGGGAGCGACCCACTACTATTACAGAAGTTAGGAGTTTCTTAGGACTAACTGGGTATTATCGAAGGTTTATCCATGGATTCTCTCAGTTGATTCTTCCATTGACTCGTTTGACCCATAAAGGACAACCATTTTGTGTGGGATAAGAGCTGTGAAGACAGTTTCTTAGAGCTCAAACTTCGGTTGACTAGTACATTAGTTTTGATTATCCCTGACCCGACCTTAGGTTTCGAAGTTTTTAGTGACGCTTCTAAGAGAGGTTTGGGTTGTGTTTTGATGCAAAATAGGCAAGTAATTGCTTATGCATCTAGACAGTTGAAGCCCCACGAGGAAAACTATCCAACTCACGATCTAGAGCTTGCAGCTATAGTCTTTGCCTTAAAAATATGGTGGCATTACTTATATGGTGCCCGATTTGAAGTATTCAGCGATCATAAAAGTTTAAAATATCTGTTTGATCAAAGGGAGCTAAATATGAGGCAAAGGAGGTGGGTAGAGTTCCTCAAGGACTATGATTTTGATCTGAAATATCATCCTGGTAAGGAAAATGTGGTTGCCGACGCCCTGAGCCAGAAATCTCTTCATGTCTCTTCCATGATGGTTAGGGAAATGGCCTTATTGGAATCCTTTAGGGATCTAAACTTAGAGATATTCACAACTGGCGATAGTCTGATTGTAGGTCATCTAGAAATCACTTGTTGTTTTAGAGACCAAATTAGGGATGCTCAAACTCTTGATGAGGAATTGCAAGCTAGGAGATATCATCATGGATTCTCCGAAGCTGATGATGGTATGATTCTTTTTAAACAAAGAATTTGTATTCCAAAGGATGTGGCACTCAAGAGTCAAATTCTTGAGGAAAGCCATAAGAGTGGGTTCTCGGTACACCCTAGTTCTACCAAGATGTATCATGACTTTAGACAAAGGTATTGGTGGCCGGGAATGAAGAATGATGTAGGTGAATTTGTGGCACAATGTTTAGTCTGTCATAAAACTAAGATAGAACACCAAAGACCCTCCGGTCCACTTCAACCATTAGAAATTCCGGAATGGAAATGGGAGGGCATATCCATGGACTTTGTGGCGGGTTTGCCCCACACACGGTCCGGGTATAACGCCATTTGGGTCATTATTGACAGGCTAACCAAATCAGCTCATTTCCTCCCGACCAAGTCCACTTACAACACGGCGAGGTTAGCGAGGGTTTATATTAGGGAAATTGTTAAACTCCACGGAGTACCTACTAGCATAGTCTCTGATAGAGACCCTAAGTTCACCTCCCAAATCTGGAAGCATTTTCAGCACGCCTTAGGCACGAGTTTAAGTCTTAGCACTGCATATCATCCACAAACAGATGGTCAGACGGAGCGTACTATCCAAACCCTAGAGGATATGCTCAGAGCATGTGTGTTAGATGATGGAGGGAGTTGGGATGAGTATTTAGCTCTCATTGAATTCGCTTACAACAACAGCTATCATTCTAGCATAGGCATGGCGCCGTACGAGGTACTCTACGGCCGTAAGTGCAGAACTCCTCTGTGTTGGTTTGAGGTAGGTGAGAAAAGTTTGTTAGGACCAGACCTAATCCAGGAAACCACAAATCAAATCTGGAAGATTAGGGACAGGTTGAAAATTGCTCAAAGTCGGCAGAAGAGTTATGTCGATGAGAGAAGGAAACCTCTTGAATTTGAGAAAGGGGAACATGTATTCCTAAGGGTCACTCCTATGATAGGCATTGGTAGGGGCACTCCGAGCCAAAAAGCTGTGTCCTCGTTATATCGGTCCCTTTGAAATTCTTCAAAGAGTCGGTCCTATTGCGTATCAAATCGCTCTACCCCCATCCCTGTCAAGTCTGCACAATGTATTCCATGTGTCTCAGCTTAAAAGGTACATCCCTGATCCTTATCAACCCTTGGATCATGAGACGATACAACTGAGATCAGATTTGACATACCAGCCTATGCCGGTACAAATTGTGGACCGCAACTTCAAGAGGTTAAGGAATAAGGATATTCCCTTAGTCAAGATCATTTGGGAGGGGTCTACTCCTGAGGAGGCTACCTGGGAGACCGAGGAGGAAATGCGAACTCACTACCTGTATCTATTTCAATAGGTATGTACCTTGATTCATTTTTTAGGACAAAAATTTTAAAAAGGTGGGTAGTAGTGTAACACCCCGTCTGATTTAATTATTTGACTTTATTAATTTAGGCATTAATATGTTTTGAATTAATAGTTGAGTAATTATATTGGGGGAACAATTATAATATTAGGGGTGTAATTAGCAAGGTATATAGTAAATAAGAGATTAAAGGAAGGGTAACTTGGTCAAGCCACTTTTCCCTTCTCTCTTTTCCCTCACCTATCGACCCTCAGCCTCTCATTCTCACTCTCTCTCTCAATTTTCTGAGAAAGAAGAAAAGAAGAGGAAGAAGATGAGGCTTAGGGTTTCCGATTTTGGGGAATGAGAAGAGAAGAGTTGGTGACTTCTTCATCTCTTCCTTGTTTCTTTGCATTTGGAGCTGGAGATTTGGTATTTGAATGAAGCTTTGGAGCTGCCCTAGACCATTGGGTGTGGAGCTCAAACTTGAAGAAGGAGAGGAGGAGAAGGTCTCAAGCTTTCAAGCTTCCTAGCTCATCTTCTTGAGCTTATTGTGAGTTCTCCTCACTTAGAGTTTGGGCAACCAATAATACCCAACACATAGGGTTTCTTTTCCTTCCCTTTTTGCATGTTGGTTCTGATTTCTAGCATGATTAGTGGGTGCATGATTGATTTGGAAGCATGAAAATGTGGATTTGAAATGTATGTTTGAGTGTGGGTTGCACAAAAATGAGTTTTGCAATATTTGACTTGAATGCATGTTGAAATGATTATGATAGATCAATTTGTTTCTTGTTTGAGTGCCATTTGGTTTATTGCGATGTTGATTGGAATCAATGACTTGAGTTTTGGAAGAGGTTTAGGTTGAAAAATCTGGAATCAATGATCTGAGCGACCTTGATCTTCTTTGTTAGGGTCGATTACGCTGATTCGCTCAAGCGAAATAGCTGAGCTAAGCGAGAATCTCGCTAAGCGACAGTCTTGCGCTAAGCGAATTTTGGGCAGTTTTCTCCAAATTCTCAAAATTTCTTTCTTCTTTTAAATTCAATCATGTATATTGTCATAGCCTTATAGGAGGTAGTTTACATGATTGATCTGTTAAAATGCTTGTAGGAATGGTTAAGAGTTTGATATGATTGAATTTAATGATGTTTTATGATTCATTGAGTATTGTTTGTTGAAGAATTCTTCTGAAAGTCAAATATGTACTTTCTTGGGTTCATTGTGCATTTTGAATGCTTATTGTGTTGTTGATGCCGGTCTGTGCTGCTATAAGGTACGGCGGATAGTTTCGGTCCGTGCTGTTATAAGGTACAGCGGATTTAGTAATGAATCCCAATAGGAGTCAATTTTATAAGTCCATTGGATTCATTAAGGTTTGCTTGCACATTCTGATAATTTTGTCTTGATGTGATATTGCGTAGTGTGTGGCCATTGTGAATTCTCTTGATATGAAATAATAATGTTGTGTTGGGATTAGAGTTGGTGAGGGGTCTATGGAGGACTCACTGAGATTTTTATCTCATTCCTTTCATTTGTTTTCAGATAAGCAGGATCCGAAAGACGACCAAGCGAGCTAAAAGTTTGAATCCTTTTAAGATTAGTATATCATGGAGTGTAGGAACTCATCTATCTTTTGGAGATTTGGAGATTTTCTATTTGTATTTTACAATTCAGTATTTATATCTTGGAATATTGTAATCCAACTTTATTTTATTAACAGCGGTCGACATTGAACTTGTTGTTAACTACCAAGTTTTAATTTAGTGGTAAATCTCGTACTATTTATATAAATTGTCGTTATTTCAATTAATCTTGAAGTATGGGCGTTACCCCAACAATACCACATCACAACAATCAACAACATCAATCATAGTTCGTCCCTTTGCAACTCGATGGAGTTAGCATGGAGGTAGTCAAACAAGTGTGGGGGATTAGGGGCAGTCGCTAACCACTTTTGCCAAGCCCACAAACAGTTCAATATAAAGCTTACAGTAAATAAAAAATCGAAGAGGTACTAGACCCTCACTTCGAACCCTGAAGTTCTCAGACTTCTTCGCTTTACGAAATAAATTTAAATCCTAACTTGACTAGAAGTAGCCCTTACCGATAGTCTACAGCCCACGTGTTAAACACGTTGCAATCCTAATCCGCACGAACTGTCCTCAAGGGTCCTAGCAATACATTAAACCTTAGTACAAACCTATTATAGACTAGTTTCTAATTCCTTAGGCTCTCAAAACCTAAACCTCTTAACTAACCAAATCACCTACACCTAGGTGCCAACTTTGAAATACAATTTTTTTTTTCAAGAATCACATAGGCTTGAATTTAATGATGTTTTATGATTCATTAAGTATTGTTTGTTGAAGAATTCTTCTGAAAGTCAAATATGTACTTTCTTGGGTTCATTGTGCATTTTGAATGCTTATTGTGTTGTTGATGCCGGTCCGTGCTGCTATAAGGTACGGCGGATAGTTCCGGTCCGTGCTGTTATAAGGTACAGCGGATTTAGTAATGAATCCCAATAGGAGTCAATTTTATAAGTCCATTGGATTCATTAAGGTTTGCTTGCACATTCTGATAATTATGTCTTGATGTGATATTGCGTAGTGTGTGGCCATTGTGAATTCTCTTGATATGAAATAATAATGTTGTGTTGGGATTAGAGTTGGTGAGGGGTCTGTGGAGGACTCACTGAGATTTTTATCTCATTCCTTTCTATTTGTTTTCAGATAAGCAGGATCCGAAAGACGACCAAGCGAGCTAAAAGTTTGAATCCTTTTAAGATTAGTATTGTATCATGGAGTGTAGGAACTCATCTATCTTTTGGAGATTTGGAGATTTTCTATTTGTATTTTGCAATTCAGTATTTATATCTTGGAATATTGTAATCCAACTTTATTTTATTAACGGCGGTCGACATTGAACTTGTTGTTAACTACCAAGTTTTAATTTAGTGGTAAATCTCGTACTATTTATATAAATTGTCGTTATTTCAATTAATCTTGAAGTATGGGCGTTACCCCAACAATACCACATCACAACAATCAACAACATCAATCATAGTTCGTCCCTTTGCAACTCGATGGAGTTAGCATGGAGGTAGTCAAACAAGTGTGGGGGATTAGGGGCAGTCGCTAACCACTTTTGCCAAGCCCACAAACAGTTCAATATAAAGCTTACAGTAAATAAAAAATCGAAGAGGTACTAGACCCTCACTTCGAACCCTGAAGTTCTCAGACTTCTTCGCTTTACGAAATAAATTTAAATCGTAACTTGACTAGAAGTAGCCCTTACCGATAGTCTGTAGCCCACGTGTTAAACACGTTGCAATCCTAATCCGCACGAACCGTCCTCAAGGGTCCTAGCAATACATTAAACCTTAGTACAAACCTATCATAGACTAGTTTCTAATTCCCTAGGCTCTCAAAACCTAAACCTCTTAACTAACCAAATCACCGACACTTAGGTGCCAACTTTGAAATACAATTTTTTTTTTCAAGAATTACATAGGCTTGAAAAACTAACAACAATTAGAAGAGTAAAATTTTAAACATAAGTCTCATTTTAAAATAATACACTAAGTTGGAAAGAACAAGGTTTTCAAATACTAAGTTCACCTACTCCAAAACTTGAGACATAATTCAATGCTAAATTTAATACTTTCCACCACAACTTGAAATAAGGCTCCACTTTGGCCATTGGATCACAAGGAATCCCTGGCCTTAAGTGTTTCATCGTCTTTGAAAGTCAAATACTCCCAATTCAATTAAACTACTATCCAAAACTTACACAACAATTCTTAACCACATCAATTATAGCTACTGTAAATCAAAGGTACCAAAAATCATTTTCTAAGAGGCTTAAATCAAGGCTCCACTTGGTTTCTAAAATCTCAAAGAGTCAATTTCACCTTAAGTGCTTCATAGCCTTTAAAATTAAACAACTCTTTAATCAAATCAAACTACTAACCAAAAATTTCCAAAACTTACACACAATTTAATGCAACTAATATAAGTCAAAGAAACACAAAAATAGTCCCCCCTCAAGCTCTTAAAGCTCACGGCCTTACTCCCTTTTTTCCCCAAAAAAAAAATTGCAAATATCCAAACCAATTAACAACCTCATTCTATATTTAAATTCTTTCACAAAACAACATTTCATTTCCAAAACCTAAGCCTAATCAAGTCCCAATCCTATTTCCAAGCATCCTCAAGAACAAGGGTTTTCCCCCAAAAACTTCTAATCTTTGATTCAAATCAAATTTAACAACTAGAATGGCAATAATAACTAATAAGAAGCAAGAAATACAAGCTAGTTTGCATGATTCACAAGATGATCACCCAAACCCCCTTTTTCCTCTAGGATTAGCGCCTAGGGTTTCAAAGAAAATGGGGAATAGTTGGTTCACTTCATCCATGATCACAATCAAGCATTCAATTAAGCATAAAACAAGAATTAAAAACAAGAAAAGCTAATACTACACACACAAATCAACCCCACGATTTTGGGGCTGAACAAAGGGGAGGAAAAATTGACTCACAACTTGCTTACAATGTATGGAAGGGGGATTCATGAAGAAGAAGAAGAAGAAGCTAGGAGCAAGAAGGGTTGGAAGTTGGAGGTGAAATCAAGCCCAAAGGAAGTGGTGAAGAAGTAGCCATGGAAGCTCTTGCTTTCTCTCTCAAGAATGGAAGAAGAAATGAAATGGAGTGAGAAATGAAGGTGGGGGGGTCGCTGCCCAGCTGGAGAAATAAGGGTGGGATAAAAAAAATTTAACAAAACTAATTTTACTTGGTTAAAAACATACTTAAAAGTAAGTATAGAAAATTAAACCACCACTCAAGTGACACCTAGATTAAAAGTGAGATGCTAATCCTATCAATGAGTTTAACCCATCTAATCTCTCATCTCTCATGATTTTCCTCTAATCCTAGAGCCCTAAGAGTATTAAAAACACGGCGTCGAGTAATCGCGTTACCAATTAATTCTTTCGCCGATTAATTCGCGAAAATTAATTTGCCAAGAAATTAATTCACCACGTGACAGAATATTATCATAAATATTAAAAATAATCTAAAACACTAAAAAATATTCACAACAAGTTACAATTCGATTTTCATCAAAATCGGAGTTCGTTTAAAATTTTATTTGCGGCAAAACTGCCCAGTGATCCAAAATGCGACGAAACTTCGTTAGAATTTTTCGACGATTTTCGAACCACGAATTAATATAAAATATTAATTCTCAAATTTAATTTTATCCTAATTTAATTCGATCACTTTCTTAATCAACAAAAATACGCCTTTCTGCGTCACGCAGAAAACTTATAATAAGTATAATTGATGAATTCACCTTAAAAGCAGCATACGTCTATGCTGTCTATTAATTTGAATTGACATCATGAATAATAATTATTTATAATAATAAATTATTCAAAATAAGTCAAAATAGTTCTTTGTACTCTCAATAAATCATTGAGGTGATCAATCTCTAAGATTTACCTTTCAAGTATTTGGGGATTTTATCGCTAAAACAATTGTTTTTAAAAATTGGGATGGTACAATAACGAATCTTTATATGGAGAACCAAGTACTATTGATATCTTAGAAAGTGAACCAGCAAATTGTTGAGGGACTTTTCCGAGCATTTTAAGAAAGACAGGAAGCAGCACAACTTCCATGACCCATTGTCTTTCATGCTTAGCATCCAGTTTTATTTCTGTCAACCTTCACAAATTTCTGGAAGCCTTTTGTAGAAGAATGCAACAATAGCATAAGTTGAACATTATAGAAACACCTATAGAGAAATGTGAAAATTTTAGAAATCAGAGAATATATCATTCCTGAAAAATGATATGCCTTAATTCGATACATGACTCTGTGAAGGATAATATTGAGGGGTTACCTTAAAAAAACTATGTACCACTCTATCCACATGCTTCTAAGTCGTCGAGATTTAATATATATTGAACCAGCACAAATTTTGAAAATACAGAAGAAATTATAATAATTAACCCAGTAAGAGATTAAAATAACTAAGATAGAAAAAAGTAAAGTAAACATGAACCAATACAAATACAACACGTCACCTTGAAAGAGGAGGTGAAGAACCAAGTGCTCTGGTCAGGAGGAGGTGTTTTTAGAGGTTTCTTTGTAATAATACCTAGTGTATTCATGCTAAACAACCTTCAAGGAACAATACGAAGAAGGAAAAACTGGAAACATAAATAATTTTCCTTTCAAATTCTTTTAATTATGAATTGATAAGATGCAGCACCAATTAGTTGTCAAGTTTCGACTATTCATAGTTTTCAAAGAAAAATGAATAGAGGAAGAGTAGTAGTGCCGGCGATCCTGCACGGGCATATTGCCAGACTTCCAAATGGCGATCTTTTCTTTGTATCAAAAGAAATTAACAACTAATGAACACGTGACATTCCAGAGATTGGAGACTAATATGTTGAAGGCAATAGTAAATCGAAGAGATAGTCTATTGAAGAAGTTGAAATTAAAAAATATCCTCTCTGCAGAACAACCCACCGAATACCTCTTCTGCAATCCCTATATCTCCATTTTCTTCTGGTTCCCTCAAATGGCGATTCAGAGGGAAGGGGTATTCCCCATTCTTGCTCCGTGTTCCCTCTCTTTCTCTGTTTTGGATTACAGTGCAAGAAATCCTAGAGGGAGAAAGGGCAGCAATTTCGTTGTGATGGGTCTCCATCTCCGGTGAGATTGTGTGCGTGATTTTCTGTCCCAAGCTCTTTCTCTTTCTGTGTTCTGCCATTGTGATCTCCAACGTGACCGTGTTCATTTGCTCTAATTGGTTTACGAGAGAAATTGTGAAGAGAGAAAATGTGAAAAGAGGGTATGAAAAGAGAGAAAAATGTGAGAAATTGGGTAGATTTTGGGTATTAATTGGAATTAGTGAAAAAGAAGAGAAAATGAGAAGAGAGAAGTGTTGATTATTTTTGAAAAGACATTAATGTCCTTGACTATAAATTTAGATATAAGGAGAGAATAAGGGTAAAAATTGGAAAAAGAAAAAAAAGTCGGCGTGTGACATTTTCTCGCCACTCACGGAGAGAAATTTTTTTCACGTGGGACCCACGCTTTTTTTTTCTCTCTTTACATTTTCTGCTCTTGCCAATCATGAGAGAATTGCGTTCTCTCTCCATTTTCGCTGGTTATGTTTTATTTCGTTGCTTTCCCGCAGCAACGAAGCACAGCGTAAAAGTCCATTGATCTACACTAACGTTTCCATTTTCTTTCCTTTCAAAGTTTATCATAACCACCACTCATTCAATTCTATTTTGAGAGAGAAAAAAATAATAATAAAAGAAAATCAAATTAAATCATGGGTTCGGAAACTTTTGTAACTGGCCGAGTTTCAGTTTTTTTGTTTTTAAATTCGGTTTTGGAAGTGGGATGGAATTCCCTGTGTCACCCCTCCGCCCTCTCCCGTTTTCTCTTCCCGTTTCCTAATGTTTTTTGTTTATTGCTTTATTAGTCAAAGGTATTAATGTACAAAAAAATATGACACCAAAAAGCAGTTTTTACTTTTAGAGGCTATTGCCTTTATATGATGGTATAGATGAACGTATTTTTCCCAGCATGCTTAATTCTATAAGAAGCAGTTAATCCTTAATAAATTAGTTAATTGGAGGCGATCGCACCACAATTTGTTAATGGAACTCTAGAATTAACAGAATTCGCTTTTTATGCCCGGTCCAATCAATCATTGAATTGATAAACTTGCTTGTTCATAATGCTCTTTCCTTTAATTACCTTCCTGGACCAACCAGAGTAGTTAGTTAGGAAGAAAGGTATTAACTAGGTAGTTATTAGTAATCTATAGTAAGTGATTAGCTTTCAATAAGGAAATATAGTTCGTAATAGCAGGCTAATAGATTCAGGGAATAGTATTAAAGAACCCGGTTCCCCTAAGCTTTACTTACTTGATCTCCATTCTTTCTTGCGAAATTGCTTTTGTTCTATTGCTTTTTAATTGATTGTTCTTGTTCTTATAATCACTTTCTTCGTTCGTCTAAAATAATAAAGGATATCTATTAATTTAGTACTCGTGTATTCTCTGTGGGGTTCGACATTCGGAATCTTAAATATACTCCACTTTATTACAAGTTACGATCAGGTGCACTTGCCTGAGCCGCAACAATGTTTTTAATAAATATTATTCCGATATTCTTGGTATGTGTGTGTGGATGCAACCAATATGATGAAGTATATAACAATTAAGAAAGGGTATGACAACATGACAGCACTAGGAGAAGGTAGAAATAGGAAACAGATAAAACTCGTCAAAGCCATTGAATGCATAGTCTCTCAAAAGATGATAAATTAAGATGCAAAGGTTGAAAATAAATAAATAGTAAGAATCATGTGCATAGCTGTAATTGACCATCGTATGCATAGGATGTCGTACGAGGTCAGGTACTAGAGTGCGAGTACGATGCAGTCAGTACAGGACACGCCAGTCCTTGAGGATAGTCTGTGTCCGACAAATCTACAAGTGACCGATGGCTCGCGACCATCCTATCGGGACGTCGGAGTGTCTGGTCATCCTGATGGGGTACTGTTGTATCATTGTCCATAGTGACGATCCCGAGTGCCGTCCCGACACCTATTCCTATCACTGAAGTTGGGGAACAGGGATGTACTCTTAGGGGTATGATGAGCGGGATATGTGGATGGACAACTGGCTTAACATACCCATCAAAGGCTAGTGGGAGGTAACTGTTAACTATAAAGGCTGAGGTGGGGCTGCCATTGCAAGTTATGGCCACGTAGGCATGTAGAGTCCTAGGATGCATCTCATAAATGACATAATAAAAAAATATAATAATTTAGCCTATTCATACATGAGTTCTAATTAATATTAGGCTTAAATACCAATTTGGTCCCTTAACGTATTTTTGAGGTTCAATTTGGTCCTTTAACTTTTTTTGGGGTCAATTTGGTCCTTTAACTTTTTTAAATGAGCCAAATTTGTCCTTTTCGTAATTTTTGTTGGTCAACCTTCTGACGTGGCGCATACGTGCCAAGATGAGGATGACGTGGTGCCTACATGGAGCCTACGTGGCGCTTATATGGCGCCTATGTGGCGCCTATGTGGCGCCTATCTGGTGCCTACATGGCGCCTACATGGAGCTGATTTTGTCGAAAAGGACCAATTTGGCCCATTTAAAAAAGTTAAGGGACCAAATTGACTCAAAAAAAGTTAAAGGACCAAATTGAACCTCAAAAATAATTTAAGGGACCAAATTGGTATTTAAGCCTTATTATTATTTCCAATTATTGGTGTGAATAGTGTGTTCTGATCTCTTGTTTTATTTTTACACCATCACACTATCATTTTAAATAGGGAAAGCAAGATCAGAGGAAGGAGTCAGCCGGTGGTCACTTCCACACACATGCATTGCGCACTCTCTCAAATTACATGATATATATATATATATATATATATATATATTTGTTGATATATGAAAAGCATGCATATAAGAATTAGATGAATAAATATGGGACGGTGTAACATCCCAATTTTTATGAAAATTATTTTACAGTTTTCGACTACTTAAAAATAAATTATAGAGATTGATCACCTCAATGGTTTGTTAAAAGTACGAAGAACTACAAAGATTTATTGTAAACAGTTTGCAGGTTTAGTAATTAATTCAGATTAAGAGACAGTGTAGACGTATATTGTTTTTAATATGAATTAATCTTGAAAAATGTGAAAAATTGTTGTTTGATTAAAGAAAATTATTTTATTGAAAGGAAAATAATTTTCAGGATTTAATAGATATTTTTAAGTCACAGTTTCGATTTTCGATGTTTAGTTATTTATTAAATTGTCTATTTTATTTTAAAGATTTTTCCTTGATAATTTTATTGTTTGAATAATATCTAGATGACAAGAGAAATTGAAATTAGTGATCCTCACTAATTTACAGTTTTTGTTGCACTGCGAGAATTCTATTGAGTACTGCCGTAACTAGGCTACTGAGTGAGTTTCTAATTGAAACCCACCCAAACGTGATCAAAATTTTATAAAATTTTTGATCTTAGCATTTTCCAATATTTAGAATTTATTGAAAATTTTATGGAATTTTTGGGCATCAGAAAATATTTAGTGCATTTTCTATGCATAGAAACTGCCTAATTGCAATGTCTCGGTTCGTATTTTGAGAAAACGAGACACATGAGTGTTTTTTTCATGTCATGAGGAATATTTTGGCTAAATAATAATTTTTGGGTGTGGACTTGTTTATTAGAATTATTTTTGAAATTTTTGGTATTAAATATTAATATACGCGTAACGTCGCGCACCCGATTGAGCGAGAACGCGACGAAATGAAATATCTAAATATTTTGGGCTGAGGGGAGATGCATGCAGCAGCTGGGGGTGCTGAATCCAAGCTTTAGAAGCTTCCTTGCCATGTGTTAGATTAGGATTGGCTAAGTTGTAAATGGTAGGAAGTTAGTTTAGTTAGTTTGTAACTAGTTTGGTTATTTCCTAACTAAATGAACAATTTTTGTTCCTTCCTTGTCCCCAAATTTTCGTGGCTGCCTCTCCATATTGGCATTCATCATTCTCATTTCCTCCATTGATGAAAGCTTGAAAAAAAATTCTAGAAAGAGAAAATTGATTTAGGTGCTTAATCTTGTGATTTTTTGGAAGCTAAACCTTAATCCTTTCTCCTTCCTTCTTGTTCAATCATCTCCATCATTGTGGTAAGCTTATTTTCCTTTTCTTCATGGCTGCCATGGTTGGGTTTTCATGGTATTAGTGTTGTTCCTCATGATTTTAGTGTTGATTCTTGAAGGAAATTGGTGTTTAAGTTTGCAACCTTCAATCCTTGTTCTTAATCCTTGATCAACCATCACCAATCTTGTTAGTAAGTGTTATAACTCACTTTCCTCTTCTCATGGCTGCCATGGATGAGATCTCAATGATTTTAGAGTTGTTTTGCTTAGAAAGTGTTGGATTTTGCTAGATTAGTGAGATTAGTCCTTTGATCCTTTAATTCCTTCCATGATTAAGCATGTTTAGAGTTTTTAAAATTGAGAAACCCTAAGTTTTGGGGCTGGCCAAAATAAGGGGATGTTTAAGGAATTGTTTAGGCTTGATTTTGTTGATTTGGAGTTAGTTCTTTGGTGGGTTTTAGTGGTATGTTTGAAACTAGTCATATGTGCATGCTTTACAAAGTTTTGAGAAATTAATTTGATTAAATTTGGGGCTGGAAACCATGGCTCATTAGTATGATTTTGATGATGTTTTAATTTATTTTTAAAATGTGTTAAGTGTTTAAGAAGCTGGTTTTTGGTTAGGACTTTAAATCTATAAGGATTTGTAAGTTTAAAGCTTTGAAAAATGGGTTGAAACAAAATAAATTTGGGGCTGTTTTGGGGTTGCAAAAAAACAATGGCTTATGATCAAGTTTTGAATAAGTTTTAACTTGGTTTTAATTTTATTAAAGTGGTAAACAAGTTTGGTTTTGGTAAGATGTTTTGGATGTGTAATTTAGAAGCAAAATGTTTGAAAAATGGAAGTTATATTTGAAGCTTAAAACCGTGGCTCTCAAAGGAAATTGGGGCATGTTCTTAAATTGTTTCTATGCCTAAAATAGTTGTAAAAGTGGTTAATGATTTGATTTATGAAAGCTTTTCAAAGAAACTTGATTTTGGGAAAAGATTTGGGTTATGTTTCAAGAATCGTTAGGGAACCCTAAACTGGCTGCCCTAGGGGCATTAGATTGAGTTTTTAGTTCTAATTGATTGAACTTGCGTTGTTAAGGTTTGTGCGCGGAACAACTAGACGATAGTTTGGAATTACCTTGCTTGGATTGTTAAAGCGCCCAAGGTAATGAAACTTCTTACATAATGAGTTTGGGCTTTTCGCCTTGTGTGTTGTTTGCTTGATTATTGATTAGTTGTGTGGCAGTACTTGTAGTATTACTTTATGCTATCTGAAATGCTGTAGCATGTTCTTGGCCCTGCGTGGCATTATGATCTGTATTGTTCTCCTGGAATCATGTTGCATCTAATTGGAACTTGCTATTGATTTGGAATATGAAAAATATTTTTGATCATATGGATTAATTAACAATGCGTTGATCGACTACTATTGGTTTGACGACTTACAACGGTAATTCTGATGCGATTCCATGAGCCGAGAAATGTTTTCAATGTAAACTAAAGGTATCTTCTAAAATAAGTCGGCGTACAAACACCTTTATGGATAAGAGGTTTAGAAGCTGTTTAAGAGGTTCTTTTAAAAATAAAACATTGTAAATTTTGAAAACGGTTGAGTTAAGTAATGTGTCTGGAAATTATCCTAGCATATTATTTAGCACAACTAGGGTTTCAACGACCTAGAGCTAAAAAGTATTTGTAGATAAATGGGAGTGATACAGGAACTGAGATCGAGATTTCGAAAGATTAAAATATAGGGAACCCAGTGTTCCTATTGAGCATATGGGCCATGTGTCCTGTGCTGGGACTTAATGTCCTGCTTGCGTGCGCATTTTCTTGATTAAGGATTAGACCTAGTGTTCCGTATGGTGTGCCTAGTCCTCAACCTAAAAATTGAGCCTAGTGTTTCCGCATTACGTGCCTAAGATTGAGATTAGCATTCCGCAGTTGAACACCTGGACCTAGTATCCTGTGTTTGAACTCTAAGGGGTATTTCTCATTATCTCAATTTACTGCGTGATGAAGAACACCCGAGCATTACTTGAGTAGTATGGGATGCTCACTGTGGTGCTCAAACTTTGAGTTCCCTCCCCAATTTTGAATGTGAAACATAGTTGATTGTCGTTTCGCATTGATTAATTAAAACATTACTCAGGTGCTCCCTACGGTGAGCATGCCATATTGAAGAATTTGTTTGGATGCATACTGACCATTGAGCATCGACACTCGGAGCGTTTGATTTGTCTTAAAGACTTCAAAAGACGAGTTGTCACTGCACTGCCTAATGTATGGCAAGCCTAATATGTGGCTATATTGTTGGGACGTTGGGAAAATTCCTCGTCTACTGCTGACCTATTAAGGCTGCAGGTGTATACACAAACTTGTTCATAATGCATTGGCATGCATGGCTAATGTAACATCCCTATTATTATGAAAATTATTTTACAGTTCCAACTACTTGAAAGTAAATCATAGAGATTGATCACCTCAATGGGTTGTTAAAAGTACGAAGAACTACAAAGATTTATTGTAAACAATTTACTGTTTTAGTAATTAATTCAAATTAAGAGACAGTGTAGACGTATATTATTTTTAATATTAATTAATCTTGAAAAATGTGAAAAATTATTGTTTGATTAAAGAAAATTATTTTATAGAAAGATAAATAATTTTCAGGATTTAATAAATATTTTTAAGTCATAGTTTGAATTTTTTATTGTTTAGTTATTGTACTAATTGTCTGTTTTATGTCATATTTAATATGACTTTTATTTTAATGACTTTGTCTTGATAATTTTATTGTTTGGATAATATTTAGTTGATAAGAGAAATCGAGATTAGTGATCCTCACTAATTTACAATTTCAATTATGCTGCGAGAATTCTGTTTAATTATGCCGTTGGGAGGCTATTAGGAGAGTTTCAAACTGAAACATGCCCAAACATGATCTAAATTTTATAAAATTTGAGATCTTAGCATTTTCCATTATTTATTGGAATTTTAGCATTGCCCAAACATACGCCTATAACTGCATTACAGTCGCGTTTTAAATCGTAAATCGAGAAAGCGACATTCATAGAAATACTTCTAATATTTTTAGGGACAGTTTGGTTGATTAATAATTTTTGATTATAGAATAATTTATTAGATATATTTTTGAAATTTTTGGTATTAAAATCCTAATATACGCGTAACGCCGCGCACCCGATTGAGCGAGAACATTTACTTAAACAAAAATATCTTGATATTTTGGTGAGAAGCGATGGATCCAAAGAACTAGGGAGCTGAATCTCATCCTTAGAAGGTTCCATGACAAGTGTAGGCATAGGATTGGTGGTTATGTAATTGTAGTTAGTTAGTGCAGTTAGTTTGTAACTAGTTTGGTTAATTCCTAACTAAATGAACATTTTCCTTCCATCCTTGTCCCTCAAAATTTCGTGGCTGCCCTCTCCATATTGTCTTCAGCCCATTCATTTCCTCCATTGTTGAAAGCCTGAGAAAAAAAATTTTAGAAAGAGAAAGTTGATTTAAGTGCTTAATCTTGTGATTTTGGAAGCTAAATCCTAATCCTTTCTCCTTCCTTCTTGTTCAATCATCTCCATCATTGTGGTAAGCTTATTTTCCTTTTCTTCATGGCGGGCATGGTTGGGTTTTCATGGTATTAGTGTTGTTCCTCATGATTTTAGTGTTGATTCTTGAAGGAAATTGGTGTTTAAGCTTGCAACCTTCAATCCTTGTTCTTAATCCTTGATCAACCATCATCAATCTTGTTAGTAAGTGTTCTAACTCACTTTCTTCTTCTCATGGCTTCCATGGATGAGTCCTCCATAATTTTAGTGTTGTTCTCTTTAGAAAGTGTTAGATTTTGATAGATTAGCATGTTTAGCCTTTTGATCATTTAATTTCTTCTATGATTAAGCAAGATTAGAGTTTTTAAAAATTTGGGAAACCCTAACCCTTGACCCTGGCCGAATTCATGGGTTGTTGTGGGGGCTCGATCTTGACTTATTTTTGTTGAGTTAGAGTTAGTTCTTTGAGGCTTTTTGATGTTATGTTTGGAACTAGTCATATATGCATGTTTTAACAAGTTTTGAGAAATCAAATGGTTTGGTCTTTGTGGCTGGAAACCGTGGCTATTTTGATTGGATTTGATGATGTTCTAATTTGTTTTCAAGTGTGTTAAAGTGTGGAAATTGGTTTTTGGTTAAGGCTTTAGATCTATAAAGATTGCTATGTTTAAAGCTTTGGAAATGGTTTAAAATGAAATAAATTTTGGGGC
Source organism: Calophaca sinica (assembly GCA_037113605.1). Taxonomy (NCBI): domain Eukaryota; kingdom Viridiplantae; phylum Streptophyta; class Magnoliopsida; order Fabales; family Fabaceae; genus Calophaca; species Calophaca sinica. Next base: position 68,362,413 of record CM073733.1, on the reverse strand, counting down.
TGTTTTGTGGTTATTAAAACAGTGACTTGTCAACAAGATTTGGGTGAGTTTTAACTTGTTTTTAATTGTATTAAAGTGGTAAAGAAATTGGATTATGATACGAAGTTTTGGATCTAACATAATTATGTGATTTTGATGTTAAAGTTTGAGAATTTGAGGTTGTTTTTCGGACATCAAAACTGTGGCCTCCATGGTGTTTTAGAAAATGTTCTTAGCTTGTCTTTATGCTAAAATAATTGTAAAAAAGTGGTTGTTGATTTGATTTAGCAAAGTTTTTTAAAGAAGCATGATTTTGGTAAAAGATTTGGTTTATGTTTTTAGAATTGTTTTGAACTTGTAATAAAATTGTTTCTAAAATTTTGTGACATGTTTTAGTGTTCTGAAAAATGGTTCAAAGTTGGGAAAACAATATTCAAAATGGTAAAACACTATTCTAATTGGTAATTTTGGGTTAGACATTTTTCTAAGTGTGTAGTGTTTGGAAAAGTTTCAAAACTTGCATGATTTGAATATGTGTCGTGGCATATGGCTAGATAAAACCTATTAGGGATTAAGTTGAGTAATTCCTAGGTTTAGGGAACCCTAAACCCGTGGCTGCCCTAGGGGTATTAGGACTTGAGTTTTTTAGTTCTAATCGATTGAACTTGCGTTGCTAAGGTTCGCGCGAGGAATGACTTGACAATTGTTTGGAATTACCTTCCTTGGATTGTTAAAGTGCCTAAGGTAAGGGAAATTCTTGCATAATGAGTTTGGGCTTTTCGCCTTGTGAATTATATGCTGTTTGAAATGCTGTAGCATGTTGTAGCACAATGAATTGTTATATGCTGTCTGAAATGCTATAGGATGTTCTTGGCCCTGTGTGGCATTAAGATTTGTGTTGTTTTCCTTAAATCATGTTGGACTTAATAGGAACTTGGAATTGATCTGGAATATGAAAAATATTGTTGATGATAATGGATTAATTAATAATGCGTTGATCGACTGTTATTGGTTTGACGACTTACTACGGTAAGTCTGATGCGATTCCATGAGCTGAGAAATGTTTTCGAGGTAAACTAAAGGTATCTTCTAAAAAAAGTCGGTGTACAAACATGCTTTATGGATCGGAGGGTTAGAAGTTGTTTAAGAGGTTCTTTTAAAAAGAAAACATTGTAAATTTTGAAAATGGTTAAGTAATGTGGTTGGGAATTATCCTAGTGTATTCTTTAGTACAATTAGGATTTCAACGACCTAGAGCTAAAAATTATTTTTTGATACAGTAGTGCATAATAGAGACACAAGAACTAATAAAGAGATTTTCAAAGATACAAATATCCAGATTTCTAAAGAAGTAGATATAGGGAACTTAGTAATCCTATTGAGCATATGGGCCATGTATCCCGTGCTGGGACCTAATGTCCTGTTCGCGTGCGCAATTTCTTGATTTAGGGTTGGACCTAGTGTTCCGTATGGTGTGCCTAGTATCTCAACCCAAAAATTGAGCCTAGCGTTCCGCATTACGTGCCTAGAGTTCTGATCTGAGATTGAGACTCGCGTTTCGCAGTTGAACATCCGCACCTTTGTCCTGTGTTTGAACTCTTAGTAAATTGGGGTTTGAAATTCACTAAATTGAGTGAGTTGAGGTTTATTCGATTCGCATTGATTAATTAAACATTACTCAGGAGCTCCCTACGGTGAGCAAGCAATATTAAAAGAAATATTGCTGGAAGTTTTCTCCGATGTCATATTACCGGATGTTTTCTCCGATGGTTTGTTGCCGGAAGTTTTCTCTAATGACCTGAAATATTTGGATTGATGCATACTAATCATGGAGCATCGATATTAATGTATTGCCGAAAGTTTTCTCCGATGTCCTAGGCCGAAAGTTTTCTCCGATGCCAAAAGTTTTCTCCGATGTCATATTACCGGAAGTTTTCTCCGATGATCTTTTGCCAGAAGTTTTCTCCGATGACTTGAAATGTTTAGATTGATGCTTACTAACCATGGAGCATCGATATTAATGTATTGCCGAAAGATTTCTCCAATGCCAGAAGTTTTCTCCGATGTCATATGCCAGAAGTTTTCTCCGATGCCTTATTGGTTCCCCAAGTTGGGCTGTAATGTGTATACACAAGGTTTTCATATGCACTGACATGCATACTGACCACACTATAACGTGTGATGATTGATGGTTGATTTACTGATTGCATTGTTTGGTTACATGCAAATGTTTGATATTGTAATGACCTGATCATTGATCTGTTATTAGAATTGTCTGCTCACATGCAATTGTTTGATATTGTGGTGACTTGATTGTTGATCCGTTGGTTGATTTTTTTGCTCACATGCAACGCTTGATGTACCGTGGTGATGCGTGCGGTCTATTAAGTATGTATATGTATATAACGGCATGTTGTTGTATTATATATATATATATATATATTTATATATTATTTGCATGCGACATAGCCTATGATAAACTCGTGGACAAAGAATTTACCCTTGCACTATTGTTGGATTGGACATTCTTATGAATTTCTCTTCCAGATGGAGCTCTATAGCTGCTGCATTGGAGATTGAGCCAGTGTAGGAAGATTCCTCTGAGTGCTTCGTGATTTGAACTTGCTGAGGTGTTTCTCAGTAAGAGTTATAGTCATTGGCCAGCTTAGCTTAGGATATTGTCTTTGTTGTTTGCGTAATTACTCATTGTCTTAAAATTACTTTTTTCAGAAAACTTCGCCTTAGTGCGAAATGATTATATTATGTTTATATTATGAAAAGCGTTCAATGTGATGTGTTATACTCTGATAATTGCAAAAGTCTGATTTGGCATCATTTAGAAAACTGTAGTACTCTTTGTCTCATTTTGTAAAGGTTTTCAAAGGAAAGAAAAAGAAAAAAAAATTACTCCTATTTTCCATTGCAAAAGACAGAAGAGTACTCTTTGTTGAAAGCATACAAGCATTAAATGTTTTCAGCATTAGATTGGGTTGCACTGTAGCGCTCCGAAAATGGAGTGTTACAGCTAACCACATTTATAATATGTGATGATTTGTTTAATGAAATTGATATTGTGATGACTTGATCATTGATCTGTTGATAGAATTGTCTGCTCACATGCAATTATTTGATATTGTGGTGACTTGATTGTTGATCTGTTGGCTGATTTGTCTGTTCACATGCAAATGCTTGATATACCATGATGATGCATGCGGTCTATTAAGTACGTCTATGTATATAAAGACATGTTGTTGTATTATATATGTATATTGTTTGCATACGACATAGCCTATGATAAACTCGTGGACAAAGAGTTTACCCTTGCACTGTTGTTGGATTGGGCATTCTTATGAATATCACTTCCAGATGGAGTTCGATAGCTGCAACAGTTCCGTCTTTCTAGGAACGTTGAAGATTGAGCTAATGGAGGAAGGTTCCTCTGAGTGCTTCATGTTTTGACCTTGCTGAACTGTTTCTCAGTAAGAGTTATAGTTGTTGGCCAGCTTACCTTAGGATTTTGTCGTTGTTATTTGCGTAGTTACCCATTGTTTTGTAATAACTCTTTTCAGAAAACCTTGCCTTAATGTGAAATGATGTAGTACTGTTTATGTCTCATTTTTGAAAAGGGTTTCAAAGAGAAGAAAAAGGAAAAAAAATCATTACTCCTATTTTCCATTGCAAAATACATAAGAATACTTTTTAACTAAAAGCATTCAAGCATCAAATGTTTTTAGCATTAGATAGGGTTGTGTAGTACCCTAATTTTGTTCGGCCTTTTTAATTTAATTTAATTTAATTATTTATTTTAATTGGTAGTGGTAGTAATAATAAACAAAATAATATTTTTGGTTTTATAATAAAGGAGATTAAAAAGAGAAGAAAAAGAATGAATAAAAAAGAGGGGATTTTTATTTGAGAAGGGGTGTGCAAAAAATAAAACTGGGTGGTGCAAACACCCCCCATTTTTCTTGTTCGCGCCTCCCAGGCAATCCATCACATGTGCTACTCGCTGCACCCAACATTTTAATTCGTGCGCCCCCTAGCCCTCACGCAACCAAGCCATCCCACGCAGCCCATTTCGTCTTGGCCCAATTCCTATAACCCTAAAACATCAAAACCCTAATCTCATAACCCTTCCCTCATTGATGCGCCGCACCAGCCTTCTTCTTCACGTCTCCATTCCTTTTTTTTTCTCCTTCACCACATCTCTCCATTCTCCTCCTCTATGTCCACAATTCTCGCCTTCATCCCCTCCCCTTTCTTTCTCTTGCTTCTTGTAACGACCCGTTACCGGACCGCTACCGAGCTCAATATACCGAGCTCGAGTTACCGAGCTCAACACACCGAGCTCAAGTTACCCTGTATGCAATATATTTTGAAATGGTACTCTTGTGCCTTTTAAAAAGTACGGTCTATATTTTTTTTATAAAACCAACTCGTGCACATCAGAGTAATTACAGCTTTTCGAAACATGATGCAACTAAGACACAAGGATTAAATTCTAATAAAACATACATGCATAACATACATATATACCACTCGAAATAATAATGTATACAAAATACAGAATAGTAAATGCACAAAGAAATACACCTAAGGTATGACGACTTCAAGAGAGCAATCATACCCTGGGGGTACTTCCGGCAGACACCCACGCAGGGGGCTGCTCCAAAAGTAAGACCACCAGTCTACCCTGTAATAACAAAACATAACCGGCCCAACTGGTCACGCCATCAGACACAAAACATAGATAAAACAAATCCACGACGGTGAGGTCGCCACCGATCCTCGTCGAGCTCCTCCTCGCCATCATCTGGCCGAGTTCCTCGCACCCTAGACATCGCCTGGGTAACCGTCATGGATTGAAGGCACCACGGGAAAGGGTCAACTTCTCAACAATTCAAGATAAACACGGCATAAAGAAATAAGCAACACAATAATGTATATCAATCACCACACGTGACTCGACCTTCTCACTCTAGACTCGACTCAACCCGCGATCCACTTCTCTCGGCTCGACAATTTTTCCGGAATGCACACGCTGCATCAGATCTTTGGAAAGTCCAGCCGAAGCCTTGGGATCTTCGCTCTCCCTAGGACAGTCAACTCAGGTCCCATAGCGTGGCGACGTCTAGTCAATCTCCCATAAACAAAAGGGGACCTAGCACCCTTAGTTATCCGGGTCACGGCTCAAAAACGTCATAACGACTCGCCTAGCTCGCTCTCTCGATGAACAATTCGCCGCATACGATATTCAAAGAGTTATACACAAGATATTCAACCGCATGTCAAATAAAAAGAGCAAGCTCGACATGAAGAAACGCAATTCAACAGTCAATACATAATCCACAACATATATTCAATCACATATTAAATACATGCAAAAACCCAATCATATCACAACATTACATGCTCGACACAAATCACGGAATCCATACATAGCAATATAACAATAAAAATCCTAGAATGTTTAGAAGTGCTCTTACGCACAAAACATAAACACGTAGAATATGAAGTGCCCTTACCGAACTCCAAGCTAATGCTGCTCGACAACGACCTCGACACGGCTGTCTTCAAACGAGTTCGACACGGCTGTCTTCAAACGATCTCGACAACGACCTCGACACGTACACTTCTCAGTCGACCTCGACACGTACACTTCTCAGTCGACTTCGGTTCCGTGTCCTCGTACACCCGGATCTCCTTGCAGCACGATCTCGGAACTCACACTGCCTAATACGAGCACAGCTTAGTTCTATCTATGGGTTCTAATAACACTTAGCTCTCATCCCAACTTAACGACAACCCAAGTAAACATTACAAAATAACTCATTTTCTCTAAAATTTTATTGAAAACTTCTTTCATACATTACCAGACAAAGCCATTTTTCCTCTAACACAACGTTAGGGTTTTCGATCAAAAGTTCATGAAAAAGGTTATCTGATGCTACAACAGGTAAATCGACGACAACAACAACCAGAAGCAACGTACAACAAACCAAAACAAGAAATCGAAACAAACCAAATAGGGAGGGTTTTTGGGCACTGCCTATTGCAGAAAACAGAGGAAGAAATTTGTTTTACAAGCTCAAATAATCGGTTAGAAAGGTCGGTCATATCATGAAGAAGAAAACCCATCAATATGAGGTGATTTGGAAGCATAAAAACTAGCTAAAATGGAAAGAAGAAATGGTGCTAAACAGTAGCAGGAAGGAAGAGAATCTGTTTTTCATACCTCAAATGGTGGTCGAGATGGTGAGATATGTCGAGGAGATGATGAGGAACAAGATTGATGAAGAAAGTTTATGCAGAAGCTCGATGAAACTCAAGGTTCTTCGATGGAGGTTTGGAGAGGAATAGGAACTCAGAGAAGAAGGAAGAAGAAAGAAGAAAAGAGAAAGTGAGTGTTTGAGGAAACTGATCGTGATATACAGCTGGTGAGAGAAGGGCATAATCGTAACTACAGTTATGAGATGCTAATCCCATCAATCAATCTACCCATCTAATCTCTCCTCTCTCATGATTACCCTCTACTCTATAGGTTACAGATCTAAAAAGAAGCACAGCGTCGAGAACTGCAAACCGAATAATATAATATTACAAACAATATAATCATAACGCTGAATAACGTTCGTAAAGATACGAGTGATATCATCTCGACACGATGTCGACCAGGGTGCTCGTGCAAGCGCACAAGGCTCTAACACGAGTTCGTGCACGCGGCCTCCTCAGTTCGACATGCGACCTCCTCAGCTCGGTACGCGACCTCATCAGCTCGGTACGCGATCTCAGCAGCTAATGCACGCGATCTCCTCAGCTCGGCATATGACCTCGGCACGCGATCTTGGCACGGGATCTCGACACGAGGTCATGGTACGAGGTCTCGACACGAGATCTCAACGCGAGGTCTCGATACGACGTCCTAATACGAGGTCGATCTCGTCCTCAGGTGTTACAATCTCTCCCTCTAAAAAAAATTTCGTCCTCGAAATTGCAAATAAGATTCTTACCTCGGAAAAGTTCAGGGTACTGAGTCTTCATCTTCTCCTCCAGCTCCCAAGTCGCATCTCCAGTCTTCTGATCCCACACAACTTTGACAAGTTGGATCTCTTTGTTCCGCAACTGTTTGGCTTTCCGATCAACGATCCTTGCTGGTGATGCTTCGAAGGATAAGTCGTCCCTTAGTTGTATCACATCCGGTTCGATGACATGAGAGGGGTCGGAAATATACTTCCGCAATTGTGAGACGTGGAAGACGTCATGAATGTTCGACAAGAAGGGTGGCAAGGCAATCTGATATGCCACTGGACCAATACGACGAAGAATCTGGTAAGGTCCAATGAATTTAGGGGTAAGTTTCTTGGATTTGATCGCTCGACCAACTCCGATGAGTGGGGTGACTCTAAGAAATACATGTTCTCCTTCCTCGAACTTGAGCGGTCGACGTCGTTGGTCCGCATAACTCTTCTACGACTTTGAGACGTTCGCATCCTATCTCTCGATCAAACGGATCTTCTCGATGAGTCTTTGGATCATATCCGTCCTACAACGTAACGCTCGCCATCCTGGTACCAACAAAGAGGCGTCGACATTTACGCCCATACGTTGCTTCAAAAGGTGCCATTCCAATACTCGCATGGAAACTGTTATTGTAGGTGAACTCCACCAATGGTAAGACGTCGTCCCAACTTCCTCGGTGATCTAAGGTACACGCCGCAACAAATCTTCAAGCGATTGGATCGTTCTCTCGGTCGGCCGTCGATGCACGGGGATGATATGCCGAGCTAAGCTCGAGCTTCGGTTCCCATCGCTTCTTGCAATTCCTCCAAAAATGAGGCGTGAACTTCGGATCTCGGTCGACACGATCGAAGAGGGTATTCCATGAAGTCGTACTATCTCCGCGATGTAGTTCTCGGTCGCCTTTTCCACGTTGTATGTTGACCTCCTTTGGTAAGAAATGAGCGGTTGGTCAATCGGTCGACGATCACCCAAATCGAATCATTCTTCTTCTGCGTCTTGACAAACCTACAACGAAATCCATGGAAATACTATCCCATTTCCAAACTGGTACCTCAAGCGATTGGAGCATTCCCGCAGGTCGTGGGTGTTCCACCTTCGCTTTCTGTCACGTTAAACACGGTTACGTGCTCGACCACTTGCTTCTTCATTCCGGACCACCAAAAATGCTTCTTCAAGTCTTGATACATCTTCGTAACTCCTGGATGAATACTAAAGTTGCTCTTATGCGCTTCGTCGAGTATTAACTTTCTCAGCTCGGCTACGTTAGGTACACATACTCGGCCATTGCATCTTAAGATGTTGTCCGTTCCGACTTTGAATTCTGTCGCCTTCCCTTGCGCTATCAACTGGACCTTCTCTTGCAGGAGCTCGTCATGGACTTGCTGGTCTCGGATCTCATCCAACAATCTGTTAGAAATGGTAAGCATACCAAATCTCAGCTTCCCCGGTGAAACTTCCACACTCAACTTCAAGTCTCGGAACTTCTCGAGCATCTCCAACTCCTTGATCATCATTGAGGAAACTAGAACGCTCTTCCTGCTCAATGCATCTGCTACTACGTTAGCCTTACCGGGATGGTATTCCAACGTAAAGTCGTAGTCCTTGAGAAATTCTGTCCATCTTCGCTGACGCATGTTGAGCTCTTTCTGGTCGAACAGGTACTTCAAGCTCTTGTGATCGCTGAAAACAGTAAGAGTGCTCCCATAAAGATAGTGTCTCCATATCTTCAGCGCAAAAACCACCGCTGCCAACTCCAAGTCGTGAGTAGGGTAGTTCCTCTCGTGAATCTTAAGCTGTCTTGAAGCATACGCGACCACCTTCCGATGTTGCATCAGCACGCATCCCAATCCCTGGTGTGACGCATCACAATACACCTCGTAAGGCTCTTCGGGTTGAGGCAAAATCAACACGGGCGCTGTCGTCAAGAGCTCCTTCAGTCTTTGAAAACTGGTTTCACACTCCTCGGTCCAGGCAAAAGGTTGATCCTTCCTCGTAAGCCGTGTAAGAGGCGCGACAATCTTCGAGAACCCTTCAATGAATCTTCGATAATAGCCTGCTAAGCCAACAAAACTTCTGACCTCGGTAACCGTCTTCGGCTGTTCCCACGCTAGTACGGCTTCAATCTTAGTTGGATCCACATCTATCCCTTCTTTGGAAATCACATGACCAAGAAAATTCACCTCTTCGAGCCAAAATTCGCACTTCGACAGGTTGGCATAGAGTTGTTTCTCTCGTAATATCTGCAGTACTCGACGTAAGTGTTCTTCGTGCTCTTCTCGGTTCCTCGAGTAGATCAATATGTCGTCGATGAACACTACAACAAACTGATCCAAGAACGAATGGAAAATCCTGTTCATGTAATCCATAAACACAGCTGGCGCATTTGTCACTCCAAACGGCATCACCAAATACTCGTAGTGACAATACCTAGTCCTGAAAGCTGTTTTGGGAACATCTTCCTCCTTCACGCGAATCTGATGATAGCCCGACTTCAAGTCTATCTTGGAAAAGATCGCCGCTCCACGAAGTTGATCCATCAAGTCGTCAATACGGGGTAACGGATACCGGTTCTTCACAGTAACCTTGTTGAGCTCGCGGTAGTCCACGCACAGCCTTGATCGTCCATCCTTCTTCTTAACCAACAACACTGGAGCTCCCCACGGTGACACGCTCGGTCGTATGAATTGCTTTGACTCCAAGTGTTCGATCTGGGACTTCAGTTCTTTCATCTCGGCAGGAGACATCCTGTATGGCGCTTTGGAAATCGGTCCTATCCCTGGAATCAGGTCGATGGAGAACTCGACCTCTCGCACTGGTGGTAACCCTGGCACCTCCATCGAAGAACCTTGAGTTTCATCGAGCTTCTGCATAAACTTTCTTCATCAATCTTGTTCCTCATCATCTCCTCGACATATCTCACCATCTCGACCACCATTTGAGGTATGAAAAACAGATTCTCTTCCTTCCTGCTACTGTTTAGCGCCATTTCTTCTTTCCATTTTAGCTAGTTTTTATGCTTCCAAATCACCTCATATTGATGGGTTTTCTTCTTCATGATATGACCGACCTTTCTAACCGATTATTTGAGCTTGTAAAACAAATTTCTTCCTCTGTTTTCTGCAATAGGCAGTGCCCAAAAACCCTCCCTATTTGGTTTGTTTCGATTTCTTGTTTTGGTTTGTTGTACGTTGCTTCTGGTTGTTGTTGTCGTCGATTTACCTGTTGTAGAACTTCAGATAACCTTTTTCATGAACTTTTGATCGAAAACCCTAACGTTGTGTTAGAGGAAAAATGGCTTTGTCTGGTAATGTATGAAAGAAGTTTTCAATAAAATTTTAGAGAAAAGGAGTTATTTTGTAATGTTTACTTGGGTTGTCGTTAAGTTGGGATGAGAGCTAAGTGTTATTAGAACCCATAGATAGAACTAAGCTGTGCTCGTATTAGGCAGTGTGAGTTCCGAGATCGTGCTGCAAGGAGATCCGGGTGTACGAGGACACGGAACCGAAGTCGACTGAGAAGTGTACGTGTCGAGGCCGACTGAGAAGTGTACGTGTCGAGGTCGTTGTCGAGCTCGTTTGAAGACAGCCGTGTCGAACTCGTTTGAAGACAGCCGTGTCGAGGTCGTTGTCGAGCAGCATTAGCTTGGAGTTCGGTAAGGGCACTTCATATTTTACGTGTTTATGTTTTGTGCGTAAGGACACTTCTAAACATTCTAGGATTTTTATTGTTATATTACTATGTATGGATTCCTTGATTTGTGTCGAGCATGTAATGTTGTGATATGATTGGGTTTTTGCATGTATTTAATATGTGATTGAATATATGTTGTGAATTATGTATTGACTGTTGAATTGCGTTTCTTCATGTCGAGCTGCTCTTTTTATTTGACATGCGGTTGAATATCTTGTGTATAACTCTTTGGATATCGTGATCGTGAATTGTTCATCGAGAGAGCGAGCTAAGCGAGTCGTTATGACGCTTTGAGCCGTGACCCGGATAACTAAGGGTGCTAGGTCCCCTTTTGTTTACGGGAGATTGACTAGACGTCGCCACGCTATGGGACCTGAGTTGACTGACCTACGGGGAGCGAAGATCCCAAGGCTTCGGCTGGACTTTCCAGCATATGGTACGGCGTGTGCATTCCGGAAAAATTGTCGAGTCGAGAGAAATGGATCGCGAGTTGAGTCGAGTCTAGAGTGAGAAGGTCGAGTCACGTGTGGTGATTGATATACATTATTGTGTTGCTTATTTCTTTATGTCGTGTTTATCTTGAATTGTTGAGAAGTTGACCCTTTCCCGTGGTGCCTTCAATCCATGACAGTTACCCAGGCGATGTCGAGGGTGCAGGGAACTCGACAGCAAATGATGGCGAGGAGGAGCTCGACGAGGATCAGGGCGACGACCTCTACCTATCGTGATTTGTTTTATCTATGTTTTGTGTCTGATGGCGTGACGGTTGGGCCGGTTATGTTTTGTTATTACAGGGTAGACTAGTGGTCTTACTTTTGGAGCAGCCCCCTGCGTGGGTGTCTGCCGGAAGTACCCCCAGGGTATGATTGCTCTCTTGAAGTCGTCATACCTTAGGTGTATTTCTTTGTGCATTTACTATTCTGTATTTTGTATACATTATTATTTCGAGTGGTATATATGTATGTTATGCATGTATGTTTTATTAGAATTTAATCCTTGTGTCTTAGTTGCATCATGTTTCGAAAAGCTGTAATTACTCTGATGTGCACGAGTTGGTTTTATAAAAAAAATATAGACCGTACTTTTTAAAAGGCACAAGAGTACCGTTTCAAAATATATTGCATACAGGGTAACTTGAGCTCGGTGTGTTGAGCTCGGTAACTCGAGCTCGGTATATTGAGCTCGGTAGCGGTCCGGTAACGGGTCGTTACACTTCTTCAAAGAAAAAGACCTAACCCAAAAACGCAACCCCACTCACCACCAAGCCGCGGCCTCCCCCCTATCTCTCCCCAAATCACGGCTTCCTCTCCATCTTCTTCTTCTTATCTCTTATCCTTTCTCCTTTCAAACACCAAACCCTAATCCCTCCATCAACCATGCCGTGGCCATACCTATCCCCCCCTCCATATCTTTCTCTCCTTATCTTCTTTCTTTTTCCTAAGACAGAACCATACCCGAAAAACCAAATCATCACCTCATCTTATCAAAAACTCCACCAAATCTGAAACCTCTACCGTCTCATCTTTTCAAAATTCGAAAAATAAAGGATGGGATCCGAATCGGCTTCATAAAAAGGGAGTGTTTTGTTCCTTTCAAAATCTCTTATTCTTATCTATTTATGAACTCATATTTTTGTTTCGTTTTTCAGGGATAAAGATGAAGAGATAGAGTTTCAAACGGTGAAGAAGTTGAGATCAAGAAGCTATAAATACCCATCCTTCTGAAGGCAAAAGGGAGAGAGTGAGAGCAAGAGACTTGAAGATCTCTAAAGAAGCTGAAGCAAGGCGTGAGGGAGAGTTTTAAATTTTTCTTAAACACTATTAGAATTCTAGGGTTTTGGATTTTATCTCTTTTTTTGGATCAAAAGCTGTGAGTTCAGGTTTTTTTTTTCCTCTTCTTCCTCCTCTTCTCTGTAAATTCGCAGTGTTCTGTTTATGCATTTTGTTTGGTTTGATCTTATTCTGAACTTCGATTTGAACCTATGAATTGTATTGAAATGTGATTTCATCCTTTTTGCTGATTGTTGCTTGTTATTGATTCAATTTCCTCACTGTCCCCTGTGTTCTGCGTTCTGTAAATTGTGTAAATTAGGGTTACGGGATTTGGCCTTCCAAAGGGGCCAAATCCAGGTTAAAGGTTAAATTGCAAATAATTTAAGTGTCATAATTGTAATAAGGCATAAATCCTAGTATAAGAGCAAAATATATGTCCCTGTAAAAAAGAAAAAAACAATTTTTATGAAATAAAAACTAGATATTTTTGGGTAACTAAAGTAATCAAGACCTTGATCTTATTTGCTAATTGTTAATAAAAAAGGATTATATTTTTAGAAGGAAATATGTGAAGTAGGTTTAGTTAATTCAATTTGATTTCATAAAAGTCCAAATTAGAATTTTAGGTTATTTTATCTGAATCCCCAAATAAAAAGTGACGAAAATCAAATATTGATTAGATTACTATCTCAATTAAATAAATACGTCATCAGTCAATATTTTATAATATTTATGACTATAGAAAATGTCATTAGTGTGCTTATATCTTTTTATGGTCTTCTTTTAAAACATTTTGGAAATCAATTTTTAAGGCAAGCAACCTTTTTTAAAACAATTAAAGGTACCATTTTTATGGGCGTTTTAGGGGTGCTAGTACCTTCCCTATACGTAACCAACTCCCGGGCTCAAAATCTGGTTCAAAGACCTTTTTCATCGTTAAATTCAAAAATATTCAAAAATAGGTTTTCCAATGTTTCCTAAAAATAAATATTGGTGGTGGCTCCATTTCAAATTTTAGGGTGGTTGTCACAGCTGGCGACTCCACTGGGGACTTTAGAGAGTTAGGCCTTTTGATTGTTTGAATTGTTTGTTTGCCTTACAATGAGAATTGTTTCCTTTTCTTTAATTTTTATTTATTTATTTATTACTATTATTTTTTTATTTTATTTTTTTTTCAATTTATTTATTTTTATCTTATCTTATTTGTTTTTATCTTTGTTTAGTTTATTTATTTTTATTGTGATTATATGTATATTGAACATTAGGATAGTTACCATGTATATATTGTTTTATTTATTTTGCAGCAGGTAGTTTTAAGTTTGCTCCTTCACACACTTCACTTTATACACTTTATTTATACACACTTTGAGTGGGTGCCCTATACCCGGGCCCGAGTGAATCTTAAGTTAGGAGAGGCTATGTAGTGGGTGCTCTGCTGGACGTACGACCAGTGGGTTCCTATGAATGCCTCACTTAGAGTTTGGCTCCATTTGAGAAAAAACCATCCTTTAATAATATACTTATTATTGGTGGTAATATTTTCAAATGGGACCCTTGGCTCTAGGGACCTTTTAGATTAGTTCTTAAATCCACCCAATGGAGAAACACTTATGTGGACCATAGACCCTTTTAAGGAGCTACCGGCCCATATCACAAAAGGAGCATATCTTATCCCATTTTCCACGTGACAAAAGTCGTATGACCTAAAATCTTAGGAAATACCGGCCTACATCACAAGGGGCACACTCTGCTCGTTTTTCCTTCATCCCTTTATTTTCCATTCACATGTCAAAAATTATGAAAGATAATAAATGATATTTTTCTCTAAAAAATATTATTTGTTATTCTTCTTTGCAAAAAAAAAAGCACAGTTTCAAAAAAATATTTTCCTTTCTCATTCTTTTTCCCTCTAAAAAATAAATTTTCAAAATAAAAAAAGCTTTTTCTCTTCTTTTAGCAACAATTCTCATTATCCTTGCATTCATTTTTATTTTTATAGAAAATAAAAAAAAATGTTTCTCCATTATCCATCATATTATCTTGCATAAAATGTACATAAAAAAAACATTCATGACATGCATAATCATGGCATCTACATAACATAACTCATTTTTTTTTCTCCCAAACAGAAAAATAGATACAAATAAGCTTTCCCTGCATCCCTACCGAACTCGAGCCCAATCTAGACTCATGGATTTGTTGGAACAGAATCAGCAAGCGATGAGAGAAGAACTCGACCAAATCAATGGTAAGATGGACAAGATATTTGACCTTCTGCAGAACTTGGATCCAAAATTGACCATTGATGAGAACTATTCCACCAGCACTAATGAATATCGAGAGGCTTCCAATGGCCCATCAGGATACCCCGTAGATCAGGAGAGACTCCAAATTGTGGAAAATAGGCTGAAAGCAATTGAAGGGGCAAATCATATTGGGTTCAGAGCTTCAGAAGTATGTTTGGTCCTGGACGTGGTAATTCCTCCAAAATTCAAAGTTCCTGAGTTCGTCAAGTATGAAGGCTTAACTTGTCCAAAAAGCCACCTCATCATGTACTGCCGGAAGATGGCCTCCTGCTCCAGTAATGATAAGCTCCTAATCCACTTCTTCCAAGAGAGTCTTACTGGGGCATCCCTACGCTGGTATATGTAGTTAGAGCGGGGCAAAATCAACTCCTGGAATGATTTGGCTAAAGCTTTCATCAAACAGTATAAGTACAATATGGACATGGCTCCTGGCCGCTCCCAGTTGCAAACCATGGTAAAAGGGGGCAATGAAAGCTTTAAAGAGTATGCCCAAAGATGGAGAGGGATTGCAGCCCAAGTGGAACCTCCGCTATCTGAGAAAGAGATGGTTACCACGTTCATTGACACACTTCAACAACCTTTCTATGATCCGATGATGAGAAATGTCTCTTCAAGCTTCTCAAACCTAGTTGTTGTCGGAGAAAGAGTGGAAGCAGGGATAATAAGCGGAAGGATTACCAGCCTTAACATTCAGCAGCCATTGCGCAGTATAGGTCAAGAGCAGGAAGAAGATACAAACGATGATACAAATGATGCTCATTACGACATGCACTGAGGCAGTGGGCCACTCCATTGGGAATTGTTGGACTCTGATCAACACCAAGTGGTAAAACTTCAAGGAATAGCCTGTTTAAGCAACCTTCATTTGTTTTTATGCTTTGCCCGAAGCCTTGGGGAATATCTTGTAAAAGGCTCATTATGTTCTCATCTTTTCAGTTCATCAATAAAACTGCAATTTGAACTTTTTTTCAATTTTTAGCTCACAGAATAATGGTAAAGCAAATGCACAAATTATAAAAAGTTATGTTTTGTGAAGATGTGAGCAATAAGATTTTGAGATAAAGTTTGGCCGTTTTTCTCTATCCAAAAAAAATAAAAAAAATATTTATCCCTTGCTACCCCTTTTGAACCTAAAACGAAATTTTCTTTCAAATACCCTGAATAAGGATCGTCCATACAATGAAGAATAGCACAAGTCTCCTATCAACTTTAAGAAGAAGAGCAAAGTAAGCAATAAGGTATCAAAGATAATTCAAAGAAATGTCAAAAACGTCAAAGACACCTGCAAAGATCAAAAAGGAAACCGTAAAGGCGAAACAAATG
This sequence comes from Calophaca sinica, assembly GCA_037113605.1. Lineage (NCBI taxonomy): Eukaryota > Viridiplantae > Streptophyta > Magnoliopsida > Fabales > Fabaceae > Calophaca > Calophaca sinica. The sequence goes on along the minus strand of CM073733.1, from coordinate 68,346,323 downwards.
TGCTAGCAACCAATGAAGCGCATCTTTAGACTAAAGATCCTTATTTCCATAAACCCTTAAACACTTTTTTGGGCCTGAAATATCCTTTCTTTCATAACCCTTAACCTCTGGCCACGTTACAACCCTAATAAAGTCCATTCTGATCATAGTCAAATTGCTCATATTTTCCTGAAACTTGATTTTTGAAAGAGGATATCCATATGAATTCCTCAGTGCAGTTGCTTTACCTAAAAAAAAAACAGAGAATATAAAATAAAATGCTCGCTAGGCTGAAAACCCGAAAGCGCAGTCTAGGCAGAAGTTAAAGCGACCCGCTAGGTTGAAAACTCGCAAAGAGCGGCTTAGGCAGAAGATAGGGTCAAATTCACAAACATGTCAACCCGGATTGTACATCTTGGACCTAAACATAAACCAAGAAGCTGGGGGCAAAAGCTGAACCCATCATCTACAAGCTTCACATTCGTTCCGATTTCAAACTACGCAAGGTGATCTGTCTCTCAAGATAGATCCTTCCTCACCTGGCTGGACGAAGGCCAAAGGGACACTGGAAAGTCTCTGCGGATCAAAGTTGTCAATCAAATCCTCCCAAGAGCATTCATAGCATGGAAGGAATATTAAAGAATCCACAAAGATAGACAAAATGAACTATCAAGGGGAAAATATGTGAATTTGGTGCAGTACAAAGTCAGCCATTCAGACAAGCAATCTGACAGAAAGTTGTCATCCCACGAGTCTAGGGGCAGCGTCCTCAAAAGGAATTCAGGGAAATCAAAAAAAAATCTTTCAAAGCAAAATAATATTCATGCATGGCATACCATTCATTGCACTTTGCATGATCATTAATACTTTTGGGTCCCCGACCCACCTTCAAAATCATTTCTCTAAAAAACAAAACAACATTCATGCATAGTATATCATTCATTGCATCTGGCATGATGATCAATACTTCTGGGCCTCAGACCCACCTTCAAAATCATTTCTTTGAAAATAAAAGTTTCATTTCATGCATGACATACCATTCATTGCATCCTGCGTGACTATCAAAGTTTTTGGGTCCATTGACCCACTCTCTCAAATATTACGTAAAATTGGTTTGTTGTTACTCAGTAAGAACTAGTACTCAGCCTATTTAGTTTATTAGCAAGAGTTAGGAACCTGTCCTACACCTTGCTAGGAATCTGACCCCAAGCCTTTTGTCGGGAATCTGACCCGAACTATTTCGAGTGACGGAGAAGCTCGTACACTGGACATTCACCTGCAATAGGACAACCATTCCATACTTTAGCAAGAGTTAGATTCTGACCTACATCTTGCCGGGAATCTGACTCGAACCCATATTTAGTAACAGAGAAGCTCATATCTCGGACCTTACTTAAATAGGGTAGCTGATCCGTACCTTTTAGCAAGAGTTAAGAACCTGACTTACCCTTGTTGGGAATCTGACCCAAACCTGTGTCGAGTGACGAAGAAGCTCGCTCCCTAAACTTTTCCTAAGTAGGGAAGTAATCGATACCAAAGATGTGAGGGTTAGGAATCAGACCTACACCTCATCAGGAATTCACTAGGAAATAAACCTAGAATCCCTCGCTAATTTTGTAAGAGCTAGGAACCAAACCTATGCCTTACTGAGACAAAATTAGAGTCCTTTATCCTTAATTATCTTTTACAACGAATGCACGAAGACCTTCGAGTAAAATGTAATTAAGGAGGGGCAGCTGTAGTACCCTAATTTGGTCCGGCCGTTTTAATTTTATTTAATTTTATTATTTATTTTAATTGGTAGTGGGAGTAATAATAAACAAAATAATATTTTTGGTTTTATAATAAAGGAGATTAAAAAGAGAAGAAAAAGAATGAATAAAAAAGAGGGGATTTTTATTTGAGAAGGGGTGTGCAAAAAATAAAACTGGGTGGTACAAACAGCAATGAATCAAGTTAGTGATTCAGCCCATCCAACGCATTACACCCCAGCACCCCCCATTTTTCTTGTTCGCGCCTCCCAGGCAATCCATCACATGTGCTACTCGCTGCACCCAACATTTTAAATTGTGCGCCCCCTAGCCCTCACGCAACCAAGCCATCCCACGCAGCCCATTTCGTCTTGGCCCAATTCCTATAACCCAAAAACATCAAAACCCTAATCTCATAACCCTTCCCTCATTGATGCTCCGCACCAGCCTTCTTCTTCACGTCTCCCATTCCTTTTTTTTTTCCCTTTCACCACATCTCTCCATTCTCCTCCTCTATCTCCACAATTCTCGCCTCCATCCCCTCTCCTTTCTTTCTCTTGCTTCTTCAAAAAAAAAGACCTAACCCTAAAACGCAACCCCACTCACCACCAAGCCGCGGCCTCCCCCCTATCTCTCCCCAAATCACGGCTTCCTCTCCATCTTCTTCTTCTTATCTCTTATCCTTTCTCTTTTCAAACACCAAACCCTAATCCCTCCATCAACCATGCCGCGGCCATACCTATCCCCCCCTCCATATCCTTCTCTCCTTATCTTCTTTCTTTTTCCTAAAACATAACCATACCCCAAAAACCAAATCATCACCTCATTTTATCAAAAACTCCACCAAATCTGAAACCTCTACCGTCTCATCTTTTCAAAATTCGAAAAATAAAGGATGGGATCCGAATCGGCCTCATAAAAAGGGAGTGTTTTGTTCCTTTCAAAATCTCTTATTCTTATCTATTTTATGAACTCATATTTTTGTTTCGTTTTTTAGGGATAAAGATGAAGAGATAGAGTTTCAAACGGTGAAGAAGTTGAGATCAAGAAGCTATAAATACCCATCCTTCTGAAGGCAAAAGGGACAGAGTGAGAGCAAGAGACTTGAAGATCTCCAAAGAAGCTGAAGCAAGGCGTGAGGGAGAGTTTTAAATTTTTCTTAAACACTATTAGAATTCTAGGGTTCTGGATTTTATCTCTTTTTTTGGATCAAAAGCTGTGAGTTCAGGTTTTTTTTTCTCTTCTTCCTCCTCTTCTCTGTAAATTCGCAGTGTTCTGTTTATGCATTTTGGTTGGTTTGTTCTTATTCTGAACTTCGATTTGAACCTATGAATTGTATTGAAATGTGATTTCATCCTTTTTGTTGATTGTTGCTTGTTATTGATTCAATTTCCTCACTGTCCCCTGCGTTCTGCGTTCTGTAAATTGTGTAAATTAGGGTTACGGGATTTGACCTTCCAAAGGGGCCAAATCCAAGTTAAAGGTTAAATTGCAAATAATTTAAGTGTCATAATTGTAATAAGGCATAAATCCGGGTATAAGAGCAAAATATATGTCCCTGTAAAAAAGGAAAAAACAATTTTTATGAAATAAAAACCAGATTTTTTTGGGTAACTAAAGTAATCAAGACCTTGATCTTATTTGCTAATTGTCAATAAAAAAGGATTATATTTTTAGAAGGAAATATGTGAAGTAGGTTTAGTTAATTCAATTTGATTTCATAAAAGTCCAAATTAGAATTTTAGGTTTTTTTATCTGATTCCCCAAATAAAAAGTGACGAAAATCAAATATTGATTAGATTACTATCTCAATTAAATAAATACGTCATCAGTCAATATTTTATAATATTTATGACTATAGAAAATGTCATTAGTGTGCTTATATCTTTTTATGGTCTTCTTTTAAAACATTTTGGAAATCAATTTTTAAGGCAAGCAACCTTTTTTAAAACAATTAAAGGTACCATTTTTATGGGCGTTTTAGGGGTGCTAGTACCTTCCCTATACGTAACCAACTCCCGGGCTCAAAATCTGGTTTAAAGACCTTTTTCATCGTTAAATTCAAAAATATTCAAAAATAGGTTTTCCAATGTTTCCTAAAAATAAATATTGGTGGCGGCTCCATTTCAAATTTTAGGGTGGTTGTCACAGGTTGTACAGTAGCGCCCCGGAAACGGGGTGTTACAGAGGGGGTCGTCTCATCCACAATTCATTTCAACGATGCTGCCCCCCGTCCTATCAGAAGGTTTGGTCTGACAATCATACACATAAGGTCGGTTTTCCTCTGAACATCACAGTTCAATTTTTCATCGACAATCCATCATGGCCCATATGGCTAGGATCATCTCACAAGGAATGACACAAGTCCCATTATGGCTGACTTGCACACAAGGTCATTTATCCTTTCAATGTCATTGCCACAAGCATGGATTTTTCGCAATCATCGTCACAAAATAACAAGCAGATCAAAGAATAAATTACAAGGAATCTATGACTTGTCTTAAAAATAATTATTTCTTAATCATGTAAGTAATATCTGCACAAAACAAAATAGAAATAGTAACGACACAAAAACAGCAAACAAAAATCGCACAAATACAGAAACTGCACAACAGTAGAGACTGGACAATTGTTTTTACGCCTAAATTCTGCACAACAGAAATTTGGCAGAAAAAAAGAATCAGCAACCAGCAACAGAAATAGAAAATAGCAACAACACAAAAGCAGCAAGCAGAAAACTGCACAAAAACAACAACAAAAACTGGACAGCAACGCTGCGTTTTCATTTAAAAACGTTTTTCGCATGTTTTCGCCTATTTTTCTTCGATTCTAAATATTAAGGGACATCATAATTAAGATTAACACTTAAGGAAAAATCTTTATTAATAATTAGAAGTAATTCTTAAGGCCCTAACCCGGTTCTCTAATTCCAAAATAGTTACGACAATCTCTTTACAAAGAATCGATTCACACCCTATTATAAGCTGAAAAAAGCTTATTTTTCAGCAGAACTCGAAAAAGGAAGGGAAAAGGAACAGAGGGGCGATTTGGGGGAAGAGAAATAAGGGGAAATACTAGGGTTTCTCAAACCCTATGAGAGATTGAAGGATTCTTGCTAGGTTTCCTCAAATCCTAGCTTGAATCAAAGTTGTGAGGTTAAGTTTTTGGGTATTTGGAAGATTTGGAAAATCCTAACTAAGAGGAAGAAGAAGAAGCACAAATTGGAGAAGAAGAAGAGGAAGTAGACAAAGCGCCTTCATGGCTCAAGCTTTTTGATTTGATGAAGAAAATTAAAGGTTATAGCTCAAGATTGGGAAGATTTGAAGGAACCCTAAGTTGAGCTAAGAGGGAAAAACATGAAGAAGATCAAAGAGGGCAAAGTTCAACCTTTCTAGCTCAAGGCCTTGGAGAATAAAGGTGAGTTGTTCATCCCTTAGGTGATGGGCACCCATAAGTCCCACATATAGGAATTTTCCCTTCTTTTAGTAACATGTGAACCTTAGGTTCAAGTTAGGTTTTAAATACTTTTATGCAATAGAGTTATTATGGATATGATTTTATAGTGGGCTTCACTGCAAGAGGTTAGATGGCTGCCCCACACATGAATGTGTATTTGATGTTTGGTTCCTTGATAGCTCCATAGAGCTTCAATGAAGATGAATATGTGGCTCCTAAGGAATTAGACTCAAGTGAGTTGTTCAATTCTATATGAGCCTATTGATGTTTTGGCCATAATATGGTCAATAATGTGAGTTTCATGTATGTAATGCTCTCTTTTGCTTATTAAACTTAAATCCTTGATTTAGATAGATGTCATTGGTGATAGTTTGGTTAAGTGAAGAATGCATAAGTCCAAGAGGCCTAATTACCTAGAATGAAGGATTCATTAGAATTTATTTCTTTAAGTATGTGCGTTGATAATGTATGAGATGTAATTAAATAAATTTTAAGACAACCAGAGTTAAGTGAAAATAATATGTCCAAATATGTTAGTTATGAGTGTTATGATTCTTATTCTGAATATGTGATACATTCATGACTGAGTGAGTAGTTGGTACAAGGCTATGATGTTTGTATTCATGTGAGCTTATGTTGCTTTGTTCAAATGAACATTAAGGATGCATGTTTTCGAATAAAATAAGGTTCTTAGTACATGTTATGCTTGTTCCTTGAGTTTCGTGTGAACTTTTGGAATAGTTTCAGTGACTATGAGGATTAAGAATCCTAGTTTGTTTGTATGATGCTTAGTTATGTTGAGTGATGATACGCGTAGCCACCTGGTAGCCACTTGGTACAAGGCCAATGGTCAATAGTCCAGTGGTGAATAGTCCCAACTAGTACAATAGTACGGGTAGTCATCTGGTAGCCACTTGGTACAAGGCCAGTGGTCAATAGTCCAGTGGTGAATAGTCCCGACTGTTGCAATAGTACGGGTAGTCATCTGGTAGCCACTTGGTACAGGGCCAGTGGTCAATAGTCCAGTGGTCAATAGACTCGGCTATTATAACAACATAGAAATGAATGTTTATGTTATGTTTAGCTAAGTTGGGCGAGGCCTTTAGAATTAAGCATATGACCAAATCCGACAACATAACAAAGCATAAGTCTCAAGAATGTTTATACATATGATATGTTTTAATATGCATTTTATGTTTAGTTTCATACTAAGTTTAAGTCCAAGTGGGTGTATCCTTGGGTTTCTAACTTAAGGTGCCTAACAGGTTCTATGTTTTAAAACTAGTTTGGATTATTTAAAGAAATAAAAGATAAGTCTTGATCGTTAAAGCTTAGTTAGTCTTTCCAGGCTAGTAAGAATTGACGAGAGAATGGTGAGGAGTCTGTGAAGGGCTCACTGAGAATTTTAATCTCACCCCGTTCCATTTTATTATTTTCAGATTAATAGGTATCGAAGACTGACGAGGCGAAGCTCCAGGCTTGGCATCCAGATTTTAGTTTTATTTATTTATTAAGGTTGTAATTTATTTATTAGATTATGTATTGAGTTTTAAATTTATGACTTGGATGACTGTAAACAAGTTTATGACTTTTTGTAACTCCTATGCTTTAATGTGATTTAGTCATACTTTCAATTTACGTTGAGATATGGGTGTTACATTATGGTATCGGAGCAGTTCGATCTTATCGGGCTGTGAGTTACGAATCTAGTAGTGACTCGTTTTAGGAAGTGTAAGTTTAGTCCCTGTAGGACTGTAGTCAGTTAACCGAAACTATTCTTTGCTCGAAAACTTCTCTCTGTATTCTTATACCTAGCATGGAATATTAAGCCTGATCAACTTAATATTTCATACCATGTATGTTGAATAGAGTAGATGGAGCTGGCGAACAAGGGAGAGGACTGAATTGGGGCGCGAACTCTGAGAAAGCTTAATGGTTAACGATGATGCGGAAAAGAAGGAATGCATGCAAGAGCTCCCAAAAGAGTGAGAATCTTCAGAAAATACGGATAGACGGAAACAAGTTCCCACCTCTCCGGAACTAAGAATCTAGGAATGTTTTAAGTGTGGTCGGAACCACTAAGGCGAGTATTCGGCAGGACAAGTGTGTATTTCATGTACCGTCAACCGGGACGCTCTGGAAGTAATTGGGATCAATGCGTAAGTAAGGGATTTTTATTGTAGGGTTTCAATCAACTTAGGATGGTTGTTTATAATAGGTTAGGGTTCGACAGCGGTAGATTTAATCAGGTTGTTTAGCCTAATCCATCATGAGTGGATCCTAGAATGATAGAAATCTGATGATAATACCTAAGAGATCCTTAGTGTTCTAAGTGATTAGTAGTCAGGATAGGAAGTAAGTTGTGGATAAGCCACTCATTTCAATGCCTAAATTGTAGCGAAGAACTTAGACGGAGAGTAAGCCCTAGAGGAGCAGATAGAAACCCTCAGCCTTTCAGGTATAATGACCCTAGTTGAGTAGCTAGCGAGAAAGAGAATTAGACTGTAGTCTTTGAACTATAGGAGTTATAAGCAATAGTTCAGTCAACAAAAATTCGAGGTTATGAATGTTTGCATTCGATCTAATTGACCAGTACATGGAGTGAATTTATCTGACCAATTATAGACTTTATCTTAGCCAAATGAGAATATTATTTGGAATGAGACTTAGTCTATGATCGGGCAATGAAATCACCAAATTCTCAGGACAATTAGTTCCTTTGCAGAGATTAATTCCTTCCGGAGTTCCAATGATCTAGAAGTAGTAGTGAAGGTCGATTGGGATAAGTGAGATAGATTGTTCCCAAGAATCTCAAGGAATTATTTTCTTGACATTAGTTAGTTCATTGGTTATTAGACGCGTCGATCCACATTGCTATCAGATATGGCTACGTGGATTTTCTGTTTAATTCCAGTTGAGCCAAGATAGGGGAATTAGTCCCTCAAGTTGAAGAGAGTAGTAGTAAAGCTCAACTAAGTGTGAAATGTTATGGACACGAGTTAATCGGTGGACATCTGAGATTATAAGTTACTGCAAGTAAATTCGTTAAGTTGGGTCTGATATCATTCTAACTAGCCACTTACAAGCTGAATCTCTAACTAAGTGAGGCTTAGACCTCGTGTGAGACAAAGTTTGTAACCAACTAGTGAAAATCTAGTCAGTCTAACTAATGGATACCTCCCAAGAGTTGAGCAACCCTAGAGTCCCAAGTTGCCTAGGCCGAGTCAAGTAATGTCGTGTGTTAATTTTAGGAGGATGGTTATGCAAGACTGTGGGTTACTATAGGATTGCAGAGGAAGCATAGACTGCCTTAATAGCAGAACATCTAGATAGTAGCAGATGATGCAGAGCAAACGTAAGAGTTCCCAACAGTTAAGAGCAACAGATTGCGAGAGAAGCACCAGAGTTAAATTCTCTGACTTCAAGTAAGGTATTCCATTTGATGGAAATAAGACGAAAGACCGAAAGCCAATCCTACAGGAGGATGAGATAAGAAGGTAAGGCGAAGTTTGGGGACGAAATTCCATAAAGGTGAATTTCTGTCTTCACCCCATGCTAATGTTATTACGAAGTTCCTACACTTTTAACATCACAGAGGGAGTCTGAAAGTGAAAACCTGTCTCATGGGAAGGATTTGAAGTTAGTAAGAACGTAAGTTGCCACTAAATCGGCGGATACCTAGAGTCATTCATGATTACAAGTATTTCGATCGATTAGTGCTTAGAGTGATTCCACTTAACCATTACACACTCCGTTCGATCGGTTAATTCCTCGGGTAGAGCCTAGTCTGTGACCGATCAACGCTATCACAACTAACCTAACCAATTGATGCTTTGTAAGAGTTAATCATTTCTAGGTTTTCCAATGGATGGAATGGGCTATGAAAGGAAGTTGTAGTTGAAGTTCCAATGTAAGATGTAGCAATTTTCGAGGACGAAATTTTTTAAAAGGTGGGTAGTAGTGTAACACCCCAAATTCTCTAAGTTAAGTTGGGATGTGTGATTGTATTCAAGCTTAATTTGGTGTCAAATTGAGTTAAAATGATTAGACAAAGTTTTGATGGGTAAGTTGTTGATTTAGAGTTGAGAAATAAGTTAGATTTAATCCTAAGATGATTGGAAGTGTTAATTAGGAGTTAATTGATGATTGTTTGATGTTAAAAGATGATTTCTCACATTTTAGTACAGTGTGAATCGATTCACACAAGCCTGAATCGATTTACAACTGTGTTTCAGGCCCCCAAATGATGTTGTGAATCGAATGCAGGATGCAGTGAATCGATTCACAGATTCGATTCATGAAGTACAAGTGCATTTTAAGTGAATGAATCGATTCACAGTCTGCTGTGAATCGATTCACACCCTGTTATAAGCTGAAAAACACTGATTTTTCAGCAGAACTCGAAAAAGGAAGGGAAAGGGAAGAGAGGGGGCAATTTGGGGGAAAAGAAATAAGGGGAAATACTGGGGTTTCTCAAACCCTATGAGAGATTGAAGGATTCTTGCTAGGATTCCTCAAATCCTAGCTTGAATCAAAGTTGTGAGGTTTTGGAAAATCCTAACCAAGGAAGAAGAAGAAGCACAAGGCCATGGAGAAGATCAAAGATGGCAAAGTTCAACCTTTCTAGCTCAAGGCCATGGAGAATAAAGGTGAATTCCTCATCCCTTAGGTGATGGGCACCCATAAGTCCCACATATAGGAATTTTCCATTCTTTTAGTAACATGTGAACCTTAGGTTCAAGTTAGATTTTAAATACTTTTATGCAATAAAGTTATTATGGATATGATTTTACAGTGGGCTTGACTATAAGAGGTTAGATGGCTGCCCCAAACCCCCCACACATGAATGTGTATTTGATGTTTGGTTCCTTGATAGCTCCATAGAGCTTCAATGGAGATGAATATGTGGGTCCTAAGGAATTAGACTCAAGTGAGTTATTCAATTCTATATGAGCCTATTGATGTTTTGGCCATAATATGGTCAATAATGTGAGTTTCATGTATGTAATGCTCTTTTTTGCTCATTAAACTTCAATCCTTGATTTAGTTAGATGTCATTGGTGATAGTTTGGTTAAATAAAGAATGCATAAGTCCAAGAAGCCTAATTACCTAGAATGAAGGATTATTTAGAATTTATTTCTTTAAGTGTGTGCGTTGATAATGTATGAGATTTAATTAAATAAATTTTAAGACAACCAGAGTTAAGTGAATAGAATATGTCCAAACATGTTAGTTATGAGTGTTATGATTCTTATTCTGAATATGCGATACTTTCATGACTAAGTGAGTAGTTAGTACAAGGCTATGATGTTTGTATTCATGTGAGCTTATGTTGCCTTGTTCATATGAACATTAAGGATGCATGTTTTGGAATAAAATAAGGTTCTTAGTACATGTTATGCTTGATTCCTTGAGTTTCATGTGAACTTTTGGAATAGTTTCAATGAGTATGATAAGAATCCTAGTTTATTTGTTTGATGCTTAGTTATGTTGAGTGGTGGTACGGGTAGCCATCTGGTAGCCACTTGGTATAAGGCCAGTGGTCAGTAGTCCAGTGGTGAATAGGCCCGACTGTTATAATAGTACGGTAGTCATCTGGTAGCCACTTGGTACAAGGCCAATGGTCAATAGTCCAGTGGTGAATAGTCTCGATTGTTACAATAGTACGGATAGTCATCTGGTAGCCACTTGGTACAAGGCCAGTGGTCAATAGTCCAGTGGTGAATAATCTCGGCTATTATAACAACATAGAAAGGAATGTTTATGTTATATTTAGCTAAGTTGAGCGGGGCCTATGGAATTAAGCATCTGACCAAATCCGGCAACATAGCAAAGTATAAGTCTCAAGAATGTTTATATGTATGATGTGTTTTAATATGCATTTTATGTTTAGTTTCATACTAAGTTTAAGTCCAAGTAGGTGTATCCTAGGGTTTCTAATTTAAGGTGCCTAAGAGGTTCTATATTTTAAAGCTAGTTTTGATTAGTGAAAGAAATAAAAGATAAGTCTTGATCGGTAAAGCTTAGTTAGTCTTTCCAGGCTAGTAAGAATCGATGAGAGAATGGTGAGGAGTTTGTGAAGGGCTCACTGAGATTTTTAATCTCATCCCATCCCATTTTATTATTTTTGGATTAACAGGTATCGAAGACTGACGAGGCGAAGCTCCAGGCTTGGCATCCAGATTTTAGTTTTATTTATTTATTAAGGTTGTAATTTATTTATTAGATTATGTATTGAGTTTTAAATTTATGACTTGGATGACTGTAAACAAGTTTATGAATTTTTGTAACTCCTATGCTTTAATGTGATTTAGTCATACTTTCAATTTACGTTGAGATATGGTTGTTACATTGTGGTATCGGAGCAGTTCGATCTTATCGGGCTGTGAGTTACGAATCTAGTAGTGACTCGTTTTAGGAAGTGTCAGTTTAGTCCCTGTAGGACTGTAGTCAGTTAACCGAAACTATTCTTTGCTCGAAAACTTCTCTCTGTATTCTTATACCTAGCATGGAATATTAAGCCTGATCAACTTAATATTTCATACCATGTATGTTGAATAGAGTAGATGGAGCTGGCGAACAAGGGAGAGGACTGAATTGGGGCGCGAACTCTGAGAAAGCTTAATGGTTAACGATGATGCGGAAAAGAAGGAATGCATGCAAGAGCTCCCAAAAGAGTGAGAATCTTCAGAAAATACGGATAGACGGAAACAAGTTCCCACCTCTCCGGAACTAAGAATCTAGGAATGTTTTAAGTGTGGTCGGAACCACTAAGGCGAGTATTCGGCAGGACAAGTGTGTATTTCATGTACCGTCAACCGGGACGCTCTGGAAGTAATTGGGATCAATGCGTAAGTAAGGGATTTTTATTGTAGGGTTTCAATCAACTTAGGATGGATGTTTATAATAGGTTAGCGTTCGACAGCGGTAGATTTAATCAGGTTGTTTAGCCTAATCCATTATGAGTGGATCCTAGAATGATAGAAATCTGATGATAATACCTAAGAGATCCTTAGTGTTCTAAGTGATTAGTAGTCAGGATAGGAAGTAAGTTGTGGATAAGCCACTCACTTCAATGCCTAAATTGTAGTGAAGAACTTAGACGGAGAGTAAGCCCTAGAGGAGCAGATAGAAACCCTCAGCCTTTCAGGTATAATGACCCTAGTTGAGTAGCTAGCGAGAAAGAGAATTAGACTGTAGTCTTTGAACTATAGGAGTTATAAGCAATAGTTCAGTCAACGAAAATTCGAGGTTATGAATGTTTGCATTCGATCTAATTGACCAGTACATGGAGTGAATTTATCTGACCAATTATAGACTTTATCTTAGCCAAATGAGAATATTATTTGGAATGAGACTTAGTCTATGATCGGGCAATGAAATCACCAAATTCTCAGGACAATTAGTTCCTTTGCAGAGATTAATTCCTTCCGGAGTTCCAATGATCTAGAAGTAGTAGTGAAGGTCGATTGGGATAAGTGAGATAGATTGTTCCCAAGAATCTCAAGGATTTATTTTCTTGACATTAGTTAGTTCATTGGTTATTAGACGCGTCGATCCACATTGCTATCAGATATGGCTACGTGGATTTTCGGTTTAATTCCAGTTGAGCCAAGATAGGGGAATTAGTCCCTCAAGTTGAAGAGAGTAGTAGTAAAGCTCAACTAAGTGTGAAATGTTATGGACACGAGTTAATCGGTGGACATCTGAGATTATAAGTTACTGCAAGTAAATTCGTTAAGTTGGGTCTGATATCATTCTAACTAGCCACTTACAAGCTGAATCTCTAACTAAGTGAGGCTTAGACCTCGTGTGAGACAAAGTTTGTAACCAACTAGTGAAAATCTAGTCAGTCTAACTAATGGATACCTCCCAAGAGTTGAGCAACCCTAGAGTCCCAAGTTGCCTAGGCCGAGTCAAGTAATGTCGTGTGTTAATTTTAGGAGGATGGTTATGCAAGACTGTGGGTTACTATAGGATTGCAGAGGAAGCATAGACTGCCTTAATAGCAGAACATCTAGATAGTAGCAGATGATGCAGAGCAAACGTAAGAGTTCCCAACAGTTAAGAGCAACAGATTGCGAGAGAAGCACCAGAGTTAAATTCTCTGACTTCAAGTAAGGTATTCCATTTGATGGAAATAAGACGAAAGACCGAAAGCCAATCCTACAGGAGGATGAGATAAGAAGGTAAGGCGAAGTTTGGGGACGAAATTCCATAAAGGTGAATTTCTGTCTTCACCCCATGCTAATGTTATTACGAAGTTCCTACACTTTTAACATCACAGAGGGAGTCTGAAAGTGAAAACCTGTCTCATGGGAAGGATTTGAAGTTAGTAAGAACGTAAGTTGCCACTAAATCGGCGGATACCTAGAGTCATTCACGATTACAAGTATTTCGTCGATTAGTGCTTAGAGTGATTCCACTTAACCAGTTACACACTCCGTTCCAATCGGTTAATTCCTCGGTTAGAGCCTAGTCTGTGACCGATCAACGCTATCACAACTAACCTAACCAATTGATGCTTTGTAAGAGTTAATCATTTCTAGGTTTTCCAATGGATGGAATGGGCTATGAAAGGAAGTTGTAGTTGAAGTTCCAATGTAAGATGTAGCAATTTTCGAGGACGAAATTTTTTAAAAGGTGGGTAGTAGTGTAACACCCCAAATTCTCTAAGTTAAGTTGGGATGTGTGATTGTATTCAAGCTTAATTTGGTGTCAAATTGAGTTAAAATGATTAGACAAAGTTTTGATGGGTAAGTTGTTGATTTAGAGTTGAGAAATAAGTTAGATTTAATCCTAAGATGATTGGAAGTGTTAATTAGGAGTTAATTGATGATTGTTTGATGTTAAAAGATGATTTCTCACATTTTAGTACAGTGTGAATCGATTCACACAAGCTGAATCGATTTACAAGCTGTGTTTGAGCCCCCAAATGATGTTGTGAATCGAATGCAGGATGCGATGAATCGATTCACAGATTCGATTCATGAAGTACAAGTGCATTTTAAGTGAATGAATCGATTCACAGTCTGCTGTGAATCGATTCACACCCTGTTATAAGCTGAAAAACACTGATTTTTCAGCAGAACTCGAAAAAGGAAGGGAAAGGGAAGAGAGGGGGCAATTTGGGGGAAAAGAAATAAGGGGAAATACTGGGGTTTCTCAAACCCTATGAGAGATTGAAGGATTCTTGCTAGGATTCCTCAAATCCTAGCTTGAATCAAAGTTGTGAGGTTTTGGAAAATCCTAACCAAGGAAGAAGAAGAAGCACAAGGCCATGGAGAAGATCAAAGATGGCAAAGTTCAACCTTTCTAGCTCAAGGCCATGGAGAATAAAGGTGAATTCCTCATCCCTTAGGTGATGGGCACCCATAAGTCCCACATATAGGAATTTTCCATTCTTTTAGTAACATGTGAACCTTAGGTTCAAGTTAGATTTTAAATACTTTTATGCAATAGAGTTATTATGGATATGATTTTACAGTGGGCTTGACTATAAGAGGTTAGATGGCTGCCCCAAACCCCCCACACATGAATGTGTATTTGATGTTTGGTTCCTTGATAGCTCCATAGAGCTTCAATGGAGATGAATATGTGGGTCCTAAGGAATTAGACTCAAGTGAGTTATTCAATTCTATATGAGCCTATTGATGTTTTGGCCATAATATGGTCAATAATGTGAGTTTCATGTATGTAATGCTCTTTTTTGCTCATTAAACTTCAATCCTTGATTTAGTTAGATGTCATTGGTGATAGTTTGGTTAAATAAAGAATGCATAAGTCCAAGAAGCCTAATTACCTAGAATGAAGGATTATTTAGAATTTATTTCTTTAAGTGTGTGCGTTGATAATGTATGAGATTTAATTAAATAAATTTTAAGACAACCAGAGTTAAGTGAATAGAATATGTCCAAACATGTTAGTTATGAGTGTTATGATTCTTATTCTGAATATGCGATACTTTCATGACTAAGTGAGTAGTTAGTACAAGGCTATGATGTTTGTATTCATGTGAGCTTATGTTGCCTTGTTCATATGAACATTAAGGATGCATGTTTTGGAATAAAATAAGGTTCTTAGTACATGTTATGCTTGATTCCTTGAGTTTCATGTGAACTTTTGGAATAGTTTCAATGAGTATGATAAGAATCCTAGTTTATTTGTTTGATGCTTAGTTATGTTGAGTGGTGGTACGGGTAGCCATCTGGTAGCCACTTGGTATAAGGCCAGTGGTCAGTAGTCCAGTGGTGAATAGGCCCGACTGTTACAATAGTACGGTAGTCATCTGGTAGCCACTTGGTACAAGGCCAGTGGTCAATAGTCCAGTGGTGAATAGTCTCGATTGTTACAATAGTACGGATAGTCATCTGGTAGCCACTTGGTACAAGGCCAGTGGTCAATAGTCCAGTGGTGAATAATCTCGGCTATTATAACAACATAGAAAGGAATGTTTATGTTATATTTAGCTAAGTTGAGCGGGGCCTATGGAATTAAGCATATGACCAAATCCGGCAACATAGCAAAGTATAAGTCTCAAGAATGTTTATATGTATGATGTGTTTTAATATGCATTTTATGTTTAGTTTCATACTAAGTTTAAGTCCAAGTAGGTGTATCCTAGGGTTTCTAATTTAAGGTGCCTAAGAGGTTCTATATTTTAAAGCTAGTTTTGATTAGTGAAAGAAATAAAAGATAAGTCTTGATCGGTAAAGCTTAGTTAGTCTTTCCAGGCTAGTAAGAATCGATGAGAGAATGGTGAGGAGTTTGTGAAGGGCTCACTGAGATTTTTAATCTCATCCCATCCCATTTTATTATTTTCGGATTAACAGGTATCGAAGACTGACGAGGAGAAGCTCCAGGCTTGGCATCCAGATTTTAGTTTTATTTATTTATTAAGGTTGTAATTTATTTATTAGATTATGTATTGAGTTTTAAATTTATGACTTGGATGACTGTAAACAAGTTTATGAATTTTTGTAACTCCTATGCTTTAATGTGATTTAGTCATACTTTCAATTTACGTTGAGATATGGGTGTTACATTGTGGTATCGGAGCAGTTCGATCTTATCGGGCTGTGAGTTACGAATCTAGTAGTGACTCGTTTTAGGAAGTGTCAGTTTAGTCCCTGTAGGACTGTAGTCAGTTAACCGAAACTATTCTTTGCTCGAAAACTTCTCTCTGTATTCTTATACCTAGCATGGAATATTAAGCCTGATCAACTTAATATTTCATACCATGTATGTTGAATAGAGTAGATGGAGCTGGCGAACAAGGGAGAGGACTGAATTGGGGCGCGAACTCTGAGAAAGCTTAATGGTTAACGATGATGCGGAAAAGAAGGAATGCATGCAAGAGCTCCCAAAAGAGTGAGAATCTTCAGAAAATACGGATAGACGGAAACAAGTTCCCACCTCTCCGGAACTAAGAATCTAGGAATATTTTAAGTGTGGTCGGAACCACTGAGGCGAGTATTCGGCAGGACAAGTGTGTATTTCATGTACCGTCAACCGGGACGCTCTGGAAGTAATTGGGATCAATGCGTAAGTAAGGGATTTTTATTGTAGGGTTTCAATCAACTTAGGATGGATGTTTATAATAGGTTAGCGTTCGACAGCGGTAGATTTAATCAGGTTGTTTAGCCTAATCCATTATGAGTGGATCCTAGAATGATAGAAATCTGATGATAATACCTAAGAGATCCTTAGTGTTCTAAGTGATTAGTAGTCAGGATAGGAAGTAAGTTGTGGATAAGCCACTCACTTCAATGCCTAAATTGTAGTGAAGAACTTAGACGGAGAGTAAGCCCTAGAGGAGCAGATAGAAACCCTCAGCCTTTCAGGTATAATGACCCTAGTTGAGTAGCTAGCGAGAAAGAGAATTAGACTGTAGTCTTTGAACTATAGGAGTTATAAGCAATAGTTCAGTCAACGAAAATTCGAGGTTATGAATGTTTGCATTCGATCTAATTGACCAGTACATGGAGTGAATTTATCTGACCAATTATAGACTTTATCTTAGCCAAATGAGAATATTATTTGGAATGAGACTTAGTCTATGATCGGGCAATGAAATCACCAAATTCCCAGGACAATTAGTTCCTTTGCAGAGATTAATTCCTTCCGGAGTTCCAATGATCTAGAAGTAGTAGTGAAGGTCGATTGGGATAAGTGAGATAGATTGTTCCCAAGAATCTCAAGGATTTATTTTCTTGACATTAGTTAGTTCATTGGTTATTAGACGCGTCGATTCACATTGCTATCAGATATGGCTACGTGGATTTTCGGTTTAATTCCAGTTGAGCCAAGATAGGGGAATTAGTCCCTCAAGTTGAAGAGAGTAGTAGTAAAGCTCAACTAAGTGTGAAATGTTATGGACACGAGTTAATCGGTGGACATCTGAGATTATAAGTTCTTTACAAGTAAATTCGTTAAGTTGGAGTGCGATATCATTCTAACTAGCCACTTACAAGCTGAATCTCTAACTAAGTGAGGCTTAGACCTCGTGTGAGACAAAGTTTGTAACCAACTAGTGAAAATCTAGTCAGTCTAACTAATGGATACCTCCCAAGAGTTGAGCAACCCTAGAGTCCCAAGTTGCCTAGTAGGAGTCAAGTAATGTCGTGTGTTAATTTTAGGAGGATGGTTATGCAAGACTGTGGGTTACTATAGGATTGCAGAGGAAGCATAGACTGCCTTAATAGCAGAACATCTAGATAGTAGCAGATGATGCAGAGCAAACGTAAGAGTTCCCAACAGTTAAGAGCAACAGATTGCGAGAGAAGCACCAGAGTTAAATTCTCTGACTTCAAGTAAGGTATTCCATTTGATGGAAATAAGACGAAAGACCGAAAGCCAATCCTACTGGAGGATGAGATAAGAAGGTAAGGCGAAGTTTGGGGACGAAATTCCATAAAGGTGAATTTCTGTCTTCACCCCATGCTAATGTTATTACGAAGTTCCTACACTTTTAACATCACAGAGGGAGTCTGAAAGTGAAAACCTGTCTCATGGGAAGGATTTGAAGTTAGTAAGAACGTAAGTTGCCACTAAATCGGCGGATACCTAGAGTCATTCATGATTACAAGTATTTCGTCGATTAGTGCTTAGAGTGATTCCACTTAACCAGTTACACACTCAGTTCGATCGGTTAATTCCTCGGTTAGAGCCTGATGCGTGACCGATCAACGCTATCACAACTAACCTAACCAATTGATGCTTTGTAAGAGTTAATCATTTCTAGGTTTTCCAATGGATGGAAGGGGCTATGAAAGGAAGTTGTAGTTGAAGTTCCAATGTAAGATGTAGCAATTTTCGAGGGCGAAATTTTTTAAAAGGTGGGTAGTAGTGTAACACCCCAAATTCTCTAAGTTAAGTTGGGATGTGTGATTGTATTCAAGCTTAATTTGGTGTCAAATTGAGTTAAAATGATTAGACAAAGTTTTGATGGGTAAGTTGTTGATTTAGAGTTGAGAAATAAGTTAGATTTAATCCTAAGATGATTGGAAGTGTTAATTAGGAGTTAATTGATGATTGTTTGATGTTAAAAGATGATTTCTCACATTTTAGTACAGTGTGAATCGATTCACACAAGCCTGAATCGATTTACAACTGTGTTTGAACCCCAAATGATGTTGTGAATCGAATGCGAGGATGCTGAATCGATTCACAGTTCGATTCATGAAGTACAAGTGCATTTTAAGTGAATGAATCGATTCACGATCTGCATGAATCGATTCACACCCTGTTATAAGCTGAAAAACACTGATTTTTCAGCAGAACTCGAAAAAGGAAGGGAAAGGGAAGAGAGGGGGCAATTTGGGGGAAAAGAAATAAGGGGAAATACTGGGGTTTCTCAAACCCTATGAGAGATTGAAGGATTCTTGCTAGGATTCCTCAAATCCTAGCTTGAATCAAAGTTGTGAGGTTTTGGAAAATCCTAACCAAGGAAGAAGAAGAAGCACAAGGCCATGGAGAAGATCAAAGATGGCAAAGTTCAACCTTTCTAGCTCAAGGCCATGGAGAATAAAGGTGAATTCCTCATCCCTTAGGTGATGGGCACCCATAAGTCCCACATATAGGAATTTTCCATTCTTTTAGTAACATGTGAACCTTAGGTTCAAGTTAGATTTTAAATACTTTTATGCAATAGAGTTATTATGGATATGATTTTACAGTGGGCTTGACTATAAGAGGTTAGATGGCTGCCCCAAACCCCCCACACATGAATGTGTATTTGATGTTTGGTTCCTTGATAGCTCCATAGAGCTTCAATGGAGATGAATATGTGGGTCCTAAGGAATTAGACTCAAGTGAGTTATTCAATTCTATATGAGCCTATTGATGTTTTGGCCATAATATGGTCAATAATGTGAGTTTCATGTATGTAATGCTCTTTTTTGCTCATTAAACTTCAATCCTTGATTTAGTTAGATGTCATTGGTGATAGTTTGGTTAAATAAAGAATGCATAAGTCCAAGAAGCCTAATTACCTAGAATGAAGGATTATTTAGAATTTATTTCTTTAAGTGTGTGCGTTGATAATGTATGAGATTTAATTAAATAAATTTTAAGACAACCAGAGTTAAGTGAATAGAATATGTCCAAACATGTTAGTTATGAGTGTTATGATTCTTATTCTTAATATGCGATACTTTCATGACTAAGTGAGTAGTTAGTACAAGGCTATGATGTTTGTATTCATGTGAGCTTATGTTGCCTTGTTCATATGAACATTAAGGATGCATGTTTTGGAATAAAATAAGGTTCTTAGTACATGTTATGCTTGATTCCTTGAGTTTCTTGTGAACTTTTGGAATAGTTTCAATGAGTATGATAAGAATCCTAGTTTATTTGTTTGATGCTTAGTTATGTTGAGTGGTGGTACGGGTAGCCATCTGGTAGCCACTTGGTATAAGGCCAGTGGTCAGTAGTCCAGTGGTGAATAGGCCCGACTGTTACAATAGTACGGTAGTCATCTGGTAGCCACTTGGTACAAGGCCAGTCGTCAATAGTCCAGTGGTGAATAGTCCCGATTGTTACAATAGTACGGATAGTCATCTGGTAGCCACTTGGTACAAGGCCAGTGGTCAATAGTCCAGTGGTGAATAATCTCGGCTATTATAACAACATAGAAAGGAATGTTTATGTTATATTTAGCTAAGTTGAGCAGGGCCTATGGAATTAAGCATATGACCAAATCCGGCAACATAGCAAAGTATAAGTCTCAAGAATGTTTATATGTATGATGTGTTTTAATATGCATTTTATGTTTAGTTTCATACTAAGTTTAAGTCCAAGTAGGTGTATCCTAGGGTTTCTAATTTAAGGTGCCTAAGAGGTTCTATATTTTAAAGCTAGTTTTGATTAGTGAAAGAAATAAAAGATAAGTCTTGATCGGTAAAGCTTAGTTAGTCTTTCCAGGCTAGTAAGAATCGACGAGAGAATGGTGAGGAGTTTGTGAAGGGCTCACTGAGATTTTTAATCTCATCCCATCCCATTTTATTATTTTCGGATTAACAGGTGTCGAAGACTGACGAGGCGAAGCTCCAGGCTTGGCATCCAGATTTTAGTTTTATTTATTTATTAAGGTTGTAATTTATTTATTAGATTATGTATTGAGTTTTAAATTTATGACTTGGATGACTGTAAACAAGTTAATGAATTTTAGTAAGTCCTGTGCTTTAATGTGATTTAGTCATACTTTCAATTTACGTTGAGGTATGGGTGTTACGTGTGAGCTTTTAAAAGTGAATTGTTGGTGCTATGTCACAGCCGTGTGTGGTGTACGAGTTCAGGAGATACTCGAGCACGAGTACAAGGTAACAGTGCAGGTCACATAGACCTTGGGGTTGCATTCCATGGGGGCCGAAATATTACATAGGTGGCCAATAGTCTAGCCGCTATTGTGTCGTGGTACCGATATTGTGCCCATTTACCCCGACGAGTATTGTGAACTTCACGTCCTTGGTGAACGATCCCGAGTGCAGGCCTAGATACCCGAACCTGATTAATCGGGGCTATGGGGATGTGCTCTTATAGGTCACGATGAGTGGGGTATGTTGCTTGGACAACTGACTGATACTCTGAGCGATGCGGAGTACATTGTGACATAGGGTTATTTTCACTTAGGCTTTCATCTAACAGAGCCTTGTAGTACCAAACATAGGATTTCAACAGAGTGTAGTCCTACTAGTGCTTGGTCTCACTAGAGCATGGTCTACCAGACCATCTCACCAGAGGGTTGACTACCAGAGCTTTGTCAACAGAACATACCCACAAGACGCTAACGTCTTCAACTTTCACCAAATTCTTCATGCCAGACTTAACTTAATGGACCAGAGGGTGAAATGTGCACAGAGCCAAGGCTTTCTGAGACAATTCCATCTGATGAATAATGACTTACTCACTAGTTTCTACACACTAACAAACACATCAGAGGATAAATTGTTCTTATCATTATTTGTTGTCATCAAAACAAATAAGGGTTGTTGTTTCTGAATCCACTTGATTCCAACAATCTCCCCCTTTTTGATGATGACAAACACATGGATTGGTGAACAATTTTTCATTAGATAAATATTTATATAAAAGATTTTCAGAGGCCCCCCCTGAATTAAATGCATATAAACATTCTAAGAGCAGTAACACATCAGAGGCATGCTTAACTTTAATCATTAATAAGATATATTAGAGTGTAAATTCAATGGATGCATGGTGTTCACTTTATTTTAACACTTGGTTGATACACTGTGTTCATCAATTACTCTCCACATACTTCTCTATTTTCTTCTCCCCTTTTTGTCATCAGACAAAATAGTTAAAGGTATAAAAAACATGATTGTCATAATAAAACAGAGTATAGAAAGATAAATGTTAAAATACATTAAGTGCCAAAAGTAACTTTGTCATTTAATCAAAAGTTGTACCAAGTTACTCAGTGAAAGTATGAAACAACTAAAGATAAAACTAAGAAAAGGGATAAAACAAAAGGTGAAAATCCTAAGCTATCTAGGGATTAGTGACTTTCTCCAAGAGCAGCTTCACCATATCGGCAAGTTCTTCCTGTCTCTTGCTCAAAGTGACCATGAACTGCTTGAATTCCCTACAGTCTTCAACCAGCCTTTCAAGTACATCCCTTTGAACTTCAATGCGGTCAGAATGATTTGATTGAGCAGAGGCAGATGATTGTGCAACCAAAGCAGATGTAGATGCAGGAGGAGGTGTGACATGTTCAGGTTCCCAAGTAGCAGAAGGTGGAGGAGGAGTTTGTTTCCATATAGGAGCAACCATGAATCTCCTGTTGAGCTTAAGTTGCTACTGCTTATAACTTTCAAACAAGTCAGCCACAGAGTACCAATCAGCACAGAATTCTTCCATGGCCAGCAATGTGTGAATAGATAAGTCACGATCCCTTTCAATTTGTTCAAGCTGTTGGTTCATATACCTCTCAAAGGGTGGAAAAATAGAGGGAGTTGCCAAAGGCAAAGTACGTGTTTGGGTATGGTTTGGAGAGGGTGGTTGAATCTGGTTTTGGTTGGCAGAGGAAGTTTGAGTCTGAGTCAAAGGAATTTGTTGGGTTTGATTCATAGTGGTATCAAAGCCAGGTTGGATCTGGTTTTCAATTGTTTGGTGGGTCTGGTTTTGTGTATCCGAGGGTAAAGAATTGATGGGGCTTGAAGGGACTATTTGGGTAGAGTGTGAATCTGGAGAAGTAGGTTCAGATTCAAGGTTTTCAACTACTTCAGAGGCAATCTTAGTAGCGATGTCAATTTTGTAACACCCCAAATCCCTTAATTGTTAGTTTATAATTATATGCATAAAGCTTAGTATAGTTAATGGTGAATTTCAAGTAATTTCATGTTGATTTTCATAATTGAAAAATGAGGATATTGTGTCTTAATGAATCTAAGTGATTAAATGAGTTGAAATTAGTCTTAAAGTGATGTTGTGGATGGATTATGAGTTAGAGAAAGAAGGAATAGGAAGAAGGTTTCAAGATTTGATTTTAAAAGATGATTTTTCACATTTTTGTGCAGAGTGAATGATTCACCTAGGCGTGAATCGATTCATACTAATGTTTCTGTCCACTAAAATGATGTTGTGAATTGAATTGAGAGTGTGAATCGATTCACCAATTCGATTCACGAAAGGCGCAGATGCAGTTTTAAGTGAACGAATCGATTCACAGCAGACAGTGAATCGATTCACACACTCTGAAAACGCTAAAAATGCTGATTTTTCAATAGAACACGAGAAAAGAAAGGAAAGAAGAGGAGAGGGGCGATAAGGGAGAAGAGAGAAGAGGGAAAAACCTAGGGTTTCTCAAATCCTATGAGAAATCCTTGGATTCTTGCTAGATTCTTCCTAAACCTAGCTTGAATCAAAGTGTGAGAGTGAGATTTTGGGTGATTTTGGAGTTTTGGTTTGAAGCCCTAGCTAGAGGACGAAGGAGCTCGTGAAGGAGGAAGAAGAAGAAGGAGTTGCAACTCAGTCCTTGGAGCTCGAAATCTTGCTTGAGTTGTGAGTTCTTCCTCCTCTTAGGTGATGGGCACCCATAAGTCCCACATTAGAAATGTCTCAAAGAAGTCTTTGAACCCCAAAGGGTTCAAAGTTAGGGTTTGTAAACCCCTTTGAACCTATTTAAACTTGAAGGGTTATGTAAATTTAGTTAAGACCTTGTACTATTTAAACTTGATTTATATTTTGAGTTTAAATTCTCTTGGGATGACTGTACTTAATGATTAATTATCTTACTTTCAAAGTATTTTGAATGTATGGTGTTACATTATGGTATCAGAGCAGTTTGATTCTTATCGGACTATGGAATAGTTGGAACGGTCTTAGCGAGTCCTTAGTGTCTGTTGTTGTCCTTCTACTTATTATGCTATGAGATATTGAGCCTGATCAACTCAATGCTTTGCACATTTTATGCAGAATCATGGCATCCGGTGCGGGACGACGTGCCACCAGGATAAGACAATGCTTGGCTACAAGGGATATTAGAAGCTATCCAGAACCAGAGCATAGCCACCCCGAACCTTGCGGCTCAATTTGTCCAACAACCGCAAGCTCAACAACAACCTCCACCTCCACCGGTTCATGAAGAGGATTTGGATTGAAAATTCTTCAAGTTCCTCAAAATGAAACCTCCAACTTTCAATGGAAAATCTGAAGCCATGGCGGCCCAACATTGGGTTGAAGCCCTGGAAAAGATCTTTAGGGTGGTACAGTGTACCGAAGAGTAAAAAGTCACTTTTGCTACACATCAATTGGCGGAAGAGGCCGAAAACTGGTGGAATGGGGCACGAGCCTATATGGAGGGCGAGGGAATGCCACTAGATTGGGAACACTTCCAAAGGGTTTTCTTGGAAAAGTATTTTCCACAGACAATTAAGGATAAGATGGAAAGAGAGTTTGTTCTACTGCAGCAGGGAAGTTCCTCAGTTTCAGAGTATGTGACCAAGTTTGAGGAGTTAGCTAGATACTCTGCGGCTGTTAAATTTGCACCAGATGAAAAGTGGAAAATCAACTAATTCAAATGGGGTCTAAAGCCAGACATCTAGTTCAATCTTGCACAGAATGAGTTCACTAGTTTTTCCAAGGTAGTCCATCAAAGCTTGGTGGCCGAAGAAAGCTTGAAGAAGGTATATGATGATAGGCATACTAGGTGGCAAGACAAGAATAAGAAGAAGAATAAGGACAAGAATTCTCAACGCATGAAGCCAAAAGGAAATTTGAATAAAGGGAAGCAAGTCCAGACTTCCGAGCCCATGGACTATCATTCTTGCTCAAACTGTGGAAAGGTGCATCAAGGAGAATGCATGAAAGGAAAGAATGTTTGCTTCATTTGTCATTAGCCCAGACACATGGCTAAGGAGTGTCCTCAGTACACTAAAGGAAAGGGATCTAAGTCCAATGTTCCTAACTAAGGGAGAGTCTTTACTCTTGACGCCAAGAAAGCTAAGGGTGCTGAAAATCTGATGAAAGGTACTTGCTTCCTTCAAGAAGAACCTTTAGTGGTTTTGTTTGATTAGGGGGCAACTGTTGGTGTAAGCCCTAGAGGCCAATGTTTTTCCTTTGGACTTATATTTTGTATCATGTAGTTTATTTATTATATGAGGCATTTTCAATTATTATGTTTGTTTCAACGTAATAAAGTCCTTGAGTAAAAGTTAGTAAACCTTGTGTATCTACCACTTGAGGGGATGGACATAATTCTTGGTATGGATTGGCTTTCCACCAATCATGTTGTCTTAAATTGTTTTTGTAAGACAATTGAGTTTCAGAAAGAGCAACCCACTATTGTAGAGTCAAGTTATGATGTACTAAATAGTGTTCTTCTGTTGAGTCACTATCTGGTAGAGGGTCACGCAGGATACATGATGCTACTTTCCTCAACTTCAGAGATTAGCCTAGATTTAGATGCTATCCCTTTAGTTAATGGATTCTTAGACGTGTTTCCTGACGAGGTGACGACCTTACCTCCCGAGAGAGAAGTTGAATTCTCAATAGAATTGGTTCTTGGCATGGGACCGATCTCTATAGCTCCCTATCGGATGTCACCTATAGAGTTAAGAGAACTTAAGACCCAATTAGAGGATTTGATAGCCAAACAATTCGCTAGACCTAGTGTGTCACCTTCGGGTGCACCTGTTCTTTTAGTGAAGAAGAAAGATGGTAGCATGAGGTTATGTATTGATTATAGGAAAATCAATAAGGTCATGGTTAAGAACAAGTATCCTTTACCCAGGATAAATGACTTGTTAGATCAACTTAGGGGAGCTTCGGTTTTCTCTAAGATCGATCTAAGATCTGGACATCACCAGATTAGAGTTAAGGCAAGAAATGTTCCAAAGACGGCATTTAGGACTCGATACGGACATTACGAGTATTTGGTTATGCCGTTTGGGCTGACCAATGCTCCGGCCGTATTTATGGACTATATGAACCGAATTTTCAGACCTTTCCTCGATAAATTTGTAGTGGTCTTTATAGATGATATCCTAGTCTATTCTAAGAGTCCTAAAAAACACGAGGAACATCTTAGGATCGTCCTAGGTACCCTTAGAGACAAGAGACTCTTTGCGAAGCCTGAGAAGTGTGAGTTTTGGCTACGCGAGGTTAAATTTTTAGGATATGTGATTTCTCAAGCGGGAGTATCAGTTAATCCTAGTAAAGTAGAAGCAGTCCTCAGTTGGGAACGACTAACCACAGTCACAGAAGTTAGAAGCTTTCTAGGGTTAGCTGGTTACTACCAAAGGTTCATTAAGGGGTCTTCTCAGTTGGTACTTCCCCTAACGAGATTAACCCGGAAGGGGGAGCTATTTGTGTGGAATAAGAAATGTGAGAGTAGCTTCTTAGAGATTAAGATTCGTTTGACTTCCATACCAGTCTTGATTATTCCCAACCCCGCCGTAGGATTTGAAGTCTATAGTGATGCTTCTAAGAAAGGGCTAGGTTGTGTTCTCATGCAAAATTGTCAAGTTGTGGCATATGCCTCTAGGCAGTTAAGACCTCATAAAGAGAACTATCCTACCCATGACTTAGAGCTTGCAGCAATTGTTTTTGCCCTAAAGATTTGGCGGCACTACTTGTATGGTGCCCAGTTTGAAGTGTTTAGTGATCACAAGAGTTTGAAATACCTCTTTGATCAAAGGGAACTTAACATGAGGCAGGGAAGGTGGGTTGAGTTTCTGAAAGATTATGACTTTGATTTGAAATATCACCCTGGCAAAGCGAATGTAGTCGCTAATGCTTTGAGTAGGAAGTCCTTGCATGTGTCTTCAATGATGATTAAGGAGATGGAGTTGTTGGAATCTTTTAGAGACCTCAACTTGGGGATGTTTCCCACGGGAAACAGCCTCTTGTTATGTCACCTAGAGATTTCTTGTGATTTTAGGAGCCAGATTAGACTATCCCAGACTTTAGATGAGGAGTTACAGTCTAGCAGGCACTGCCCTGGTTTCTCTGAAGCCGAGGATGGCACTTTATTGTTCCATCAAAGAATCTATGTACCCAAGGATGATTCCATCAAGAAACAGCTTTTGGGTGAAGCCCATAAGAGTGGATTTTCGGTGGATCCTGGTTCTACCAAGATGTACCATGATCTGCGACAGAGGCACTGGTGGCCCGGTATGAGAAATGATGTGGCAGAGTTTGTAGCCCAATGTTTGGTCTGCCAGCAGACCAAGATAGAACACCAAAAGCCTTCGGGACCTCTCCAGCCCTTAGAAATTCCAGAATGGAAGTGGGAAGGTATAGCGATGGACTTTGTGGGAGGTTTACCTCGTACTCAGTCAGGTTATGACTCCGTTTGGGTCATAGTGGATAAATTGACAAAATCTGCCCATTTCCTTCCCATTAAATCCACTTACAAAACCGCTAGGTTAGCTGAGCTCTATATCAGAGAGATTGTTAGGCTTCACGAAGTTCTAACTAACATTGTCTCTGATAGGGATCCTAAGTTTACCTCCCGGTTTTGGAAGGCACTTCTGCAAGCCTTAGGGACTAAATTGAGCATGAGTACGGCTTATCATCCTCAGACGGATGGTCAGTCGGAAAGAACTATACAAACCCTAGAGGATATGCTTACAGCCTGTGTTTTAGAGGATGGCGGAAGTTGGGATAAGTATTTGTCACTGATTGAGTTTTCATACAACAACAACTATCACTCTAGCATAGGTATGGCACCGTATGAGGCTCTCTACAGTCGCAAGTGTAGGACTCCCCTATGTTGGTTTGAAATAGGAGAGAAGAGGTTTCTTGGTCCTGACTTTGTTCAAGAAACTATGGATAAGATTCATATGATCAGGGAGAAGATAAAGGCTGCCCAGAGTAGGCAGAAGAGCTACGCAGATCATAGGCATAAACCCCTTGAGTTTGAGGAAGGAGAACATGTGTTCCTGAGAGTTACTCCCACTATAGGTGTCGGTAGAGCTCTTAGAGCCAAGAAGCTAACTCCTCGGTACATAGGACCTTTTTAAATCCTCAGTCGAATTGGTTCTGTGGCTTACCAACTTGCTTTACCTCCTTCCTTGTCCAATCTTCATAATGTCTTTCACGTGTCTCAGCTTAAGAAGTACATTCCAGATCAATTTCATTCCTTGGATCATGAGTCTGTACAACTTAAATCAGATTTGATGTATCAACCCGAGCAGGGCCAAATAGTGTACCGTGAGTTCAAGACACTCAGGAATAAGACTATCCCTTTGGTTAAGGTTATCTGGGAAAGATCCACTCCCAAAGAAGCGACTTGGGAACTCGAAAAGGAAATACGAGACCAATATCCTTACCTTTTTCAATAGGTATGTAATTTCATCTAATTTTTGAGGAACAAATTTTTAAAAAAAGGTAGGTAGTAATGTAACACCCCAAATCCCTCAATTGTTAGTTTAGAATTATATGCATAAAGCTTAGTATAGTTAATGGTGAATTCAAGTAATTTCATGTTGATTTTCATAATTGAAAAATGAGGATATTGTGTCTTGATGAATCTAAGTGATTAGATGAGCTGAAATTAGTCTTAAAGTGATGTTGTGGATGGATTATGAGTTAGAGAAAGAAGGAATAGGAAGAAGGTTTCAAGATTTGATGTTAAAAGATGATTTTTCACATTTTTGTGCAGAGTGAATCGATTCACCTAGGCGTGAATTGATTCACACTAATGTTTATGTCCACTAAAATGATGATGTGAATCGAATAGAGAGTGTGAATCGATTCACCAATTCGATTCACGAAAGGCGCATGTGCAGTTTTAAGTGAATGAATCAATTCACAGCAGACTGTGAATCGATTCACACACTCTGAAAATGCTAAAAACGCTTATTTTTCAACAGAACGCGAGAAAGGAAAGGAAAGAAGAGGAGAGGGGCAATTTGGGAGAAGAGAGAAGAGGGAAAAACCTAGGGTTTCTCAAATCCTATGAGAAATCCATGGATTCTTGCTAGATTCTTCCTAAACTTAGCTTGAATCAAAGTGTGAGAGTGAGATTTTGGGTGATTTTGGAATTTTGGTTTGAAACCCTAGCTAGAGGACGAAGGAGCTCGTGAAGGAGGAAGAAGAAGGAGTTGCAACTCACTCCTTGGAGCTCGAAATCTTGCTTGAGTTATGAGTTCTTCCTCCTCTTAGGTGATGGGCACCCATAAGTCCCACATTAGGAATGTCTCAAAGAAGTCTTTAAACCCCAAAGGGTTCAAAGTTAAGGTTTGTAAACCCCTTTGATTTAAAGCTTTTCTTTATGATTATGTAATGGGTTTGTCTGCAAGAGGTTGGATGGCTGCCCCCAACCCCCCACAAATGTATGTTATGTTTGCCTCTTTAATAGTTCCATGGATCTTCAAAGGGATGAGTTGAGTCTATGAATGGCTAAGTTTAAGTGATGATCGATGATTAGTATGATCTTGTTATGTCTTGATTGTAAGAATTGTCATAAAGTATGATTTGTATACA
Organism: Calophaca sinica; assembly: GCA_037113605.1. Classification (NCBI taxonomy): domain Eukaryota; kingdom Viridiplantae; phylum Streptophyta; class Magnoliopsida; order Fabales; family Fabaceae; genus Calophaca; species Calophaca sinica. The sequence continues at coordinate 68,316,686 of CM073733.1, read as the reverse complement.
CTATTGTTTCAAACTCATAGTTAAGTTCATTCATAGAATTGATTATACATTCTTTTGAATAGTCAAATGAGTAAGAGGGTTATATTTATATATATGCTCTAGTAAGCTATGTTGCGTTGTAATCATGCATTAAAGAATGAAAGATGTGAGCAAGAAATCACTAAGATGTCCATGGCAATACTCCTGTATTTATAGGGGTAGATCGGTTTGGTTACCCTCGTGGGATGCTATTTGGACAGTTAAGACGTCTAACCACCTTACCGAAAGCGTGTAATTGGGGTCTAGGGACCAAAGCCTATGACATAACCCAATAACACAAAGCAAAGAAAATGATTTAATATTTATAGTTAAGAAGATACATTGCATAGTATATGTTATCTATTATTATTATGAATTGTATAATAGGCGGAGCGATGGTGAGGAGTCGAGGGGAGAGCTCACTGAGATTTTTATCTCACCCCGTCCTTTATTTATTTATTTCAGATGGGCAGGTTGAAGAGAAAGACTGAAGAGGCCATGAGGCCGGAGTTTAGGATTATGTTTTGTAGTTTTGGTTATGTAACACTTTAAGAATTTGGTACAAAAAAAATACTTTTGGTTTGTATTAGGTCCTTGAAGGGTTATGTAAATTTGGTTAAGACCTTGTACTATTTAAACTTGATTTATATTTTGAGTTTAAATTCTCTTGGGATGACTGTACCTAATGATTAATTATCTTACTTTCAAATTATTTTAAATGTATGGTGTTACAAATTTCATCTTCTATGATTGGATGTGGTTGATGGTTCAGTGTGGTGTTTTGGTGATGGTGGTGGTGAGATTGGTTTAAGAGAATTTAGAGGTTGAATTTCTAGTATTATATCAGAGCCAGGTCAAGTAAATTGGGTTATAGTTTCTAGTTTAGATTGTGGTGGAGGAAATGATTCTGGTTAAATTGGGAGGTTAAGGTCTGGTTGTGACATTGGTTGTGGTTCTGGTTGTGATGAAGTAGAAGTAGGTTCTGATTATTGTGGAAGGTATACAAAAGTAGGCGGTTTAAGTACAGGAACAAAAGTAGTGGTTCTTATTCTCTGTCTTAAAGGCATGTCATCCTCTGAATCATCAGAGTATGTAACAGAGGGTAATGTTGTTTAGGGGGCAATGGTTGCTTGACGGTTTTGGGTTACCCTAGAGGCACCAATAGGGTCAGCATAAACAGATTCAAATAGCCTAACAGCATTGTTTGGTTTTCTTTACTAGTAGATCACTTGTCTTGATAAGCTTCCTCTTACTTGCACCAGAGGCAGTAGCACCAGATGCAACAGCAGCACCAGAGGCAGTAGGTTGAGGTTCCTTTGCAGAGGCTTACTCTTAAAGCCTTTTTGCGTTACGTTCATTATGGAATTGTGCACATTTTTTCGTGGTCTTCTCCAAAAATTCCTTCAAATGTTCCTTGTTGTCTTCATCTTCTTGAGTCATAACAGATTGCATACAAGCAGGACGAACTGGGGGAAAAAGATGAGGTGCTTCTAAAGAAATAGAAATCCCAGCAGAGCTTCTAGTGATTCACTTAGTAGGTTGAGAGGGAGCAGTATCAACAGTTTTAACTCTCTTCCCTTTCTTCCTTTCTTCAGCCTTAGCTGCTTCTTCTTCCTCCTTAGTAGCTTGAGTAATAAACTCTTGTGTTAGGAGCTTCATCCCAAGTTGTTGCTGTAAAAAATTGGGCCAACAGTTTTATGAAGTAAGAGCGCAGCTTCTTCAATATCTTGTGCTCGAAGATGCCTGATTACACTGTGACCTTCCAATATAGCAGAAATAATCCTTCCATAGGGTATATTCCTATTTTTTCCACCTCTATAGATGGTGATAGCTCTTCTCAGGAAATTAAGTATGATGTTTGGGAGATTAACAGCAGTACGTAGGTCATAATGCCACATCACAAATTTGTGATCAGAGCTCACGGTGTCCACTGAGCCTGCTTTTGGCATTACATTGCTCTTGATGATCTTGAAGATCACCCTGAAGTAGTTCTTTATGTCCACGGCCTTCGTAGCACTAGGCTTCTCATAAATGTGATCAGAACAATGCAACATTGTGAGGCAATCTATGATACTTCAACTCGAAGATTTGTTGGATGACTCCGTAAAAATCATCTTGTCCTCCCTCTGTAACTCCCTTCACATATACCCCACTATTTATGGTTTTTTCCCCCTGAGTCCATGCTTCTGTGTGAAATTTGTACCCATTAATGAAGTACTTGTGCCAACTTATGGCGCTTGACTCTGGGCCCCAAGCTAATGATATCAAGTTTTCATTAGTCACACTATTTATCTTGTTAATGGCCTATGTAAACAATAAATTCACAATAAGGATAAGGAATTCCAATTTGTTTGCAACAATGTTTTAATCCAACAGTTGGATAAGGTACTTACATACGTCTAAAACCATTCTGGGAATTCCCCATGTATAAGGGCCAGAGCTGAAGGATCTTGTTCATTTATGGAGTTATATTGCAAAAAAAACACTGTCATTAAAAGATAAAATTGTTGTAAAATACACTTGGTAAGTACACTAAGTGTGTCTTTAATTTCGAATTACTTACTCAATATATGGCTTAACCTCGTTGCAATTGATGAGGACATGTATATGAGTAGATCTCCATTCGGCATCACTCAACCAATGCACTTGAGATTACCCACTAGGACGTCCTACTTGGTTACTGATTGACAATGTTGGTGTCATAATGTCATCCAACCTTACAGCTTCATTACGCTGACTTCTGGCAAACAAGGAGACCGGTTTGAAATAGTGGGAACAAAAATATGTTGTCTCTCGATGTAAGTAGGACATACATATTGAGCCTTCCACTCTGGCCTTGTTTTTCACTGAACTCTTAAAATCATCCATTATTCTAAAATAAAGAGTGGTAGATGTTAATAGAGTTAGAAAACTGAAAAATATACAGAGATTGAAAATAAAAGAGAACAATAGACCTTAATAGATGTCCACAATACCTTTCAAATGGATACATCCATCGACCACCAAGCATTGCCTCATACGGGAGGTGAATTGGAAGATGCTCCATTGAATCAAAGAATCCCGGTGGGAAGATTCTCTCAAGTTTGCATATAATCAATGGAATGTTGTCATTCAATTTGATCAATTCATCGTGCCTCAAAGTATTGCTGCATAGCCCCTTAAAGAAATGACTTAATTCAGTAAGTGGTTTCCACACAAGGTCAAGCAATGATCCAAATGCAAATGGGAGTAAACACTCCATAAAAACGTGATAGTCATGGCTTGTGATTTATAATCAAATAACAAAAAATAATCCCAACAAACTAATCATGCATCTAAGCTACACATAACATTCATCAACATCCAATCATGTTCAAAAATATATTCAACACCATTCAATCATGTCCAACTTGGGTTTAAGAATGGCCTAACCTTTTGTGAATTCTGAAATGCAAAAAGAGAGCTTCCTTAGCTGAAACAGAAATATAAGAGGTAAATTCCTTCAACAATAACCAACAATAACAAAAAAGTAAAACAAATAACTTGGTTCCAGGTCAATTAACATATAACATAAACCTATTTAAATTAACATATTTTATGCTTTAAAATGAATTACCAAGATTATCTGAATTTTGAACACAAACAACCTTAAATGTACATAACTATACTTGATATATATCCAACAACATAGACCAGTGGAGTAATTTGTAAGTAGAGAATAAATTCAAGCACCAAAGTGCTATCTTCTAAAAAATTGGAAAGAAAGAAAGAAATCAAAATAAATACTTGCTTTAATATATTGATATCAGTCCCAAGATACTAGTACTATACTGAATAGTCAGACTTACATATTTATAACTTTAATATATACTTATATTGAATCTGATGTGAAGTTGAAATACTTAAATAATATTGCCCCAACCAAGAAGACAATACCAACAACTATACCCAAAGACTCGTGCCTGCATAGAAAAATGTAACATAGTCAAAACTTAATAACAAAAATCTAAAGGGATGTGATGAACAATCCGGGACCAAGTATAGGATCAAAAAAGGAGCTTAAACACATGGAATTGCTTATACATCATATTTTAAAAATATGATATCAACAAACCTCATATTTTGGTAATTAACCCAGTCAAATTTCAACATAAAGCAACAAATCCCTTGCGATTAATGCCCAAAGTTAAAATCACAGGGATTGTTTGCCATGAAGGCATCCGCATCAATTGTGTGTCCGCTGACTATTTTGGTAAAAAGTAAGAACAGATAGCAAACACCACCGAACATAGTCTTCCTCTAGTAGGTCAAAAACCTAGATAGATGATATCAACTTTCACTTTGAAATTCACTGCATGTTACCATCATCATTTTTCTCTCTGTTTTTTTGAAATCTTTAGAAAACAAAAAAATGAAAAGTAAAACCTAATACAAATTTCTTTCACTGTTTTTCTTTTATATGTCACACAAGAACCATAATGATTTCAACCATGGAACTTCTTGAGAAAAGTCACGATCTTCCAGTATCAAGTCAGGCAGGAACTTATAGCTTGGTTGTTGCATAAACCAGAAAAATACTATTCTAGTATTAGCTCATTGCTGCATCATACCATTTTATCACGAACCAGAGTAAAGTATAATCCTCTACATTTTTACAGCATCTATTATGAACACAACCAATTCATGTTAACAATAAATCAGTGCTTAACCATCTTGGCTGCAGCAAACATAATACTAGCACCAAAACAAATCAACTCCTCTCTCTACCAAGAAGCTAACACCATGCATGGCCTTATCTCTGTGAAGAATAGTTTGAATTATTAGGATAAGATCCAAATCATTCAGTCACCTGAATTACAAAAAGATCCAAATTTTCTAACTCAGATCTGAATTAGTTTCCGGTTTTTATGCCTATTTTTTCCCTTTGTATTTTCCTTAGTTGTATTGTAGCAGATTGGTTAGTTTGGCCTACCCTACTCTGCCTTTACAGTCTATCATTTTAAGACTCTGAATAAGAGAAAAAAGTATTATCTCTTTTCCAAAATTATACTGATCATTAACACAAAATAACATTTAAATAGGAAAAAAATTGTTATAATTTAAGAATAATTGATCCCAAACCAAAATCAAGAAGCGTGTTGACAGTATTGAATACCTTATACAGATACTGCCTAATTTGCTGATAGAAATTTCCTCTAACAAAGCTTTTTTTTGGACATTATGGGCCAAGCCAATAGCAATTATACAATACAAGCACACACAACCACTCTTACTATTCCTGCAGCAGCATAGATCAGAACAAACAGATGAGGTTGAGGACAGTTTCTTATACATCAAGTTTTCAGACTGCAACCTCAATAACATGGTTGAATTTCAAGGCAGTGGTATTGTTAGGACTTGGGATAGAAGAGACGGGAAAATTAGTTAGGTGGCACCATAAAACTTTGAATTGCAAAGTAATGTGCCAAACAATAATATAAATGGAAGTAACTATGCAATTTAATTATGCAAATAACAAAAAACTGCAGAAATGCACTAAAACTATCCAATTATTTTTCTAGTAATTAGCATATTTTGTTGGCCTAATCAGTTTTTCTCACATCTATCATGTTTTGGATAGAGACTATTAGGGCAAAAGAGAAGGAAAAGTTGTTAAGAACGGTAAGAGCAATTCGGTAGTTAGAAGGGATAAGTTAGATATATCGATAGGCAATGTACGGGGAGAGGTATCATTCAGATTTGTTAGAATTGAGTAAACTGAGTCATGTAGAGATCTATCTCCTTGTTCTATTCGTCTTTTAGTCAAGCAATAAAATCACCATTACTTTTCTCTATTTCCATTGTGGGTTCATAACAGAGACACACAACTAAGTCCTTGCGGTAAAAAAAAAATTACATCTTAGTATATTGATCATTAACACTGATCATTAACACAAAATAAGAGAAAAAAGTATTATCTCTTTTCCAAAATTATACTGATCATTAACACAAAATAACATTTAAATAGAAAAAAATTGTTAGAATTTAAGAATAATTGATCCCAAACCAAAATTAACACTGTTAGTGTAACACCTCATTCCTGGAGCGTTACTAAACTAAATATTACTCTTGACAGTTTAAATATTTTCGTAAATGGGATGCTCTGCTTGCACAGTTTTCAAAAATGTGAGACAATTTTTTTTTCTTTTTCTTCAAACTTTTGAAGTAGCAATCAGAGTGTTGCAACATTTTCGAAAGGTAGCAAATAAATAAAATACCATATTTAACTCACAAAACTATTCAAGTAAATTTATTTAAACATACACGTGCAACAATTCAAGTCTTGAAACATATTACATCTATTACAACATTGTAATTAAAGTCTTTGACACCCTATAGCTTGTCGGAGAACTACAACGCTTATTAATCCTCTAGTAAGTTGCAACGAAGACACAAGTAGAAAACCAGACAGGCTATCCTCCGCTACGCTTATCGGTAGTCCCGAACACTCCGCTTGCTTCGTCATCTGGGTTACATTCATTAATTGAAAGAACAACGGGAAATGGTCAACTTCTCACATAAGCAAATATAATATAACACAACATAATGTACCAGACAACAATTATGCATAAATTCCCTCCAATGCAACTAAATGTCACTGTTTATGATTCCGGAATGCGAACAAGCAGCTGAACACCAGCCGTAGCCTTTTTGGGGACATTATCACCCAATGATATTCAGGTCGAGTTCAAAAACGACACGACAGCGAACTAAGCAGTCGAACACTAGCCATAGCTTTAGGGGACACTATCACCCTCGGTTGTTCGGGTCGAAGTTAAAAAACGACGGGACAATACTTCCACAACCCCAAGGAATATATCACCACATATGACTATTCAATCAAGCATAGTCAAATAATTATTTAACCACACACATCAAATAAATATTCAACTAGCAATATCACTCACAATGCATCTCAATCCAATAATACACAATCGATCATCAGCATCGATAACACAGTTCATCCTTTTGGAACTTGGTGGAGTTTGCAATGAGGCATTCAAACAAGTGTGGGGGGGGTCGGGCTCAGAATACCAACCACTTTAACCAAACCCACGAATAATCAAATATAAAGCTTAACAATAAAATCAAGGGGGTACGAGACCCTCACTTCGAACCTTAAGGTTCTCAGACTTCCTTGATATACAAAATAAAATATTAAATCCTAAACTTGACTAGAAGTAGCCCTTACTAACATACTATAACAGGTATAGAATGTGAAGTGCCCTTACACTAACATATAATAACAATTATTCAACTCTAAGCAATATCTAGAAGAAGCCCTTACACTAAAATACTATAGTAGGTAGTGAATGCGAAGTGCTCTTACCGAGGGTTAACTGCCCGCGTGTCAAAGCACGTTACCGTCCTACATCAGCACGAACAATCCTCAAGATCCTAACAACACACCAAAACTTGGTACAATTCTAGTTCACCCAAACATAATTCCCTAGGCTTACATTAAATTCTAACTCCTAGGTTTTCAAACTCCAAAATCTTTTAGAATCAAATCACATTTTCTTTAAAACTTGAAACATGAAACCATGACTTTAAAATTTAATCCCGCTAGTAACAATATTGGATTCAAGGCTCTGCTAGGTCTTAGGATTGCAAAATCCCTTTGCACCTTAATATGTCATAGCCTCACATTTCCAAACCCATCCAACTTTCAATCGAAATTCTTTTCTAAACATTTTTAATTACTTAAATAACTCTCAAACACACTAGTTGCAACTAGTATAAACTAAGTTCACCAAAATCATTCCAACTCAATTTAAAATCCTTAATTAGGCTCCACTAGGCCTTAGGATTACAAAATCCTAATTTGCCTTAAGTGTTTCATTGCCTTAAACAATCAAACAACTTTCAATTTCAGTTCCAACTCTTTCCAAAATTTTTCCAAAGTTTAAATGACAATCGAATACAATTATTCAAGTCAAGAACACAAAAATATTTTCTTCCCACCCCTTATATAGGCTCTCAGCCACACCCCTAGTTTTTAGGAAAAATGAAAACTTTCCATTCAATAAAACTACATCATATATCATCTAATTTCCTTCCCCAAAACATTCAATTTTTTCCCCAAAACAAGTCATTTGCACAATTAACTACGCTATCAAGTTCAATCCAACATCAAGGGTTTTCCCCAAAATCATAATGTCCTTTGATAAAACTAAAATTAACAACAACAACATTAATAACAATTATTAGGAAGCAATAACCCTTAACCAATTGCAAGATTCACTTGAGGAATCACATACCCCTTCCCCTTAGGTCATTCAATCCTAGGGTTTGTAAAAATTAGGGAAAATTATGTTCATCTTCTTCATGATCATAATCAAGCTATATATAAAGCATTAAACAAGAATTAAGCAAACAAAACACTTCCTACACCTAAAAATGGGCTCACAGATTCAGTTCAAAAAAAAAAACAAAAGAAAGAAGCTTGGTCATGAACTCACTTACTAGACCAATATGTAGGTGGTATTTAGAGGAAGAAGATGGAAGCAAATGTTGATGGTGGAGGTGGATGAAGGTCACGCCCAATAAAGAAGGAAGAAGGACATGGGAGCTTGTCTTAGTTCTTGCCTTTCTCCACACTAGAATAACAAGAAATAGAAATGAAAGAGTGAGGACAAATGGGGTGCTCTCGGCCAGCTGAGAAAGAAATAAGGAAGGAGTGGTTTGGGTAGCTATTGAGTAGTTTTAAGTGGATAATGGTCCACCATGTTCCAAGAAAAGGGGAGGTGTGGTCACTCTAGAAAAGAAGTGAAGGGAAGGTGGAATTTGGGTGGAATTTGGGTGCTCTTAAATGAATACTGATGCACCATGAGTCATGATTTTAAAGGTAGTGATTAAAAGAAGGAAGGTGTAAGAGATCATAAGATTAAGAACTAACTAATTAATCACTAAAAGTTTGACACCTAGACACTTAAAGCGAGATTCTAATCCAATCACAAGCCTAAACATCTAATCCCTCTCCTCTCCTGATTACCCTCTAATCCTAGAGTCTAGAACATACTAAAAAAAATAAGGCGTCGAGTCGCGCTACCGATTAATTCTTTTGTCGATTAAATCGCGAAAATTGATTTACTGAGAAATTAATTCACCGCGTGATAATAATTTATCATACATAGTAAAAGTAATAGAAAACACTCAGACATAATCACAACAAGTTATGATTCGATTTTCATCGAAATCGAAATTCGTTTTAAAATTTTATTGCGGATAAGAATTACCCGGCAATTCAAAATACGATGAATATTCATAAGAATTATTCAACGAATTTTGAACCATGAATTAATATAAAATATTAATTCTGAAATTTAATTTTATCTTAATTTAATTCAATCACTTTCTTAGTCAACAAAAATACGCGTTACTACGTCACGCAGAAAACTTATATAATGTTTAAATTGATGAATTCACATTAAACCAGTATACGTCTACGCTGACTATTAATTTGAATTGACATCATGAATAATAATTATTTATAATAAATAAATTATTCAAAATAAGTCAAAATAGTTCCTCGTACTCTCAGTAAATCATTGAGGTGATCAATCTCTATGACTTATCTTCAAGTATTCAGGATTTTATTACTAAAACAATTTTTTTTTTGAAAATTGGGGTGTTACAGTTAGTATAACAAAATATAAAACCACAGTAGGGGAGGATAAAACTGAAATGCAACTGAGGCACCATAAAATTGCAAAGTTCTATGCCCAACAAAATTAACAACGCAAATTATTTATTCAAATAACAAACAAACCACTGCAGAAATGTGTTGGAATTATATCCCATTATGGTTCTACTAATAAGAAGAGCGAGTAAAAATGACGACAAGCAGGACCTGGCTACTAGTGGACTCTTGATGGCGAGCACCGCAGAAAGGGTAATAGAGGGAGAGCACGGTGGAAAGGGTAGTAGAGGGCGATCGCGGAGACTAGGGGAGTAGAGGGAGAGCACGGCAGAGAGTAGAGCAGAGGGAGAGTGCGGCAGCGAGGGGAGAAGAGGGAGACAGCGGCGGCAAAGGGAGCAAAGGGAGAGAGGAGCTGAGGGAGAGAGTGGGGCTGAGAGGAGAACGGGCAGCGGCTGAGAGGAGAAGGAAAGGAGAATGAGGGTTTAGGAAGGAAAAGAAAGAAAAGGAAAGGAATGTCGGTAATTTCGAACCTAACAGTCACAGTCCACACAAAATTACCGCCCAATTTACCGATGGGGAGGCCATCGGTAATTTTAATAAATTAATTAATATTAAAATAATTACTTACTGACGGCATAGCTGTCGGTAATGGTCAAACACAACAGTTATATTTTTAATTTATCGACGGCCTGGCCGTCAGTAATTTTGGCCGACGACTAGGCCGCCAGTAAAGCTTCAGATTTAGCGACGGCTACGAAGCCGTCGGTAATTATCGACAGAAAAGTCGTCGGTAAAGTAAGGAAAAAATTAAATTCGAGGCCAGTCATTTTCCGGTGGATTACTGATAGTTTGGCTGTCGGTAATTGAAGTATTACCGACGGACACGGGGCCGTCGGTAAATTTCCGTGGGTATTCACCAGAATTCTTGTAGTGATCAAGAGCATAGGTCAAGAGGAAGTGCTTCAAGAACATTTGTATATATTTAATAACACTCCTAAGGTTGAACCTTAATTATCTACTCACAAAAGCATTATCTAGGAAGAAAAAACTCTCGAATGAATGAAAAATGGTTATTGAACGAGCATAGCAAAACTTTCTTAAACTGGTTTAGAGAATAAACTGTGAATGATGATACTGCTTCTGATACATTAAAATGGCTAGCACATGGGCCTAACTTTGATGTCATATGTTGGACTGGATATGATATCAATAAATTTTCCTTCTATACAAAGTCACAATATGAGAAGAGTACTGTGCAAAACGGTGGGGTAATGGTCGTCGCTTCTTCCATGCATTTCTCTAGTTCAAAAGATAAAAACCTTGTTATGGCATCCATATCGTACCTCGACGGAGGACATTTAGTATTTTCGGTAACTTGCCTTCAAATGATTTCAATATTAGCGTCAGATTTGTTAATTTGAATTCTCAGAGCATCACTGTGGTAACCCAGTCCTAGAAAGCTTTTATTTATAAAAACTACAAAAATATGTTTTCATCATCTTTTATTTTTTTAATCGTTCTGTCACATCTTCTTTTAAAATCAAATATTTTCTCGCTGTTTAATAAAAAAATCATTTAACTTGAATTAATTTATTTAGCGTAGCTAGTCCTTGTGGTTCGATATCTTTTTATTACTTGACGATAAAACCGTACACTTGCGGATTTTGCACACCAGGTCCCTATCGGGAAAAGGGGATACCTTGTGGACTAGGTTAGTGTCACCCTGTCTCTATCGAAAAAGGGAGGCAAAAGTCCCTATCGAGAAAGGGGGACGGCAACCCTAACGAAAAAAGGGGTTCACCAACGTATTCCTATCGGAAATGGGGAGTACAGCGATGATAGTAAGCAAATATACACAAACTCATAGAGAGGCATGAAATAAGTGGAAGAGGATAATTAATGTGATTATTTGTACTTTGTAATTGATTGTCTTACTCTCATTCTACTTTTACAATTCCCGCTTCATAATGGATGTGTTGTTCTTACCTCTCCGTGTTTGCATGCTTGTGTGTATATACATGGTTTCTTGTTAGACTTTGTTGAGGAAGATGCAGCCCCAGCCTCATCCAATGGAGCAGTTCCTCCTGATGCATCCTTCGATGCTGCAGCCACCGAGGATCCCCGTGTGGGGGGATTTTGAGATTCACTACTATGATTTCGACGGCATGGGTTGGGAGTGTTGGAATCAAGTGGATTCAGAAACAATGACCCTTAATTGTTTTAATGATAACAAATAATTATTAGAATAATTTATCCTCTGTGTTAGTGTGTAAAATTTAGTGAGTAAGTCGCTATTGATCAGATGGAAAAGTCTCAGAAGACAATGCCTATGTGTGCATTTCACTCTCCGATCCATTCCTCTGAGTCTGGCATTGATCGTCTGGTAAGTGCTGATGATGTCATCATCTTATAGCCTCACTCTGAAGATTATGCTCAGGTAGTCAACGCTCTGGTATTAGTCAATGCTCTGGTAAGACCATGCTCTGATAAGACTACACTATTGGAACACTTCGTTCGGTACTGAAGAACTTGCCTCCGATCCAAAGCTTACTCTGATAAGTAGTGTATCTCAGTAACAAGCATCATCTGGAAGAAGATGCCTCTGATTGGAAATCAAAATGAGCAATACATTAAAGGCTACTTCAACTATTAAAGAGACCATATTGATGAGTATTTTAATGTACGAGGAATCAAAGGCCAAAGGGAATGTCAATGGATATAATCATCAGAAATAACTTGCTCTGTAAGTGTCTGATATTCAAAAAAATCACAAGGGACAAGATCCTGCAATAGTCTACTGTGTCAGTGTATAGGAGCAGAGTTGTTAATGATAGGACGTCCTAAAAGCCATTTTAAGCGGATCTGAAGTTTTGTCCAATGGTGAAAGAGCTGTTAGGTCACAACGGCACTATTTGGAACCCTAGCTATATATACCTTACTTCATTCACTGACGTAGGTTAACGAAATCAAATCATTCTTATGAGACAGTGAGCAACTAAGAAATTATTCCAGGTCTCTCAGACCAAGTGAACAAGTACTTAATTGTTTTATTCTTTCTGTAGAAAGTCATATTTGTGCTTAAAGCTTTCATTTGTAAATCCTCTCTACTGAGAGTAACTTGTATTGGTTCAAACTATTTTTGAACATTATATTTAACCCAGTAGTGAATGTATTCCTTACAGGCTTGACTGCACTAAGTCATTCAAAGAAGTTGTGAGTATAGCCAGTTTGGCAGTAGTATACTCTCAAGTGTAATCGATTGATTATAGTGGAGAAAACCTTCAAGTGTGGTAAAGGGACTAGATGTAGCTATCAGGTAATAGTGAACTAGCATAAATCACTGTGTCCTACTCGTCTCTTCTCTATACTTATTTGTATTACTATTTTGTTAAATAATTGTTTTGAAAAGGTTTTAAAAAACACACAAGTATTTCGAAAAGATTTATAAAACCCAATTCAAATCCCCCTTTCTTGTGTTTTTGTCACATTTAGGGAGTGGACCATGCGCATCAGGCGGTTATTTACACCGACACTATCTCCTTTATTTCTGTATTCCCTATTTTCCGATTTCTGGCTTCGCAGGAGATTTTCGCATTTGCCAGAGGCTTCCATTCGCTTAGATGTGGGAGGCACCAGCTTTTCCACCCGATTTTGGTTATGAAGGGTATCCTCCAATGCCCCCACACCCGATGCTAGCTCCTTTTGCCAGTCATCTGAGCGAGTCTAGCCACAGGGGGAGACAGAGATGTAGGGGTGGAGCGACAGCTGTCCATCTCGTCGTATGACTGCTCATGACTATCGACGTTTGTTTTCGAGGCGAGCAGGATCTCAGACTGAGAGCTCTCAGTATCCCCCTCACTGAGTTGTTTAGTTATGTTGGCCAGGAGTCTTCTGCGATGTTTATGTTTCTTTTGTTTTGCTTAGATGAGGCGGAGGTTGCAAAAAAACCGATACCAAAGAAAACTTTAACAACCAAACACATACCAACTAAGACTCATCGATTATAAATGAAGGTTAATTCTTCCGTAAGGCATACATCTTTTCAATCTTTTTAAAAGACACAGCGTGCTTTGTCACAGTCCGAAGACTTGACTTAAACAAAAATCCTAAGAATTGGTCTAATCACAACTCTAAGTCTACTGATCTAGATAACTAGTTAGAGACACAACAACGAAAGCCACACTTTATAGGCAACGTCTATAGTAAAGGCTCGTACTAGATATGGATCTAGCAAGCCCCAAACATAAACCATCTCCAAATAAATCTGCTTCGGAGCTTGTCAGAATACTTGCTGTCTACAACTCTTTTTTCATGCCTCTTCATGACCAACAACATGATTCCTCCAGAAGTGGGGAAACTCTCCCACAGTACCTGAATAGGAAATGCATCCGCAGACATGATCGACACCCACACATCTGTGGTGTTCACCATGGTATGCTGGTTATGTTAACTAATTGGCCGGTAAGGTGCTTCCTCCCAATTTAACATATGCTCAGCGTAAGAAATTCTTTTATGATATTAAACATTATTTCTGGGATGAACCTTATTCATTTAAGATATGTGCTGGCAGAATAATTTGGAGATGTATTCCAAAAATAGAATATCAAGCTATATTAGAGCACTGCCATTCTAGAGAAGTAAGAGGCCATTATGATCCCACATGGACAGCTCATAAAATTTTACAATGCAGTTTTTTCTGGCCTGCCTAGTTTAAGGATGCTTATAAATTTGTCAAGGCCTGTGATCCCTACCAAAGAAGTAGAAATATCTCTAGAAAACAAGAAATGCCTCTAAATAATATTTTGTATTATGAACTTTTTGATGTCTGGGGCACAGACTTCATGGGACCATTCCCTAACTCCAATAACAACCTGTATATTTTAGTGGTAGTAGATTATGACTCTAAGTGGGTAGAAGCAGTAGCATTACCAACTAACGACGCTCGAAGAGTAGTTAGATTTTTGAAAAAGAATATTTTTACTAGATTTGGAACTCTTAGAGTAATAATTAGTGATGGCACCAGTCATTTTTGCAATAAGCAATTTGACAACCTCTTAACAAAATTTGCAGTCAACCATAGAGTAGCTACACCTTACTACCCAAAAACCAACAGCCAAGTAGAAATCTCCAACAGGGAACTTAAGAAAATCCTAGAAAAGACTGTTAATGCGTCAAGAAAGGATTGGTCTTTAAAACTTGACGATGCACTATAGGCATACAGAACTGCTTTCAAAACCCCTATAGGAATGTCACCATATAGGCTAGTGTTTAGAAAAGCTTGTCATCTCCTTGTCAAATTAGAGCACAAAGCTTATTGGGCCACCAAATTTTTAAATTTTGATATGCAAATGGCAGGTGAACATCGATTATTGCATATCAATGAAATGGACGAATTTCAACTGGAAGCTTATGAAAATGCAAAATTGTACAAAGAACATACTAAAAAGTTTCACGACCAGCGCATCCAAAAGAGAAGCTTTCAAATTGGAGACAAAGTACCAATGTACAATTCTTGACTTCGACTGTTTCCAAGAAAACACAAATTCCGCTGGTCAGGTCCCTATGAAATAACACATGTCTTTCACTATGGAACAATAGAAGTGGTTGCTGAAAATGGTTCAATCTTTAAGGTGAACAGACAGCGAGCTAAGATCTATGTTGTAGGCATACCTAGGGAGACATATGCCATATCCCTACAACTCCCAACCACTTAAAGCAACACATCAGGTTCGTGACGTTAAACAAGCGATTTACAGGCGGCAACCTGTAGACTTTTATTTAGTATTTGTCGTTTATTTTTAGTAATTTTAATTCTTTTTTACTTTTCTATTTTGATCCTCAGTCTTCAGGTCACTCAATGCTGCTGAAGATAATGACATAGAAGCATTAAATTCCCTTGCAATTTGCTCGTGATATTTTTCAGAGAGGAGTCTCTTTTCATCTTCTTTTATTATAGCACTTATTTTCTTTTATATTATCTTTTTGTGCTTGCTTTAACTTAGTCGTAGTGGGGACACTGCTAGAAATAAGTGTAGGGAGGAAATTTTTATATTATACTTATTACTTGACTGTGCTTATAACTGCTGATAATTATAGAAAAGCTTAAATTTTTGCTGACTTAGGGGCTACAAAAAAAAAAAAATTCCTGACAACATGTGATTAAGGCAACTCTTTGCTAGTATTTGAATTTGCTGAAAATTAGCATTGAAGTTCTGTGAGTTTTAACTTTCTGTGTAAGCTATTAAATGAGAGATTTGAGCCTGAAATAAGAGGCCACATCATGCTTTTGTCTCTTTTCTTTGTTGAGTGATATTTTTTTAAGAATGTGCATTCTAGAACTTGTTCTGAGACCATTACAAAGCGAATATGAGTTTGTTTTCATGTGAATTTGAAAAGGGCAAATTTTAGGAATTTTTCAGGCTGCTACTATTTTGAATTCATTGTACCACTAGTTGCCCACTTTTATACCTAAAAGTACTTCATTTAATTTCTTTGATACCCTTCTTGCTGCTATTGATTATACTCTGCGACGACAACCTTAAATTTTTTTTCTTTAAGAGCAATTAGTGGCAAAATCAAAATAATAATATTATGAATCCCTTTTATTTGTTAAAAAAAGAAGGTTTAACAATTATTTCCCCTCTTAATTCTTAAAAATGATTGATTGCTGCATAAATGCATGAAGGGAGGAAAGGAAAAGAAAAGAAAGAGCATTAAAAAGAAAAAATTGTTTATCATGCTGATGCCTTCATAAATTGCAAAAGAAATACATCGAAAAATTTGGGATTCTTGCTTGCTCTCTAAGGTGAAAAAGAAATAGGTTGCTTGTTTTGGTTGATTTATTTCTAACCCTTTGCATGGCCTTTTCTTTCATTTATCATACCTAACATTATCATCTTGGCCCCATTGCAACCAATGGAAGACCCTCATTCCTCTTTTGCATGTTAAGTAGATTCTAATAGTAGAGTTTTGGTCAATGTACAATCCTATGGCAATGTCACTTCACTTGAAAAATCTGAGCGTTAATGACTATACCTATAAAAATTTTGAGATTAGTGAGGCTGTGACTTGAAAATAACAGATTGTTGGATAATTTGAATTTACACCTCTAATTGGGTATTGTAACACCCCATTTCCGGAGCGCTACTGTACAACCTAATCTAGTGCTGAAAACATTTAATGCTTGTATGCTTTTAGTTAAAGAGACATAGAGTATTATAGAGTATTAAAGAGACATAGTTTTTTTTCTTTCCTTTTCTTTGAAACCCTTTTCAAAATGAGACATAGAGTATTATAGTTTTCTAAATGATGCCAATTCAAACTCTTGCAATTATCAGAGTGTAATGCATCACAAAATAATACTTCACATAACAAAATCATTTCGCACTAAGGCGAGATTTTCTGAAAAGAATAATTACAAAACAACCAATACAAAATCCTAAGCTAAGCTGGCTGACAACTATAACTCTTACTGAGAAACAGCTCAGCAAGATCAAACACGAAGTACTCAGAGGAATCTTCCTCCACTGGCTCAATCTTCAATGCTCCTAAAAAGGCGAAGCTGCAGCGACTAAAATTCCATCTGGAAGTGACATCCATAAGGACATCCAATCCAACAACAGTACAAGGGTAAATCCTTTGTCCACGAGTTTATCATACGCTATGTCGCATGCAAACAATATATACATATATAATACAACAACACGCTTTTATATACATATGCGTACTTAATAAACAGCACACAATCAGTATGGTATATCAAGCATTTCATGTGAGCAAACAAAACAATCAATGGATCAATAATCAAGTCACCACAATATCAACCATTGCATGTGAGCAGGCACATCTATCAACAGATAAGTGATCAAGTCATCACAATATCCAATTATCAACAATTCATCACATATCATAAATGCGGTTAGCTATGCATGTCAATGCAGTATGGCTAGTTTGTGTATACACCTGCAGCCTTAAACAAGGTCAGCAGTGACGAGGAACTTTATTTCCCAACGTCCAAATCAACTCCTCTACCAAGGGTATTGCCACAAAGGCTTGCCACAAAGGCTTTCTGCCACGCGGGCATAGGGTGACAACTCGTCCTTTTGAAGTCCTGAAGACAATCAAACGCTCCGAGTGTCGATGCTCAATGGTCAATATGCATCCAAACAAATTCAACAATATGGCATGCTCACCGTAGTGAACGCCCGAATGATATCCAACAAATTCAACAATATGGCATGTTCACCGTAGTGAACGCCCAAGTGATATCCAAACAAATTCAACAATATGGCATGCTCACCGTAGGGAGCGCCCGAGTAATGTTTTAATTAATCAATGCGGATTGACGACACCTTAACTCACTCACTCTACTTAGTGAATTTTCATGCTTCCAATTCTTATATTTCCTAGGTGAGGTTGTACCAAAATAAATCACTCATTTAGCTTTGGGTCATTAGAACCCGAGTTTCATCAAATTCTTTATCTAGCATGGTTCCACTTCTACTTATCTATAAGCTTAGGCTAGTCATACTACAACCCTCATGCTTATTTTTAAGCCAAAATACCTTTAACAATTACTTAGAGTGCAAACACAGGACACAAAGTCCGGGTGTTCAATTGCGGAACGCTAGTCTTAATCTCAGATCAGAACTCTAGGCACGTAATGCGGAACACTAGGCTCAATTTTAGATTGAGATACTAGGCACGCCATACGGAACACTAGGTCCAATCCTAAACCAAGAAAATGCGCACGCAAGTAGGACATTAAGTCCCAGCACAGGACACATAGTCCATATGCTCAATAGGAACACTAGGTTCCCTATGTTTTAATCTTTCAAAAACTCGATCTTTGAACTCTCTTTCCCTATTCTTATATTACTCCTATGTATCTGAAAATGCTCGTTAACTCTAGGCAGTTGAAACCCTAGTTGAGCTAAATAATACGCTAGGATAATTCACAAACACTTTACTTAACTCAACCGTTTTCAAAATTTACAACGTTTTCTTTTTAAAAGAACCTCTTAAATAACTTCTAACCCTCTGATCCATAAAGCTGTTTGTACACCGACTTATTTTAGAAAAATACCCTTAGTTTACCATGAAAACATTTCTCGGCTCATGGAATCGCATCAGACTTACCGTTGTAAGTCGTCAACCAATAACAGTCGATCAACGCATTATTAATTAACCCATTATCCTCAACAATATTATCCAAATTCCAATCAATTCCAAGTTCCAATAAATCCAACATGATTCAAGGAAGACAACACAAATCATAATGCCACACAGGGCCAAGAACATGCTACAACATTTCATACAGCACCTAACAATTCAGCAAGCTACAACATGCAACATACTTCCATCAATTTCAAGTCCAATCAAATTAAGCCAACATGGTTTAAGTCACACAATACTAGTCAGTCTTGCCACACAGGGCCAAATCAATACACAATAATTCATGCTACAACATCTCAACAACACATAGTAATACTACAAGTACTACCACACAATTTAATCAAACATCAAGCCAACCAACACACAAGGCGAAAAGCCCAAACTCATTATATAAGAATTTCCCTTACCTTGGGCGCTTTAACAATCCAAGCAAGCTAAATTCAAAACCATCGTCAAGTCGCACC
Source organism: Calophaca sinica (assembly GCA_037113605.1). Lineage (NCBI taxonomy): Eukaryota > Viridiplantae > Streptophyta > Magnoliopsida > Fabales > Fabaceae > Calophaca > Calophaca sinica. Next base: position 68,297,369 of record CM073733.1, on the reverse strand, counting down.
TCGCGCGTACCCTAAGCACGAACCTTAACAACACAAACTTAACAAAATTAGAACCAAAAAGCCAAGTCCTACGACTCTAGGGCAGCCACGGTTTTAGTCCTAAAAAGGCCTAAAATCTTTCCAACTAAACCTATTTGGATCACACCTAATCATATGCCATGAAACAAATTCAAACCATGCAAGTTTTCAAGCTTTTACAAAAGCTACACACTTATAAAAATGGCTAAACCAAAATTTACCAATTGGAATAGTGTTTATACCAAATGAATAGTGTTTTGCCAACTTTGAACCATTTTTCAAAGCACTAAAACATGTCACAAAATTTTAGAAACAATTCTATTACAAGTTCAAAACAATTCTTGAAACATAAACTCAAACTTTTCCCAAAATCATACTTCTTTGAATTGTTTTACTAAATCAAATCATGAACCACTTTTACAACTATTTTCAAGCATAAGTACAAGTCAACAACAAGTTATAAAATACCCTTGAAGGCCACGGTTTCAAAGCTCCAAAACAACTTCAAATTTTCAAACCTTTTAACATCAAAATCTTACAAACTTCATTCAATCAAAACTTCTTATCAAAACCAAACTTATTCACCACTTTAATACACTTAAAAACAAGTTAGAACTCACCCAAATTATGCTTAAAAGTTACTGTTTTTAAGCCTCACAAACAGCCCCAAAATCATTTGTTTTTAAACAATTTTCCTAAGCTTTAAACTTACAAACCTTTATAGATTTAAAGTTCTAACCAAAAACCAACTTCTTAAACACTTAACACACTTTAAAACAAAATCAAAACATCATCAAAATCATGACCAAGTGCCACGGTTTTGGTTACTCAAAAACAACCCAAAAATTTTCAATTTTTCATTTCCAAAACAAAGAATTTCATAACATTCAATTCCTTTATCAATCAACTAACTTTTCTAACACTTAAACAACCTTGAAAACAATTTAAAACATCCTCCAAAATGCCATTCAAAGCCACGGTTTCCAGCCCCTCTTTTGCATCCAAAACCATTTTCAAAAACTTGTAAACATAATTATATGACTAGGATCCAAACATACAACTACTAAACCTTCAAAACTAACACCAAATCAACAAGAACAAGCCAAGAACAAAGCTTGGGACAGCCCTATGGTTTCGGCCAGCAAAGGGGGTTAGGGCTTCCAAACTCAAAATACCAAAATCAAAGGGATTCATGGAAGAAAATAGAGGGTTATGAAACTAGTCATGCAATACTAGCCAAAACAAGTATTAAAATTCAAGAATAACTCCTAAAACCTTCAAAACCCATATCATGGAACCCAAGAGAGATGAGGAAAGATTCATGGAGCTTACCAAGAGTATAGATGATGATTGAACAAGGGTGGAGATGAAAGGAAACAAGGATGTACACTTTGATCTCCAAAACTTCCAAAATCACAACTTTCTTTCTCTAGGTTTTTTTTTTCCTTCAAGTTCTTCACAAATGGAAGAGGAAAATGGTGCTAGTGTGTAATGAGGATGAGGCCACGAAATTTCGGGGGTAGAATGGGAAGGAAAGGTTCATTTAGTTAGAAACTAACTCACTAAGTCATAAACCAACTAAACTAACTACCTACCATTTACTTAATGGCCAATCACACCTTGACACTTGTCCAAGAAGCTTCTAAGGATGAGGTTCAGCTCCCCTAGTGGCTGGATGCATCTCCCCTTAGCCCAAAATATCTAGATATTTCGTTTCATCGCGCTCTCGCTCAACCGGGTGCGCGGCGTTACGCGTATATTAGGTTTTTAATACTAAAAACTCCCAAAAATAATTCAAATTATAACCCCACACCCAAAAATCACAAATGTTCCTCACGGCATAAGAAAAGTATCCATGTTTCTCGTTTTCTCGAAATGCGAACCGAAACGTCGCAATTAGACAGTCTCTGGCCATAGAAAATACGCTAAATATTTTCTGATGCCCAAAAATTCTATAAAAATTACAATAAATCCTAAATATTGGAAAATACTAAGATCTCAAATTTTATAAAATTTGGATCACATTTGGGCATGTTTCAGTTAGAAACTCACCCAATAGCCTATCCACGGCAGAATTCAACAGAATTCTCGTAGCGTAATAAAAACTGTAAATTAGTGAGGATCACTAATTTCAATTTCTCTTATCATATAGATATTAATCAAACAATAAAATTATAAAGACAAAATCTTTAAAATAATAGTCATATTAAATATGACATAAAACAGACAATTAATACAATAACTAAACCATGAAAAATCAAACTATGACTTGAAAATATTTATTACATCCTGAAAATTATTTCTCTTTCAATAAAATAATTTTCTTTAACCAAATAACAATCTTTCACATTTTTCGGTATTAATTCATATTAAAAACAGTATACGTCTACACTGTCTGTTAATCTGAATTAATTACTAAAACAGTAAATTGTTTACCATAAATCTTGGTAGTTCTTCGTACTTTTAACAAACCATTGAGGTCATGACTCTCTATGATTTATTTTCAAGTAGTTGGAACTATAAAATAATTTTCCTAAAAATTGGGATGTTACAGGTATTCTACTTATTGGCATGATTTGTGATATCACTTTGTTGTCATACTTTTGTTTTTGTCCTTATCTAGTGAAAATAGTTTTTCATACTATAGTTACCCAAGTAGTTTGCTTGAGGGCAAACAAAACTCAAGTGTGGGGATGTGTTAACACACCAATTTGTCTACTTTTATAAGGCATTTTTAAGGCATTTTTAGTACCGAAATATATCGTTTTGCACTATTTAAAGCACAAAGGTATCATTTATGTCCTATTTTGCATAAATATCATAAAGACACCACCCAGAGCAAAAGATGCAAGAAAACACCAAAAATTGGCAAGTTTTGGAGAGTTTTAGCACTACTGGACATGCGGTACGACCTGACCTATCTTCAGTACGGCCGTACCTAGATCAGAATCTCTGTAGGAGCGTTTTCCCTTGGTCTGTACCACCTGGCGCCGATGAAAAAGTCTAATACGGCTGTGCCAATGGCAGTACGGCCGTACACAAAAGATGTCAGGGATGGAGCACGCATGGGTACAGGCCCACGTCATAAGAAAAGTTCTGTACGACCGTGTATATATGCGTACGGCCGTACCCCGTCTCAGAATGTGCAGATTTGAAAGCCAAATGACCTAATCCGTAGCTAACTCTATAAATAGGGTCTTTTAACCTCTCCTAAAGACCTTTTGACGAATTCTGAAGTCAGGAGCCCCTCTTTGAGAGTTATTCATAAACATTGTGATATTGGAGTGAGTCTTGAATCATTGGAGCTTCCTGTCAATTCTGAATTGCTGCTGGAGTTCGTGGGGACGTGAGGAACAAACAAGAGGATCACCGTCTTACCAAAAGAGTGCCCTGGTTCTATTTAATCATGTCTTTTAGGAGTTTAAGTTTGGATTTATTCTATTTTGTCTTGTTGCAAAACAATATGAGTAGCTAATTCCATCGCTACGGGTGATGGGGGATCTTTTATAGTGTTCTTGATTTCTATTTAATTGCTATTTTGAATTCCTTATTATCCTTATGAATGTGTTGATCTAAGCATGCTTAAATTCATAGGACGTAGCTAACCTTTATTAAATTAGTTAATTGTGGTAACAAGATCATAGTTAACTAGTGGAATTATAGGATCAACAGAACTCGCTTTATATGCCAGATAGGTTATTGCTTGTTTCCAATCAGTTATTAGATTAACAAACTTGCCTGTTCTTAATACTCTTTCCTTTAATTACCTTCTAGGACCAAACGGAGTAATTAGTTAGGAGGAAGGCTATTACAAGCTAGGTAGCTCTTAGTAATTTAGAATGAGTGGTTGGCATTCAATAAGGTGATACAATTCATAATAGCAAGGAAATAGATTCAGGATCTAGTATCAGTGAAACCGGTTCCCCTAGGCTTCTCCTATTCAATCTTGCTCTAATACTTTAAATGCGAAGTTTTATTCGAATTTCCCTTAGTTTTTCTATTTAATCCCAACCCAATCATTTCAATAGTTTAAAGGACTTAAGATCTTTATTACGCTAGTACTTGCGCACTCTCTGTGGGTTCAACATTCAGAGTCTTAATTATAATCCACTTTTATTACGAGTTACGATCAGGTGCACTTGCCTGAGACGCAACAAGTTTTTGCTTATCTCTGCAAATTTGGCTAAAGATAGATATTTATGGAGAAATTTGCTCTTTAGATCTTCCCAAGTGGTGATTGAGTTTGGTGCTAAAGAGTCTAGCCAAACTTGAGCTTTTCCCTACAATGAAAATAGAAACAGTGTTAGTTTAATAGCTTCAACTGGGACTCTATTATACTTAATAGTGCTAAGTATTCTTCGAAAGTTATACTACTCTTACTATGGTTATGAAAAAAAATTGTAGCCCCTAAATCAGCAAAAATTTAAGTTCTTCTATAATTATCAATAGTTAAAAGCACAGGCAAGTAATAAGCATAATAAAAAGTTCCCTCCCCACACTTATTTATAGTAGTGTCCTTACTGCGACTAAGTTAAAGCAAGCACAAAAAGATAAAATAAAATAAAATAAGTGCTATATTAAAAGAAGGATGAAAGAGACTCCAATCTGAAAAATATCATGAGCAAAAATGGATGAGGATACGGGCAATGTATGTTGTTTCCTTGTCACAATACCGATGGAGCTGGTAAGCGGCGGAAGAACTGTGCATCACAAAACTCAAAAATTTAGAAACAAAATAAAAAGAAATAACATAAAAAAACAATATAAAATTAAAAGCAATAAAAATAAAATGTATCCTGCAAGCATGCCAAATATGTACATCTCTTTTTAATACAAAAGCAAAGCCTAAGTACTAAAAGAGGAAAATAAAATGAAATCCCGCATCACTCCGTAGGAGGGAAAGGCTGGAGACGCTGAAGGTGCTCCAAAATAAGTGCTAGCTGCTGGTCCATATGGGTCCTATGCTCCATAAATAAAGTTGGACTACATCTCATCGAGACGCATCATGACATCCTCGTAGGAGTGGCCCTGTGATGCTGGCTGAGGCTGTGGCTGGGAATGTAGTGGGCATCCCTAATGAGAGCTCTCCAGCTCTCAGAATCCTGCCACCCCTATGGAATTTCCAGAAGTGCCTCCATGTACTCCAGCATCTGAACTGACTCTGCCGTCTCGAATCCTAGCCCGATGTTGAAATCAGCCAGGGTCATCTCATGGTGGGCTCCAGCCAAAAAGTGACCACCAGATCCTGCTCTGGCTCATCCTCCCAGTCTGGGTGCAGGGGCTCCTTATCCTTCATGTAGTAGCCACATGTGGCTAGAAAGTCCAAGACAGTCTCCACATAGAATGGTTGTCTGACTGAGGCTGCCTGTAACCACCTAATCTACTGCAGCAAAGTCTCCACCTCCCTTCGCAGGCCAACCTGCATGAGGGCATCAAAGTCTAGGTATCTTAGGGGGTGGGTGTGGAAGTCTCACAGCAGCTTATATCTCTCTCTAAACTGCTGAGGAATATAATTAGGCACGACCCTAGAGATACGTGCTACTGCAAAAGAAGAGCCCTCCGTTTTCTGGCATTTAGGTATTTTCCTGCAAAATAAATAGAAAAAATTAGATTTTAAGCAAAAACTGTGTTAGTTACGGCCGTGCTTCGTGTGATACGACCGTATTGTATCTTTATGTACACCCTAATCTAAAGGTCAATATGGCCTGACTAAAGGAACTTGTGCGTAGTACATTGCGTAAAATGCGCCCGTGCACTATGGTCGATTTAAACCCTAAGGCCACCGATGCGGCTATTCTTTCTGCAGTACTGGCCGTCTTTCTACGGTTTGTGAAAAATCTACCCTACGATCAAATTTTCTTAATTTTAAGCCTAGATTATGAGTCTGTAATCATTCCTAGAGTTTCTAAGCATGCAAAACCAAGCCAAAACTATTCCTGATTAACTAAAGTCAGATTTAAACAAAACTAAAACCTAACCTAACTAAAAACATAAAACAACTAGTAAAACAGGCAATCAATCCACAAATTGAGACAAAAGGGTGCTTGAATGGAGAGGTTTTGGGCATACGACGGTATGGTACGCCCTTACCTCTCACTGTTTACCTTATATTCTGCCTCTGGGCACGGGGTACGGCCGTACCTAGTTTTATGTGCGGTCGTTGTTAACACACCAAATTGTCTACTTTTATAGGGCATTTCTAGTATCTAAATATACCATTTTGCACTAATTTAAGCACAAAGGTACTCATTTATGTCTTATTATGTAAAAATATCATGAAGACACCATTCGGAGCAAAAGATGCGAAAATGGACCAAAATTTGGCTAGTTTTGGAGAGTTTTAACACTACTGGACAAGCGGTACGGCCTGACCTACAAGCGGTACGGCCGTACCTAGAGCAGAAATCCTGTAAGGGTGTACCCCCTCAGTTTGTACCACCTGAGGCCAATAAAATAGTCCAGTATGGCCATACAGAAGTGATGGCAGGGCTGTAGCACGCATGGGTACCGTCCAACGTCATCAACGAAGCTCGGTACGGCCGTGTATATATGCGGTACGGTCGTACCCCATCTCAGAATAGTGCAGATTTGAAGCCAGATGACCTAGTTCGCAGCATAATATATAAATAGGGGCTCTTAACCTTTTCTAAAGACCTTTTGATGAATTTCCAAGTCAAGAGCCCCCATTTGAGAGTTCATATCGATCCCTTGCTTTTTCCATTGATTCGTGTATTTCCTTGAAGCTTGGTACTATCCCGAATCACTACCGGGGCTTGTGAGGACGCAAAGAACGTGCTTAAGGACCGTCGTCATACCGAAAGGGTATCCTGGTTTAGATTTATTCTCTTGTTATGGATTATTTTGATTTCGTATCTAAGTTTATGTTATTATCATTGATAATGAGTAGCTAAACCCATCACTAGGGGTGATCGGGGATCCTTTACAATACTTTTGATGCTTTGTCTATGTAATTATATGAGTTTCTATTGAATGCTTGAGTATTTTATTCCTATTGTGCTTAATCCCATAAGGCCTGATCAAACTTTATCTAGTTGGCTTAATTGTGGTAACATGATCATGATTAGTTAATAGAACCATAGGATAAAAGAACTTGCTTTATATGCCAGATAGGTTAGAGCTTGTTTCTGATCAGTTATTAGATTAACAAACCCATCTGTGCTTAATATTTTTTCCTTTAATTACCTTCTAGGACCAAACAGAGTAATTAGTTAGGAGGAAGGCTATTGCAAGCTAGGTAGCCCTTAGTAATTTAGAGTGGGTGGTTAGTGCTCTTGTATTATAGATAACTCATATCAATTATTTACTAAACTCAAGAGTCGAGTATTGGTGAACCCGATTCCCCTAGGCTTCCCATAACGTAGTTAAACCATTCTCGCATTCAGTTTATTTGCTGCTTTAATTCCGATAACATTCACTACTTGCATAATTTAAACTTTTGCTTGCCTAATAGAATAGAATCTTATTAAGTCATTGGTACTCGCTTATTCTCTATGGGTTCGACATTCAGAGTCCTAATTATACTCCACTATTATTACGAGTTACGATCAGGTGCACTTGCTTGAGCCGCAACAAGTTTTTGACGCCATTTCCGGGGAATTATTGTGATATTAATCGAATTATAGATTTTATTCTCATTGGGAATAATTTTATTTTGTTATTTAATTTTCTGTTATTTTTATCTAGTTCTAAGATATTCTAATTTGGTTTCCTTTGGTGTATGCAGATAAGATCTCAACGTCCTAAATTGATTTTCGATCCTGAAATTGAAAAAGCAATTAGATTGTTGAGAAGACAACATCTATCAATGGTTGACGAATTAATGTTGAACGAGTACTTCACACCAACTACAAATGTGGCAGATAATGTCAACTATCCGGCAATTGAAGCCACTAATTTTGAACTAGAGCCAGCACTGATCTCTACGGTATCTGCAGTGCAATTCTCTGGCTTATCTTCTGAAGACCCAAATGCTCATCTTAAGAGATTTCAATAAGTTGCTAATACTATTAAGTGTCAAGGTGTGACACCGGAGGCCACCAAATTAAGACTGTTTTCTTTCTCACTGCAAGGGAAAGCACAGTTACGTTGGATTCACTTCCACGTAACTCTATTACTACTTGGGAGGACCTGAAAACTAAGTTATTGAATAAGTACTTTCCTCCCGCAAAATCTGCAAAGCTGAGAGCTTGCATGTCTGGGTTCACCCAAAATGAAGGAGAATCAATGCATGAGGCATGGGAAAGATTTCAAGATTTAATTAGAAGCTGCCCTCATCATGGTTTCACTAAGTGGCAACTGGTTCAGATTTTACACAATGGTTTTACCATGCAAACTAGAGGAGTTGTTGACGCTACTTGTGGAGGATCTTTCGAAAAGAAGACACCCACTGAGGCTTTTGAAATTATGACTGAAATGGCTCAGAACAATGCTCAGTGGTCAGCTAGTGATAGACAAGCCGGAAGAAAGAACTAGCAGGCAGGGATTTACAAAGTGGAAGCCAACACAGCTTTAGAAGCAAAATTGGAGGCAATGACTAAGAAAATAGAGACTTTGATGGCAGCGCAAACCCAGTCCAATGCTAATAATGATTGGGGTTGCATGGCAATTGAAGGTCAATTAGAAGAGGTCAATGCTATAGGCCAGAAAAATTTTGACACAAATGGGGGATGCAAGAGGCTATGTTGAAATATATGCAAAGACACGGACATCCGTGTATAGGAGTTCTAACCGGTTTCACGGAGAAAACTGAAGAAAGACTAAAGCCTATAGAAACCAAGGCAGTTAAGGCATCTTGCAATTTCTGTGGAGTAGCAACTTATGACTCAAAGGACTGCACTGTGGAGGTGAACTTTATTGGGAATAAGCAACAGAATGACCCATACTCAAGCACTTACAACCCCAGATGAAGGAACCACCCAAATTTCTCATGGGGAGGTCAACAGAGATCCCAAGGCCAAAATTAGAATACTTATAAGCTCCCACGTTTGCAAAATCATGCTCAGAATGATAGAAGTCCCGGAGAAAATGAGATTAACAACTTAGTGGTAAAAATGAATAAAAAGTGTAACAACTTGGAAAAGTTAGCCACTGCAAACGTAGAAGGACAGAAAATATTGAGAGAACAAATGGCGACCGTGTTGAATGCGGCGACTCAAAGAGAAAAATGAGCACTTCCAAGTCAAGTGGAGCTGAATCCCAATGAAAAGTGCAATGCAATCTTCATGGAAAAGGAGGAACCAAAAGAGGAGAAGGCTCAAATTGAGTCTCAACAGGTAAGTAACTCTCTCCAAGGTTATAAAATTTTTGCTAAGGATAGGCAAGCTAAGACATTATTAGAAAAACGTAGAAAGTTGCATATTAATATTCCTCTTGCTAAAATTGTCTCTTAAGTGCCTAAATATGTTAAGTTTTCTAAAGAAATAATTTTTAACAAAATCAAAATAGAAGATGAGACTGTTAAATTGAATGAGGATTGCTCTGCTATGTTATTGAAAAAATTACCACCTAAGTTTAAAGATCCAGGAACCTTTGCTGTTTCCTGTTCAATTTGTAATAATACATTTAAGGCACTATGTGATTTAGGCTCAAGTATCAATTTAATGCCTCTGTCTGTTTGGAGAAAATTGAATTTGCAAGAACCATAACCTACTAAAATGTCCTTGCAATTAGTCGACAGAACTTTTGTTTAACCAAGAGGAATAAAAGAGGATATACTAGTCAAGGTAGGAAAATTTATTTTCCCAGTGGATTTTGTAGTTCTAGATATGGAGGAAGACAAAGATGTTCCTATTATTTTAGGAAGATAATTCTTGGCAACAGGAGATGCTACAATTCAAGTGAAGAAGGGAACCATGACTCTAAGAATTGAGGATGAATAAGAAATATTTAATATTTATAATTCTAACAAAAATTCTCCCTTTAGTGCTTCTTGTTATTTCTTGCAGGATGTAAAAGTTGAAAAGGAAAAAGAAAAAGAAGAGCAAGTTGAAGAACAAGATAGCAATTCTTTGGAGCAGGACAAGGACATAACCCCTTCCTTGATTTTGGAGGAACTTTGTTTGCCTAAATTCAAAGGACTCTTTGGAGAGGATCCTATTCCTCATATTTTAAATTTTTATGACTTGGTCATGACAAACAATTTTGTAGGAACCACCGCAGGAAAGATACGACTTAAGTTATTTCCTCTCTCCCTAGGAGGATTAGCTAAGCAATGGTTCTCAATATACCCCAAGTTTCACTTTTCCAGTTTGGAGGAATTAATGGAGGAATTTGTATGAAGTTTTCAGATTACCCAAGAAGAAAAAGTGGACCAATTCCAAGTTTCCAAGGACTAAAGGAAGACATCCTAGAGGAATTTACAAGTTTTGAATTAAACTCATCCAACAAGAGAACAACAGGACAAGATCTTATTTGAGCACATGAGACAGTTCTGCAAGAAGATGAGAAAGGCAAAGTTTGAAGGCTTGTCTCCAAAGAAAGCAAAAGTAATGATTTTCCCCTTCTCATTAGATGAGGAAGTCAAAGTTTAGCTTTATCTCCTACCTGTTGAAGAAGTAAATACATGGAATAACTTAGTGAAGAAATTCATCAGGACTTTTGCACCCAACTTTGCGAACCCAATCTACATCTGTGAAGACTATGGGTATACAATGAACCCACCAAAAAAGTGCTTAGGTCCTGCTTGGATAGACCACTCAGAAAAAGGTGATTACTTTCCCCTGTTTTCCAATAGTGAGAAAACAAAAGGTAATGTGAAGGACGGGCCATTGCCCGCTGAGGACTAATTCTCAAGTCCTCAGAACCGTCAGGCTTGGGACGTTAAACAAGCACTTACCAGGAGGCAACCTTAGTCACTAACAATTTTTTATCTCTCATCTATTTGTTTTATTTTTATTTTTATTTTTATTAATTTTTATGATTAATTAAAAATACAAAAAAAATTACAAATTTGAAAAATCAAATATTTTTCTGGAAAACCAGTAGGTACGGGCAGACCTTGCACAAAGTACGGTCGTACCACACAGCTTCATCTTCAAAAAACGCAGAGAACAGACAAATACGACCGGACATAAAACCAGGTATGGCCGTACCCCGTGTCCAGAGACAGAATATAAGGTAAACAGCGAGAGGTAATGGCGTACCTCAACCTCGTATGCCCAAAAGCTCTCCATTCGAGTACCCTTTTATCTCAAAATCTTCGCATTTCCATCCACAAGAATATCCAGGTACTGATTCTAAACTTAATTTGTGGATTGATTTCCTGTTTTACTGGTTATTTTATGTTTTTAGTTAGTTTAGCTTTTTGGTTTTGTTTAACTCTAACTTTAGGTAATTAAGAGTAGTTTTGGCTTGGTTTTGCATGCTTAGAGACCCTAGGAATGATTAGAGACTTAAAATCTAGGCTTAAAATCGAAATAATCTGATCATAGGGTAGATTTTTCACAAAACCATAGCGTAGTACGACTGTACCTATCAAGAACAGGTCGTACTGAAGGCCATACTGGCGGCCTTAGGGTTGAAGATTGACCATAGGTACGGGCGTACCAGTGGCAGAGTACGGCCGTACATAGACCTTAAGTCAGGCTGTACTAACCCATTGAATCAGGGCATACTTAGAGATTTAGTATGGTCGTACCACACGAAGCACGACCATACCTAATACAGATTTTGCCTAAAATTAATTTTTTCTATTTATTTTGCGGGAAAAATGCCTAAGTGCCAAAAGATCGATGGTTCCTCATCCTCTGCTGTAGCAGTAAGTGGCTCTAGAGCCGTGCCTAATTATATTCCGGAATAGTTTAGAGATAGATACAGGCAGCCGTGGGACTTCCACACTTATACTCAGAGGTATCTGGACTTTGATGCCCTTCAGGAGGTTGGATTACGGGAGGAGGTGGAGAACCTGCTGTAGAGGATAGGATGCTCCAAGCAGCCTCTATTAGACAGCCCTTCTACGTGGAGACAATTTTGGATTTCTTGGCCACTTGTGGCTATTACATGAGAGATAGAGAGCCCCAGCACCCAGATTGGGAGGACGAGCTGGAGCAGGAGGTCGTAGTTACTTTTGGGATCTGTGAGACACAACACGAGATCACCCTGGCTGAGTTTAACATCGGGCTAGGATTTGAGACGGTGGAGTCAGTTCAGACGCCGGAGTATTTGGAAGCCCTTCTGGAGATCCCGGAAGGATGGCAGGATTCAGTGAGTTGGAGAGCTCTCACTGGGGGATGGCCACTACATCCCCAGTCGCGCCAAGGCCAGCAGGATTAGAGACCTAGCTGTGCGGACAGTGCATAGATGGATTGCCTGTTCCATAAATGGGAGAGCCTTGAGTGACGGTACGGTCACGAGACGAGATCTTTTTCTGCTGTGGGCGATGACACAGGGACGCCGCTGCGACGTCGGGATGTTTCTCTTGCAGACGTGCACCCAGTTGGGCATTTGTCTTCAGATTCAGAACACCGGGCACATTGTCTTGGGTTCTTTCATCTCCCATCTAGCACATCACCTCGGAGTTCGCACCGAAACATGGGCCACGACCATTGAGATAGAGCCCATTGGACTTCAGACCCTCCTTAACATTGGTGTTTTGCGGAGATTAGGGCACGGAAACTATGAGGTCGTCAGAACGGAGGAGTACCAGGAGCAGCAGCAGGACGAGGCTACAGATTTTGTCCCACTTGGAGAGGAGCATCCACCGCCACCATCGCCACAGCCTCAGCCAGCAGCATAGGGCCACTCCTATGAGGATGTCATGATGCGTCTCGACGAGATGCAGTCCAGCATTACGGAGCATAGGACCCATGTGGATCATCAGCTGACACTCATTTTGGAGCACTTACAGCGGATCCAACCTTTCTCTCCTATCGAGTGATGCGAGACCTTACTTTATTTTTCTCTTTTAGTACTTAGGCATTGCTTTTGTATTAAAAAGAGTTGTATATATTTTTGGGCACACTCGCAGGCTATATTTTATTTTACTGCTTTTAAATTTTCGTTTTGCCATTATATTTTACTATTATTTCTTTTTACTTTGTTTCTAAACTTTTGAATTTTGTGTTGTACAGTTCTTGCACCGCTTACCAACTCCATCGGTATTGCGACAAGAAAACAACATATTTTGCCAATATCCTCATCCAATTTGCTCGTCATATTTTTCAGAGGGGAGTCTCTTTCCACATTCTTTTATAGCACTTATTTTTCTTTTATTTTATTTTTTTGTGCTTGCTTTGAATTAGTTGCAGTGGGGACACCGCTAGAAATAAGTGTGGGGAGGGAATCTTAAATTGTGCTTATTACTTGGCTGTGCTTAAAACTGCTTATAATTATAGGAGAACTTTAAATTTTTGCTAATTTAGGGGCTATACAAAAAAAAAATTCTTTATGATAACTTTTCATTGAATCAATTCGTTGTTAGTATTGGAATTTGCTGAAAATTAGCATTGAAGTTTTGTGAGTTCTAACTTTCTGTATAAGACATTAAATGTGAGTTTTGAGCTTGAAATAAGAGGCCACATCATGTTTTTGCCTCTTTTCTTTGTTGAGTGATATTTTTCTGTGAATGTGCATTCTAGAACTTGTGCTGAGACCATTACGAAGCGAATATGAATTTATTTGCGTGTGAATTTGGAAAGAACAATTTTTAGGAATTCTTCAGGCCACTACCAGTTTGAATACATTATACCACTAAATGCCCACTTTTGTGCCTAAAAGCATTGTATTTAATTTCTTTGGTACCCTTCTTATTACTATTGATTATTTTCTATGAAAGCAACCTTAGAATACATTTTTGGTTGAGAGCAATTGGTGGCAAAAATCAAAAGAATAATGTTTTGAATCCCTTTTATATGTTTACGAAAAAAAAGAAGAAGACTTAGCAATTTATTCCCCTCCTAGTTCTTAAAAATTGTTGACTACAGCATAAATCATGAAGGGAGGAACGGAAAAAGGAAAAGAAAGAGCATTGAAACGAAAAGAAAAATTAGTCATCATGCTCATGCCTTCATAATTTGCAAAGAAAAAAAATAATAATATTGATTAAAAAAATTTGGGATTCTTGTCTGCTCTTGAAAGTGAAAAAAAATTAGGTTGCTTGTTTTGGTTGATTTGTTTCTGACCCTTTGCATGACTTTTTCTTTCTTTTATCATACCTAACATTATTACTTTGGCCCCATTACAATCAATGAAAGACCCTTATTCCTCTTTTGCATGTCTTATAGATTCTAATAGTAGAGTTTTTGGTCAATGTACAAGCCTATAGTAATGCTAATTCATTTGAAAAATCTAAGTGTAAATAACTATACCTACAAACACTTTGAGATTAGTGAGAGTGTGACTCGAAAATCACAGGTTGTTAGCTTACTTGAATTTACACCACTAATTCGGCATTCTATTTACAGGCACGTTTTGTGATATCATATTGTTGTCTTACTTATATTTCTGCCCAATGCAGTGGAAATAATTTTTCTTACTATTGTTAACCAAGTAGTTTGCTTGAGGGCAAGCAAAGCTTAAGTGTGGGGATGTGTTAACACACCAAATTGTCTACTTTTACAGGGCGTTTTTAGTATCTAAATATACCATTTTGAACTAATTTAAGCATGAACTAATTTAAGCACAAAGGTACTCATTTATGTCTTATTATGTAGAAATATCATGAAGACATTACAGGGAGCAAAAAATGCAAAAAAAGTCCAAAAATTGGCTAGTTTTGGAGAGTTTTAGCACTACTGGACAAGTGGTATGACCTAACCTGCAAGCGGTACAGCCATACCTAGAGCAGAACTTCAGTAAGGGTGTACCCCCTCAATCTGTACCACCTGACGCCGATAAAATAGTCCAAGATGCGGTAGTGCTAAAGGCGATGCCGACACAAGTGATGTCTGGGCTGCGACGCGGCTTGGTACAGTCGGCGTCATCAACGGCTCGATGCGATGCGTGTATATATGCGGTATGGACATACCCTATCTCAGAATGGTACAGATTTGAAGCCAGATGGCCTAGTTCGCAGCCTAATCTATAAATAGGGACTCTTAACTTTTTCTAATGACCTTTTGACGAATTCCCAAGTCAAGAGCTCCCTTTCGAGAGTTCATATCGATCACTTGCTTTTTCCATTGATTCATGTATTTCCTTGAAGCTTGGTACCATCCCGAATTGCTACTGGAGCTTGTGAGGATGCAAAGAACGTGCTTAAGGACCATCGTCATACCGAAAGGGTGTCCCGGTTTAGATTTATTCTCTTGTTATGGATTGTTTTGATTTTGTATCTAAGTTTATGTTATTATCATTGATAATGAGTAGCTAAACCCATCACTAGGGGTGATGGGGGATCCTTTACAATACTCTTGATGCTTTGTCTATTTAATTATATGAGTTTCTATTGAATGTTTAAGTATTTTATTCCTATTGTGCTTAATCCTATAAGGCCCGAAAAACCTTTATCTAGTTGGCTTAATTGTGGTAACAGGATCATGATTAGTTAATGGAACCATAGGATAAAAGAACTCGCTTTATACGCAAGATAGGTTAGAGCTTGTTTCTAATCAATTATTAGATTAACAAACCCACCTGTGCTTAACTTGAACCTAAATCACATAGTGCGTTAAAAGAATTATTACCAATTGAGCAAGAAATAGCAAAGGTTCCTGGATCCTTAAGCTTAGGTGGTAATTTATTTAATAACATAGCAGAGCAATCTTCATTTAATTTAACAATCTCATCTTCTATTTTATTTTTGTTAAAAATTATTTCTTTTAGAAACTTAACATATTTAGGCACTTCAGAGATAATTTCAGCAAAGGGAATATTAACATGCAATTTTCTAAGTTTTTCTAATAATCTCTTTGCTTGTCTATCCTTAAAGAAAAATTTAGAACCTTGGATAGAGTTACTTACCTGCTGAGGCTCAGTTTAAGCCTTCTCCTCTTTTGGTTCCTCCTTTGCCATGAAGACTGCATTGCACTTCTCATTTGGATTTGGTTCCACTTGATTTTGAAGTGCTCCTTTTTCTCTTTGAGTCACCGCATTCAATAAGGTTGGCATTTGTTCTCTCAATGCTTTCTGCTCCACTGCGTTAGTAGTAATTAACTTCTCCAAGCTATTGTATTTTTCGTTCATTTGTCCCATAAAGTTGTTGCTCACATTTTCTCTGAGACTTCTATCATTTTGAGCACGATTTTGCAGATGTGGAGGCTTTTAAGTATTCTGATTTTGACATTGTGATCTCTGATGACCTCCCCATGAGAAATTTGGGTGGTTTCTCCATCCGGGTTTATAGGTGCTTGAGTATGGGTCATTTTGTTGCTTATTTCCAAAAAAATTCACCTCCTCAGTGCAATCCTTAGAGTCATGACTTGTTACTCCACAGAAATTAAAAGATTCCTTAGTTGTCTTGGTTTCTATAGCCTTTAGCCTCTTTTCAGTCTTCTCCATGAAACCGGCTAAAAGTCCCATACACGGATGTCTGTGCCTTTGCATAAATTTTAACATAGCTTCTTGTATCCCGATTTTTGGGTCAAAATCTTTCTGTCCCATAGCATTGACTTCTTCTAATTAGCCTTTAATTGCCATACATCCTCAATCATTATTAGCATTGGACAGGGTTTGCGCTGCCATTGAAGTCTCTATCTTTTTAGTCATTGCCTCCAATTTTGCTTCAAGAGTTGTGTTGACTTCAACTTTATAAATTCCTGCTTGATGGTTCTTTCTTTCGGTTTGTCAATCACTAGCCGACCACTGAGCATTGTTCTGAGCCATTTCAGTCATTATTTCATAAGCCTCAGTGGGTGTTTTCTTTCCGAAATATCCTCCACAAGCAGCATCAACAACTCATCTAGTTTACATGGTAAAACCGTTGTATAAAATTTGAACTAGCTACCACTTGGTGAAACCATGATGAGGACAGCTTCTAATTAAATCTTGGAATAGTTCTCATGCCTCATGCATTGATTCTCCTTCATTCTGAGCAAACCCAGATATGTTAGCTGTAACACCTGAGGACGAGATCGACATCGTATTAGGACGACGTATCGAGACCTCGACCAAGACCTTGACCAGCCGAGATCCGTGCGAGATCGTTCTACGAGGTCATTTGTTGAAATGAGGAGCACCACCGTGCACCAGGCTGCCCGAGTTGAGGAGGTCGGCGTGTCGAGTTGATGAAGTCGCGTCACCAGAGGCGATGAGGGGCGCATGTCGGTGAGGAGACCGCGTTCACGAACTCGTGTTAGAGCCTTGTGCGTTTGCACACGAGCACCCGCTATCGACATCGTGTGAGATGACACCTCGTATTCTTTCGAGCGTTATTCAAATTGTATTATTATATTGTTTGTAATAATTATTTTGTCGTCTTGGCCGGATCTCGTCGCGTGTCTAGACCTTTGGCCAAGCAGGATAGAAGGTAATTATGCAGAGGAACGATTAAACGGGTAGATGATTGATGGGATTGGCATCTTATAGCTGAAATTACGATTATGCCCTTCCGGTGTATTCACGATCGGTTTTCCTCAAACACTCATTCTTTCTCTTTTCTTTCTTCTTCCTTCCTTCACGCTCGAGTTTCGTTGTTTTCTTAAAAACTTCCATCGGCAAGCGAAACCGTGAGTTCCATCGAGATTCACGAAGCTTTCTTCATCAACCTTGTTCATCATCATCTTCGACATATCTACTTTGTTCGACCATCAGGTTGAGGTATGAAGAATAGATTTTTCTTTTTCTACCGTACTCTGTTTAGCTATTTCTTCTTCCATTTTTAGCGAGTTTTATGCTTCCAAATCATGTCAAATTGATGGGTTTTCTTTCTTCACAATATTACCTATCTTTCTAACCGAATTAATTGGGCTTGTAAAATAAATTTTCTTCCTCGTTTTTATGATCGCGGTGCCCGAAACCCCATTTTGGTTCGTTTTGATTTCTTGTTTTTCATTCGTTGCTTACAGTTATTGTTGTTGTCGATCTATCTGTTGAAGCATCAGATAACCTTTTTCATGAACTTTGATCAAAATCCCTAACTTTGTGTTAGAGGAAAAATATATTTCAAGTTCTTGAGTTTTATATTTTCTGGGTTGTGGTTAAGTTTGGGATGAGAGCTAGATGTATTAGAACCCATGGATCAATCGAGTTATGTTTGTTTTAGGAAGTCGATTCCCGAGATCGGTGATTTCAGAATCAAGGTGTGCAGGAGCGAATCAGGGCGTGGAAGCGTGGAATCCAGATCGAGGCTATGCGTGTCGAGGTCGATGAGAAGGATCACGTGTCGAGGTCGATTGAGGGCGGTGCGTGTCGAAGTGCGTTGTCGAGCTTCGTTGAAGACAGTAGTGTCGAGATCGAGTAAGAGGAGTCCTGTCGAGCTCTTTGAACCCGGCAATTGTGCCGGTGCGTTGTCGGCGACATTAACGGAGTTCGGTGGCGCTTCACATTAATACTTTACGTAGTATGCTAGCGTAAGGGCATTTCATATTCTCACGTGGTTATGTTATTGTGTATGGATTTCTTGATCTGGTCGAGCATGAAATGTTGTGATATGATTGAGTTTTTGCATGTATTTAATATGTGATTGAATATATGTCGTGGAATGTGTATTGCATGTTGAATTACGTTTCTTCATGCCGCATTTTGCTCTTTGTATTTGACATGCGGTTGAATATATTGTGTTTAACTCTTTGAATATCGTATCTGGCCAATTGTTCATCGAGTGAGCGAGCTAGGTGAGTCGTATAGCGTTTTGAGCCGTGACCGGATAAGCGAGGGTGCTAGGTCCCCTTTTGTTTTCTGGGGAGATTGACTAAGGCGTCGCCACGCCATAGGACTGAGTTATTGTATCTAGGGAAGCGAGGATCCCGAGGCCGGCTGGACTTTAAACATCTGATGCAGCGTGTGCATTCGAAAATTATCGAGTCGAGAGAAAATGGATTCTGCGAAGTTGTGTCGAGTTTAGAGTGAGATGGTCGAGTCACGTCGGTGAATGTTATACTTTCGCTTTGTTTGCTTATATTTTTATGTCGAGCTTATCTTGAATTGTTGAGAAGTTGACCGCTTTCCGTGGTGCCTTGATCCATGACGGTTACACCGAGGCGATGTCGTAGCGCAGAGAACTTCGGCCGATGATGATGCCGAGGAGGAGCTCGGCGAGGACCCGGTGGCGACCTCTATCCGTCGTGATTGTTTGTTTGTTGGATGTTTGTTTTTAAAGAGGGTGTACTTCGTTTTCTTTTGTGTTCGAGGTCGTGACCAAGTGTGAAGGCGGTGTTGTTTTTGTTGTTTGAGGTGGTGGTGGTCTTACTTTTGGGTGACCCTGCGTGGGAGTCTGGGAAGTACCCAGGTATGATTGCTCTTTTGAGTAAATCGTACCTTAGGTGTATTTTCTTTGCACATTTGCTACTACTCGTATTTTGTATACATTATTATTTGAGTGATATATATATGTATGTTATGCATGTATGTTTTATTAGAATTTAAGTCTTGTGTCTTAGTTGCACCGTGTTTCAAAATTGTAATTACTCACGATGTGTGCAGGTTGGTTTATATATAAAAAAATATATATCGTATTTTTAAAAGGCACAAGAGTTTCGTTTTTAAAACACATCTCATATAGGTTTTTGTTGAGCTTGGTGTGTTGAGCTCGGTAACTCGAGCTCGGTATATTGAGCTCGGTAGCGGTCCGGAAACGGGTCGTTACATTAGCTCTTAGCTTTGTAGATTTTGCGGAAGGAAAATACTTATTTAAAAACTTTGTTTTCAGGTCCCCCAAGTGGTAATAGAATTTGGTGGAAGTGAGTCCCACCATAATTGTGCTTTCCCTTGTAGTGGGAAAGAAAACAATCTTAATTTGATGGCCTCCAGTGTCACACCTTGACACTTGACAGTATTAGCAACTTTCTGAAACCTCTTAAGATGAGCATTTAGGTCTTCAGAAGAAAAGCCAGAGAATTGCACTACAGATACCATAGAGATCAGTGCTGGCTTTAATTCAAAATTAGTGGCCTCAATTGCCGGATAGTTAACACTGTTCACCACATCCATGGTTAGTGTGAAGTACTCGTTCAACGTTAGTTCGTTATCCATTGCTTGTTGTTGTCTTCTCAACAATCTGAGCGTTCTTTCGATTTCAGGATCAAATATTAATCCATTGCTAGTGCTCCTTGTCTGCATACACTAAAGGAAACCAAATTAGAATGTCTTAGAACTAAACAGAAAAATAAATAACGAAATAAAATAATGCCTAATGAAAACAAAATCTTAATTTAATTAATATCACAAAACCTTCCCTGCCAATGGCGCCAAAAACTTGTTGAGGCAATAGTACCTGATCGTAACTCCTAATAATAGTGAAGTATAATTAGGACTCCGAATATCGAATCCACAGAGAATGCACGAGTACCAATGACTTAATGTGATTCTATTTTACTAGGCTAACAAAGGTTGTAATTGGAAAAGTAGTAAAAGTTGTCACATATCAAAGCAGTAATCAAACTAAATGCAAGAACATATTTAACAGTGTTATGGGAGTTCTAAGGGAACCGAGTTTACCAATACTCTACTCTTGAGTTTACTAAATAATTACTGTGAGTTATCTATTATGAAAGAGAGCTAATCACGCACTCTAAATTACTAAAAACTACCTTGTAATAGACTTCCTCCTAACTAATTACTATGTTTGGTCCTAGAAGGTAATTAAAGGAAAGAGCATTAAGCACATGTGGGTTTGTTAATCTAATAACAGATTAGAAACAAGCAATAACATATCCGACATATAAAGCACGTTCTTTTATTCCTAGAGATCTATTAACTAATCATGATCCTATTACCACAATTAAGTTAACTAGTTAAAGGTTGATCAGACCTTATAGGATTAGGCACACTAGGCATAAAATAATCAAACATTCAATAGAAACTCGTATAAGTAAATAGATAAATCAACAAGAGTATTGAAAAGGATCCCCTATCACCCTTAGTGATGGGTTTAGCTACTCATTATCAATGACAATAACATAAACTTAATCATAAAACCAAGGTGATCCATAAACAAGAGAATAAATCTAAACCGGGACACCTTTTCGGTATGACGACGGTCCTTAAGCATGCTCTTCGTGTCCTCACAAGCTCCGGTAGCAATTCGAGATTGGCACCAAGCTCCAAGGAAACATAAATTAATTGGAAAGACAAGGGATTGGTATGAATTCTCAAAAGAGGGTTCTTTACTTCAGAATTCGTCAAAAGGTCTTTAGAAAAGGTTAAGAGCCCCTATTTATAAAGTTGACTGCGAACTAAGTCATCTGGCTTTCAAATCTACACATTCTGAGATGGGGTACGACACTACCACATATATACACAGTCGTACCGAACTTTTCTTGTGACGTTGGCTCATCCCCATGCGTGCTGCATCCCTGACATCATTTGTGTACGGCCGTACTGGACTTTTTCATCTGTGCCAGGTGGTACAGACCAAGGGGGTACGCCCCTATTGAGATTCTGATCTAGGTACGGCCACACCAAGGGTATGCCAGGTCGTACCGCTCGTCCAGTAGTGCTAAAATTCTCCAAAACGAGCCATTTTTTGGTCCTTACTCGCATCTTTTGCTCTGAGTGGTGTTTTCATGATAATTCTGCAAAATAGAACATAAACACTACTGCAGTTTAGTCTGTTAACATCGGTTAAAAATGGCCTTTAACATCAGTTTTGGTTTCGTTATTGATTCAAGCGATATTAAAAGTGAGACCTTTTCATATCGGTTTTTGAACAGATGTTAAAAACGACCTTTTCACATCGGTTTTTGACAGAACCGATGTTAAAAGTGACATTTTCACATCGATTTTTCAATATATACGATATTAAAAAGGAACATTTCATATCGGTTTTTTACAGAACCGATGTTAAAACGAAACTTTTAATATCGGTTTTTGAAATAACCGATGTTAAAAACGAAACTTTTAACATTGGTTTTTGAAATAACCGATGTAAAAAGTCTTGTTTTTTTGGAAAAAAACTACATTTGTTTATACCAATTCTCCAGTATAAATTGGCAACAAAAGCCAAAAGGCACATGATTGTAACAGCCAAAATCTTATAATAATAACTGTATATATGTAAAATTTCGAAACAACAACCTAACCCAACCCAAAAATATTTCTCTGTACAATTTTGCCTATAATAACAAATAACACAAAGGAAATAAAAAGCTTCGGAAAGGCTTTAAACCTCCGTTTACATAATAAACTTTCCCACAATACAAAATTCTCTATGGTCCAATGTTTGCACAATCGTATAGCCAGTTCGCATAATCGTATAGCCAGTTTGGCAGTATTATACTCTCAAGTGTAATCAGGTTGGTTATAATGGAGAAATCCTTCAAGTGTGTGAAGGGACTAGATGTAGCTATCAGGTAATAGTGAACTAGTATAAATCACTGTGTCATTCTCTCCTCTCTTCTTTTTACTTATTTACTATCTTATTTTATCAGTGAGTTGTTTTGAAAACATTCTCTTAAACTTATAAGTTTGCGAAAATATTTCTAAAACCCAATTCAAACCCCTCCTTTCTTGTGTTTTTGCCTCGTTCAATTGGTACTAGAGCTCAGTCTCTTGGTTGAGCACTTAACAGTGTAAGAAGAAAGATCCTATTCTATTTACATGGCAAGCAATGAAGTCAGTGGTCATGTTAATTGTCCTCCTTTGTTCAAAGGAATAAACTTCGATTACTGGAAAGATAGTGTTAAATCCTTCTTCGAGTCTCAACAACTTGAACTCTGGGATATGGTTCAAAAACAATACACTGAACCAGTCGATTCCAAAGAAAATCCCATTTCTAGGGATAAGTGGACAGAGGAGCATAAGAAAACTTATCAACTACATCAGAAAGCAAGATACTTCCTTATCTGTGTTATCTCTGAAAAGGAGTATGAGAAATGTGAAAAAAATGATACTGCCAAAGAAATTTGGGACTCATTGGCTTTGGCCTATGAGGGTACTTCCCAAGTACAGGAAGCCAAGGCTAACATCTTGGTTGGACAATATGAACTCTTCAAAATGGAAGAGAATGAAAACATTGAAACTATGTTTGGAAGATTCCAAACACTAGTTCATGGTCTAAAGGTTCTCAAGAAAAGCTATACCACTGCTGACCACGTTAAGAAAATCTTGAGAAGTCTGCCAAAGAAGTGGAGACCTAAGGTCACGGCTATTCAAGAAGCCAAGGGCTTGAATTCCTTGCAACTTGAAGATCTTCTGAGTTCCTTGAGAGCTCATGAGCTTGAGCTAGATGAAGAAGAACCTCCCAAGAAAGCAAAGGCCATAGCTTTGAAGTCTACAAGCAAAGCATCTTCCTCCAAAGCTCTTCAAGCTGAACTTGAAGCAGATAATGGATCATCTGATGAGAGTGGTGGAGACACAGACGAAAAAATTTCCTTAATATCAAGTAAGATTCAACGTATGTGGAAAAACAAAGGAAGGTTCAGGAAGCAGTTCCACAAGAAAGACTCAAGGGATAAGAAGGACTACAAGGACAAAAAGTTACTTGCTATGAGTGCAAAAAGCCAAGAGACTTCAAATTTGAATGTCCATAACTCGAGAAAGAAAAACCAAGGAAATGTGGTTTCAAAGGCAAGAAGAAGAAAGGTCTCATGGCAACATGGGATGATTCTGATTCATCATCTGATGATGATGATGAAGAACAAGCAAACATGGCTCTAATGGCTACCATAGGGTCTGACAGTGAAGCAGAAGATGAAGAGGTAGACTCTAACCCACATTCTGACATTGAAATAGCTTTTGATGAACTATTAGATGAGTCTTCTAAACTCAATAATGAGTATAAATCTTTGAAAAAGAAATTCTCAAAATTTTCAAAAGAATTTCAAATACTCAATGAGGAGAATGAGAAGCTCAAAGCTGAAAATCACCGTTTGGTGAATGACAGCTCTATGGGTGAGGAAAAGGTTGAATGTAACTCTTCAAAATATGAAGAGGGATTTCAAAGATTCCTTGCTGAGTGTGTTACATGAAGTAAACAAGCATCTATGATTTGATCGTAAGCCAAAATGGTAAAAAGGTTCTCGGCTACAATCTAGAGGAACCCACTTTTCAAAACACACATTTGAAAACTAAGGATACCAACAATCATAGTGACTGTCTGCTTTGTACTTTCTGCAATAAGAAAGGACACATTAGAAGTACTTGTTATGAATTGAAAAATAAGAAGGACAAGTTTCCTTCTAGAACTAACAAAAAAGGACCCAAAAAGATTTGGGTACCTAAGGACAAAATTGTATATGTTGCAGATCTGCTTAGCAACAAAGTTGAGACACCAGTCCTGGTACTTAGACAGTGGCTGCTCTCGTCACATGCCGGGAGAAAGGCGTATGTTACAAGAACTCCAACTTAAAGAAAGCGGAACAGTAGGTTTCGGAGGAAACCAAAAAGATAAAATCATTGGAAGTGGAAAAGTTGGTGTGAAATTCCTACCTTCTATTGATAATGTCTTGTTGGTTAATGTCCTGAAACATAATCTACTAAGTGTAAGCCAATTATGCGATAGTGGTTATGATGTTGGCTTTAGTGAAAATTCCTGTATAGTCAAAAGCAAGAAAAATGGCTCCATTTTCTTTAAAGCAAAAAGAAAGAACAATATTTATAAAATAAAACTTTCTGAGTTGGCAAATCAAAATGTAAAATGCTTTTTGTCAGTTGATGAAAAGCAATGGACTTGGCACAAAAGATTGGGTCATGCCAGTTTGAGACTAATCTCAAAGCTTAACAAGAAAGAACTTGTTAGAGGGCTACCAAATCTTAGGTATCAATCTGATGCTCTTTGTGAAGCATGCCAAAAAGGGAAACAAACAAAATCCTCTTTTGAATCCAAAAATATTGTTTCCACCTCAAGGCCACTTGAGCTTTTGCATTTAGATTTATTTGGACTAACTAGAACTGCATCTTTGTTTGGAAAGAAATATGGTCTGGTTATTGTTGATGACTATACTAGATGGACATGGGTAAAATTCCTAGCTCACAAGGATGAGTCATTTGAAATATTTTCTGTCTTCTGCAAAAAAGTGCAAAATGAAAAAGGTTTTTGTATTACAACCATTAGAAATGATCATGGTGGAGAATTTAAAAATGAATCATTTCAAAACTTTTGTGAAGAACATGGCATCTCTCACAATTTTTCATCCCCTAGAACACCACAACAAAATGGTGTTGTAGAAAAGAAAAATAGATCTTTACAAGAAATGGCCAGAACCATGATTCACGAAACTAATGTTACAAAGCACTTTTGGGCAGAAGCAGTAAACACTGCATGTTGTATTCAAAATAGAATCTATATTAGACTTATCTTGAATAAGACTCCCTATGAACTGTGGAAGGGAAGAAAACCCAACATTTCATATTTTCATCAATTTGGGTGTGACTGCTTTGTTCTCAATACAAAGGACAGTCTTGGAAAATTTGATTCAAAATCTCATAAAGCTATCTTTTTGGGATATTCTGAACGCTCTAAAGCTTACAGAGTATACAACAAAGAAACATTAATTGTTGATGAATCTATGCATGTGTGATTTGACGATAAGAAGCCTGATAATGAAACATCAGAGCTAGATGAAGTCTTTGTAGATTTACAGATAAGCAAAGAAACAGATGAAGGTACTACAAGTGCTGACTCTGATTCTGCATCTGGTGATAAGACCCAAGAAGAGACAACAACAGACTGGAAGTTCAAACCTTATCACCCAAAGGACCAGATCATTGGTGAACCACGTGATAGAGTTAGAACTAGATCTAACTTTGCATTACTATCAGAAATAGAACCCAAGACAATTGATGAAGCACTAACAGATGATGGATGGATACTTGTTATGCAAGAAGAGCTCAATTAATTTCAGAGGAATGATGTTTGGAAGCTTGTACCTCCTCCAGAGGATAAGTAAGCCATTAGAACCAAGTGGGTTTTCAGAAACAAACTTGATGAAGATGACAAATTGGTAAGAAATAAGGAAAGACTCGTTGCCCAAGGGTATTCACAAGAGGAAGGTATTGATTATACTAAAACCTTTTCTCCTGTAGCTAGACTTGAAGCAATTAGAATTTTATTATCATTTGCTGCATATCATGGCATTACTTTATATCAAATGGATGGTTTTATAAGTAAGGAAGTGTTTGTAAAACAACCACTTGGATTTGAAGATGTTGTTCATCCAGAACATGTCTTCAAACTTAAAAAGGCTCCGTATGGTCTTAAACAAGCTCCAAGAGCTTGGTATGACAGATTAAGTTCCTTTTTGATGTCAAATGGTTTTGAAAGAGGACAGGTGGACACTACACTCTTTAGAAAATCATCTAAAAAGCATTTTATTATAGTTGAAATATATGTTGATGATATTATCTTTGATGCTACTAATGAATCTCTTTGTAAGGAATTCTCTAAGCTTATGCAGAATGAGTTTGAA
This sequence comes from Calophaca sinica, assembly GCA_037113605.1. Classification (NCBI taxonomy): domain Eukaryota; kingdom Viridiplantae; phylum Streptophyta; class Magnoliopsida; order Fabales; family Fabaceae; genus Calophaca; species Calophaca sinica. Next base: position 68,270,892 of record CM073733.1, on the reverse strand, counting down.
ATGAGTATGATGGGAGAATTAAAATTCTTCCTTGGTATTCAAATCAAGCAATGTCAAGATGGAACCTACATCCATCAGACTAAATATGTGAAAGAACTTTTAAAGAAGTTCAAACTAGAGGAAATCAAACCTATGAGCACACCAATGCATCCAACATATGCTCTCAGCAAGGATGAATCAAGTAAAAAGGTAGACCAAAAGGTATATAGAGGTATGATTAGTTCACTCCTTTATCTTACTGCCTCAAGGCCTGATATTATGTTTAGTGTGTGCTTATGTGCAAGATTCCAATCTGACCCTAGAGAATCTCATTTAACTGCTATTAAGAGAATCTTTAGGTATCTGAAAGGAACTACTAACCTTGATTTACTTTATAAGAATTCAGAAAATTACAAGTTAGTAGGTTTCTGTGATACTGACTTTGCTGGAGATAGAATTGAAAGAAAAAGCACAAGTGGTGGCTGCCAATTTCTTGGAGCAAACCTTATCTCTTGGACCAGCAAAAGGCAAAGCACAATTGCTCTATCAACAGCAGAAGCTGAGTATATATCTGTTGCAAGCTGCAGCTCACAACTACTATGGATGAAGTATCAGCTTGAGGACTACCAGATTAAAGAGAGTAATATTCCTGTATACTATGATAATACCTCTGCTATTTGTTTGACTAAAAATCCTATTCTGCATTCGCGTGCTAAATATATTGAAATTAAACATCACTTCATTAGAGACCATATTCAGAAAGGGATACTTGAAATTAAATTTATTGATACTGGCCATCAATGGGCAGATATCTTTATAAAACCCCTTGCTAAAGATAGATTCAACTTTATAAGAAAGAATTTGAACTTTCATCTTATAAATGAATAAGTGTTTAATTTGAATATATGATGCCTCTGTTGTTGCACACGTGCCTCTGTTATATTTGAATATATGTTGCCTATGTTCTTCAACACGTTTTATTACCCACTCACTCACTCGCTACACCCATTACTCACACTATCACTCAGAGAAGCCTCACCGTTTGTAACCCTAAACCCCTTTCGTCTTCTTCCTTTTCTCTGCAACTCGTTGTATCTGCAATGGCCGCTCCACAGCTATTTGCTTATGGTCCTGAGGAAGAACCTCAATCTACCTTGGTGAACGCTAAGCAACACCAACTGAAGGTGATGGTGGAACATCAAGTTAATTTCCAAGACTTAGCTAAAAAAGGGTACCCCTTCAGAACTGATTTCATAGATATGGGTATAATGGATTTTTTTGTATGGAAAACCACCCTGTATATGAGGAACTGGTAAAGGAATTTTGGATGTATGCTTGGAGCAAGAACAACACCATTCACAACTATGTTCAAAAGAAGAATATTATGATTACTCAAGATATAATTGCTGATGTTATTAAGTGCCCTAACTCTGGAGCTGTTATCAAAGAGGGCTGGGAAAATGATTTTATGGCTGGGAAATAATCAACGACTCCATCTATGAGAAACCTAGTGGTTCTAAGGCTGTGGACATGAAGAACAGGTTCAAAGTGCCCTTCAAGATCATAATGCACTGCATTGTTCCGAAGTTTGGGTCTGTGGACACTGTGAGCAGTGACCACAAGTTCATTATGTGGCACTATGAGACCAAGGCCAAACTCAACATGCCAAGTCTCATTTTTTATCATCTGCGTAGAAACATCATGTTCTCCAGAAAAGGGAAGAACTTGAACATCCCTTATGGAAGGATGCTCTCTGCTATAATGGAAAATCAAGGCTTGATTCGGCATCTTCAAGAGCTTAACATTGAAGAAGCTGGAGTTGCACTCAAAATCATGAGTGTACTAACTTTCTCCAGTAAGAACTTAAGGAGAATGAAGCTTCTATCCGAAAAAGTTATTGCTGAGATGCAAAAAGAAGAAGAGGGTTAAAGGAAACCTATAAGGAAGAGAAAGAGGAAGATCAGTGAAGTTGTTGTTAAACCTACCAGAAGAGTCACAAGAAGCACTGGAATTCACATTGCCTCTGAACCGACTCCATTGGTCCCACCAGTAAGACCTGCCTTCATGGATTCTAATATCCTAGAAGAAATAGACGAGAAGAAGGTTGAGGTTGCTGAAATGATTGCCAAATGCATGGAGGATAGCTACCAGTATCATCTAAAACTCAAAGAAGATAGGCTTAAGGGTAATGCCTCTACTGCTACTGCAACAACCACTTTAGCCTCTGCAACCATTAACACTGCTGTTCCTGCTACTACTGCTGCACCTACCACTTCAAAGTTGAAACGGATAACCAAAGTGGATGATCTTCCTGATGCAAAGAAAACTAAGGTACTGGATGATGTTGTACGTTTGTATGATTATGTTTATGGTACTGGATCTGTTGGCTCCACACAACCTTCACAACCTTTTATATCTAAACCCATTCCTCCATCAAAACCTTCTCAACCCCAACCTTCCACAAAAACTTCACAAAAGCCCTTTCCCTCTAAAAGGCCTCTGCCTTCTTTACCCATTGACTTATCTTCATCTAATGATGAGGAAGATGATTATGTCCCTCTGAGACAGAGACAGAGACAAAGACCATAACCCCAAGTTCAAATTCCTTATATTGAACCCATTTCTGCTTTTCACCTTACAACCTCTTCTTCAGCACCACCACCACCACCACAAACCACACACATTCCTTCCTCTTAACCACAACCTACCAAAACACCCCCACCACCTAAACCAAAATCACCTCCTAGACCTCCCTCACCTCCATTAACTCAACCTGACTTAAACCTACCCAAACCTTTCACTGAAACAGTACCTGAACCTATCATCCAAGAACCCTTTTTCCTTCACCTGACTCTGATACTATCTGTGAAGCACAACCTCTTACCATTCTTCAACCCGTTCCTGACCTCACTTTTTAGCACCCCATCCTTGTACCTTTTTCATCACAAATTCACTCTCCACCTCATTCACCCGTAATTAATGAACCTGAATCTACAGCAGAACCAATTGTAGATAATGACCTAGTCATTACAGCTACAATTGCCTCTGAGGTAATTTAAGGACTTGAATATGATGATGATTCCCCAACCCTGCTTCTTCCTGTACCCCATGGCCCCATTCTTCAAATTGGTTGTGAGCCTCTTCCCAACCATAGGGAAGCAAGAATTGTGCCTAAACGCTTTTCACATCTGTTTGCTAGCTTTGAATATCTTAAGGCTGAGAGATACCGAGAGTATCAAGACTGGAAAGTCATTGAGCAAGCAAGAATGGATGAAGTTCTGTCTGCACTAGCTCAAGAGGATGTTCTTGCTAACTGGCAATTTGTGCATAACTGGTTTGAGAAGCACAAGAAGGAACAACTTGAGAGAAATAGAAGATTGATTGCTGCTTCTTCTTGGAATGTGCCTCAAAGGGAGAAAACCCCTGTATTTTGGGAACCTGAACCAGCTCCCATACTCCTACCTGCTCTACCTGCACCTGTTCCTCCACCTGCATCAGAACCGATCACTCCTCCTCCTGCTTCAACTGCTATTATCCCTCAGCCGTCAACTTCTGCATCCAGGTCTGCTTCTGCATCAACAAGTCGAACTGTAGTTATCTCCCAAGAAGTCTTGAATCAACTTGCTGAAGATAACAAGCTCTTCAAGAATTATATCGAGATTACTGAGAAACGTTTGGAAGCTTCAGACAGGAAGCATGATGTTGTTACCGATATGCAGCAGGCCATTCTGGATCGATTGCCTAAGCCTTAGACAACCTTTAGGTTTTCCCCTTTTTTTTGTTTGAGCCTTTTATTTATCTTTCTTTTGGTTCAGTTTGAACTTTTTGTACTTTGACACTTTTGATTAATGAAATCATTTTTTTTGTTCTTACTGATTTACCTCTATCTTTCTCAAATCATGTTTTGAGTGTGATGTTCTTTATTTTTTTTAAAAACCTTTTTGTCTAATGACAAAAAGGGGAGAAGAAAATATAGATATAGAGTAATTGATGAACCTGATGTATCAACCGAGTGTCATCATGCATTATAGCTTTGCATTATTTACTTTGTTACATTGTTAGTGTGCAAAAATCACTATTTATCAGAAGAAGAGATCTCAGAAAATTTAGTGAAATTATGTATCTCAAACTTAGTCTCATAAATCTAAGTCTGGCATTGATCCTCTGAAATTATGCGGACGTCATCATTTAAAAGTCAAGCTCTGAAATGGTCAACTTTGATGATGGTCAACGCTCTGTTGAGACCATACTTTGACTTGGTCAACTCTGTTTGCAATCAACATTGGCAAGACTATGCTCTGGCTTAGTCAACGCTCTGGTGAACTAAGCTCTGGTAAGACAAGCTCAGATATGGTTAACTCTGGTGTCAGTTAACGCTCTGGTAAACCTTGTTTTGGTGAGACCACACTCTGATTATGGTCAACGCTCTGGTGTTCGGTCAATGCATAAACAGACTTTGGTTAGACTGTACTATGGAAGCCTTCGTTCATCTATGCATGACTCTCTCATATGAAAGGTCAACTAATTCTGTGCTGAAGAACTCATCTCTGTTTCAAGCTCACTCTGATAAACAGTACATGCTCTATTGGAAAACAGACTGAAGTTCATTTAAGGCTACTTCATGTATTTAAGAGACCTTATTGATGAAGTATTTTAATGTACGACGTATCAAAGGCCAAAGGGAATGTCAACGAATATATAATCATCAGATAACTTGCTCTCGAAGGGTCTAGTTTTCAAAAAGCTCACAAGGGACAAATATTCTGATTTTGTTTGCTGTGTCATATGCTTTGAGCAGAGTGAAAAACGATGTGACTTGCTAAAGCCTCAAAAAGGGGATCTGAAGTTGTGACCTTTGTTGAAAAGAAATGTTGGGTCACAACGGCACTGTTTACAACCCTTGCTATATATACCTTACTTCACCCACTAAAGCAGGTTAATGTTGTGAAACAAAGTGAGCAACCGAGAATCATTACAAGTATCTGAGTTCACATTGAACAAAGCACTTAATCATTTTTACTCTTTCAGTTTGAAATTTATTCATTGTGCTTAAGTTTTTCATTGTATATCCTCTCTGTGACAGTGATATGATATTGTTTCTTGAACATTGTATTTTAGCCCAGTAGTGGCTGCATTCCTTAGAGGCTTGACTTACTAAGTCGTTTTAAGAAGTTGTGAGTATAGCCAGTTTGGCAGTATTATACTCTCAAGTGTAATCAGGTCGATTATAGTGGATAAATCCTTCAAGTGTGTGAAGGGACTAGACGTAGCTATCAGGTGATAGTGAACTAGTATAAATCACTGTGTCATTCACTCCTCTCTTCTTTTTACTTATTTACTGTCTTCTTTTATCAGTGAGTTGTTTTGAAAACATTCTCGTAAACTTATAAGTTTGCGAAAAGATTTCTAAAACCCAATTTAAACCCCCCTTTCTTGTGTTTTTGCCACATTTAAGTATGTTAGGAGTGTAATACCTAAGTTAGTCTTTTCAGGCTAGTATGATTAGATGAGAGATTTGTGAGGAGTCCGTGAAGGACTCACTGAGATTTTTATCTCATTCTTTCCATGTTGTTGTTTTTCAGATAAACAAGTACTGAAAGTTGATGAGGTGAAGCTCCAGGCTTGGGATTCATAGATTAGCATTATGTCCGAGCTGAATCTTTGTTATTACGCGGGTTATATATGTTGTAATCTATTCGCCAGATTTATTAATCAATTTTGGAATTTATGACTTGGATTACTGTAATCAAGTTTGTAAATTTTTAGTAACTCCTGTACTTTAATGTAATTTATCGTATGTTCAATTTATATTGAGGTACGGGTGTTACATTATGGTATCAGAGCTGTTCGATCTTATCGAACTGTGAGTTATAAGTCTAGGAGTGACTCAGTCTAAGAAGTGTCAGTTTAGTACTTGTAGGACTCTAGTCAGATAGCAGGAACTTTCCTTGGTTTGAGAGCTTCTCTCTGTATTCTTATACCTAGTACGGAATATTAAGTCTGATCAACTTAATACTTCGTACCGTGTGTGTAGAATAGAGTAGAAGGAGCTGGCGAACGAGGGAGAGGACCGAATAGGAGTGCGAACTATGAGAAAGTTGAATGGTTAAGGATGATGTAGAAAAGAAGGAATGCATGAAAGAGCTCCCAAAAGAGTAAGAACCTTTGGAGAATACTGATAAAGGGAAGCAAGTTTCAACCGATCCAGAACCATGAGTTAAGGAATGTTTTAAGTGTGGTCAGAACCACAAAGGGTAAATGCTTGGCTGGACAAGCGAGTATTTCATATGCTATCAACCAAGACGCTCTGCAAGGAATTTGGAACAACGAGCAAGTATGGGTTTTTGATTGTGAGTTTCAATCGACTTAGGATGGGCATTTGTAATCTGTTAGGGTTACAACACTTGTTAATTTATCAAGTTGTTTAGCCTAACCCATTATGAATGGATCCAAGATTGATTGAGATCCTATGATAATACCTAAGCGATCCATAGTGTTCTAAGTGGGTAGTAGTAAGGATAGGAAGTAAGATGAAGATAGGCCATTCACTTCAATGCCTAAATGGTAGTATGGAACCTCAAGGGTGAGCAAGCCCTAGTGAAGCAGAAATAAACCGTAAGTCTTTTAGGTATAATGACCCTAGTTGAGTAGATAGCCTAGAAGGAGGATTAGACTATAGTCTTTAAACTATAAGAGTTATAAGCAAAGTTAAGTCAACGGAAAGATCCAAGTTATTAATGTTTTCGTTCGAACCAATTGACCGGTAAATGAAGTGAATTCATTCGACCAATTATAGACTTTGTCTTAGCCAAATAAGAACCTTATTTGGAATGAGACTTATGTTGGAACCTAAATGATTGAGAAGTTTAGACACTCATTAATTTTGATGATAACAAAGTATCTTCTGATAAGTCTTTGGGTGTGCAGGTATTAAAATCTCTTATGTTTTATCTCACTCAAGCAAGAAGAAGAAAATTCACAAGTACTGAATACATTCTATGTGTGTCAGCATCCGGTTCACTCCAGCATCTTATGTAAAGCGAGTGTCCGGTAGTGTTATTCTTTGACACGTGGATTTACTCAATTACTGCGAGCATCCGTCTCCTGTTCTGAGCGAGCATCTGGCCTTTTAATGAATCACGTGATGATCACGTTGTTGCTCTTTACCTCAGCTACTTTGGAACAGAATTCAAATTTGATTTTGTGCGCTAAATTTTATGTACGAGGAATCAAAGGTGACACCTTTAGAATAAGACAAATTCGTACAAGGCAATTGTGTGAAAAGAAGATAGTACAATAACGAAAATATGTACTATTCAGATATTCTCTGGAAAGGAAGAAAAGGACAGAATTTCAAATTGCCTCACCCAATGATTTGGAGCTGAAATATCTGCAACGGTATTATCCTCAAGACTCCTATAAATACTTCAAGGTATTCATTGAAGAATGGCTAGAAACCACAAGAAACTACATTCTGAAAAGGTTATTACTCAAGTGAGCAATCAAGTTTGGTGCCACATGTCTGGACTACAAGAACTGAACCTCAACATCTGATTCTTTCTTTTAGAAAGTTATTTGTTTGAACTTAATCTTTTTATCCTCTCTGTGAGAGTTATTTTGATTATATTCAAAACTATCTTTGTGAAAGTTGTATTGCCTAGTTAAGGCTTTGTTCCTCAAAGGCTCGAACGTACTGAGTCATTTTGAGAAGTTAAGAGTATTGTCAAGTTTGTGATAGTAGAATACTCTTAAGGAAATTTGTAATCAGTTGATTATAATGGAAAATCCTTCAGGAACAAAGGGACTAGACATAGCTTCCAGGTTAGTGGTGAACTAGTATAAATCTCTGTGTCTCTTGCTTTACTGGAAAGATAAGATGAAAGCTTTCTTTAAGACACAACAACTTGAGTTGTGGGATATTGTTGAAAGTGGTTACATTCTTCCTACTAATGCTGCCGGTGTTGCCATTGCCAGAGAAAATTGGAATGATGAGCAAAAAAGAGATATCAAATCAATCAAAAAGCTAGATTCATTCTTATATGTGCTATGTCAAAAAAAGAATATGACAAATGTGGGAAATTTGATACTGCCAAAGAAATCTAGGATTCACTTGTTTTGTCTTATGAGGGCTCCGCCCAAGTAAGAGAAACTAAAGTTAGCAGGTTGGTTCGCCAATATGAGTTGTTTAAAATGGAAGAGGGTGAAAACATTGAATCTGTGTTTGGAAGATCCCAAACACTTGTTCATGGGTTACAGGCCCTTGGAAAAAGTTATACCACACCTGACCATGTGAGAAAGATCCTGAGAAGTTTGACTAAGCAGTGGAGACCCAAAGTCACTGCTATTCAAGAAGCAAAAGATTTAAATGTCTTAAGACTTGAAGATCTTTTGAGTTCTCTGAAAGCTCATGAACTTGAGTTGAATGAGGAAGAACCTGTAAAGAAAAACAAGTCTATTGCTTTGAAAGTCAACAAACATAAAGCCAGTACTTCTAAAGCTCTTCAAGCTGAAGAAGAATCAGAAGATGAAGCTTCAGAAGGAGACGTTGATGGGTCGGATGATGAGCTCGCGTTCATATCCAGGTAGATCCAAAGGATGTGGAAGAAAAGAAACTTCAAGAAGAAATTCCACAAGAAAGATGTCGAGGACAAGAAGGAAAGCAAAGACAAAAGTCAAGTTGTCTGCTGTGAATGTAAAAAGCCTAGACACTTCAAATCTGAATATCCTAATCTTAAGAAGAAGCCCACAAGAAGTTCTTTCAAGGGAAAGAAGAAGAGTCTCATGGCTACATGGGAAGGTCTAGATTCATCATCCTCTGAGGAAGATAATGATGAAGAAGCCAATCTTACCCTTATGGCAGATACTGACTTAGACTCTGAAGAAGAAGTTGACGAGGTAATAATATATGATTCTTATTCTGAACTTTAACTTGCATTTGATGATCTCCTTAAGGACTCTACCACCCTCTCCACTGAGTATAAACCTTTGAAAAAGAAATTTTCAAAATTATCACAAGAGTTTCAAGTTTTGAAAAATGAAAACTCAAAGCTCAATGAAGAGAACCAGAAGCTGAAAACTGAACATCAGTGTCTGGTGGATAATCAACGTTTGGTGACATGTCAGCAACCAGAAGCTGAGAACTCTCAACCTGAAAGATCTGAAGCTAAAGGAAATCCTAAGTGTAAATCAAATGATTATGAATATGCATTTCAAAAGTTTCTTGTAGAAAGTGTAACTCGAAGCAAGCAAGCTTCAATGATTTGGGGTGTCAGTAAAACGACAACTCAAGGTCTTGGTTACATATCAGATGAACCTTCTTTAAAAGCTAAAAATCCTGCATCTGATAAATCCAATGATCACAGTGAATACTTGCATTGTACCTACTACAACAAACCTGGTCATTTGAAAAGTGCATGTACTGCTTTTAAGATTAAGAAGGGCAAGTATCATTCAAGAACTAACAAGAAAGGACCCAAAAAGATATAGGTACCTAAAGATAAAATAGTCTATGTTGCAGACATGCTTAGCAACAAAGAACTAAAGCATAACCTATTGAGCATAAGTCAATTATGTGACAATGGTTATGATGTCATTTTTACAGAAACAGGATTTTCAGTAAAAAGCAAAAAGAATGGCTCTATTTTCTTTACAGCAAAGAGGAAACAAAATATTTATAAAATTGATCTTTCTGAACTTGCACAACAAGATGACAAGTGTCTCATGTCTGTTGTAGATGAACAATGGATTTGGCATAAAAGATTGGGCCATGCCAGCTTGAGATTTGTAACATCACAATTTTTATAAAAAATATTTTATAGTTTCCGACTACATGAAAATAAATCATGGAGATTGATCACCTCAATGGTTTGTTAAAAGTACGAAGAACTACAAAGATTTATTGTAAACAATTTATTGTTTTAGTAATTAATTCAGATTAAGAGATAGTGTAGACGTATACTGTTTTTAATATGAATTAATCTTGAAAAATGTAACAAATTGTTTTTTGATTAAAGAAAATTATTTTATTGAATGAAAAATAATTTTAGGATTTAATAGACATTTTTAAGTCACATTTTGAATTTTCATTGTTTGGTTATTGTATTAATTGTCTGTTTTACGTCATATTTAATATGACTATTATTTTGGAGATTTTGTCTTAATAATTTTATTGTTTGAATAATATCTATATGATAAGAGAAATTGAAATTAGTGATCCTCACTACTTTACAGTTTTTATTACGCTGCGAGAATCCTGTTGAATTCTGCCGTTAGGAGGCTATTGGGTGAGTTTCTAACTGAAACATGCCAAAACGTAATCCAAATTTCATAAAATTTGAGATCTTATCATTTTCCAATATTTAGAATTTATTAGAATTTTTTTGGAATTTTTGGGCATCAGAAAATATTTAGTGCATTATCTGTGCCTAGAAATTGCCTAATTGCAACGTTTCGGTTCGTATTTCGAGAAAACGAGATATGTGGGTGTTTTTCTCATGCCGTGAGGAATATTTTGGCTAAATGGTAATTTTTGGGTGTGGACTTGTTTTTAGAATTATTTTTTGAATTTTTAATATTAAAACCTAATATATGCGTAACGTCGTGCACTAGATTGAGCGAGAACGCGACGAAACGAAATATCTTGATATTTTGGGCAAGGGGCGTGAATCCAACAACTAGGGGAGCTGAACCTTGTGTCTTAGAACCTTCCATGCTAAGTGTTAGCTTATGATTGGTTAGTTAGTAAATTGTAGGTTGTTAGTTAAGTTGGTTTAGAACTAGTTTGGTTAGTACGGAACTAAATGAACAATTTTCGTCCACCCTTGTCCCTCCTGCATTTTGTGGCTGACCTCCTTCATTGGAAACCATCTTCATCATTCTTTTATTTTTGGAAATCTTGGGAAGAATTTTTGTGAGAGAAAGTGTGGAGAAACTTGAAAATTTTGTGATTTTGGAAGCTTAATCTTCATCCCTTCTTCTTCCTTCTTGATCAATCATCCTCATCTTGGATGGTAAGATTCCAAACCCATTTCCTTTTCTCCATGGCTTCCATGGATGAGTTTTTATGGTTTTAGTGTTGCCTCTCACAATTTTGGTGTTGATTCTTGAAGGAAATTTGATGTTTAAGCTTACAAACTTCCATCCTTTCTTCTTAATCCTTAATCCATCATCTCTAATCTTGTTGATAAGTGTTCTTGATCACTTTCCTCTTCTCATGGCTGCCATGAGTGTGCTTTTCACGATTTTAGAGTTGTTTTGCTCAGAAAGTGTTAGATATTTATGTTTTAGCTTGTCTATTTCATGGATCCACCAATTTCTTCCATGATTAAGCTTGATTAGAGTTTTTAAAATTTGGGAACCCTAACCCTTGACCCTGGCCGAACCTATAGGGCTGATTAAGGGACTTGTTTTGGTTTGATTTAATTGTTTTGGAGTTAGATCTAGCAAGGTTTTAACTTAGCATACTTAGATCTAGTCATATATGCATGTTAAGCAAGTTTTTGTGAAATAAATTTGGTTGAAAATGGGGGATGGAACCGTGGCCTCAAACATGATTTTGGAGGATGTTTTAAATTGTTTTTAAAGTGTTGTAAGTGTTGAATAAGTTGGCTTAAGGTTAAAGGAATTAAGTGTAGTGAATTTGCATGATTTAGTCTTAAAAGTGAAGTTGTGAACAAAAACTCTTACACCTCTTTTATGTTTTGAAAAATAGCAACCTTTGTGGTCTTAAATGGATTTTATGAACTTGTTTTTATGGCTTAAAGGTAGTACAATTAGTAGATCCTAGCTTATGAGTTAAAGGCTAACAAGTTTGCATGATTTAGATTATAGAAAATAAAGTTTATAGATCAAATTCTTGTCTTGCTTTTGGGCTTTCAAAACCGTGGCCTTCAAGGAAGTTTTGTCAATTGTTCTTGGCTTGTTTTATGCCTAAGATTGTTGTAAAAGGTGGTTAGTAAATTGATTTAGCAAAGTCTTTCAAAGAAGCTTGATTTTAGTAAATGATTTGGGTTATGTTTCAAGTATTGTTTTGGACTTATAATAAAATTGTTTCTAAAATTTTGTGACATATTTTAGTGTTTTAAAAAGTGATTCAAAGTTGGGAAAACACTATTCATTTGGTAAAAACACTATTCCAATTGGTAAAATTTGATTTAAGCTTTTTCTAAGTGTGTAGAGTTAGTAAAAGTTTGAAAACTTGCATGACTTAGACTTGTTGCATGACATATGACTAGGTGTGATCCAAATGGGATTAAGGGAGTAATTATTAGGCCTTTTAGGGACCTAAACCTGTGGCTTCCCTACGGGCATTAGATTGAGTTTTTTGTTCTAATTGATTGAAACTTGCGTTGTTAGGGTACGCGTAAGGTGCGACTTGATGATAGTTTTGAATTACCTTGCTTGGATTGTTAAAGCGCCCAAGGTAAGGAAAATTCTTATATAATGAGTTTGGGCTTTTCGCCTTGTGTGTTGTTTGATTGTTTGATTAACTATGTGGTAGTACTTGTAGTGTGGAGAATTTGTGTGGTAGTACTGTGTGGCTATACCCTTGGTAGGGGAATTTGATTCAGACGTTGGAAAATAAAGTTCCTCGTCACTGCTGACCTTGTTTAAGGCTGCAGGTATATACACAAACTTGTTCATAATGCATTGGCATGCATGGCTAACTACATTTATGATATGTGATGATTTGTTTGATGAAATTGATATTGTGAGGACTTGATCGTTGATTTGTTGATAGAATTGTTGTTCGCATGCAATTGTTTGATATTGTGGTGACTTGATTGTTGATCTGTTGATAGAATTGTTTGTTCACGTGCAAATGCTTGGTATACCATGATGATGCATGCGGTCTATTAAGTATGTATATGTATATAAAAGCATGTCGTTGTATTATATATGTATATATTGTTTGCATGCGACATAGCCTATGATAAACTCGTGGACAAAGGATTTACCCTTGCACTGTTATTGGATTGGATATTCTTATGGATGTCACTTCCAGATGGAGCTCCATAGCTGCTGCAATTTCATCTTTCCAGGAGCGTTGGAGATTGAGCCAGTGGAGGAAGATTACTCTGAATGTTTCATGTTTTGATCTTACTGAACTGTTTCTCAGTAAGAGTTATAGTTGTTGGCAGCTTAGCTTAGGGTTTTGTCTTTGTTGTTTTGTAATTACTCTATTCAAAAAACCTCGCCTCAGTGCGAAACAATTATGTTATGCTTTATGTTATGTGAAGTATTGATTGTGACACGTTATACTCTGATATTTGTAAAAGACTGATTTTGCATTATTTAGAAAATTGTAGTAATCTTTATGTCTTATTTTTGAAAAGGGTTTCAAAGGGAAGAAAAAGAAAAAAAAATTTACTCCTATTTTCCATTGCGAAATACAAAAGTGTACTCTTTAACTGAAAGCATACAAGTATCAAATGTTTTCAGTATTAGATTGGGTTGCACAGTAACACTCCGAAAACGAGGTGTTACAAATAGTGGTATCAAAGCAGTTTGGTTCTAACCGGACCACTTTTGGTTAAGCTGGCCTAGATTGTTGGGAATTGCTGGGTATATGTTTGTTATGCCTAGGTTATGTGAACCTTGTTGGTTATTGTCTGTGATGTTTCCTAGTTGAAACAGGTGTGACATTGTGTGAAATTGTATGAGATTATCTCAGATGATTGATTTTGTTTTGGGGATTCTGGTTAGTTTAAGTCGTAGAAGTTTGATGCCTTTGAGACGAATGAGTTTTTCTGCTAAAGCTAGTAACTTAGATGTGAATCACGTAATCCGAGTGATAGTCGGGATAGCAACTGCTGTTACCCCACATATTGCCATGGAGAATCAGCACGATTGGCTAAGACAATAAGGGGAGAAGCGAGCTATTGGAGGGCAAGTTAAGCTAGATTATAAGAGCAAACAACAACAAGGAAGACAAGCAACAAGGAGCACCTTATTTCAATCCTCAAGGAAATGACCGCAGTTAGGATCGTCTTGTGGCGCAGGCTATTAGGAATAGCTAGAAGGAGAAGTGGCACTATTAACACTGAGGAAGCAAGGAACACTTGGCGGATAAATACTCATCAAATGACCGACTATGCTGTAACTGTAAGAAGCCAGGACACCTTTCTAAGGACTATCAGTTGCCAAAGGTGGATCAACTGCAAACGCTGCGGAGGATGCGTGTCCAGCTACTGGATGATATGTCTACATGATGGGCAGAAGAGGGAATCACAAGCATCGATAGCCGAAGACGCACTACTTCAATGGTAAAGATGAAGAGCACAACGTTAACAATATCCAACCAAGGAAAGGTTGTGTTTTGACTGCAGGGAACTGGACATCTATCCAGAGACTGTGAAGTACCACGAGCTGAGTCTGCAGTCAACAATGTTGGAGCTGCAAGATCAACCACTAAGGAACGTGTTTACACACTAAGCAGAGCGGAGAACTCATCATATGCTATGTGCGTGGTTCTAAGTATAGACCACATAAGTGCTTTGACTTTGTGACGTATTTTACTATTGTATTAAATTCCAAAATCCAAATTTCTAATATGCTTTTGGTATTACGATAGATGTTCTTGCGATTGTTGTGTAATTACTTGCGATTTATGTTGTTGTTAATCTTGTGGTTAATAAGTTTTAGAATTTTTCTTTCCTTTTGATGTCATAAAAACGTGGGTTTTTGAAGAACTTGTGAGTGAGTATTTCAACTTATTTAAGTTTTGATTTTATGTTGTTTCAGATGATTATTTTAATGGTTTCGGAAAACCTTTCCTTCCTTTTTATTTTGTTGAAACCGCTAGTTATTTTAAGTAAGAGGAAAAGAGGATTTCATCATTTATCTAATTGATCTATTGTTGGTCTTTGTTGTAGTTATGGTTTTGAGTGTGTAGCTGTGCAAGCCGTGAGGCTCTTTGAGAGAATAAAAATTATTCTATGCTTTAATACTTGATTTTTAGTGATTTTGTTGTTGTTGGTGTTTGATGCAAGTTTTAGTTTTTGATATAAATGTGTCTTGATGATTTTAAGACAATGACAAACCTAATCTTGCTTTGTGTTATTTTTAGAACTTAGAAGTTTTAAAAATGAAAGAATTTTGGTTTTGGGGTTTGTGATTAAAAACGTGGTTGTGTAGGTATATTTGTGTTAGTGCAGTTTAATTGTTATTAGCATGTAACCATAACTCAGTAGTCATCGTGACCATGTTCGTGATCGTGACGGAGTAGAGATCGTAGCTTGGAATAAGGCATCATCCGTGAGGACTTCTTTGACATCAATGCATAGTATTGTGTTTTGTAGACGTTTAAGTTAATAATGTAGTGTTTTAACTTATTACTGATATATGAATAAAATGCATGCTTTGATGCTGCCTGCTTGAATGAAATAACTTCCATGTCGTATTAGTTTTCAAAGTCCAATTTTTATGATATGCTTTTAGTGTTAAGTTATGATTTTTCAGATTTCTTGATTTTATTTTGGTTTGTAAATGAATTTTCGGGGACAAATTTTTTTTTTAAGGAGAGTGGTAATGTAACATCCCAATTTTTATAAAAATTATTTTATAGTTTCCGATTACTTGAAAATAAATCATGGAGATTGATCACCTCAATGATTTGTTTAAAGTACGAAGAACTACAAAGATTTATTGTAAACAATTTACTGTTTTAGTAATTAATTTAGATTAAGAGACAGTGTAGACGTGTACTGTTTTTAATATGAATTAATCTTGAAAAATGTGAAAAATTGTTGTTTGATTAAAGAAAATTATTTTATTGAATGAAAAATAATTTTAGGACTTAATAGACATTTTTAAGTCACATTTTGAATTTTCATTGTTTAGTTATTGTATTAATTGTCTGTTTTACGTCATATTTAATATGACTATTATTTTAGAGATTTTGTCTTGATAATTTTATTGTTTGAATAATATCTAGATGATAAGAGAAATTGAAATTAGTGATCCTCACTACTTTACAGTTTTTATTACGCTGCAACAATTCTGTTGAATTCTGCCGTTAGGAGGCTATTGAGTGAGTTTCTAACTAAAATAAGCCAAAACGTGATCCAAATTTTATAAAATTTGAGATCTTAGCATTTTCCAATATTTAGAATTTATTGGAATTGTTCTGGAATTTTTGGGCAATTGAGTGAGTTTCTAACTGAAATAAGCCAAAACGTGATCCAAATTTTATAAAATTTGAGATCTTAGCATTTTCCAATATTTAGAATTTATTGGAATTTTTCTGGAATTTTTGGGCAATAGAAAATATTTAGTGCATTATCTGTGCCCAGAAACTGCCTAATTGTAATATTTCGGTTCGCATTCCAAGAAAATGAGATACGTGGGTGGTTTTCTCATGCCGTCGGGATCATTTTGGCTAAATGGTAATTTTTGGGAGTGGACTTGTTTTTAGAATTATTTTTGGAATTTTTAGTATTAAAACGTAATATACGCGTAACGTCGTGCACTCGATTGAGCGAGAACGCGACGAAACGAAATATCTTGATATTTTAGGCAGGGGCGTGAATCCAACAACTAGGGGAGCTGAACCTTGAGTCTTAGAACCTTCTATGCCAAGTGTTAGCATATGATTGGTTAGTTAGTAAATTGTAGGTTGTTAATTAAGTTGGTTTAGAACAAGTTTGGTTAGTTTGGAACTAAATGAACAATTTTCTTCCACCCTTGTCCCTCCTCCATTTCGTGGCTGACCTCCTTCGTTGGAAACTATGTTCATCATTCTTTCATTTATGAAAAGCTTGGGAAGAATTTTAGTAAGAGAAAGTGTGGAGAAACTTGAAAATTTTGTGATTTTGGAAGCTTAATCTTCATCCCTTCTTCTTCCCTCTTGATCAATCATCCTCATCTTGGTTGGTAAGATTCCTAACCCATTTCCTTTTCTCCATGGCTGCCATGGATGAGTTTTTATGGTTTTAGTGTTGCCTCTCACAATTTTGTTGTTGATTCTTGAAGGAAATTTGATGTTTAAGCTTACAAACTTCCATCCTTTCTTCTTAATTCTTGATCCATCATCTCTATTCTTGTTGGTAAGTGTTCTTGATCACTTTCCTCTTCTCATGGCTGCCATGAGTGTGCTTTTCATGATTTTAGAGTTGTTTTGCTCAAAAAGTGTAAGATCTTTATGTTTTAGCTTGTCTATTTCATTGATCCATCAATTTCTTCCATGATTAAGCTTGATTAGAGTTTTTAAAATTTGGGAACCCTAACCCTTGACCCTGGCCAAACCTATGGGGCTGATTAAGGGACTTGTTTTGGTTTGATTTAATTGTTTTGGAGTTAGATCTAGCAAGGTTTTAACTTAACATACTTAGATCTAGTCATATATGCATGATAAGCAAGTTTTTGTGAAATAAATTTGGTTGAAATTGGGGGCTGGAACCATGGCCTCAAACATGATTTTGGAGGATGTTTTAAATTGTTTTTAAAGTGTTGTAAGTGTTGAATAAGTTGGCTTAAGGTTAAAGGAATTAAGTGTAGTGAATTTGCATGATTTAGTCTTAAAAGTGAAGTTGTAAACAAAAACTTTTACACCTCTTTTATGTTTTGAAAAACAGCAACCTTTGTTGTCTTAAATGGATTTTATGAACTTGTTTTTATGGCTTAAAGGTAGTACAATTAGTAGATCCTAGCTTATGAGTTAAAGGCTAACAAGTTTGCATGATTTAGATTATAGAAAATGAAGTTTATAGATCAAATTCTTGTCTTGCTTTTGGGCTTTCAAAACCGTGGCCTTGAAGGAAGTTTTGTAACTTGTTCTTGGCTTGTTTTATGCCTAAGATTGTTGTAAAAGGTGGTTAGTTAGTTGATTTAGCAAAGTCTTTCAAAGAATCTTGATTTTAGTAAATGATTTGGGTTATGTTTCAAGTATTGTTTTGGACTTATAATAAAATTGTTTCTAAAATTTTGTGACATGTTTTAGTGTTTTAAAAGTGATTCAAAGTTGGTAAAACACTATTCATTTGGTAAAAATACTATTCCAATTGCTAAAATTTGATTTAAGCTTTTTCTAAGTGTGTAGAGTTAGTAAAAGTTTGAAAACTTGCATGACTTAGACTTGTTGCATGACATATGACTAGGTGTGATCCTTTTAGGGACCTAAACCCGTGGTTGCCATAGGGGCATTAAATTGAGTTTTTTGTTCTAATCGATTGAAACTTGCGTTGTTAGGGTACGCGCAAGGTGCGACTTGACAATAGTTTCGAATTACCTTGCTTGGATTGTTAAAGCGCCCAAGGTAAGGGAAATTCTTATATAATGAGTTTGGGCTTTTCGCCTTGTGTGTTGTTTGATTGTTTGATTAACTGTGTGGCAGTACTTGTAGTATGACTATGTGTTGTTTGGAATGCTATAGCATATTTTTGGCCCCGTGTGGTAAGACTGAATTGTATTATGTGACTTAAATCATGTTTGATTGATTTGATTGGACTTGAAATTGATGAATGTATATAGCAGGTTGTAGCGTACTGAATTATTATGTGTTGTATGAAATGTTGTAGCACGCTCTTGGCCCTGTGTGGCATTATGATTTGTATTGCTTGCCTTAAATCACGTTTGATTTAATTGGAATTTGGAATTGATTGGAATTTGGAAAATATTGTTGATAATAATGGATTAATTAATAATGCGTTGATCGATTATTATTGGTTTGACGATTTACTACAGTAAATCCGATGCGATTTCACAAGCTGAATTCTGATTTCGTAAACAAGTTATTAAGGGCATTTTGACTTAAAAGTAAGCGTGAGGGTTTTAGTATAACTTGCCAAAGCTTGCAAAGAATTTTCAAGGAATCAATAGTAGGAAAGAGAACTTGAGTAAACAATGTGATTTGTGTAAACGGTTGAGTTAAATGATGCGTCTGGAAAATTCTGGCCAGGAAAGACCTCGTTATTAAGAGTGTTCGCACCGCCTCTCTTTCCTGGGAATTTTTCCTAATGCATTATTTAACATAACTAGGGTTTCAACGACCTAAAGCTAAAAAGTATTTTCAGATACATAGGAGTGATACAAGGACGGAGAAAGAGATTTCAAAGATCGAGATTTCGAAGGAATAAAATATAGGGAGCCTAGTGTTCCTATTGAGCATATGGGCTATGTGTCCTGTGCTGGGACTTAATGTCCTACTTGCGTGCGTATTTTCTTGATTAAGGATTGAACCTAGTGTTCCGTATGGCTTGCCTAGTATCTCAACCTAAAAATTGAGTCTAGTGTTCCGCATTACGTACCTAAGTTTTGATCTAAGATTGAGATTAGCATTCCGCAGTTGAACACCTGGACCTAGTGTCCTGTGTTTGAACTCTAAGGGGTATTTCTCATGATCTCAGTTCACTACGTGATGAAGAATACATGAGCATTACTTGAGTAGTATGGGATGCCTATTGTAGTGCTTAAACTTTGAGTTCCCTCCACCTTTTCAAAAGTGAACGTAGTTGAGTTTTGTCAATCCGCATTGATTAATTAAAACATTACTCGGGCGCTCCCTACGGTGAGCATGCCATATTGAAGAATTTTTTTGGATGCATACTCACCATTGAGCATCGACACTCGGAGCATTTGATTGTCTTAAGGACTTCAAAAGGACAAGTTGTCACTTCATGCCCGTGTGGCAGCAATGCCTAATGCGTGGCAAGCCTAATGTGTGGCTATACCCTTGGTAGGGGAATTTGATTCGAACGTTGGGAAATAAAGTTTCTTGTCACTGCTGACCTTATTTAAGGCTGCAGGTGTATACACAAACTTGTTCATAATGCATTGGCATGCATGGCTAACCACATTTATGATATGTGATGATTTGTTTGATGAAATTGATATTGTGAGGACTTGATCATTGATTTGTTGATAGAAATGTTGTTCACATGCAATTATTTGATATTGTGGTGACTTGATTGTTGATTTGTTGATAGAATTGTCTATTCACATGCAAATGCTTGATATACCATGATGATGCATGCGGTCTATTAAGTATGTATATGTATATAAAAGCATGTCATTGTATTATATATGTATATATTGTTTGCATGCGACATAGCCTATGATAAACTCGTTGACAAAGAATTTACCCTTGCACTGTTGTTGGGTTGGATATTCTTATGGATGTCACTTCCAGATGGAGCTCCATAGCTGCTGCAGTTTCGTCTTTCCAAGAGTGTTGGAGATTGAGCCAGTGGAGGAAGATTACTCTGAATGTTTCGTGTTTTGATCTTACTGAACTGTTTCTCAATAAGAGTTATAGTTGTTGGCTAACTTAGCTTAGGGTTTTGTCTTTGTTGTTTTGTAATTACTCTATTCAGAAAACCATGCCTCAGTGCGAAACAATTATGTTATGTTTTATGTTATGTGAGGTATTGATTGTGATGCATTATACTCTGATATTTGCAAAAGACTGATTTTGCATTATTTAGAAAATTGCAGTCCTCTTTATGTCATATTTTTGAAAAGGGTTTCAAAGGGAAGAAAAAGAAAAAAAAATTTACTCCTATTTTCCATTCCGAAATACATAAGAGTACTCTTTAGCTGAAAGCATACAAGAATCAAATGTTTTCAATATTAGATTGGGTTAGATAGTAGCACTCCGGAAACAGGGTGTTACAAGATTAATCTAAACTAAATAAGCACAGTCTTGTTAGAGGCTTGCCAAATCTTAAATTTCAATTTGATGCTCTATGTGAGGCATGTCGAAGAGGAAAACAAGTTAAAACTTCTTTTTATTCAAAAAATGTTGTTTCAACCTCTAGACCACTTGAGCTTTTACATCTTGATCTTTTTGGTTCAACAAGGATAGCCTCTTTAACTGGAAAGAAATATGGGTTAGTCATTGTTGATGATCTTACTAGATGGACATGGGTTAGATTCCTTGCCCACAAGGATGAGTCATTCAAGGTATTTACTGTTTTCTACAAATCAGTTCAAACTGAAAAAGGAATTTGTATTTCTTCTATTAGAAGTGGGGGAGAATTTGAAAATGAAAACTTTCAAAAAATTTGTGAAGAAAACGGCATCTCCCACAATTTCTCCTCACATAGAACTGTTGGGTTCAAAATCCCTTTTGATATGTGGTTTTAATGACAACAAACCTTATGAACTAAATCTTAAGTATTATGAATGGTGATCTACTGATGTTCGCACTTGAGAATGTTTAAAAGCAGGAAGTTACTCAAACCATCAAGTGTGTATAATCTACTCAACAACTGAAGAATCAGAGTAGCATCAGAAGGTTACAACAGTAGTATTACAAGCTTCATGAAGACATCATAAGGTTACTACTAAGTCACAATTGATTTGCACAAGTGAGAAGAATAGAGAAGACTTGTAACAGAAAAGAGAAAGTTCAAGAACATTCAGGAAAGTTCATTAGAGCAGAATTCGAATCAAGAAAAAGTTCAAGAACAATCAGGAAAGTTAATCAGGATATTCGAGAGGAGGTTCGCAAGAAAGTTTACAGGGTTCTGCTAAGAAAGTTCAAATCAGACTGTTGGAAAAAGCTAACACATGGAGACAAAGACTAACTGTTCGACACAAACACAGAACTTTCTGCAGAAGAGAGATAAAGCTCCCAACGGTCATAAAACCTTCCCCAACGGTCATAAATGAAGGGAAGCCTTTAAATAGCCTTCAAGAAACATCATTTGAAGGTGTGAGAGTGGGATTATACTGAGCCTTAACTAATTTGCATCATCCCCACCTTTTCTCCACCATGCCTCAAACTTTCTATTCACGAATAGGAAGTTTGCAGGAAGTTTACTGCAAGTGTTCTACAATAGAAAGATCACTGCACAAGCATTTTTCAGCTTAATTCCTTCAAAGCACATCCACTTCATAAGAGTTCTTCAGCTGAAATGCATCATCATCAAAGAGGAAGAGAGATAAACACAAGCTTTACTAAGATTCACTTTGCTCTCCTTATTTCCCCTCTTTCACACTCTTATGTATTTGTGCTATACAACCTAGGGATTATTTTTAAGAGTGTTGTAACTTGTATTTACATTTTTGTGTAATCTTCCTTTCAAGTTACCTTTATCCCACATACCAAACCTTTGTAAAAGTACCTTGTTCTTTCTTCTTCCAAGCTACCAAGGTGGTGAGTGTTGGTTAGAAGGTTCAACAAGGGGTTGAGACAGTTGATAGGGCTGTAGAAGAAACTATCAAGAGACAGTTGATAGGGCTATACAAGAAACTATCGTGAGACAGTTGATAGGGCTATATAAGAAACTCTCATGTAGAGCCTGAAGAGGCTTGAAGAAAGAATACTAGCTTCTTGACTTAGTTGTTGTGGCAGCGCTAGTGGGAAGGCAGCTTGGAGAAGCTATGGAAAGAATACTTAGCTTGTACTATTTCGTGGAGATAGTGGAAAATCTCACCGTGGGTGAGGAGTGGATGTAGCCCATAGTTTCTGGGTGAACCACTATAAAAACATGTTGTGCAATATTCTTTTTTCTTATCTCTGCATGCTTTACTTTCTGTTCATACTGCATCTTTCTATAATAAGCAATCAACTGTCTGATGTTTAAAACAGAACTTTATAACAACTGCACAATACTTTCTCTTACACACCATTTTCTCAATAAGAGAAAGTTCAATAAAATTGTATTGTGCTCATATAACTTGTGTTCTGTTTTAAAACTATTTCATGTCAACATGAGTATATTTATTGGAGGAGGTTCATGTGTCACTTCACAGCACAAATCATTTTGTATTGAATCTTCACATCTAAAAGGACATTCATTTAAAGTGTTCTATGAAACATGTGCATATAATAGAACGTTCTGAAACATTGCTTTATACTAATCAACTCATCTCCAAGTATCAACTTGAGAGAACGTTCTAAAAGTTTTCAGGCTAAAATGATTAAAGGTCAGAAATTTTCAAAGGGTCACAATCCAACCCCCCCTTGTTGTGACTCTCTGTGTTGCCTTCAATTGGTATCAGAGCAAGGCCTCTTGGGGTGAACACACTTAACCGTGTGAGAGGAAAAGATCCGGAGGAAGTGATGGCCAACAATGATGCAGCAAAACATGTTTCAGAAGGATGATTTTCAAGTGACCTTCAACCTCGAGAAAGTTCCTGAAAAAGAACTATCTGAAAATGATCATCCTGAGAAAGAATAATCCTGAAAAGGATAATTTAGAGAAAAGAAATGGTAAAGAAAGTTTTGGAGAATAATCTTGATGAGGTATGATTCATGAACCATCATATGAAACAGCTTTTGATTTATCTTGGCTTATTTTATCTTGCTCTTATTAAATAGATAATCATCCTTAATCATTGCACTTTGAGCTTATTGAAGATTTTGAGAGATCAACCTTTATGAATAAAACTCATTTATGTTTGTCCTTGATAAGGAAGATTGATTTTGAAAAAGGAAACTAAATGAGATATTTTCGAGGAGAGTTTGTCAATAGCACCATACTTTTAGAAAATCATCTGAAAATCAAATTGTGCCTATGACAAAACCATACTTGGCTTTAGAAGCTATAAATTCGAAAACACTATAATGTCATCTATTTTCATGCATCTAAAGGTCAAGAAAATATATGCTCTTATTGTAACATATTGGTTATGAGACCTTACATAATGTTACCTTAGAAACAAATCTCCTAAGAAGGGGTATACTACTAACCCTCAAGTACCCAATGAGAATGGGTACCAAAATCATGTTCATGCATATGTAGGAGTATTTGTTACATGATATGAAGAGAAAGCAATGCCACTTGAGAGTTGATGATAAGTGACTAAAACCAACTCAAAGCAAGATCAGTATATGCTCAAAAAGGAAGAAAAATAGGCTGAAGAAATTGTTGCCGAAATGGAACAAATTGAAGAAAAGAAAGTTGCTGAAAAGGAAGTTCCTGAAGCAGATGTTCCCAAACAGAAAGATTCTGAGACTAAGATTCAGAAGAAATGCTTCAATCTGTAGATACAGAGAAACTCCTAAAGGACATAAACGAGATCCTTCTTAGAAGAAAGTTGAAAGGATAGATGCTCTCTATGAATGGAGAGGTGGAGCTCAAGAATGCAGATATCAGAAGGTTTATGTCTCTGGTGCCATAACTGAGAGAACGTACATAAATACATTGAGATGAAGGACGATTCTGAGATAAGCATGTTGGAAGGACTGAAATCCTTCTCTAGACTTAAATATGAAATTTGAGAATTTTGACAAAATTGTGGAACTATCTCAGGGGGAGCATGGTAATGATCATATGAGTGAGAAGGTTCAGAAAGATGATGTTAGGTACTGAAACGCAGAACCTTCTATTTGTAGAAAACTCCAAACATGGAGATATCTTGTGAGAAGACTCCTCAAGAATGACATGAAAAGAACCATGAGCAAGCAAAAGTAACCGTTGCCCTAAACCGTCCAAGATCTAAGGTCAACATGCATAAAAGGAAGTTTCAGAAATGAAACATGCCATTGAAAAAAAGGTTGTTAAGACTGAACAAGCGACTGAAGTCGAACCTCCTGCAAAAAGAAAAATGAGCCGAATCGTTTGTCCTCTTCTATGAATCAACGTTCTCAAGCACTGTGAAATGGACTAAATAGTGGGCTATAAGTCGAAACTGCAAAATCCTTTGAGAATGATCTTATCATGTGAAAATTCAAGTGAAGAAGGTTACTAAAAGGAGGTACATCTAAACTCAAAATTTTAACCTCACTTTAGTATATCTGAATTTTGTGTTGCAACAACATTATGTGTTTATTGAACATACTCGAGGATGTTCATCTATGATTGGTGGATTAAATGAATGTGCTAAATTGTTTAGTCATATTGCTTTTTCTATGAATGCCCATATCTATTGCAATATTGACTTATCCTTGCTCATGATCTTCGATACATACCACATGCTTGTAATGTTTAACATGCTACTTGCTAGTTTGATATGTGGTTCTTCCCCTCACTTTTTGATTAATGCCAAAAGGGGAAAAAAATATAGGATGAATAATTAATGAAGAATGTTAATAATTAACCGCATGCATGAATTTAGGGGGAGCTTAATTGATAATTAAACCCCATGCATAAGTTTAGGGGGAGCTTAATTGTAAAGAAATGAACATTCTTACATTGATTATTATATCCATCCAAAATACTTAAGACTTATTTTTAAAGGTTTGTCATCATCAAAAAGGGGGAGATTGTTGGGTTCAAAATCCCTTTTGATATGTGGTTTTAATGACAGCAAACCTTATGAACTAAATCTTAAGTATTATGAATGGTGATCTACTGATGTTCGCACTTGAGAATGTTTAAAAGCAGGAAGTTACTCAAACTATCAAGTGTGTATAATCTACTCAACAACTGAAGAATCAGAAGGTTACAACAGTAGTATTACAAGCTTCATGAAGACATCATAAGGTTACTACTAAGTCACAATTGATTTGCACAAGTGAGAAGAATAGAGAAGACTTGTAACAGAAAAGAGAAAGTTCAAGAACATTCAGGAAAGTTCATCAGAGGCGAGTCGAATCAAGAAAAAGTTCAAGAACATTCAGGAAAGTTAATCAGGATATTCGAGAGGAGGTTCGCAAGAAAGTTTACAGGGTTCTGCTAAGAAAGTTCAAATCAGACTGTTGGAAAAAGCTAACACATGGAGACAGCACCCGAACTGTCTGACACAAACACATAACTTTCTGCAGAAGATAGATAAAGCTCCCAACGGTCATAAAACCTTCCCCAACGGTCATAAATGAAGGGAAGCCTTTAAATAGCCTTCAAGAAACATCATTTGAAGGTGTGAGAATGGGATTATACTAAGCCTTAACTAATTTGCATCATCCCCACCTTTTCTCCACCATTCCTCAAACTTTCTATTCACGAATAGGAAGTTTGCAGGAAGTTTACTGCAAGTGTTCTACAATAGAAAGATCACTGCAGAAGCATTTTTCAGCTTAATTCCTTCAAAGCACATCCACTTCATAAGAGTTCTTCAGCTGAAATGCATCATCATCAAAGAGGAAGAGAGATAAACACAAGCTTTACCAAGATTCACTTTGCTCTCCTTATTTCCCCTCTTTCACACTCTTATGTATTTGTGCTATACAACCTAGGGATTATCTTTAAGAGTGTTGTAACTTGTATTTACATTTTTGTGTAATCTTCCTTTCAAGTTACCTTTATCCCACAAACCAAACCTTTGTAAAAGTACCTTGTTCTTTCTTCTTCCAAGCTACCAAGGTGGTGAGTATTGGTTAGAAGGTTCAACAAGGGGTTGAGACAGTTGATAGGGCTGTAGAAGAAACTATCAAGAGACAGTTGATAGGGCTGTACAAGAAACTATCGTGAGACAGTTGATAGGGCTGTATAAGAAACCATCATGTAGAGCCTGAAGAGGCTTGAAAAAAGAATACTAGCTTCTTGACTTAGTTGTTGCGGCAGCGCTAGTGGGAAGGCAGCTTGGAGAAGCTGTGGAAAGAATACTTAGCTTGTACTATTTCGTGGAGATAGTGGAAAATCTCACCGTGGGTGAGGAGTGGATGTAGCCCATGGTTTCTGGGTGAACCACTATAAAAACATGTTGTGCAATATTCTTTTTTCTTATCTCTACAAGCTTTACTTTCTATTCATACTGCATCTTTCTATAATAAGCAATCAACTGTCTGATGTTTAAAACAGAACTTTTTAACAACTGCACAATACTTTCTCTTACACGCCATTTTCTCCATAAGAGAAAGTTCAATAAAATTGTATTGTGCTCATATAACTTGTGTTCTGTTTTAAAACTATTTCATGTCAACATGAGTATATTTATTGGAGGAGGTTCATGTGTCACTTCACTGCACAAATAATTTTGTATTGAATCTTCACATCTAAAAGGACATTCATTTAAAGTGTTCTATGAAACATGTGCATATAATAGAACGTTCTGAAACATTGCTTTATACTAATCAACTCGTCTCCAAGTATCAACTTGAGAGAACGTTCTAAAAGTTTTCAGGCTAAAATGATTAAAGGTCAGAAATTTTCAAAGGGTCACAATCCAACCCCCCCTTGTTGTGACTCTCTGTGTTGCCTTCAATTGGTATCAGAGCAAGGCCTCTTGGGGTGAACACACTTAACCGTGTGAGAGGAAAAGATCCGGAGGAAGTGATGGCCAACAATGATGCAGCAAAACATGTTTCAGAAGGATGATTTTCAAGTGACCTTCAACCTCGAGAAAGTTCCTGAAAAAGAACTATCTGAAAATGATCATCCTGAGAAAGAATAATCCTGAAAAGGATAATTTAGAGAAAAGAAATGGTAAAGAAAGTTTTGGAGAATAATCTTGATGAGGTATGATTCATGAACCATCATATGAGAGAGCTTTTGATTTATCTTGGCTTATTTTATCTTGCTCTTATTAAATAGATAATCATCATTAATCATTGCACTTTGAGCTTATTGAAGATTTTGAGAGATCAACCTTTATGAATAAAACTCATTTATGTTTGTCCTTGATAAGGAAAATTGATTTTGAAAAAGCAAACTAAATGAGATATTTTCGAGGAGAGTTTGTCAATAGCACCATACTTTTAGAAAATCATCTGAAATTCAAATTGTGCCTATGACAAAACCATACTTGGCTTTAGAAGCTATAAATTCGAAAACACTATAATGTCATCTATTTTCATGCATCTAAAGGTCAAGAAAATATATGCTCTTATTGTAACATCTTGGTTATGAGACCTTACATAATGTTACCTTAGAAACAAATCTCCTAAGAAGGGGTATACTACTAACCCTCAAGGACCCAATGAGAATGGGTACCAAAATCATGTTCATGCATATGTAGGAGTATTTGTTACATGATATGAAGAGAAAGCAATGCCACTTGAGAGTTGATGATAAGTGACTAAAACCAACTCAAAGCAAGATCAGTACATGCTCAAAAAGGAAGAAAAATAGGCTGAAGAAATTGTGCCCGAAATGGAACAAATTGAAGAAAAGAAAGTTGCTGAAAAGGAAGTTCCTGAAGCAGATGTTCCCAAACAGAAAGATTCTGAGACTAAGATTCAGAAGAAATGCTTCAATCTGTAGATACAGAGAAACTCCTAAAGGACATAAACGAGATCCTTCTTAGAAGAAAGTTGAAAGGATAGATGCTCTCTACGAATGGAGAGGTGGAGCTCAAGAATGCAGATATCAGAAGGTTTATGTCTCTGGTGCCATAACTGAGAGAACGTACATAAATACATTGAGATGAAGGACGATTCTGAGATAAGCATGTTGGAAGGACTGAAATCCTTCTCTGGACTTAAATATGAAATTTGAGAATTTTGACAAAATTGTGGAACTATCTCAGGGGGAGCATGGTAATGATCATATGAGTGAGAAGGTTCAGAAAGATGATGTTAGGTTCTGAAATGCAGAACCTTCTATTTGTGAGAAAACTCCAAACATGGAGATATCTTGTGAGAAGACTCCTCAAGAATGACATGAAAAGAACCATGAGCAAGCAAAAGTAACCGTTGCCCTAAACCGTCCAAGATCTAAGGTCAACAGGCATAAAAGGAAGTTTCAGAAATGAAACATGCCATTGAAAAAAAGGTTGCTAAGACTGAACAAGCGACTGAAGTCGAACCTCCTGCAAAAAGAAAAATGAGCCGAATCGTTTGTCCTCTTCTATGAATCAACGTTCTCAAGCACTGTGAAATGGACTAAATAGTGGGCTATAAGTCGAAACTGCAAAGTCCTTTGAGAATGATCTTATCATGTGAAAACTCAAGTGAAGAAGGTTACTAAAAGGAGGTACATCTAAACTCAAAATTTTAACCTCACTTTAGTATATCTGAATTTTGTGTTGCAACAACATTATGTGTTTATTGAACATACTCGAGGATGTTCATCTATGATTGGTGCATTAAATGAATGTGCTAAATTGTTTAGTCATATTGCTTTTTCTATGAATGCCCATATCTATTGCAATATTGACTTATCCTTGCTCTTGATCTTCGATACATACCACATGCTTGTAATGTTTAATATGCTACTTGCTAGTTTGATATGTGGTTATTCCCCTCAGTTTTTGATTAATGCCAAAAGGGGGAGAAAAATATAGGATGAATAATTAATGAAGAATGTTAATAATTAACCGCATGCATGAATTTAGGGGGAGCTTAATTGATAATTAAACCCCATGCATAAGTTTAGGGGGAGCTTAATTGTAAAGAAATGAACATTCTTACATTGATTATTATTATATCCATCCAAAATACTTAAGACTTATTTTTAAAGGTTTGTCATCATCAAAAAGGGGGAGATTTGGGTTCAAAATCCCTTTTGATATGTGGTTTTAATGACAACAAACCTTATGAACTAAATCTTAAGTATTATGAATGGTGATCTACTGATGTTCGCACTTGAGAATGTTTAAAAGCAGGAAGTTACTCAAACCATCAAGTGTGTATAATCTACTCAACAATCAAGAATCGTAAGGTTACACAAGAGTATTACAAGCTTCATGAAGACATCATAAGGTTACTACTAAGTCACAATTGATTTGCACAAGTGAGAAGAATAGAGAAGACTTGTAACAGAAAAGAGAAAGTTCAAGAACATTCAGGAAAGTTCATCAGAGCAGAATTCGAATCAAGAAAAAGTTCAAGAACATTCAGGAAAGTTAATCAGGATATTCGAGAGGAGGTTCGCAAGAAATTTTACAGGGTTCTGCTAAGAAAGTTCAAATCAGACTGTTGGAAAAAGCTAACACATGGAGACAGCACCTGAACTGTCTGACACAAACACATAACTTTCTGCAGAAGAGAGATAAAGCTCCCAACGGTCATAAAACCTTCCCCAACGGTCATAAATGAAAGGAAGCCTTTAAATAGCCTTCAAGAAACATCATTTGAAGGTGTGAGAGTGGGATTATACTGAGCCTTAACTAATTTGCATCATCCCCACCTTTTCTCCACCATGCCTCAAACTTTCTATTCACGAATAGGAAGTTTGCAGGAAGTTTACTGCAAGTGTTCTACAATAGAAAGATTGTAACACCTGAGGACGAGATCGACATCGTATTAGGACGACGTATCGAGACCTCGACCAAGACCTTGTGTCGAGATCCCGTGCCAAGACCGTTTAGAGGTCGTTTCAGTAGAGAGACCACGTGCACTAGCTGTGGTGAGGAGGTCGGGTGTCGAGGTTGATGAAGTCGCGTCTTAGAAATTTGAGGAGGCAGTGTTCACGAACTCGTGTTAGAACCTTATGCGCTTGCACACGAGCACCCTAGTCGACATCGTGTCGAGATGACACCTCGTATTCTTTGAGCGTTATTGAGCGCTATTATTATATTGTTTGTAATAATTATTTTGCGTCGGCTTACCGTTCTGCGTCAGATGTCTGAACCGTTGACAAGCGAGTGGAAGGTAATTATGAGGAAAAGAAACGATTAAGCGGGTAGATGATTGATGGGATTGGCATCTTATAGCTGGAAGTTCACGATTATGCCACTTCCGGTTGTATTCACGATCGGTTTTCCCTCGAACACTCATTCTCATTTCTTCTTTCTTCTTCTTCCTTACATTCGAGTTTCGTTGTTTTCTCCAAGAACTTCCATCAGCGAAACCGTGAGTTCCATCAGATTACGCACAAGCTTCCTTCATCAACCTTGTTCATCATCATCTTCTCGACATATCTCACTTTGTTCAACCATCAGTTGAGGTATGAAGAAACGAATTTTCTTTTCATACGTACTCTGTTTAGTATTTTCTTCTTCCATTTTTAGCCGGTTTATGCTTCCAAATCATGTCAAAGCGATGGGTTTTCTTCTTCACAATATTACCTATCTTTCTAACCGATTAATTGGGCTTGTAAAACAAATTTCTTTCTCTGTTTTTCTATGATGGCGGTGCCCGAAAACCTCCATTTTGGTTTATTTAGATTTCTTGTTTTTCGTTTGTTGCTTACAGTTGTTGTTGTTGTCGATCTATACATTGAAGCATCGGATAACTTTTCATGAACCTTTGATCGAAATCCTAACTGTGTTAGAGGAAAAATATATTTAGATTCTTGAGTTTTATATTTTTACGGGTTGTGGTTAAGTTTGGGATGAGAGCTAGATGTATTAGAAACCATAGATCGATCTAAGTTGTGTTTGTTTTAGGAAGTCAGTTCGAGATCGTGTGATTTCCGAGATCGAGGTGTGCGGGGAAAGCGAATCAGGGCGAGCGTGGAATCGGATCGAGTATGCGTGTCGAGGTCGTGAGAAGAGGTGTGCGTGTCGAGTCGGCGAAGAGCGGTCGATGTCGAAGTCGTTGTCGAGCTCGTTGAAGGCGCGAGTGTCGAGATCGAGTAAAGTGGATTGTCGAGCTCTTTGAAGGCATGGTCGAGTCGTTGTCGGCGGCATTAACTTGGAGTTCGATAGGCGCTTCACATTAATATTTTCATAGTATGCTAAGCGTAGGGCATTTCATATTCTCGTGGTTATGTTATTGTGTATGGATTCCGTGATTTGTGTCGAGCTTGAAATGTTGTGATATGATTGAGTTTTTGCTTGTATTTAATATGTGATTGAATATATGTCGTGAATGGTGTATTGCATGTCGAATTGCGTTTCTTCATGTCGAGCTTGCTCTTTTTATTTGACATGCGGTTGAATATCTTGTGTTTAACTCTTTGAATATCGTATGCGGGCAATTGTTCATCAGTGGCGAGCTAGGTGAAGTCGTATATGGCGTTTTTGAGCCGTGACCGGATAGCGAAAGTGCTAGGTCCCCTTTTGTTTACGAGAGATTGACTAGAGCGTGCGCAGCTATGGGACTGAGTTGGTATCCCTAGGGAAGCGAGGATCCCAGGCTTAATTTGGGCTCCGACATCTGATGCAGCGTGTGCATTAGGAAAAATTGTCGAGTCGAGAAAATGGATTCTGAGTTTGTCGAGTTAAGAGTAGATGGTCGAGTCACGTCGGTGAATGTTATACTTTCTTTGTTGCTTATATTTTTATGTCGAGCTTATCTTGAATTGTTGAAGTTGACCCTTTCCCGTGGTGCCTTCAATCCATGATGGTTACCCAGGCGATATCGGCCTTGAGGAACTCGGCGATGAGATGATGCTTAGGAGGAGCTCGCGAGACCAGGGTACGACCTCTATCTGTCGTGATTGTTTGTTTGTTGGATGTTTGTTTTTCTGAGGACTGTACTTCGTTTTTCTTTTGTGTTCGAGGTCGTGACCAGTGTGGGCAGTGTTGTTTTGTTGTTTCAGGGTAGACTGGTGGTCTTACTTTTGGAGCAGCCCCCTGCGTGGGAGTCTGTCGGAAGTACCCCCAGGGTATGATTGCTCTTTTGAAGTCGTCGTACCTTAGGTGTATTTTCTTTGCACATTTGCTACTCTGTATTTTGTATACATTATTATTTAGAGTGATTTATATATGTATGTTATCGTATGTTTTATTAGAATTTAAGTCTTGTGTCTTAGTTGCACCATGTTTGAAAGCTGTAATTACTACGATGTGCACGAGTTGGTTTTATAAAAAAAAAAATATATCGTATTTTAAAGGCACAAGAGTTTTGTTTTAAAACACATCATATAGGTTTATGTTGAGCTTGGTGTGTTGAGCTCGGTAACGAGCTCGGTATATTGAGCTTCGGTAGCGGTCGGAAGCAGTGCGTTACATTGTTAGTATCGAGCTTGATTCAGTTTGACCATGTGCATAGGAATTTGATGGTCACTATGTCGGGTTATGTGTGTGGGTACTGGTTGTATATGTTGATTGATGTTTGATTAAGTGAAACACTTATTGCTTGAGCAATTGTTTGAGCTGTTTCTTGATTAAGCGGTGTGTTTTAACACATCCTTGTTGTGAGATTCGAGCGGGGTTTTGAACTTTGTGGAATCTAATGCCACCTCGTAGGAATCGACATACGCAGCAGAGCGTCGACATGGAGCGAGCGATTCAAGCTATGGCCGAGATGGCGGCAGCCGTAACTCGACAATCATCTTCGCACTCGTGGCTAGCGCGATGGCTCGGCCAGCGGCGGCGTTAACTTCAGCGAACTTGCGGACAACGCAATGACAAGCGAGCGAAATCTTTGAAGCGAGAGGATTGGCGGACCAGGAAGCATGATCCGCAGAAGTTCTCACGGTGAGCCAATCCGGATAAAGGCGTCTTTGGATGCGAGATCGAGAAGATCTTTGAGGCACTCAATTGCGGACAACGTGAAGGTCGACTATGCCACCTACTTTGCTAGGAGGCGCGGTATTGGTGGAGGAGTAAATAGCGTTTATAAGCGAGAACATGGCGAGATGGCCGGTGAGACCCAGGAAGTCGCGAGGCGGTATTTGCGAGAGGAAACAACGCGAAGAAGAATGATTCGATTTGGGTGATCGTCGATTGACGAATCTGCTCATTCTTACGGTGAGGGTCGACATACAGCGTGGAAAAGCTGTGAGATCTACATCGAGGAGATAATGCGACTTCATGGAATACCCAGCGATCGTGTCGGACCTAGAGATCCGAGTTCACGTCTCATTTTGGAGGAATTGCAAGCGATGGGAACCAAGCTCAGGCTTAGCTCGACATATCATCCTCGGGACCGGTCGGTCAGGCCGGAAAACGATCAATCGCTTGAAGATTTGTTTGCGACTTGTCGTTAGATCACCAGGAAGTTGGATGACGTCTTACCATTGGTGGAGTTCACACAATAGTTTCCATCGAGTATTGGGATGGCACCTTTTGAGCTGTATGAAATGTCGACGCCTCTTTGTTGGTACCGGGCCCGAGCAACTGTCGTAGGACCAGAGATATGATCCGGGATTCACGAGAAGATCAGTTTGATCGAGATCGGATCTGAACATCTCAAAGTCGGCGGAAGAGTTATACGGACCAACGGCGTCGACCACTTTCGAGTTCGAGGAAGGAGAACATGTATTTCTTGAGTCACCCCCTCACCCAGTTGGTCGAGCGATCAAATCCAAGAAACTTACCTAAATTTATTGGACGCACGATTCTTCGTCGTGTTGATCCGATGGCATATCAGTTGCGCACCATTCTTGTCGAACATCACGGCGTCTTCCACGTCTCACAATTACGGAAGTATGTTTGAGGCCTCTCATGTCATCGAGCCGGATGTGATTCAAGCGAAGGGCGACTTATCTTTGAAGCATTACCGGCCAAGGATCGTTGATCGGAGAAAGCCAACAGATTCTTGGAACAAAGAGATTCAACTTGTCAAAGTTGTGGGATCAAAGAGCGGGAGATCACGACTTAGGGGCTGGAGGAGAAGATGAAGACTCGATTACCCTGAACTTTTTAAGTGGGGATCTTATTTGCAATTCCGAGGGCAGAAATTTTTGAGGAGAGATTGTAACACCTGAGGGCCGAGATCGACGCGTATTAGGGCGTATCGAGACCTCGACCAAGACACTTGTGTCGAGATCCGTGCCAAGCCAGTTCTTGAGGTCATTCTTGAGGGTGAGAGACCACGTGCACTAGGCTTTGGTGAGGAGGTCGGGTGTCGAGTTGATGAAAGTCAGCGTCTTAGAAGTGAGAGGCGTGTTCCGCGAACTTCGATGTTAGAACCTTATGCGCTTGCACGCGGCACCTAGTCGACATCGTGTCGAGATGACACCTCGTATTCTTTCGAGCGTTATTTAGCTATTATTATATTGTTTGTAATAATTATTTTGTCGACTTGCCAGTTTCTAGTCGCGATGTCTAGGCCGGATTGTGCCAAGCGAGTAGAAGGTAATTATGAGAAAAACGATTAAGCGGGTAGATGATTGATGGGATTGGCATCTTATAGCTGGAATTACGATTATGCCGCTTCGGTGTATTCTGATCGGTTTTCCTCAAACACTCATTTCTCTTTTCTTTCTTGCTTCCCTTCCTTACATTACGAGTTTCGTTGTTTTTCTCCAAGAACTTCCATCGGCCAAACCGTGAGTTCCATCGAGATTACTGCCTGGCTTCCTTCATCAACCTTGTTCATCATCATCTTCTCGACATATCTACTTTGTTCAACCATCAGTTGAGGTATGAAGAGCAATTTTTCTTTTCATCGTACTCTTTGTTACTATTTCTTCTTCCATTTTAGCAGTTTATGCTTCCAGTCATGTCAAGCCCGATGGGTTTCTTCTTCACAATATTACCTATCTTTCTAACGATTAATTGGGCTTGTAAAACAAATTTCTTTCTCTGTTTTTACGTCGGCGGTGCCGAAAACCTCCATTTTGGTTTGTTTAGATTTCTTGTTTTTCGTTTATTCTTCTAGTTGTTGTTGTTGTCGATCTATCTTTGAGCATCGGATAACTTTCATGAACCTTTGATCGAAATCCCTAACTTTGTGTTAGAGGAAAAATATATTTAGTTCTTGAGTTTTATATTTTGGGTTGTGGTTAAGTTTGGGATGAGAGCTAGATGTATTAGGAAACCATGGGATCGATCTAAGTTGTGTTTGTTTTAGGAAGTCAATTCCGAGATCGTGTGATTTCGAATCAGGTGTGCGAAAGCGAATCAGGGACGCTGAGCAATGAAATCGGATCGAGAAGCGTGCGTGTCGAGGTCGGTGAGAAGTGTGCGTGTCGAGGTCGGCCGAGAAGCGATGCGTGTCGAAGTCGTTAATCGAGCTTCGTTGAAGACGGCCGTGTCGAGATCGAAAGTAAGAGAAGTCGTTGTCGAGCTCTTTGAAGGCGGTCGCTGGTCGTTGTCGGCGGCATTAACTTGGAGTTGATGAGAGCTTCACATTAATATTTTCATAGTATGCTAGCGTAAGGGCATTTCATATTGTATGTGGTTATGTTATTGTGGATTTCCTGATTTGTGTCGAGCTGAAATGTTGTGATATGATTGAGTTTTACATGTATTTAATATGTGATTGAATATATGTCGTGAATTGTGTATTGCATGTTGAATTGCGTTTCTTCATGTCGAGCTTGCTCTTTTATTTGACATGCGGTTGAATATCTTGTGTTTAACTCTTTGAATATCGTATCACGAGGAATTGTTCATCAGTGAAGCGAGCTAGGTGGAGTCGTATGGCGTTTTGAGCGCGTGGCCAGGATAGCGGGGTGCTAGGTCCCCTTTGTTTCTGGGAGATTGACTAGACGCGATCGCCCACGCTATGGGACTGAGTTAGTATCCTGAGAGCGAGATCCCGAGGCCGGTGGACTTTCCGACATCTGATGCAGGCGTGTGCATTCCGGAAAAATTGTCGAGTCGAGAGAAAATGGATTTGCGAGTTGTGTCGAGTTAGAGTGAGATGGTGCCTTCAATCCATGATGGTTACCCAGGCGATGTCGAGCGCGGGGAACTCGGCAGATGGGTGATCTTAGAGAGGGCTCGGCGAGGACCGAAATGGCGACCTCATCCGCATGTCGTGATTGTTTGTTTGTTGGATGTTTGTTTTTGAGGTGTGCGCCCGTTTTCTTTTGTGTTAATTAGGTGACGTGTGTAGGCAGTGTTGTTTTGTTGTTTTAATGGTGGTCTTACTTTTGGAAGCGACCCTGCGTGGGAGTCTCTAGGAAGTACCCCAGGTATGATTGCTCTTTTGAAGTCGTCGTACCTTAGGTGTATTTTCTTTGCACATTTCTTTGCTCTGTATTTTGTATACATTATTATTTAGTGATATATATATGTATGTTATGCATGTATGTTTTATTAAATTTAAGTCTTGTGTCTTAGTTACCATGTTTGAAAGGCGTAATTACTCGATGTGCACGAGTTGGTTTTATAAAAAAAAAATATATCGTATTTTAAAAGGCACTGAGTTTTGTTTTAAAACACATCTAATTATAGGTTTATGTTGAGCTTGGTGTGTTGAGCTCAGTAACCCGAGCTCGGTATAATTGAGCTTCAGTGAGCGGTCGAAGCAGTCGTTACAAAGATCACTGCAAGCATTTTTCAGCAATTCCTTCAAAGCACATCCACTTCATAAGAGTTCTTCAAATTGAAATGCATCATCATCAAAGAGGAAGAGAGATAAACACAAGCTTTACCAAGATTCACTTTGCTCTCCTTATTTCCCCTCTTTCACACTCTTATGTATTTGTGCTATACAACCTAGGGATTATTGTTAAGAGTGTTGTAACTTGTATTTACATTTTTGTGTAATCTTCCTTTCAAGTTACCTTTATCCCACAAACCAAACCTTTGTAAAAGTACCTTGTTCTTTCTTCTTCCAAGCTACCAAGGTGGTGAGTGTTGGTTAGAAGGTTCAACAAGGGGTTGAGACAGTTGATAGGGCTGTAGAAGAAACTATCAAGAGACAGTTGATAGGGCTGTACAAGAAACTATCGTGAGACAGTTGATAGGGTTGTATAAGAAACTATCATGTAGAGCCTGAAGAGGCTTGAAGAAAGAATACTAGCTTCTTGACTTAGTTGTTGCGGCAGCGCTAGTGGGAAGGCAGCTTGGAGAAGCTGTGGAAAGAATACTCAGCTTGTACTATTTCGTGGAGATAGTGGAAAATCTCACCGTGGGTGAGGAGTGGATGTAGCCCATGGTTTCTGGGTGAACCACTATAAAAACATGTTGTGCAATATTCTTTTTTCTTATATCTGCAAGCTTTACTTTCTATTCATACTGCATCTTTCTATAATAAGCAATCAACTGTCTGATGTTTAAAACAGAACTTTTTAACAACTGCACAATACTTTCTCTTACACGCCATTTTCTCAATAAGAGAAAGTTCAATAAAATTGTATTGTGCTCATATAACTTGTGTTCTGTTTTAAAACTATTTCATGTCAACATGAGTATATTTATTGGAGGAGGTTCATGTGACACTTCACTGCACAAATCATTTTGTATTGAATCTTCACATCTAAAAGGACATTCATTTAAAGTGTTCTATGAAACATGTGCATATAATAGAACGTTCTGAAACATTGCTTTATACTAATCAACTCATCTCCAAGTATCAACTTGAGAGAACGTTCTAAAAGTTTTCAGGCTAAAATGATTAAAGGTCAGAAATTTTCAAAGGGTCACAATCCAACCCCCCTTGTTGTGACTCTCTATGTTGCCTTCAAGAACACCACAACAAAATGGTGTTATAGAAAGGAAATATAGGACCCTCCAAGAAATGGCCAAGACCATGATCAATGAAGCTGATATTACTAAACATTTTTGGGCAAAAGCAGTAAAGACAGCTTGTTATATTCAAAATATAATTCTTATTAGACCTATTTTGAAGAAGACTCCATATGAACTGTGGAAAGGTAGAAAACCAAACATATCTTACTTTCATCCCTTTGGTTGAATATGTTATATTCTGAATACTAAGGATCAACTTGGTAAGTTTGATTCCAAAGATGACAAAGTTATCTTTTTGGGATACTCTGAAAGATCTAAAGCTTTTAGAATATACAATAAAGAATCTTTGATAGTGGAAGAATCCATTCATGTCAATTTTGATGACAAGAAGCCTGACACTGCCATGTCAGAGCTGGATGAGTTATTTTTAGATTTAAATATTGGTGACACTACAAATGGTGATCCAGCATCTTCAGCATCCGATGGTAACCAGACTCTGGATTCTACTCAAGCAGAAGCTGAAGTCAGAAAGAATTGGAGATACAAAACCAATTATCCCAAAGATCAAATCATAGGAGAACCTGGAGATAGAGTTAGAATAAGATCCTCTTTCAAAGAGCATGCAGATATTGCACTTCTCTCTGAAATGGAACCTAAAACGATTGATCAAGCCTTGGAAGATGAAGGTTGGATTCTGGCTATGCAAGAAGAGTTGAATCAATTTCAAAGAAATGATGTCTAGAAGTTAGTCACTTTACCGGAAGATAAGCAAGCTATTGGTACTAAATGGCTATTTAGAAACAAGCTTGATGAAGATGGTAAGGTTGTGAGAAACAAAGCAAGATTAGTTGCTCAAGGTTACTCACAAGAAGAAGGTATAGATTTTACTGAAACTTTTGCACCTGTTGCAAGGTTAGAAGCTATTCGTATTTTACTTTTATTTGCTGCACACCATGAGATAATTCTTTATCAAATGGATGTGAAAAGTGCTTTCTTGAATGGTTTTATAACTGAGAAAGTCTATGTGAAACAACCTCCTGGTTTTGAAGATATTGAATTTTCGGAACATGTTTTTAAACTTAAAAAGGCTCTATATGGTCTTAAGCAAGCTCCTAGAGCTTGGTATAATAGATTAAGTTCATTTTTAATGAGTAATGGATTTACTAGAGGTCAAGTAGACACCACTCTATTTAGAAAATCATCAAACAAGCATTTTATACTTGTTCAAATTTATGTTGATGATATTATATTTGGAGCTACTAATGAAAGTCTGTGCAAAGAGTTTTCTAAAATAATGCAGACTGCATTTGAAATGAGCATGATGGGAGAATTAAAGTTTTTCCTTGGAATTCAAATCAAGCAATACAATGATGATATTTATATATATCAAAGCAAATACATCAAGGATTTGCAAAAGAAATTCAAGATGGTGGATTGCAAGCCAATGTGCACACCTATGCTTCCCACTTGCATTCTTGGTAAAGATGAAACTGGTAAGAAGGTAGATCAGAAAATGTACAGAGGTATGATTGGATCTCTACTTTATCTTACTGCTTTAAGACTTGATACTATATTCAGCGTCTGCCTGTGTACTAGGTTTCAGTATGATCCTAGAGAATCACAATTGAGTGCTGTTAAAAGAATATTTAGATATTTGCAAGGATCTACTAATCTTGGTTTGCTCTATAAGAAATCAAAAGATTACAAGTTAGTAGGTTTCTGTGATGCTGACTGTAACATCCCAATTTTTATGAAAAGAGATTTTAGCGAAAACCCTGATTACTTGAAAAATAAATTAGAGAGATTGATCACCTCGATGATTTATTAAGAGTACGGGAAATTATTTGAGTTATTTTGAAATAATTTATTTATTATTCGTGATGTCAATTCAAATTAATAGACAGCGTAGACGTATGCAGCGTTAACGAGAATTCATCAATTTAAACTTAAATAAGTTTTCTGTTTGACGCGGCGACGCGTAATTTTTGTTGACTAAGAAAGTGATTGAATTTAATCAAGATAAAATTATATTTGGGATTTAATATATTTTATTAAGTCGCAGTAAAATTTTCCGTTTAAAATTCGACCGTTTTTCGGTCGAGTTTTGGACTACCCGGGTAAGATTTTACCCGATAGAAAACTTTAATTTGACCCGAATATTTTTATATTTGGAATTTGAGTGTTTTATATTATTTTAGATTTATTGAGAGTGGTTTGGTAATTTTTGGACGAAATTTTATAATACCGTATTTTCTACGCGGTTAAGACGCGAGACGCCAGAAACCGAATCGCGATTTAAACGGGGACGAATATCCCCTTAATTTCGTGAGAAGCAAGCTGTTAGGGACAGGTTTGGATTGATCTCATTGGGCAAAGGTGAGGTGGGAGGATTTTGTTTCCAAAATGATTAGATTTTGGTCACATTTTTTGGCTAAAATGTGTAGCCTTTTACTAGTCTAATTGTCATAAGATTTCAATTGAGATTTTCTTCCCCAACCTATGCACTTGGCTGCCCCATGCAACCAATGGGAGAGGCTTACTTAGTTCAGAAATTTGGTTAAGAAAAAGGGGTCTAAGTGATAGCAAATGAGTATGACTAAGTCTAGGTTTTTGGGGTTTGTGTGGCTAATGGTTGTGCAAGCTTCTCTCCCATCCTTTTTGCATGAGGGAGGACGAAATTCCTAAGGGGAGGAATGGTCTCATTCAGCTCATTCTTTCATTGTGTGTGGTGTGGAGAAGTGGAGAGAATTAGAGAGAAGTGAGGAGAGAACTAGAAGGAAACTAGCACACCTTGCAAGCAAATGTACAAGACATTTTCATCTCTTTTCTTCCCTTGCATTTTCGCCACTTTTTAGCACCTTAGTGAGGGTAATATACTCATCTCTTCTTGATTCTTATCATGGTTATGCATGTCATTTGGTGTTCCTTTGAAACAAGTTGAAAACTTTCATTCTACTACATTTTTCTTAACTTGTTTTCCTAGTAGTTTCTTCCTTGATCTTTCTTTTTGGTAAGTGTTTTGAGACATTCAAGAGGTGGAGGGAAAGCCTCCATACTCCCCTCTTCCTTGTTGAAGAGGTGATGGACTCAAGAACCACAAAAAGGAATGATCTATTTTGTCACCTAAGTGTTAATGGCATGATATAGTTGTTTAAAAAAAAATGATATTCTTTCCTTCTATGAAACATAAAGATTTCTTCTTTCCTTCAAAAAAATATATTTTAGGCTATGAATAATATGTGAGCCTTGTTTTTGGTGTGGATATACTTGATGAAAAGATCACAAGCCAAGCTCTAAGTGATTTTTGTGGTAAAGGAAAAATATGTAGTCTTGCATGTGGGTATTTTGTTGTTATCTTAAGTTTTAGTGATTTGCATGTCATGATCTCTCCTACATGAGCTTGATTTATGCCATGATTGGAAGAAGATTTTTCCCTAGAAAATGTTGTTTAAAACCCCTTGACAATGAGAATCTTCAACTTGAGAAAACCTAAGTGTTTCCAAGAAAAGATTGAGTCAAGGAAAGGGTGTTGATTTTAATCTTGTTGAAAAACAAAAACTGCACTGACATATGCTTAGTGTTTTGGTGATAACATTTTCCACACATATCCTTTTTCGTTGATTCTTGATGTTCTGGAAACTAGACTCATTTCTCTACATTTTGCATACAAACTTTACTGAATTTGGTTGAGTATTGATAATTTAAAATACGTTACAATTTGGCAAACAGAAGCTGTCCTTTTCTGTACACACGAAAATCTTTTTATTAAACGGTATCAAATGGCTAATGGAATGTTAAATTAAAATTCATTTCCAAAAACTAGACACTCCAAGCTTTCCAGGGAGTGGTCATTTGCTCAAATCCGACGCCGTTTGCTATATTAATAAAATCGACGAAGTTAGGGGACAGATTTGGCGTTTGCATGTATTTGAGTTTATGCTAAGGTTTTTGATAAAATTGTTTTCATTTTGGATCTTAATGATAAGGAACAAGTATAAGGCTTGAATCCTTAGAAAGATAGATGAATTTTCTTTCATAAACATTTGGTGTTTAAATATTTAAAGTTTTCTAAAAAGTGTTTGGTACCTTCAAACCCTGTTCTACCATGTTAAGTGTGGGTAATGAGTTAGGACTTGAAGTATTTTGCTTAGGGGTAGGATGTGGAAACCATGGTTGTTTCTAGGGGTTTAAGGTTTTAGTTTGTTTACTAAGCCCTAAGTAAATTGTTTGGTTAGGATCGTGGATGTGAGATCGTGATCGGATTCGCGATAGAGTTCGAGTATGCGATTTCGACGTGGAATGAAAGCCTTTAGGTAAGGGCATCTTCTAGATATTGTTTAGGTGATGTATATGTGCTATTGTATGCTTAAGGAAATGCTTCTTATTGATATACTGCTTGATAAGTACATGTGACATGTGTTATCATTTGTGTGATCCTTAGTAAGGAAATTTCCTCCAATGAGTGTTAGCATCTTTGAGTTATATGTTATTGTATTGGATGGATTTGATTCATTGTATTGTTGCGATTAAGTTGTATGTATGCATGTAGTGATGATGCACAATTTGGACGATGTAATTGATGTATGGACAACACAATACTCCGACGCATTTTCTTGAAAACAAACACGATTTGCAAAACTAGAATATAAAAGTTTTTAATGCGGTAATTATAAAAGGGCTCTCCAACGGAACCTAGTAGCAAGGATGGGATTTTCACTCAAAAAGGAATTAAGTTTTCAACTCAATGAATTTTCAATAAAGAAAAGGAGAAGAATAAGAAAAGGAATTCGAGCTCTTCAAAAGAATAAAATAGGGTTTTCAAAATAAATGACTAAATGAATGAATAGCTAAGTTCTAATAAAATTAACCAAATAAAAATGGGACATTGGATTCTTAGCAAGGGTGGTTTCTAGTAAAAAGAAAAAGAAAGGGGGTGTTTCAAGTAATCACGTGGAGAGTTTTAAAGAAAATGAGATTAGGGAGGAAGTGGTTGTCAATACATCAATTACGATCATATAAATTGTGGCATTAAATTACGGACACTTCTTGCAAGTGCATCCGAGGATAGTTGGATTTAGTGTAAGCATACGATCATAAGATATCGTTTACCCTAAACTAGATGGTTGTTTCCTAGTGTCACTAGATGGTTGTTTCCTAGTGTCAGGGTATTCGTGCATTGGCCCTGGCCTAAAGGACGATTACGAACTTAAGGTCTGTTGTAGAGGGCAGTGTATACTGGGAGGCGTTGGTCGGCCCGGTGTCACATATCCCATTGGTATGGGTATACAAAAGTTGTTGTGGCAGGTTGCCTTTTATCCTATTGGTATAGGAATTAAGCCGTAATAATTCACGCTGACTACATCCGCATACTGACTAGATGCATTTATGATGTTGTTGAACTACATGTTGAAGTGTTATGTTTCTTATGCTATGCTATACTGTGTTCATGTATAATTCATTGGTATGATGTGATTAGTATACATGTTGTTAGCGTTATATGGTTTGTTAAGAAGATGACCCTTGCTCGTGGTTCTTTCAATTCAATGAATGTAACCCAAATGATGGAGACTGTGGATTGTTCGAGACTACTGCCGAGCGTAGCCGAGGATAGTCCTACATGGCTATTTGCCTTGCGTAGTCGCATGGTGAATTTACCAAGGGGCCTAGTAAGTGTAGTAGTGCTCCGACCAGCTATAGGGTGTCAAATGCTTTAATCACAATTGTTGTAATAGATGCTTTATATTTCAAGACTTGAATCATTTTATTTGAATGTCTTAATTAAATTCCTTCGCATGGTTTTGTGAGTTAAATATGATGGTGTATTCTCCACTGCCTTCGAAAATGCTGTAATACTCTGGTTTCGAATTACTTAAAGAAGTTTGAAAAGAAAAAAAAAATAGACTCACATTTTCAGAAACCATGCAACAGGGTGTTCCATTTTCGAAAATACTTGGACTGTCGAGAGTATTACTTGATTTAGTAGC
Organism: Calophaca sinica; assembly: GCA_037113605.1. Classification (NCBI taxonomy): domain Eukaryota; kingdom Viridiplantae; phylum Streptophyta; class Magnoliopsida; order Fabales; family Fabaceae; genus Calophaca; species Calophaca sinica. Next base: position 68,226,967 of record CM073733.1, on the reverse strand, counting down.
GCTCCGGAAACGGGGTGTTACAATAGTGGTATCAGAGCCAGGTTCGGTTCTAACCGGACTGTGAGTTGGGAAACTATAGTTGGTCAAGTGTCGGGTTGTGTAGAATATAGATTGTGAGGGGTCAAATTGTGCTTATGTATTTTGCTTGTTCCTCAAGTAGAGTAACTCTACTTGTAATTGTGTGAAATTGTTTCTTAATTGGAACAATGTGTCCTGAGACTCAAAATTGTTGTGGGTTTCTAACTAGGTCGTGAGACCTTGTGGGAATCCAACATCTCAGAAACGAGTGGTTTCTTCCATCAGAACAGATAATGTCGCAGATGGCGTGGGGGACTCAGATGACCCAAAGTCCAGGCAAAGGGAATCAGAACAGAGGAGACCTAGTTGCGATCGTTGTAGAAAATTGGGGCGTATTGTCAGCAATTGTTCTACATTGGATGGAGTGTGTTCAACTGCAACAGACCTGGTCATGATGCCAAAGATTGTCAAGCGTCAAAGGTGGAAGCAACTTCAAATACTGTGGGGGTTACACATTCAACCAAAGAGGGACGTGTCTATCTATTGAGCAGAGGAGAAAGCTCAACAGCTGAAGAATCCATCTCGGGGAACGCGACAATAAGGAGTTATGCATGGACAGAGACTCGGATAGGGACCGTCGTTAAAGAGACGCTACTATCGTTATTAATATTATTCCTTGGTGTGATCTTCGAGATATTAGTGGCTTTAGATATAACCCACAATGTTTGATGTTTGAAATTATTTTGATACGTACTAGATTTGAAAACCAAAGATATTTCATGATTTTCTGAATGTGACATGGTTGCCACTAACATTTGTGTTTTCGCAGTAGCTTATGCTTGCGCTGCTGTGAATGTGTGTGATTAATATTGGTGTGAGCGTATTCATATCTTCGAACAAAGATGGTAAACGCGATTATTTTCTAGCAAGTGCCAGTTAAATGTCTTGTATAATTCTTTTGTTTCCAACTTCTGTATTAGTTGTTAATAGTCTCATTGACGATTTTTTTTTTGTTTTCAAATGATTTTTGTTTAATCGTGACTTAATAGTAAGAGTTTGAAAACGGTTTTGTTTCCTTTTGTTGTAAAAATATAATTTCATGATTTTCTAGTCAAACAGGGGTTCAAGAGTGTTTTAACCTTGTCCTTCTTTGGAAAACTAAGTTTTAGTGTAGTGTTTGAAATTTTTTTTGGTAAGGTTACGTTATTAAATTGGAAGCAGGAACCCGTGACCACATATATTATGTGTAAGATTTGATTTCAAATTCTTCTAACTAAATTCTTGGTGGTTTTGTGTTTACTCGTAATATAGGAATGGTAGAGAAAAGTTTTGTTGTTAGTCCTTTCGTTAAAAGCTTATGTGTAATTAGTAGCGGTTTTTGTCTTCATCAAGAAACGTATTTAGTTTCGTTCTCCTTGAGCTAATTCAAGCTATGATTTAGAGAGTAGTTTTTTTTTGAAACAATTTTATTTGAATCTTTTACTTGATTCTTAGAGATTTGGTTTTAGTAGATTGTTATTAAGGTTTTGTCAAAAGAAAATTAAACATTTTTCGTTTGCCCTAATTTTTGAAGCCGTGAGCTTCAAGGGAGAGAAGAAGAAATTTATGTGATATCAAACTTGCTTCTCCCATAATTTAGCTAGTGTTATAGTCTAAGAGTTTTTGAAAATTTGATTTAGTTAGGATTTTGTAAAATGTTGTTTTAGCACTTTGGGGCGATGAAACACTAAGGTTGAAGGGAATCCTAGTATTCCTCAACCAGAGTGGAGTCTTGACTAGTTTTGAATTAATGAGTATTTGATTTAGTATTAGCTTTTGGTGTTTGAATAATAATAAGAACTGGTTTTGAAATCTTTCAACTTGAATCAAGTTATGATAGGAAAATATATAATCTTGGGCTTTGCATTCTGGGTTGATTTATTTACACTTACAAGAAAATGGCTTTAACATAACTGTTGCTAAGTTTTATCTGGTATTTCGAGGCGATGAAACACCTAATGTTAAAGGAATCCATGTGATTCTTAAACAAGGTGGAGCCTTTAAAAGGATTTTAGCGTTGAAAACCTTTTAACTTTAGCGTGAGTTTTGTTGCTAGAAAAGATTTGAAAATTGGGTGCGAAACTTTTTATTGTAAAACTCAATTCATTAAACCCATGAGAGTGTATAGGAATTTTAATTGTTAATCTAAGTTTTACTCGGTTAATATGTTAATGCTTGATAATCCGTTATTTTAGAGGCGTAATATTGGTGCTAAGTTTGAAAAAGAATGATTCGAGTTTTGAATATTTAGTTGTTGGTGTGTGGAATTTTTGGGAAAGGCTTTGATTTAAAAAGTTTTGAAAGAGTTATTAACTTTGTTTTGATTCTTGCACTGAAGTGTGTTTAACGATTTTGAGACCATGAGAACCTAATCTCAAAGGAACCTTGTTGTCCATGAAAATGGTTGAGTCTTAAGCAAAAATTTTCTTTCGTCAGTGCTCGGTTTTAGTGATCCTCCAGGGATTTAAAATTTTTTTTTGGAAAAACATTCGATTTGAAAAAAGAATTTTAACCCTCCTGAAGTTTTAAGTGATCTTGTATTCTTGATGTGTGTAACCGTGGTTGCTCGTGAATAAGTTAGTAGTATTTCCGTCGTCATGGAGCGTTGCTGTGGTCGAGTTCGTGTTCATGTTCGTGAATAAGCAGAACGTGTAGCTCTGGGATAAAGCACCCGGTCGATCGTGAGGAATCTTTCATCCACTAACTACGCTTACCTTACGGTGTGTTATACGTATATGTTTAGCGTTATCGGGTGTGATTGCTATTATTGCATGCTATATTACGTAGTTATAAATATTATAGTACTACGTATAATATTATGTGTTATGAATACATATCTGTGCAAATTATTCTGTGGATTTTAGTAAAGTAATTTCTCCATATTTTAATATCCGCGTAGTTTCGAGGACGAAACTATTTTAAGGAGGGTGGTAATGTAACATCCCAATTTTTATGAAAAAAGATTTTAGCGAAAACCCTGATTACTTGAAAAATAAATTAGAGAGATTGATCACCTCGATGATTTATTAAGAGTATGGGAAATTATTTGAGTTATTTTGAAATAATTTATTTATTATTCATGATGTCAATTCAAATTAATAGACAGTAGGCGTATCTTTGCGTTAACGAGAATTCATCAATTTAAACTTATATAAGTTTTACTGTTTGTGGCGACGCGTAATTTATGTTGACTAAGAAAGTGATTGAATTTAATCAAGATAAAATTATATTTGGGACTTAATATATTTTATTAAGTCGCAGTAAAATTTTCAGTTTAAAATTCCACCGTTTTTCGGTCGAGTTTTGGACTACCCGGGTAAGATTTTACCCGATAGAAGACTTTAATTCGACCCGAATATTTTTATATTTGGAATTTGAGTGTTTTATATTATTTTAGATTTATTGAGAGTGGTTTGGTAATTTTTGGACGAAATTTTATAATACCGTATTTTCTACTCGGTTAAGACGCGAGACGCGTAAAACCGAACGCGCGACGAAACGGGGACGAATATCCCCTTAATTTCGTGAGAAGCAAGCTGTTAGGGACAGGTTTGGATTGATCTCATTGGGCAAAGGTGAGGTGGGAGGATTTTGTTTCCAAAATGATTAGATTTTGGTCACATTTTTTGGCTAAAATGTGTAGCCTTTTACTAGTCTAATTGTCATAAGATTTCAATTGAGATTTTCATCCCCAACCTATGCACTTGGCTGCCCCATGCAACCAATGGGAGAGGCTTACTTAGTTCAGAAATTTGGTTAAGAAAAAGGGGTCCAAGTGATAGCAAATGAGTATGACTAAGTCTAGGTTTTTGGGGTTTGTGTGGCCAATGGTTGTGCAAGCTTCTCTCCCATCCTTTTGGCATGAGGGAGGACGAAATTCCTAAGGGGAGGAATGGTCTCATTCAGCTCATTCTTTCATTGTGTGTGGTGTGGAGAAGTGGAGAGAATTAGAGAGAAGTGAGGAAAGAACTAGAAGGAAACTAGCACACCTTGCAAGCAAATGTACAAGACATTTTCATCTCTTTTCTTCCCTTGCATTTTCGCCGCTTTTTAGCACCTTAGTGAGCGTAATATACTCATCTCTTCTTGATTCTTATCATGGTTATGCATGTCATTTGGTGTTCCTTTGAAACAAGTTGAAAACTTTCATTCTACTACATTTTTCTTAACTTGTTTTCCTAGTAGTTTCTTCCTTGATCTTTCTTTTTGGTAAGTGTTTTGAGACATTCAAGAGGTGGAGGGAAAGCCTCCATACTCCCCTCTTCCTTGTTGAATAGGTGATGGACTCAAGAACCACAAAAAGGAATGATCTATTTTGTCACCTAAGTGTTAATGGCATGATATAGTTGTTTCCAAAAAAAAATGATATTCTTTCCTTCTATGAAACATAAAGATTTCTTCTTTCCTTCAAAAAATATATTTTAGGCTATGAATAATATGTGAGCCTTCTTTTTTGTGTGGATATACTTGATGAAAAGATCACAAGCCAAGCTCTAAGTGATTTTTGTGGTAAAGGAAAAATATGTAGTCTTGCATGTGGGTATTTTGTTGTTATCTTAAGTTTTAGTGATTTGCATGTCATGATCTCTCCTACATGAGCTTGATTTATGCCATGATAGGAAGAAGATTTTTCCCTAGAAAATGTTGTTTAAAACCCCTTGACAATGAGAATCTTCAACTTGAGAAAACCTAAGTGTTTCCAAGAAAAGATTGAGTCAAGGAAAGGGTGTTGATTTTAATCTTGTTGAAAAACAAAAACTACACTGACATATGTTTAGTGTTTTGGTCATAACGTTTTCCACACATATCCTTTTTCGTTGATTCTTGATGTTCTGGAAACTAGACTCATTTATCTACATTTTTCAAACAAACTTTACTGAATTTAGTTGAGTATTGATAATTTAAAATACGTTACAATTTGGCAAACAGAAGCTGTCCTTTTCTGTACACACAAAAATCTTTTTATTAAACGGTATCAAATGGCTAATGGAATGTTAAATTAAAATTCATTTCCAAAACCTAGACACTCCAAGCTTTCCAGGGAGTGGTCATTTTCTCAAATCCGACGCCGTTTGCTATATTAATAAAATCGACGAAGTTAGGGGACAGATTTGGCGTTTGCATGTATTTGAGTTTATGCTAAGGTTTTTGATAAAATTGTTTTCATTTTGGATCTTAATGATAAGGAACAAGTATAAGGCTTGAATACTTAGAAAGATAGATGAAGTTTCTTTCATAAACATTTGGTGTTTAAATATTTAAAGTTTTCTAAAAAGTGTTTGGTACCTTCAAACCCTGTTCTACCTTGTTAAGTGTGGGTAATGAGTTAGGACTTGAAGTATTTTGCTTAGGGGTAGGATGTGGAAACCATGGCTGTTTCTAGGGGTTTAAGGTTTTAGTTTGTTTACTAAGCCCTAAGTAAATTGTTTGGTTAGGATCGTGGATGTGAGATCGTGATCGGATTCGCGGTAGAGTTCGAGTATGCTATTTCGACGTGGAAGGAAAGCCTTTAGGTAAGGGCATCTTCTAGATATTGTTTAGGTGATGTATATGTGCTATTGTATGTTTAAGGAAATGCTTCTTATTGATATACTTCTTGATAAGTACATGTGACATGTGTTATCATTTGTGTGATCCTTAGTAAGGAAACTTCCTCCAATGAGTGTTAGCATCTTTGAGTTATATGTTATTGTATTGGATGGATTTGATTCATTGTATTGTTGCGATTAAGTTGTATGTATGCATGTAGTGATGATGCACAATTTGGACGATGTAATTGATGTATGGACAACACAATACTCCGACGCATTTTCTTGAAAACAAACACGATTTGCAAAACTAGAATATGAAAGTTTTTAATGCGGTAATTATAAAAGGGCTCTCCAACGGAACCTAGTAGAAAGGATGGGATTTTCACTCAAAAAGGAATTAAGTTTTCAACTCAATGAATTTTCAATAAAGAAAAGGAGAAGAATAAGAAAAGGAATTCGAGCTCTTCTAAAGAATAAAATAGGGTTTTCAAAATAAATGACTAAATGAATGAATAGCTAAGTTCTAATAAAATTAACCAAATAAAAAGGGGACATTGGATTCTTAGCAAGGGTGGTTTCTAGTAAAAAGAAAAAGAAAGGGGGTGTTTCAAGTAATCACGCGGAGAGTTTTAAAGAAAATGAGATTAGGGAGGAAGTGGTTGTCAATACATCAATTACGATCATATAAATTGTGGCATTAAATCACGGACACTTCTTGCAAGTGCATCCGAGGATAGTTGGATTTTATGTAAGCATACGATCATAAGATATCGTTTACCCTAAACTAGATGGTTGTTTCCTAGTGTCACTAGATGGTTGTTTCCTAGTGTCAGGGTATTCGAGCGTTGGCCCTGGCCTAAAGGACGATTACGAACTTAAGGTCTGTTGTAGAGGGCAGTGTATACTGGGAGGCGTTGGTCGGCCCGGTGTCACATATCCCATTGGTATGGGTATACAAAAGTTGTTGTGGCAGGTTGCCTTTTATCCTATTGGTATAGGAATTAAGCCGTAATAATTCACGCTGACTACATCCGCATACTGACTAGATGCATTTATGATGTTGTTGAACTACATGTTGAAGTGTTATGTTTCTTATGCTATGCTATACTGTGTTCATGTATAATTCATTGGTATGATGTGATTAGTATACATGTTGTTAGCGTTATATGTTTTGTTAAGAAGATGACCCTTGCCCGTGGTTCTTTCAATTCAATGAATGTAACCCAGATGATGGAGACTGCGGATTGTTCGAGACTACTGCCGAGCGTAGCCGAGGATAGTCCTACATGGCTATTTGCCTTGCATAGTCGCATGGTGAATTTACCAAGGGGCCTAGTAAGTATAGTAGTGCTCCGACCAGCTATAGGGTGTCAAATGTTTTAATCACAATTGTTGTAATAGATGCTTTATGTTTCAAGACTTGAATCATTTTATTTGATTGTCTTAATTAAATTCCTTCGCATGGTTTTGTGAGTTAAATATGATGGCATATTCTCCACTGCCTTCGAAAATGCTGTAATACTCTGGTTGCGAATTACTTAAAGAAGTTTGAAAAGAAAAAAAATAGACTCACATTTTCAGAAACCATGCAACAAGGTGTTCCATTTTCAAAAATACTTGGACTGTCGAGAGTATTACTTGATTTAGTAGCGCTCCGGAAACGGGGTGTTACACTAACTTTGCTGGAGGCCGAATTGAAATAAAAAGCACAAGTGGAGGCTGCCAATTCCTTGGAGCAAATCTTGTATCTTGGTCAAGCAAAAGACAAAGCACAATTGCACTTTCAATAGCAGATGCTGAATACATCTCAGCAGCAAGTTGCAGTTCTCAACTTCTATGGATGAAATATCAACTTGAAGACTACTTGATAAAAGAGAGTAACATTTCTATCTTCTGTGATAATACATCTGCAATTTGTCTCACTAAGAATCCTATATGGCATTCTAGAGCAAAACACATTGAGATTAAACATCACTTCATAAGAGACTATGTTCAGAAGGGTATTCTTGAAATAAAATTTGTAGACACTGATCATCAGTGGGCTGACATTTTTACAAAACCCCTTGCTGAGGATAGATTCAATTTTATAAGAACAAACTTAATTTTTCATCCTATAGAAGAATGATTAACTTCAGCGTCTTATGATATGCATCATTCAGCATTTGGTATAACATAAGCATTCACACGTGTACACATATAATATGTCATTCACATCACATAACTTAGCGTCCGGTGAATTCGTTTGCGTGCGTCCGAGCACACACGTGTTGAACTCATGTGGGACTTAAGCGTCTCATCAAACCTAATCTGAGTCATGATTATTTACGTTTTCAATAAAATCTTTTTCTTGATTTTATCCTCATTTTCGCAACTGCATTTATTGAAAAAGGGGAATCTTTATTTTATTTTCTTTCCAAATTATTCTTATTCAGAGGAAATGTGAAGAGTTTTTCAAAAATTAACTGTACCATTTATCAAAACTTTCCCACTACTCCTTCACTTTCACTCCACTCTCTGTTTTTGTCTGCAAAAACTGTTTTCTCTCTCTCTCTCTGTGTGAATTTCTCTGAAACCTTAAACTTCATCAAATCACTCTCCAACTGCTACCATGGCCAACATTAAGGTCGCTGACATCACTGCTATCTTCGACACCATGACAGAAGCAAAGCTTTTGAATGAGAACATGATTGATTTGGAGAAGTTCAAAGTCTATGGTTTCAACTTCGATGAAGGTTTTGAGGCTATGGGTTGGTCAAAAAATTTCTTCTCGAGTTCTTTTGTTGAAGTTATGGTTACTGCTATTAAAGAACTTTGGGGAAATATTACTTTCTAGATGGAAAAATCGGAGGCTATATCAGAGGATTTAAGTTAGAGTTTACTATCATCGACATCGCTGATGTTACTGGTTGTTCATTGGAAGGAATTAGTTTACAATGGCTGGGAAAAAGCTTTCAATGGTATGGAGAAAGTGAATGAAGCCTTGTTTGAGAACTATAAGCAGTTGAAGGAATCTGGGGAAACTCCTACTGCTAAGCATTTGAAGAGTCACCTCAGAGTACTTCACAAGATCATAGTCAAAAGTGTTCTTCTGAAGGCTGGGTCTAGTGACATAGTGAACTACGAACAAAAGTTCATTATGAGGACTTACTTGGCAAAACAGAAGGTGAACCTACCTAGATTGGTCTACAACAATCTGGTTTAAGCCATTGTGAGTTCGAGGAAAGGCACTGTAGAAAAGAAGAACATCTACAAGAAGATACCCTATGGTGTTCGTCTTACTGCCCTGTTGATTAAAGCTGGTATTCCCAAAAAGCTTGGAGCTTTGGAAGAAAAAGAAAGGGAAAAGTATTTTGGTGTTGGTGTTCTTGTGCGTCCTGATGTATTCGGTGTATACAGTTTGGTAAGAATGCAGCTGGTAACTTGTGAAAGAATGAAGAAAGTAAAACAGGAGCAACAACAAGAAGAAGCTGGTGCTTCTGTTGGTGAAGAAGCTAAAAAAAAACCCACCAGAAGCTCAGTATCTGGTGTAAAGAGAACTGGTGAGTCTCCAGCAAGGGAGACAAGAGGCAAAAAGCAAAAGGTGCCTCCTGCACCAGAAGGTAAAATTGTACCAAAAGATGATGAGGACCGAGTCCCCATTAGAAGCATTATGGAGAAGAAGAGAAAGGCAGAAGTTGAAAAGCTTGTTTCAGCGTCTGGCCCTAAGAAGCAAGCTCCTCCACATCCTCTTCCTCCTGCTGCTGCTCCACAAGGCAAAAGGAAGAGATTGGTTAGGCATTCTGAGAAGCTTAATCCAAAGGTACTAGATTTTACCATTGATGATTATGTAACTACCTTTGAGTCTGATGATACTATTCTTGCACCACCATTGTCTGTTGCATAACCACAAATAAAACCACAAACACACTACACACAACCTCCATCCACTAAACCACAAAGTCCAAAACACTTACATTTTCCTCACCACAAACCTCTACCTCATCAAACACATCCCTCACTACATACATATCCTCACTCCACTCTCACCCATTCAATCAACTCTTCAAAATCCATCTAAACAAGCCCAAAAACTACATTGTCAAGAAGACTTCACCTATCCCACTTATCCTCACCTACAAACCTACCTCTTTTTCTGGTGGAAAGAAGGTTGTATCTGCCATTAACAGACCTAGGTTTGTTAGAGAAGACGTATATCACTCCATTTATGATCACCCTTCTCTATGGCATTTGAAAACATTCACTTCTGGAGTTACAGGACTGGAAGTTGCCTCTCCATCAAGAGTTGTATTCAAAGAAAGAGATGAGCAAGTTGATATGTCCTTCAAGGGAAGATTGAGACCTTAATCAAACAGTAAAACAATTCCCTTCTCTATTGATCTTCCCAGGTTCCTACCACAGAATGAACCTCTCACTCTTGAAGAATACGGAAGGTGGATAACAAATGAAGAAGTGGCTTTTATGACTCATTGCCTGGAGATGAAAAGGCTTGAGCTGATCCGTCAATACAGAGATCCTACTTCAGTGTCTATCAAGATTGTACCCGATAGGCAAAGGTGGTTGCCTTGGTCAATTCCTGGAAAAAGGAAGGAACCAACCCCTAGGAAAATGCCATTCAGCAGAATTGGACTGAAGGAATATCAGAAAGCTCCTAGAACATTCGATGTCGAATCATTCTCTCAGCTTCCGGTCAACAAGCTTGGTGAAGACCATGCTCGGCGAGTATACCTGAACTTGCTCAAGGAAGATGCTTGGAGCACTGGTTCTTCTGGCTGCTGCAATGCAGAGAAAGCAACCATTCCTACAGTTGGCTCCATCAGCAGGGTAACAGACACAAAACTTGGTACTATTCATTTCAATGATATGTTTATGTGTTCTGTTGAAAGGCCTCTGAATGCTATGAAAATAGAAGATCAATGGGCTGCTGTTTGCAAACATTTTGATATTGGCTTTAATTGGAGACAATGGACTATGTCTTAGAAAGACAAAACCATTCTGCCCTGTTTTAAGCCTCTCAAAATTGAAGAAGATGATATGGAGAATCTGCATAAATTATTCCTTGCTGAAAATGAAGGACTCACATTCATTCTTGATGGAATGGGAGTTTTTATAAGAAGAATTTATGGAGAAGCTGCCTTAGTGCAATTTGATGCTTATAATAAAGATCTGCTTCAGCACAGGGAAACTGTTTTTATGCTTATGTTGTATCCTAAAGAACTTGTGTGTAGGTGGGAATGGTGGGAATGGGAAATGGATCAAGAGAAATAGAAGCTGGGAAGATTCATCAAATGGTCCTTACCAAATGATGACCTCCTTCAGCAGGCTAAGGCAAGAAAGGAAAGAAAAATGAGATTGTCACAAGATGTGCTAGCAGAGCACCAGAAGATGGAATCTCAAAGAATTTATTCTGATTGAATCGGTTCTAGAAGCTGATGTTGAACCTGCAACTGCAAATGCTGATGTTGTCATTTTGCCTAGAGCAGAATTTGAAGCTATCATGGCAACCAATCAAAAAGTGGCTCAGTTGGAAAGCACTTTGAAATTCATCTTGGAATGTTTCAATCTGAATCCTCCACCTCCACCAAACCCTTAATTTTTTTTTACTTTGTATTTGTGTGCTAATTACAATTTCTATTTTTGATACAATCAAATATTTATGTTACTTGGTACAATTATATTTTTGTAATTTTTTTTATCTTTAAAGTTTTCTAAATACTACTACTTACTGTTATGACTATGATGTGTTTTACACTCTTTTTGTCTGATGACAAAAGGGGGAGTAAAAGAAAGGTCTGATGAACTCGTTGAAAGTCCGATAGACACGCTGAAGTATCACAAATTTCATGCATAAATCATATACATAGCATGTTCCTTAATTGCTCATAGACTCATTGATATTCATTGTCTGGTGCTTTGATAATCTTCAATATCTGTTGGCACAATTTTATTCAATTTTGTACAATGAATTTCAGCATCTGATACTTGAGTATATTCATTGCTGGTACAATGTTCTTAGTATCCGATCTCAACGTTTAAATCAAATATATGCTCTAATACTTGTATGCATTTTTGCGATCACATAAATGCTCTAATTGTCATAAATCGCTCTGATACCTGATATATTTAATTTTATCTGAGTTGTTGAACTCAGGGGGAGACCCTTGAAATTATTTTTGAAATTAAATTATTCATCAACCTTGGATATTTGTCATCATCAAAAAGGGAGAGATTGTTGGAACTTAAATGATTGAGAAGTTTAGACCCTCATTAATTTTGATGATAACAAAGTATCTTCTGATAAGTCTTTGAGTGTGCAGGTATTAAAATCTCTTATGTTTTATCTCACTCAAGCAAGAAGAAGAAAATTCACAAGTATTGAATACATTCCATGTGTGTCAACATCCGGTTCACTCCAGCATCTTGTGTAAAGCGAGTATCTGGTAGTGTTATTCTTTGACACGTGGATTACTCAATTGCTGTGAGCATCCGTCTCATGTTCTGAGTGAGCATCTAGTCTTTTAATGAATCACGTGATGATCACGTTGTTGCTCTTCACCTCAGCTACTTTGGAACGGAATTCGAATTTGATTTTGTGCGCTCAATTTTATGTATGAGGAATCAAAGGTGACACCTTTAGAATAAGACAAATTCGTACAAGGCAATTGTGTGAAAAGTAGATAGTACAATAACGGAAATGTGTACTATTCTAATATTCTCTGAAAAGGAAGAAAATGACAGAATTTCAAATTGCCTCACCCAATGATTTGGAGATAAAATATCTGCAACGATATTATCCTCAAGACTCCTATAAATACTTTAAGGTATTCTTTGAAGAATGACTAGAAACCGCAAGAAACTACATTCTAAAAGGGTTATTACTCAAGTGAACCTCAGCATCTGATTCTTTCTTTTAGAAAGTTATTTGTTTGAACTTAATCTTTTTATCCTCTCTGTGAGAGTTATTTTGATTATATTCAAAACTATCTTTGTGAAAGTTGTATTGCCTAGTTAAGGCTTTGTTCCTCAAAGGCTCGAACGTACTGAGTTGTTTTAAGAGTATTGTCAAGTTTGTGACAGTAGAATACTCTTAAGAAAATTTGTAATCAGTTGATTATAGTGGAAAATCCTTCAGGAACGAAGGGACATAACTACCAGGTTGGTGGTGAACTAGTATAAATCTCTGTGTCCCTTGCTTTATTGCTTTATACTTACAGTTATCTTGCGCATAGAAACAAGTGTTCAAAAATCTTACTTCCAGCGTCTGGTCCTACTCCAGCATCTAATTTCAAACAGATTCATTTTCAAGTGTTCTAAAGTGTTTTTAATTCAAAGTTTACGAAAAGTTTGTAAACACAATTCAACCCCCCTTCTTGTGTTCACGTTCAACTTAGTATATTGTCGGGTAATGAAATCACCAAATTCTCAGGACAATTAGTTTCCTGGCAGAGATTAATTCCTTCCTGGGTTTCCAATGATTTAGAAGAAGTAGTGAAGGTAGATCCGGTTAAGAGTGATATATTGTTCCCAAGGATCTGAAGGATTCATTTTCTCAATACTAGTTGGTCCATTAGATTTTAGACCCGGTGACGGACACGCCAATCCCTGTTGTTATTAGATATGGCGGTGTGGACTTTTAGTTTAGATTCTAATTGAACCAAGATAGGGGAATTAGTCCCTCAAGTTGAAGAGAGTAGTAGTAAGTTTAGCTAAAAGTGTAAGATCATGGGCATGACTTAATCGAAGGATCTATAAGATAAGAGATCTTAGCAAGTGGACTCGTTGGCTTGTGTCTAATGTAATTCTAACTAACTACTTACATACTAAGTCTCCAACTGAGTCAGACCTAGACCTCGGGCAAGACCTAGTTTGTAATCAACTAGTGAAAAATCAGGTCAGTCTGACCAACAGACACCTTCTAGGAGTTAAGCAACCCTAGAGTTTCAAATTGCCTAGGCCAAGTTGGAGATAAGACCAAGTATGGTGGTATAAGAGATGAGTACCAATTTCTTAAGTTATGGGAAGTGTATTTGATGATGAATTTCCATTTGTAACATAAGATTGAATGTTGCAAATGAAAATTGTTCAAGGTATGTATTAGTTACCTCAAGGTGACAATCTCACTTTGATAAGTTAGTTTATCAATGAAGAGTCACGAAACCACCAATGGTAGGATGGGATACTATTTTGGGTGAACTTCTAAAGAATATTCGTAGGAAAATACCTTCCAAGGAGTCTAAAGAGATAGAAGGAGCAAAGATTCGCTATTTGATGCAAAGAGGCACGTTCGTAGGAGAGGGAATAGCCAAGTCCAAAGAATTATCCACATACTCAACCTACCTTCAACGTGTATAAGATGACGAGTGGAAGACTCGCCAGATTGAGCAAGGACTCGAACCGAGTTAAGAATGTCGTGTGTCAAATTGAGGGGGATGACTTTGCAAGATGGTGGGTTAATACTGAATTGCTGAGAAAACATAGATTGCCTTAATAGCAAAATGTGTAGATTAGTAGTAGACGAAGAAGAGCAAGCGTGAAAATTTCCAAACAACTAAGAGCAATAGGAGGAGAAAGCAGTACCAGGGTCGAACTTTCAGATTGCAAGCAAGGTGTTCTGTTTGATGGAAATAAGACGAAAGGGGTTGATCAATCGACTTAAGCTAAGAAATTTCTAGCAGAGAATTTATATTCGAATAAGAGACAAGACGGTACAAATTTTGTTAAGTTGTATCATCATGTTATGATCTACGAAATGTTAGAGGTGGTGAGAAGGTGAATTTCTGCCCTCACCCCATGCTGAAGTTATTATGAATTTCCTGCACTTTTCGCTCCACAGAGGGAGTCTTGAAGTGTAACCTACTGAATGGAAAGCATTTGAAGTTCATAAGGAAGTAAGTTTCCACCGAGCCAATGGAGACCTAAAGTTATTAACTACTGCAAGTATTTCGTTGATTGGAATTTAGGGTGATTCCACTTAACCAGCGACACACTCAGTCCCAACCGGTTGAGTTATATTCCTCTGTTAGGGCCTAGTCTGTGACCAATTAACTATATCATAACAAATCTAATCGATTAATGCTTTGTAAGAATTAATCATTTCTAGGTTTTTCCAATGGATGGGATTGGCTATGAAAGAAAGTTGTAGTTGAAGTTACAATATCAGACGTAGCAATTTTCTAGGACGAATTTTTTTAAAAAGTGGGTAGTAATGTAATGCCCCAAAGCTTAGTTGAGTATAAGTTGTGAGAAGTTGTGTGATTATATTTAAAGCTTAATTTGGTTTTAAATTGAGTGAATATAATTACATAAAGTTTTAATGTGTTAGTTGTTGTTTTTGAGTTAAGAAATAAGTTGGATTCGATCCTAAATGGTTGGAAGTGTTGATTATGTCACTGATAAGTTAGAATTTATCTAGTTTTTTACCTTGCTTTAATAGGTTTTATTAGTGGTTTATCTTTATTTATGTTTTATTTTTATTACCTTTTGGTGTATATTTTGATTTGTAGGAAAAGGAGTTGAAGAGTTGATGAATTTGATGCAAACAGAGAGAATTACGGCCCCCCCAGTGTTGAAGAACATGGCCATAATTCGTGGGAAGCAGTTGGAAGATCAAGTGAAGAAACAGAGAGAATTACGGCCCCCCAGTGTTTTCCAACATGGCCGTAATTCGTGGTTACGTGAGCTGAAAAGTCACAGTTTGAAGATTATGGCCTCCCAGTGTTGCGCATTATGGCCATGTTTATGGCAGAATTTTGTAACAGCTCAATTTAAGTGCTGAAACTGTTGAACTATTTTAGAGGGGTCTTAAAGGGGATATAATGGCACTTGATTGGGGTAGAATTGGGCTATAAATTGAGCCTTTCAGAGCACGAAATGAGATCATCTTCCTCTCCATTTTTCTTAGCTAAACTTGTGTTCTTTTGTGTTTTTCTTCATGTATGTTCAAGCAACTTTTCTATGGCTTTAAGTTTTGAATGAATTTCAGTTTCTATTACCTTCTAATCTTCATCTTTTACTTATTCAAGTTCTGAATGTTTAATTTACATTGTCTTATTTACATTCCAATCATGTGTGAGTAGTTTCTTTTATCTTGGGATTGATTATATTCCAATGATGAATTATTGTTAAGTCTAATTTTCTTTCCTTAGATGTTATGAGCATTGTTTCATTCTTAATTTAATCTTGAGTTTTACTTTCTCTGCAATCATAGCTAATATGATTGCATAAATCCTAAATATCTTATTAAGCACTGAAAGGTGAAAATTCGATATTGGAATTACAAGATTAAACAAGGGGATCAATTCATGAAAATAGAATTGGTTTCCTTGAGGCTTAGAAATAATTGTTCTTAATGAGTTTTATCATTCTTTCTATCAAGAAAATAGGTAGATTTTATGGTCTAAAACATGTTATTGTACTTTGAAAGAAGACAATAATCACATTTGATTATTTGGCCTTTAAGAATCCATTGTTCATACTCATAGGAAAGTGATGAAGAATTAGCTTAAGAGTAATTTTCATTGGAAGAACATCAATCCCAAGAACTTTTTATTTTCTAAATTAAACCCATTTTATTTTCCAGCAACAACAATACCATTCTAATTTATTCCTTTAGCTAATCATCTTAGTGAGAGAAATTGGTACTCAATTCTAAGTCCTTGTGGCAACGATATTTTACTACGCGATAAAACTGTGCACTTGCGGGCCTATCAAGTTTTTGACGCCGTTGCCGGGGACTTATGTTATTGATATTGATTTCCTTTCACTATTCCGGTTAGGCTAATTTTTTTCCTGTTATTATTTTCCTTGTTATTTGCACCATATGATGAATAAGCATGTATTTATATTTTCTAAGGAAGAATGGGAATCATTTTTGTCATCTTTGCCACCACCACCATCGTGCTTACAAGTGATATCCAAAGAGCCTCATGAAACACAATTTGAGAAAAATATTATTGCAGGGATAGATCCAAATGATGATGAAGTGGTAGTGGAAGGTGTGTCACAAGAAAAAGAACAAGAAACGGAGAGAAAAGAAGAACTATTTTCTGCAAATCCTTGGAAAAAAACAAGTGAGAGGGCAAGTCATGTGGAAAACACTTACCTCACCATGCTAACTAAGAATTGTGAAAACTTTGAAATGGATAAGTATATTGGTTTACAAGCATCTGTGGATGCTACAAAGTTAGCCCCTTCATCTTGTTTCTCGCTTTTCTTTGTGAAAATACCGTTTGATCCAGGCGGATTTGAGGGTAGACTTATACTATTTCCGCGATTGCCATTCTTTAAGCAATGGGATCCGGGAATAAGCTTTCATTCTTCATGTGTCACTTGGCCTTTATCCTTCAAGAAATGGGACCCTGGTAAAAATTTATCAATTTTTATGCTTCTTCATATCCCAGAGCAAGAAAAAAAATGAGGACTCTACTGATGGTGGCCTAAAAAATAAGGCGAGTATTGTTTTACTTTGTTTTGTTTTGTTTTGTTTTGTTTTGTTTTGTCTCTTTTAGTCCTGTATTTTTTTTTCTTTTTGCTTTTGTTAGTGTTAGTTTTCTAGCTTTTATCTTTCTTCCCATGTGAAATCTTTGTTGTGAAAATTTTCTTGAATTGGCCTCTCTGGAAATCCTTGTTTTTATGACACTACTTGGTTAATTGATTGGTATTCAGTGAGCACATTGTGAATCTTGAAAGCTTTACTGTTTGTTGGGGCCCCCCACACACACAACTTAGATGAGTTTTGGCATTAGGATAATTGGGAAGAACCTTACTTTGATATCTAATTATTGGTTCTCTTGGTGACACTCACTGCATATTGGTTACTGGAGAAATGTCTGTGTTGAGCTAGAAAAAAAAAGAAAAAGAAAAAAAAGAGTGGGGTTAGTTAAAAAAAAGAATAATTGCTGAAAAAAAAAGAGAATAGAAAAAATTAGCTCAACACCCCTTTGAGGTCATAGGTTACTAGGGAAATACTCTTTGTACCCTTTTGAGATTGATTGGCTACTGGGAAACAAAGGCACTCCTTTGAGACCAAGTGTGGCAATTGCTTTGTTTGCATATGAGTGGAGGACCCAAGCAAAAGTGCTGGGAATCTAAGCTTAAAAATGAAAAGATTAGAATAATAATTTAGGTCTCACTCACTGTTCTGATGCCTTGAATCATCTGATAATGCTATGCACTAGGTTCCAATAAGTGGTGTGTTGAAATTTTGCAAATTGTGTCATTGGATATCATCAAAGAACTTTGATATGGTGTGGTGGAAACAAGGCATTTCCAAGTCTGGCCATTTGTTGGGATTTGCTTGAGGACAAGCAAAGATCTAAGCATGGGGGAGTTTGATAAGTTAGAATTTATCTAGTTTTTTACCTTGCTTTAATAGGTTTTATTAGTGGTTTATCTTTATTTATGTTTTATTTTTATTACCTTTTGATGTATATTTTGATTTGTAGGAAAAGGAGTTGAAGAGTTGATGAATTTGATGCAAACAGAGAGAATTACGGCCCCCAGTGTTGAAGAACATGGCCATAATTCGTGGGAAGCAGTTGGAAGGTCAAGTGAAGAAACAGAGAGAATTACGGCACCCCAGTGTTTTCCAACATGGCCGTAATTCGTGGTTACGTGAGCTAAAAAGTCACAGTTTGAAGATTATGGCCCCCTGTGTTGCGCATTATGGCCATGTTTATGGCAGAATTTTGTAACAGCTCAATTTAAGTGCTGAAACTGTTGAGCTGTTTTAGAGGGGTCTTAAAGGGGATATAATGACACTTGATTGGGGTAGAATTGGGCTATAAATTGAGCCTTTCAGAGCACGAAATGAGATCATCTTCCTCTCCATTTTTCTTAGCTAAACTTGTGTTCTTTTGTGTTTTTCTTCATGTATGTTCAAGCAACTTTTCTATGGCTTTAAGTTTTGAATGAATTTCAGTTTCTATTACCTTCTAATCTTCATCTTTTACTTATTCAAGTTCTGAATGTTTAATTTACATTGTCTTATTTACATTCCAATCATGTGTGAGTAGTTTCTTTTATCTTGGGATTGATTATATTCCAATATATTCCAATGATGAATTATTGTTAAGTCTAATTTTCTTTCCTTAGATGTTATGAGCATTGTTCCATTCTTAATTTAATCTTGAGTTTTACTTTCTCTGCAATCATAGCTAATATGATTGTATGAATCCTAAATATCTTATTAAGCACTGAAAGGTGAAAATTCGATATTGGAATTACAAGATTAAACAAGAGGATCAATTCATGAAAATAGAATTGGTTTCCTTGAGGCTTAGAAATAATTGTTCTTAATGAGTTTTATCATTCTTTCTATCATGAAAATAGGTAGATTTTATGGTCTAAAACATGTTATTGTACTTTTAAAGAAGACAATAATCACATTTGATTATTTGGCCTTTAAGAATCCATTGTTCATACTCATAGGAAAGTGATGAAGAATTAGCTTAAGAGTAATTTTCATTGGAAGAACATCAATCCCAAGAGCTTTTTATTTTCTAAATTAAACTCATTTTATTTTCCAGCAACAACAATACCATTCTAATTTATTCCTTTAGCTAATCATCTTAGTGAGAGAAATTGGTACTCAATTCTAAGTCCTTGTGGGAACGATATTTTACTACGCGATAAAACCGTGCACTTGCGGGCCTATCAGTCACAGCCGAGGTTCTATCCACCCTCCAGCTGTATTCACGGTCTTTTCCACCCTCATGTGGAATTTTTGCCTTATGCAAGGTTTGAACCCGGGACCTGGGGCTTAAGTAACCCGGAAACACCTTGCCATCACCATCTATAGCTCAGATGGTGATGGCAAGTTGCTTCCGGGTTACTTAAGCCCCAGGTCCCCGGTTCGAACCTTGCATAAGACAAAAATTCCAATGGGGGTGGAAAAGACCGTGAGTACAGCTATAGGGTGGATAGAACCTCGACTGTGACTAAAAAGGCGCCTTTTTATCACATTAACTCAGAGCTATTACATAACCCGAATAAAATCAAAGAAAATTACGTAGATCAAACTAACAACAAACAACGTCACAAAATAAAGTTCAGCAGACACTCATGATCCCCAATTTAGCCACTAACTCCAGCATTAGAAATATCTGCAATTTAACATAGAAGTACAAGGAGACAACAAACAAAGAGGGGTGAGTACGTTGTGATTGAGTTGTGGTGATATTTAGAGAGATTAAGTGAATAAATTAATATACTTATATATATATATATAATTAGATACAATCATAATAACACAATCCGTATAAATACACACCACATCACATACACATAATACAACCCACATATGTAAACCATGAGCACCCACAGACAAAATTCACTATTTTCAGAGTCACATAATCCTCTCAAGAAAAATGCAGATACTAGCAACACTACTTCATATGCATGTGGTACCATCTACTACTCTGGGAATCGGACTATGAGTACCTATTTGGTTTTTTGAGGGACAGCATTTGCGTTGATCACCTCGTTACCTCATACTCTCACTAGTCATGATAATGTCCGGGGACTGTCGGGAGTCACGTCTCCCGACATCAAGTTGCAGCTTAAGTCACTTAGGTGTGCCACAGATTCAGTATCTTATCCCCATGGCCAGGATTATCTGCCACGAAGGCTCACCTCTATTGGCCTCCCCCTTTCATTTCAACGGTCGTCCCCCCCAAAACCTAATCACAAGGCTTGGTATGTCAATCATACACACAAGGTTGGGTTTCCTCCGAATATCATAGTCCAATTTTTCATCGACAATCCATCATGGCTTATATGGCTAGGATCATCTCACAAGGAATGACTCAAGTCCTATTATGGCTACTAATAGCTAGGTGACTTGCACACAAAGTCATTTATCCTTTCAAGGTCGTCGCCACAATGTGGACTTTTCAAAATCAAAACACAATTTAATAAGCAAGATATAAAATAAAAATTCAAGAGCAAATTAAAACAACACTCATGTATTTTAATCATTTAGATAAAACACATAGAAACGACCATAACAATAAATCAACCATAACATGAATTTGGGTCTTATTCATGTAATTAAAATATGCAGAAAACTGTACCTTTTATAAAATTAGTCTAAACATGGAAATTGAAGTAACAACTACAAAATCCTGCAAAAAACAACTCATTTTTGCAGCAAATTAAACAGCAACATAGACAGAATTTTCACAGCAAACTAAACAGAAACAACACACACAAAAATCCTGCACAACAAACAGAGACAGCATGCAGAAATTCAAACAGAAACAGCGTGCTTAAAGATTCGGCACAACAAACAGAAAAATGAAATGCTGTAAATTAAATGTAAACGAGACAAGTTAATTTATTTACCTAATTAAGTTATCAATAACTATAAAACTTCATCCGTTTAAACTTCTTATGAAATCCTAAAATTCACAATTTATCAACTAATTCATTAAGAGACATGTGAATTAAGGACTCTAACATTCAAGTAATATATCCTAAGTATCAAAAATAGAAGTTTTTTTAGCACTTATAACATACACATACAACCATTAAACAAGCTTATTGACCAATTAAATTGTTTTGTGTGCACAATTTCAACCCATCAATCATGGACACATGGTTTATGAACTAACAAAATGCAAATAGTTCAACATACAAACCAATAAAAAAAAAAAGAACAGGACCTGCTTATTTCTTTAATAGCTTGGCCAATAACAACCATTTTCTTATGCCATTTCACAATATACGCTGACCATGTTTTTTTTTTCTCTTACTAATTAATTAATAAAAATATAACTTCCAGGTTCTTGATTTTAAAGGAAACGTAAATAGCCAAACATGAATAGTAGAAACGAACCAATCAAATGTATGAGCTTGCACATGATCTTCTTGAGCAAGTTTCTCAACTTGTGCGCTAACCAAATAAGAAGCAAATAAACCAATGAAAGATGGAACACAATTTTCACCAAGCGATCGAAAATATGTTTCACACAGCTCTAAAACAAACCAAATTTATACTTCCCGGTTCCGTTGCTACAACGCGCTTTACACAATCGATCGAATCATATAGATATCCTTTCAACACAACATAGGTCATCGAAAAGCTCTCGAAGACTCACCAAAGCACGAAAGCTGGGATCTTTCAGAAAATGGATTCCTATTCGAAGGGTGCATAACTCACACAAATAGCAAAATCAAACAATGGGGTTTAAGGACAACCCCTTCACCTATTCCCTCAAATATCTCCAACCACAATAATCTCCCCCTTACCTTAGTGACTTGCGAAATCTCCTAATGGAAGAGGGATGATGATGGTGAGTTTGCTACGAATAGAAAAGAACTTATAAGAATCGTTAGAAATTCCCAAATCTCCAAATCCCTAACACATGAAATTAGGAAGGAAAGGATCATAAAACTTATCCAACCTTCGAATGGAAAACGAAAACAAGGGTGCCCCTAATTCTTGTATGGCCGCAATTAGTAGAAGCAAAATGTGGCCTCCTCTCCTCTTGTTTGGGCGCTAGGGTTTAGGTGAAATAGGAAGGAGAAGAGAAATGATCCCTAGGGTAGAAGTGGTTGAGTATTACGCATGAGGCAAGGGGTTTCACTCCCCTCAAGTCATAAAAATTGGGTTGGGTAAAGCCCATGAAGGTTGGCCCAATAAGTAACTAAAAAAAAATTATTCTACACGCAAGGTCTTGCCCAAGGATGCGCTCTACTCATTTATTTATTTTTTTAAAACCATAATCAAGGATTATCAAACTCAAATTAGAAAAGTTCTAATTATGCACACACATGTAACAATTAATTAAAATCTTAATCTTAATATATAATAAAAGAGAGTAGCATTGGAGGAAACTTTTGACACATGTCTTTCTCCCATGTAATGCCTTCACCTACACACTTCTCGCTTTTACTATTTATAGAAACTTTTGTCACATGTCTTTTTCTTATGCAATGACTTCTCATACACTCTTCCCAAGCAATGACTAACATTTGAAATTGACAACTTTAGTTTTTTTCCATTATTATAAAAATTTTATTAATTAAAATTTTTAAAATTCAATTTTTTGTATTTAAATAAATTAAAAATATTTACTTTCCCACCTACTTTTCCAAATAAATAAAACAAAATATTATACATAAATTGACGGATTGAATAATTTTTCTTCCTAAAAAAAATAATTTTGTTTTTTTTTTTGACTGATTGAATAATTTTGTTTAGTTTTATTGAGACTTATTATCAATGAACTACATGATTTAAACTCTTTGCGGTTTTGTTTTTCGAGAATTCTTGGAAACGTGCTCTTTCTTCTCACATTGATCTTTTATTAAAAGTCATTTTCAAATTTTGAAGGTATTTCGCATAAGTCATTCCAATGAGATTAATCTAGAATATCAACAATTTTTACCCTCTTTTGCTCTTCTACGTATACACCATACACGGCTTCCCTGATACAACTTCACTATTTTCGTTTTGTTTCATTTGTTCAACTCTCTCTATTTCTCCTTCTCATTCCTTCTTTATGATAGCATTTTTAATGTTTGATTTCTTCAATCGGTTTTAAGGGTGTGAAAGAGGCAGAGGTTGTGCTGTGGGTCTTGGTCCCAGAGAAAGGTTTTAACTTGCTTCTCCATTTGTTATTTCATGGTTTGAATTTTATTTTGACTGCGTCTATTTTTATTTTTTTTTCGTTCAGGCTGTTAGAGTCATTTGGTGCGATATGGTCTTCCGATTCCTTTTCGTCTTGGTTTGTAAGGTATGCTCTTCTCTTACTTTTTTTATTCTAGATCTTCTATTCCTTTCTTTTTTTTTTTTTTTTATTCTTCTCTTAAGCAGAAAAAAAACGTATGTATTATAGTGGAAGAAGCATTTTTAATAATACTGAACCTGCTTTTTTTGGTAAGCTGTATTTCTGTTGTGCTTCAATTACTGCAAAAACGTATTGCTGCACAATTTTTGGGTTGATGAGTGATAGCTCTTCTTTTCTCTTTAAGTAGCATAGCAACCCAATTGTGTGAATTTTGTTCCTTTGACTTCTGGTAGCAAGCTAATTTTATGCAAATGAAGATATAGCTTGAAGATAAGAATTGATCAATCATGCAAATGACATATGTGTGGATTTTTATTTTACTTTTCTCCTCTTGGATCGATTGTGATAATGATTATTCTTTTGTTCTGTCAAAAAAAAAAAATGATTATTCCTTTGTATTAAGGCAAAGAATGAGTCTATGATAGAAGTTAATGTTCTGCTAATTAATATCTATAGAATGGTTAGGGACAAGTGGATTATTATTAAGGCAAAGCCTATATTTTATATCTAACAGCTTTAACAGAGGTTGCGCACTTGCGCTACACCTAATAGCTTTAATAGTGGTTGTGCCTGGATAAGTCTATTGAACTAATGGAACTGGAAGTGACTGTCTAATCAAATATTCAATTAAGATAATAGAGGTACATTTGAAAATTGCTTACAACCACTATTAATCAATGCTTAAAACAAATTTATTAAACAATTTTAAATTTGTTGCTTCTTGATTGTACTTTATAATCATTAACATAATATTTCATTTATGTCAAAAAAATAATAATAATATTTCATAATATTTCAATGTTGTACTTATGTGTGCGTATATATATATATATATATATATATATATATATATATATATATATATATATATATATGTAGTTTTAAAATTTCAAGCCCAACACGGGCCTATGTATTTTAAAATTTTCTTCGAATTACTATAAGGAGTAACATTACTATTAAACATACTATAAAAGGAATATTTTAATAGATAATTCATATAAATATGTTTTTTATATTAAACATATATTTTAACATATATCGTGTGTAGTACGGGCCTAAGTATTATGAGTTGTTTATTTAGTCGTATTCTTTTCCAAAGCATGTCCCATGTATTTTAAGAATGTAGTTGAGATTATAACACATGCAGAACTAGATTTTCAGGTTGACAGATAGCGTTTGAAAGCTATTATTTTCTTTAGCCTAAATAAATTTCTCTATTTTTTTTATAAAATAAATTTCTCTATCTTCTACATTAGAATAAATTTTTTAATATATAAATTTTTATTTTATTTTACTATATTCTATGGGTAGCATGGAGCATTATACTTTAAATATTTTGTTACTAAAATTTAATGTAATATAAATTATTGAAAAGTAATTTTATATAAGTTATTATTAGAGACTAATTTTTCCAATGAATGGAGTAAATCTTAACTATTAGTAAATTTTTGTGTAAGATAATTTACATAAAGAAATCTGAACATTTTACATGAAAAAATTAATATATATATTTCTATTGATGAGTGTTTTAATATTTTAATAGACTACATCTGCAAATACAAATAATTTAAGATAATTTATATAGTAATTTTCATAATAAAAATTTATATAGGAAACTTTTTGGTTAAGTCGTTGTCTTCTTGAAGCTTCAAATGTGTTTACACATTGTGCATAAAGGTCTAGTTATACAAAGATATAACAAATGAAGTAAATGATCAATTCTATGGAGAGATAATGTTGAATGAGTTATCAAAATATAGGATATTTATTAAAAAAATTCAAATTATAAAACTTATTTAAAATTTGAGAAATTATAAAATTAAAAATCTATTATATATTTAAATGAGATTATCAAGGTTCTTTTTATGTGTAATAATTTATTGAATAATTGAATTTGTTATTTTTATTAATATGCCCCATTTCTATTATCTTTTTATTCAATTTACATAATATTTAAATTATAAACTATTTATATATAACATACAAAAATTGATATCCCGTGCATCTCACGGGTCAAAACACTAGTTTGATTAACACATAACAATCTAATATTCGCATAAACTGGTCTATATAAATGAGGGGTGTAATAGTAAAGAATGGGTGTACACGGTAAAAATTTATTTTTATATATCTTTAAAACCTTTTAACCCCTCAAATAAATAACATTTCAAATGCTAATATTTTATAAAATAAAATATTAAATACTATATTAGCTCAATTTTGTAAAAATACAAAATAAATGCTAATATTTTCTAAAAATACAAATAAATATAAACTCAACATTTTTTAATAATTCAAACACACATAGGGAAATCGGAATCACTATATTTATAAATCATAATAATTAATGAAATAAACACATATTTAAAAATATACAACGTATGAGAAATGCGGGGTGTTACACTCTACCCCCCTTAAAAAAAAATTGCCCTCAAAATTTGCGTAAACATCGAGTGCAAAATAAAAGAAATGTCGTCTATCTAATACTCGTTCGCTATACTACAAGGAGTATAATTTAATGGACTAATTACTCTCAAACCTAGTTTTAATAGTCTAATTTAATAAATATAAATTCGCACAAAGCATCATAAAATCACTTATCAAATCAAACATAGCATACATACGTTTAGTAAATAATTACATAAATAAAAGAAGAACGGAAAATTGGGGTGCTAAAATTCTTCCCTCCTTGCAAGGAATTCCGTCCTCGAAATTCACTCGAGTAGTTGTTACCGAAGGTGACATTCGTAACAGTTGGTAACTTTACTCAAGTTTTCAGTTAAACAACAAAGTACGCATGCACACTTTTGATTACTATTATAACACCTACCTGTGACAAGTTATTGGGGTGATCAGTCCCTCTTACTCATCCATTACTCTCCACGCAACATAATTACTCTCACGACTCTATTAAAGATCATTTTCATGGCATAATCATCAAGTTCTACATTTCTACTGAACATATTACAAAACTCATATGGAATAGGAAAAACTCTAGAATCTAATGTTGAGGACCATGGGGGTTAGGGACCCCATTTCAAAGTGGGAGGATTCTTCTCAAGGAAGTTGTCCAATCCTTGGACCTTAACTGTTCCAATGCCCATACTAATTATCATTATTCATGCAAAAATCCACGTTCACGAGTTCAAGGCACGTCGAACAAGACAAAATTTACCATTAGGCATTTTCCAACACCAAGAAGTTAGTAACTCAATCGTTTCACATAGCAGCATATAGAGCATATATAATCCAATCAATTTCCCAAATTCATATACCGGTATGTAGACCTAAACATTATAAAAAGAAAACACTCATGCAATTCCACATTTCAACAACATGTACAAATCATGAGAGTTCTCAGTACATCGACCCAGGTAATATATCCTAATACAGTTAATTCTACAAACTCATGTAACATAATTAATGCATATTATCCATTATTAAGCATAGTTCTAACACACAATCCTCATATAGACATCTACAAAAACAGCATGAACAAGCATATGTGTAGCAGATTTACTGAATTTATAAAAATATCTCTAAGATTAAGAAAATTCTAAATAAATTTCAGGTCAACGTATAACATGTTAAGACTTTATAAATATCTTTTATAACTCAGGAACAACTCATTCAATCCTCAAATAAATTCAAAATCTAAACATACACAGAAAGTGCAGAATTTCTCAATTATTGCGCTATTAAAAGTAATGATTTTTCTGCCATATCAAACGGACTCGGATTTTAACCAAATTTAGTATGTAGGTCCTTGACATGCATATGTTCATTTCCATATTTTTATTTCATCAAAGTACAATACCAAAACTTACAGAAAAATCATGTAAGGTTCGGATCTGCCCAGAACTTTCCAGCATACACTGTTTGTGATTCATAATGTCATAGGACAATCAACACTCAATGAAAATTCCCCAAATTAAATATGCAAGGTCCTAACACACATACAAGCAGTCTCCAAGTGGTCCTATGTCAAAATCATGACTCAAACGTTTAAAAAAAATTGAACAGAAACTCCTTCTACACAAAAGTCTAGAAATTAAATTACAAGTTCCATCTTTTACATGTTTTAAGTCATTGTAATTCACATGCAAACTTAGATAATTCAAGTATCATCTAAACAGGTATCACATCATAAGCCATATATTCAATGTAAGGTACTCACATAACAATTTAATCATGTTATCATGCAGTTTCACAAGTCATGCATACTCAAATCACACCGTTAAAATAGCAATAACACAAAACCAACAATTCGCAATAGCATATATACAGATACATAACTTATGCATTTAACAGTTCAAAAAAAAGTCATGGATCAAGCAGACTTGGATCACACAGGCAAATAAGTCACATTGGTACACATATCATGCAAACTTATTAGTCATGCAAACTCAGAATCACATGGACACCTTCATTAAGCAATTCAGAGGTCGCATATGCATTGACTGTACCACACAAATATTTAATAAAAACATATTACATGTTACACCGATCACTCAAGGCATGAATCATACAATTATAGATACAGAATTTCCATATAATCAACATGTTATAAAATCATAGAGACAATATAATAAACACAAAAGGGAAATCATGTTATAGAGTACACAGAAAAGCATAATAGACACATACACAGTCCGGTAAGACCGAACAGCTCTGATGTGACACCCTTAATCCCGTTTTGAGTAAAAATAAAATTATTCAAATAAAAAGAAATGAATATTTATATGTATTCAATTTTCAAATAATTCTCTAAGTGGGAGATGAGGGACTCTTACTAGATTTCCTTAATTTCTAGTTTGAAGGTGAGTTTGAGAGTTGAGATTTGAGTTTTTATGGAAACCTTGGTGGAACCCTAGAAGGAAGAAGAAGAAAATCAAGCTCCCTCAAAGATTGGTTCATGTTCTTGGATTTGAAGTATGATGTCTTCAATTCCTTGCATGAAGAGGAAGATGCGAGATTGTAGATCAAGATTGGATGAAGTATTTGAAGAAGCCCTGAGTGGAGCAAAGAGGGAAAACTTGAAGAAGAGCAAGGAGGGCAAAGTTCAACCCTCCTAGCTCAAGGTCTTGAAGAATAGAGGTGACTTCTTCAACCCTTAGGTGATGGACACCCATAAGTCCCACATATAGGAATTTCTTTTCCTTAGTAATATGTGAACCCATGGTTCAAGTTAGGGATTTTGAATATCCTTATAAAGTAGAGTTAGATATTATTATTGTTATGATTTTATAGTTGGTTTGGTTAAAAATAAGTTGGATAGCCGCCTTCAACCCCCCACAAATGTATGTATGTTTGATGTTTACTCCTTTGTTAGCTCCATAGAGCTTCAAGGGGATGAGTTTGATATATGTGTTGTCCATTATATTGGTCAGTTTTGAGGCTTGTATATGAGCCCTAAGTTTATGGCAATGATGCCAAATAAAGGACCCAAGTAAATTATGCGATAGGAAGAGTGTTTGGAGTAGTTGTTCATGATTTGGTATGATTCATATTATGAATATGGTATGTTTCAACCTCTAAGTGAGTTGTTAGTTCATAATGTATGTTATTATTATTAAGCTAGATTCATTGAAATTATTGTAAATTTCCTTGAATAGTTAAATGATGATGAGGGTTGATAATCCTAGTTAGTTAAGTTGCATTTTAAACATGCATTAAAGAATTAAAGATGTGATAAAAGTCACATAATGGCCAAGTGAGAATCCTCTATTTATAGGAAAAGATCGATATGGTTAGCCTCGTAGGACGCCACTTGGACGGTTAAGACGTCTAACCACCTTACCTAAAGCATGTGATTGGGGTCTATGGACCAAAGCATATGACAACAACCCAATGACACAAAGCAAAGAAGGACTATATATCCTTAGTTAACAAGATGCATTGCATAGCCTTATATGATCTATTTTTCTTGTACAATTGTATAATAAGTATTTGGGAAAAGCTAGAATGTGCTTAGTAGCGAAGAAAAGCTGACTATGAGCTTAGTGATGCTTGAGTTTATGATTGTTGATGAATTCCTTGTAAATATCATTGGAATTAGCTTAGTTAGTTAAATGAGGTAATGGATTGTACATCCTTAGTTGCTAAATTACTCAATAGTGATAGTGCATAGAAGTAGAAAGAGTTGTGATAAAATCACCCAAAAGATAAGCGAGTTATGTTGATTGAGGTCTATGGAATAGATTATAGGACAAAACCCAATAACTTAGAAGAAAAACAAAGATGTGTCAACGAAAAAGTGATGAAGGACTAGATGTTCTCAGTTAAAAAAGTTTCCTGGTGTTCTTATGAGTTCCGGTTGGCAAATTCTAGAGAGTTCTCACGTAGGGTGTTGAATAGATTTGAGAAAGTAAGTCCTTATGGTATATAGGGAGAGTATGTTAGGAGTGTAATACCTAAGTTAGTCTTTTCAGGCTAGTATGATTAGACGAGAGATTTTTGAGGAGTCCGTGAAGGGCTCACTGAGATTTTTATCTCATTCTTTCCATGTTGTTGTTTTTCAGATAAACAGGTACTGAAGGTTGATGAGGCAAAGCTCCACGCTTGGTGTAACGACCCGTTTCCGGACCGCTACCGAGCTCAATATACCGAGCTCGAGTTACCGAGCTCAACACACCGAGCTCAACTAAACCTGCATGCGACGCGTTTTAAAACGGTACTCTTGTGCCTTTTTAAAAAGTACGATCTATTTTTTTTTTATAAAACCAGCTCGTGCACATCAGAGTGATTATAGCTTTTCGAAACATGATGCAACTAAGACACAAGACATAAATTCCAATAAAACATACATGCATATATACCACTCGAAATAATAATGTATACAAAATACAGAGTAGCAATGTATAAAGAAAATACACCTAAGGTATGACGACTTCAAAAGAGCAATCATACCCTGGGGGTACTTCCGGCAGACACCCACGCAGGGGGCTGCTCCAAAAGTAAACCGCCAGTCTACCCTGTAGCAACAAAACATAACCGGCCCAACTGGTCACGACCTACTACTCCAAAAGAAAAACAAGGTACAGTCATCAGAAAAACAAACATCCAACAACATAATCAATCACGACAAATAGAGGTCGTCGCTCGGGTCCTCGTCGAGCTCCTCCTCGGCATCATCTGCTGTCGAGTTCCCTGCACCCTCGACATCGCCTGGGTAACCGTCATGGATTGAAGGCACCACGGGAAAGGGTCAACTTCTCAACAATACAAGATAAGCACGGCATAAAGAAATAAGCAACACAATAATGTATCTCAATCACCACACGTGACTCGACCTTCTCACTCTAGACTCGACTCTTATTACGGAATATCGCCACCGTCCATCCTCAATCGACGCACAGGTAAACGGCAGTCCATCCCCAAACCGAATTCCATACATTAACGGCAGTCCATCCCCAAACCGATAATGCATCGCCTAGCCAATCCACCATAAACAAAAAGGGAACCTAGCACCTCGCTTATCCGGGTCCGCTCAAAACGCCATACGACTCCTAGCTCTCTCACTCGATGATTAGCTCGCCGCAATAAAGAGTGACACATAAAATTACTTGATCACATATCAAATAAAGAGAGCATGCTTAACATGAAGAAAACGCACTGACATTTAAGCAATAAAAACATTCTCGCATGAAGAAACGCACCAATTCAAAGAATTCACAATTCACAACATTTCAAGCTCGACACCAATCAAGGAATCCATACACAATAACATATAAAATAAAGTCTTAATAATGTCTAAAAGTTTCCTTACCGAACTCCAAGATAACGCCGCTCGACAACGTCGCTTCTCGATCGACCTCGACACGCATAGCTTCGATCTGGATCCCATCGCTTCCACGCCCTCGGGTTCGCTCTCCGCACCTCGATTCGAATTCACAGATCTCGAATCAGACTTCCTAAAACAATCACAACTCAGTTCGATCTATGGGTTCTAATAACACTTAGCTCTCATCCCAATCTTAACCACAAAGTTTTTCGATCAAAAGTTCATGAAAAAGGTTATCTGATGCTACAACAGATAAATCGACAACAACAACAACCGGAAGCAACAGACAACAAACTAAAACAAGAAATCGAAACAAACCAAATAGGGAGGGTTTTGAGCGCTGCCTACTGCAGAAAACAGAGGAAGAAATTTGTTTTACAAGCTCAAATAATCGGTTAGAAAGGTCGGTCATGTCATGAAGAAGAAAACCCATCAGTTTGACATGATTTGGAAGCATAAAAACTAGCTAAAATGGAAGGAAGAAGTAGCGCTAAACAGTAGCATGGAGGAAGAGAAAATTTGTTTTTCATACCTCAGATGGTGGTCGAGATGGTGAGATATGTCGAGAGGATGATGAGAACCAAGGTTGATGAAGAAAGTTTGTGCAGAATCTCGATGGAACTCAAGGTTCTTCGATGGAAGTTTTGGAGAGAAAGAGGAACTCAGAGAAGAAAGGAAGAAGAAAGAAGAAAAGAGAAAGTGAGTGTTTGTGAGGGAACTGATCGATATACAGCTGGTGAGAGAAGGGCATTATCGTAACTATAGTTATGAGATGCCAATCCCATCAGTCATTCTACCCGTCTAATCGCTCCTTTCTCATGATTACCCTCTACTCTATAGGTCAGAGATCTATACACGGCGATTTAGATCGCACGACAATATAATTATTACAAACAATAGTAATCATAACGCTGAATAACGTTCATAAAGACTACGAGTGTCATCATCTCGACACGATGTCGACCAGGGTGCTCGTGCAAGCGCACAAGGCTCTAACACAAGTTCGTGCACGCGGCCTCCTCAGTTCGACATGCGACCTCATCAGCTCGATACGCGACCTCGGCAGCTAATGCACGCGGTCTCCTCAGCTCGGCAAATGACCTCGGCAAACGATCTTGGCACGGGATCTCGACACAAGGTCTTGGTACGAGGTCTCGACACGAGATCTCGACGCGAGGTCTCGATCCGACGTCCTAATACGAGGTCGATCTCGTCCTCAGGTGTTACAATCTCTCCCTCTAAAAAAATTTCGTCCTCGAAATTGCAAATAAGTTTCTTACCTCGAAAAAGATCAGGGTACTGCGTCTTCATCTTCTCCTCCAGCTCCCAAGTCGCATCTCCCGTCTTCTGATCCCACACAACTTTGACGAGTTGAATCTCTTTGTTCCGCAACTGCTTGGCTTTCCTATCAACAATCCTTGCTGGTGATGCTTCGAAAGATAAGTCGTCCCTTAGTTGAATCACATTTGGTTCGATGACATGAGAGGGGTCGGAAATATACTTCCGCAATTGTGAGACGTGGAAGACGTCGTGAATGTTCGACAAGAATGGTGGCAGGGCAATTTGATATGCCACTGGACCGATACGACGAAGAATCTGATAAGGTCCAATGAATTTAGGGGTAATTTTCTTGGATTTGATCGCTCGACCAACTCCAGTAGTGGGGGTGACTCTAAGAAATACATGTTCTCCTTCCTCGAACTCGAGTGGTCGACGTCGTTGGTCTGCATAACTCTTCTGTCGACTTTGAGACGTTCGCATCCTATCTCTGATCAAACGGATCTTCTCGGTAGTCTGCTGGATCATATCTGGTCCTACAATGTAACGCCGCCCCTGGTACCAACAAAGAGGCGTCGACATTTACGCCCATACAAGGCTTCAAAGGTGCCATTCCAATACTCGCATGGAAACTGTTATTGTAGGTGAACTCCACCAATGGGAAAACGTCGTCCCAACTTCCTCCGTGATCTAACGGACAAGCGCGCAACAAATCATCAAGCGATTGGATCGTTCTCTCGGCCCGACCGTCGGGCCAGGGATGATATGCCGAGCTAAGCCTGAGCTCGGTTCCCATCGCTTCTTGCAATTCCCTCCAAAAATGAGACGTGAACTTCGGATCTCGGTCCGACACGATTGAAGAGGGTATACCATGAAGTCGCACTATCTCCGCGATGTAGATCTCGGTCAGCTTTTCCACGTTGTATGTCGACCTCACTGGTAAGAAATGAGCAGATTTGGTCAATCGGTCGACGATCACCCAAATCGAATCATTCTTCTTCTGCGTCTTCGGCAAACCTACAACGAAATCCATGGAAATACTATCCCATTTCCATACTGGTACGTCAAGCGATTGTAGCATTCCCGCAGGTCGTTGGTGCTCCACCTTCGCTTTCTGACACGTTAAACACGAAGCTACGTACTCGACCACTTGCTTCTTCATTCCGGACCACCAAAAATGCTTCTTCAAGTCTTGATACATCTTCGTAACTCCTGGGTGAATACTAAAGTTGCTCTTATGCGCTTCGTCGAGTATTAACTTCCTTAGCTCGGCTACGTTAGGTACACATACTCGGCCATTGCATCTCAAGATGTCGTCCATTCCGACTTGGAATTCTGTCGCCTTCCCTTGCGCTATCAACTGAACCTTCTCTTGCAGGAGCTCGTCATGAACTTGCTGGTCTCGGATCTCGTCCAACAATCTGTTAGAAATGGTACGCATACCAAATCTCAGCTTCCCCGGTGAAACTTCGACACTCAACTTCAAGTCTCGGAACTTCTCGAGCATCTCCAACTCCTTGATCATCATTGTCGAGGTTAAAACGCTCTTCCTACTCAACGCATCTGCTACCACGTTAGCCTTACCGGGATGGTATTCCAACGTAAAGTCGTAGTCCTTGAGAAATTCTGTCCATATTCGCTGACGCATGTTGAGCTCTTTCTGGTCGAACAGGTACTTCAAGCTCTTGTGATCGCTGAAAACAGTAAGAGTGCTCCCATAAAGGTAGTGCCTCCACATCTTCAACGCAAAAACTACTGCTGCCAGCTCCAAGTCGTGAGTAGGGTAGTTCCTCTCGTGAATCTTAAGTTGTCTTGAAGCATACGCGACCACCTTCCGATGTTGCATCAAAGACGCATCCCAATCCCTGGTGTTACGCATCACAATACACCTCGAAGGCTCTTCCGGT
The DNA here is from genome assembly GCA_037113605.1 of Calophaca sinica. Taxonomy (NCBI): domain Eukaryota; kingdom Viridiplantae; phylum Streptophyta; class Magnoliopsida; order Fabales; family Fabaceae; genus Calophaca; species Calophaca sinica. The sequence goes on along the minus strand of CM073733.1, from coordinate 68,192,622 downwards.
TGAGGCAAAATCAACACGGCGCTGGCCAAGAGCTCCTTCAGCCTTTGAAAACCGGCCGCACTCCTCGGCCCAGGCAAAGGTTGATCCTTCCTCGTAAGTCGTGTAAGAGGCGCGACAATCTTCGAAACTTTCAATGAATCTTCGATAATAGCCGCTAAGCCAACAAAACTTCGACCTCGGAACCGCCTTCGGTTGTTCCCACGCTTAGCACAAACTTCAATCTTAGTTGGATCCACATTTATCCCTTCTTTGGAAATCACATGACCAAGAAAATTCACCTCTTCAAGCCAAAATTCGTGACTTCGACAGGTTGGCATAGAGTTGCTTATCTCGTAATATCCGCAGTGCTCGACGTAAGTGTTCTTCGTGCTCTTCTCGGTTCCTCGAGTAGATCAGTATGTCGCCGATGAACACTACAACAAACTGATCCAAGAGCGAATGGAAAATCCTATTCATGTAGTCCATAAACACAGCTGGCGCATTCATCACTCCAAACGGCATCACCAAGTACTCGTAGTGACCGTACCTAGTCCCAAAGTCGCCTTGGGGACATCTTCCTCCTTCACGCGAATCGATGGTAGCCCGACTTCAAGTCTATCTTGGAAAAGATCGCCGCTCCACGGTTGATCCATCAAGTTGTCAATACGAGGTAACGGATACCGGTTCTTCACAAGAACCTTGTTGAGCTCGCGATAGTCCACGCACGACCTTGATCGCCCATCCTTCTTCTTAACCAACAACACCGAGCTCCCCACGGTGACACGCTCGGTCGTATAAATTACTTCGACTCCAAGTGTTCGATCCGGGACTTCGCTTCTTTCATCTCGGCAGAGACATCCCGTATGGCGCTTTGGAAATCGGTCTGTCCCTGGAATCGTGTCGATGGAGAACTTCGACCTCGTCTTGGTGGTAACCCCGCACGCCTTCGGAAAACGTCTTCAAAGTCACACACCACCGGGTACATCCTTCACGCCGATCTGCCGAAAACTTTCGAACTAGCCAGATACATGTATTCCCTAGTTCCTTCTTTCAAAGAAACCCCAATACGCTCAAATAGAAGATAATTGGAGACTCCAAGGTCTGGGAAAATTACGCTTTACGGCACAGTCGAAGAGGACATGGTGGTGTGACAACCAATCCATCCCGAGGATGACATCTAGGCCCCTAAGAGGCAAACAAACCAAATTGACCACAAACTTTCTACTCTGAATAACCACTACACAATTAAGACATGCAGTGTTTGTGACTAAGGTTTTAGCAGCTGGGGTTGTAACTACCAATTTGAACGGTAAAGCAGTCACAGTCAAGTTCAAATGGTTCACACAATCAGAAGAAATAAAGGAATGGGTTGCACCCGAATCAAAGAGGACGGATAAGGATTTACCCTCTATCTCACATTCACCTTGAATAAGATCTTCAGCTCGTTCTGCTTCCTCGCCACTCATGCAGAAGACTCTGCCTTTAGCTACCTGACGCTTCCCTTTGGCCTTTGCCGCAAGCATTGTCGGTTCAGCTTTAGGTGTGGGACAATCCTTGGCAAAATGCCCTGGCTTCTTACAGTTGAAACACACCTCCTCCTTCTGAGTACAGTTACTCGCATAATGTCCGGGCTTCCCACAACGAAAACAAGTCACCTCGACACCGGTCTGACCTCCACTCCTCGCTCCCTGGGTCATCGGACGATACTGTCCTCTATTGTCGTTCCCCTGAGGTCGGTCGTAAGGCTTCCTCTGCAGTTGTTTCCCCTTCTGTGTAAACCTCTGTCCTGCACTCTGGGGTCTCCCCGGTCCGCCTACAACAGTTTTCTTCCTGTGGCTTCTTACTCCTTCTACCTCGACACAGCGATCTATCAGCTCTTGGAGGTTTCGGATCCTCAATGACACCACCGACTTCTGAATGTCGAATCTTAATCCTCGTTGGAATCTCTCACTTAACCATCTTTGGTCATCTCGATCACGAAATGGACTGAAATACCTCGCCAGTGATTCAAACTTGGCTGCATACTCGGACACCGTCATACCGCCTTGCTGCAATTGAAGAAACTCTTGCTCCTTCTCAGCTCGTGCAGTATCTGGGAAGTACTTGTCCAAGAACCTTTCATGAAAAAGCTCCCAGGTTATCTCGCGACGTTCTGCCATAAATGTTTGCTTCACTCCTTTCCACCAATACTCTGCGTCTCCTAGCAGTAAGTAGGTGGCGTAGTCGACCTTCACGTTATCCGGGCAATAGAGTGCCTCGAAGATCTTCTCGATCTCTTGCATCCAAAGATTAGCTTTATCTGGATTTGGCTCACCATAGAACTTCGGTGGATCATGCTTCCTAAAGTCTGCCAATCCTCTCAAAGCTTCGCCTCCGCTCTGCTCGTTCTTTGTTCTTTGCAGTTTCTTTGGGTTAACGCCGCCGCCTGTTGAGCCATCGCGTTAGCCTGTTGAGTTCTGCACGGTGATTCTTTGGGCCATGGTCGCCGCCATCTCGGCCATAGCTTGAATAGCTCGTTCCATGTCGACGTTCGATACCGTCGTATCTCTACGAGGTGGCATTAGATTCCACAAAGTTCAAAACCCCGCTAATCTCACAACAAGGATGTGTTAAAACACACTGCTTCAATCAAGAAACAGTTCAAACAATTTTTCAAGCAATAAGTGCTTCACTTAATCAAACAGCAATCAACATAGTATAACTAGGTACGCGACACACATATCCCGACGGTGACCACCCAAATTCCTATGCACACTTGGCCGAACCGAATCAAGCCTGATACCAACAAATGTAACGACCCGTTTCCGGACCGCTACCGAGCTCAATATACCGAGCTCGAGTTACCGAGCTCAACACACCGAGCTCAACTAAACCTGCATGCGACGCGTTTTAAAACGGTACTCTTGTGCCTTTTTAAAAAGTACGATCTATTTTTTTTATAAAACCAGCTCGTGCACATCATAGTGATTACAGCTTTTCGAAACATGATGCAACTAAGACACAAGACATAAATTCCAATAAAACATACATGCATATATACCACTCGAAATAATAATGTATACAAAATACAGAGTAGCAATGTATAAAGAAAATACACCTAAGGTATGACGACTTCAAAAGAGCAATCATACCCTGGGGGTACTTCCGGCAGACACCCACGCAGGGGGCTGCTCCAAAAGTAAACCGCCAGTCTACCCTGTAGCAACAAAACATAACCGGCCCAACTGGTCACGACCTACTACTCCAAAAGAAAAACAAGGTACAGTCATCAGAAAAACAAACATCCAACAACATAATCAATCACGACAAATAGAGGTCGCCGCCGGTCCTCGCCGAGCTCCTCCTCGGCATCATCTGCCGCCGAGTTCCTCGCACCCTCGACATCGCCTGGGTAACCGCTATGGATTGAAGGCACCACGGAAAGTGGTCAACTTCTCAACAATACAAGATAAGCACGGCATAAAGAAATAAGCAACACAATAATGTATCTCAATCACCACACGTGACTCGACCTTCTCACTCTAGACTTGACTCTTATTCTAATATCGTCACCGTCCATCCCCGAATCGACGCAATAGGTAAACGGCAGTCCATCCCCAAACCGAATTCCATACATTAACGCAGTCCATCCCCAAACCGATAATGCAACGCCTAGCCAATCCACCATAAACAAAAGGGGACCTAGCACCCTCGATTATCCTGGGTCCACTCAAAACGTCATACGACTCCTAGCTCTCTCACTCGATGATTAGCTCGCCTAAATAAAGAGTGACACATAAAATTACTTGATCACATATCAAATAAAGAGAGCATGCTTAACATGAAGAAAACGCAATTCGACATTTAAGCAATAAAAACATTCTGCATGAAGAAACGCAATTCAACAGCAATTCACAATTCACAACATTTCAAGCTCGACACCAATCAAGGAATCCATACACAATAACATATAAAATAAAGTCTTAATAATGTCTAAAAGTTGCCCTTACCGAACTCCAAGATAACGCTGCTCGACAACGTACGCTTCTCAGTCGACCTCGACACGTACAGTTCTCGATCTGGATCCCACTGCTTCCACGTCCTCGGGTTCGCTCTCCCGGGCACCTCGATTCGGAATTCACAGGATCTCGGGAATCAGACTTCCTAAAACAATCACAACTCAGTTCGATCTATGGGTTCTAATAACACTTAGCTCTCATCCCAATCTTAACCACAAAGTTTTTCGATCAAAAGTTCATGAAAAAGGTTATCTGATGCTACAACAGATAAATCGACAACAACAACAACCGGAAGCAACAGACAACAAACTAAAACAAGAAATCGAAACAAACCAAATAGGGAGGGTTTTGAGCGCTGCCTACTGCAGAAAACAGAGGAAGAAATTTGTTTTACAAGCTCAAATAATCGGTTAGAAAGGTCGGTCATGTCATGAAGAAGAAAACCCATCAGTTTGACATGATTTGGAAGCATAAAAACTAGCTAAAATGGAAGGAAGAAGTAGCGCTAAACAGTAGCATGGAGGAAGAGAAAATCTGTTTTTCATACCTCAGATGGTGGTCGAGATGGTGAGATATGTCGAGAGGATGATGAGAACCAAGGTTGATGAAGAAAGTTTGTGCAGAATCTCGATGGAACTCAAGGTTCTTCGATGGAAGTTTTGGAGAGAAAGAGGAACTCAGAGAAGAAAGGAAGAAGAAAGAAGAAAAGAGAAAGTGAGTGTTTGTGAGGGAACTGATCGATATACAGCTGGTGAGAGAAGGGCATTATCGTAACTACAGTTATGAGATGCCAATCCCATCAGTCATTCTACCCGTCTAATCGCTCCTTTCTCATGATTACCCTCTACTCTATAGGTCAGAGATCTATACACGGCGACGAGACTGCACGCCGACAATATAATTATTACAAACAATAGTAATCATAACGCTGAATAACGTTCGTAAAGACTACGAGTGTCATCATCTCGACACGATGTCGACCAGGGTGCTCGTGCAAGCGCACAAGGCTCTAACACGAGTTCGTGCACGCGGCCTCCTCAGTTCGACATGCGACCTCATCAGCTCGATACGCGACCTCGGCAGCTAATGCACGCGGTCTCCTCAGCTCGGCAAATGACCTCGGCAAACGATCTTGGCACGGGATCTCGACACAAGGTCTTGGTATGAGGTCTCGACACGAGATCTCGACGCGAGGTCTCGATCCGACGTCCTAATACGAGGTCGATCTCGTCCTCAGGTGTTACACTTGGGATTCATAGATTAGCGTTATGTCCGAGCTGAATCTGTGTTATTACACAAATTGCATATGTTGTAATCTATTCACTAGATTTATTATTCAGTTTTGGAATTTATGACTTTGATTACTGTAATCAAGTTTGTAAATTTTTAGTAACTCCTGTACTTTAATATAATTTATTGTACTTTCAATTTATGTTGAGGTACGGGTGTTACACAATCTCTCCAGAGGGTACTTCTCTCCAATTGGAATGAAATAAGCACTCTTGGTCAACCGATTAATGATTACCCAAATTGCATCAAACATCTTAGGTGTCCTTGGTAATCCCACTACGAAATCCATCGCTATTCTGTCCCATTTCCATTCAGGAATGTCTAAAGATTGCAACAATCCTACTGGCATCCTATGCTCAATCTTAGCCTTCAGACACACCAAACAAGATAAAAAAAAGTTCGCTATGTCCTTCTTCATACCAGGCCACCAAAACATCTTTTTCAGGTCTTAATACATCTTAGTGGTGCCCGGATGAAAAGTAAGCGTACTCCTATGGGCTTCTTCAAGAATCATTCTCCGAAGTTTCGAGTCATGAGGGACACAAACTCGGTCTCCAAACCTTATAACTCCATCCGCCTTGATATTGAACTCAGAAGTCTCGCTATCCTTCATCGAATCCTTATTCTTACTCAACTGGTCATCCTATCCTTGCTTCTCCTTTACTTCTCGCAGAAATTCATTGGTCACAACTATCTGTCCCAAACACATCTTGTTCCTATACAACTGAACTCCTAAGTTTAAATCTCTGAATTGCTCCACTAACTCCAATTCCTTCACCATCAAAGCTGGCACATGTAGGGATTTCCTACTTAAAGCATTAGCCACAACATTAGTGTAACGACCCATTTTCGGACCGTCCACACTGGTAACACTACTTCGACTCCACTTCACTAGCTGGTACCGTACAATCCTTGATAAGATGTGGACCTCCACACCTAAAACATCCCTGAGCTTTCACTATAGCTCCAGCTCCTATGGTAGCATTAGGATGTGCCTGCCTAGTGTATAGCCTGATTCTGCCTTGCTAAGATCTTCCTCTACCATGCCTCCCTCCACCTCTGTGTGCACCACCCCTCGTGCCACTACCACTCCTGATAGGACCACCACTCCTCTGCAGATCTCTCTCTATCCATACTCTCTAGCTCCATACACTGCTCCACTAACTCAAGAAACCTTGCCATTTTTAATGGCGCCACAGCTCGATGTATCTCATACCTCAACCCATCCTGGAATCGCTGACACATCCACTGCTCATTGGGGTGTAAGCGGTAGAACTCCGAATACTTAGCAATGCTTCAAACTGAGTCGCATAATTGCCTATAGTCATGTTTCCCTGCTTCAAACTCTCTACTATTCAACCTTGGAAAGAACTTCTCTAGAAAACTGTCTTTAAACAGTTCCTAATTCACTTTATGTCCTTGTTCCTCCAACAACCTTCTCTTGCCCCTCCACCAAGACTCTGCATTACTAATCAGAGTAAAAGAAGCAAAAGATACCTTTCTCTCCTCACGAGTATTCATAGACACAAAGATCTTCTCAATCTTCTGTATCCATTTCTCAGCTCCTTCAGGGTTAAACTCCCTATCAAACTATGGAGGGTCTGCCTTCAGAAAATTTTTCATACCACTATCATCACTCCTCTCTTCCCTCCTGGTCTGAGCAACCTGCAGAAACTGAGTATTCTGCTATGCTTGCTGAAGCATAGGAGTGGTCAACTCCCAGAGAGAACACAAGGTCTCATCTGAATCATGAGCTCCTCCAACTTGAGAGGTCTCTCCATGTCGTGCTTTATTCACTCTCTCACGTGTAGGTATACCACGACGAGCCATGAAGTCCTGAAAAAGAAATCATTAGCTCGATGTTCATAAGATATAAAGAATCATAGAAATATATGCCATATATCTTATGAATTGATAACTTGTCACCTTTATTTAAGGCAATAAAGATAACACGGACACTCGGCCTAACTTCTACAAATAGTCATATTCGGTGGGAATACGACTAGACTCAGCCAGAATTAACATCCTAAATGACCTCATAGTCGGTTAGGGCCAAACTGCTCTAATATCACAAATGTAACACCGTGTTGTCTTATCTATGCTTTTACTATACATAATTAACCTAACTCATTTAATATATCGCGTATACGCGTATGATACGATAAAAGAGCGAAGGAACAAAAATCGAAAGCACAAATAGAACAACAACACGTCATGATGAAATAAACTAAATGTTTATAAAATCTGTATATAGGTTTTCTCAAAAGATGGCCTCATCAGTATGGCCTAGATTATCAGAGTGCAAAAGTAAACGTAGTGTAAATAGTATTAATACACTCATCCAAAATATAACACCAGGCTGAGCTGCGCCTCATCTAAACATACCAACCCAAGCAAAACATCAACAAAAAGACTCCTGGCCAAAGAGACTGAAAACCATCAGCGAGGTGGATGCTGAGAATTCCCTCTATGGGATCCAGCTCGCCTGTGTAATACCCCAAATCCCTCAATTTTAGTTTAGAATTATGAGCTTAAGCTTAGCATAGTTTAACAGTGAATTTCAAGTAAATTCAAGTTGATGTTCACAATTGAGAAGTGAGGATATTGTGTCTTTGATGATCCTAAGTGATTTAATGAGTTTTAATTAGCTTTAGGTGAGGTTAAGGATGAATTATGATTAGATTAAGAAGGAATGGTAAGAAGGATTCAAGAAATGATGTTAGAACCAAGTTTCTTTAATTTTTACACAATGTGAATCGAATCCCACTCCTTATGAATCGATTGAGGCCTTTAAATCCCTCTACTAATCGAATTTGACCAGTTGTGAATCGATTCACAGGCCTTGGAATCGATTCACACAACATCAAGCTTCTGTGAATCGAATTGGGAGTTGCAGTGAATCGATTCACTCACTTAAAATTTGATTCATACCTTTTCAGACTGTGTAAATCGATTCACCTATGTAATATGAATCGATTCACAGCTGTTTAAAATCAGAAAACACAGCAGCAACCTACAGAATGCAGATTGAAGGGGAAAAATAGAGAGAGGGCGATTGGAGAGGAGAAGAAAAGGGAAAACACTTAGGGTTTCTCAAATCTTAAGGGAAACCCATGATTCTTGCTAGATTTCATCAAATCTTGGGTAAAATCAAAGTTATAAGAGTGAGATTTTGGGTATTCTTGAAGATTGGCTTGAACCCTAACTTTGTTGTTGTTTGTGGAGCTCGAATCTTTGTTGTTGTTTGTGAGTTCTTCCTTCTCTTAGGTGATGGGCACCCATAAGTCCCACATTAGGATTTTTTCAAAGAATTCTTTGAACCCCAAAGGTTTAAAGTTAGGGTTTGTTAACCCCTTTGATTTTTTTTAAGCTAAATCTTTATGGTTATTGTTATGTCTATTTAGTGGGTTTGACTGCAAGAGGTTGGCGACTGCCCCCAACCCCCCACAAGTTGTATGTTTGGTGTTTGAACCGGTAGATGTTCCATAGAGCTCCAATGGGTATGTGTCTTAGTTTTTTAATGTTTTCTTGACCTAAGATTTTGTAGAGTTTCATATGAATATAGGGCTTGCGTTGTTTGTATGATTATGTGAAGTTATATGTAATGTGAAATGAATATATATTACGTTGTGATTTTTATCCCAAAGAAAAGCATGCTTCAATGATATGTTAGTTATGATTTAGAGTCCACATACAAGACCCCAAGATTCCTCAAAAGAGGAGAGTACGGTATGGTTAGTCTCGTGGGATGCCACTTGGAGGTTAATGACGTCTAACCACCATATCATTAGCTATGTTGAGCGGGGTTTATGAATTAAAGCATATGACCAAATCCGACAGCATAGATTCCTGGTTGAATATTAAATCAACTATATGGGACAAGTTAAGATGTGCCAAGTGTGAATCATTGATGAACTGATCTTCTTAGTCACAGTTGCATTACATCCTTATGTTTGACTGTTTCCTTGAAAATTGTCTTAATATTATGAGAGATGGTGATGGGTCGAGGGAATGATTCATTGAGATTTTTATCTCACCCTTTTCCCCTTTTTTATTATCACAGATCTGCAGGTACCAAAGGAAGGTTGAAAGAGTTAGGAGGATGAAGAACTGTATGGTATTTTGTATTTTGGATTATGTAATTTTCTTTTGATTTTGATGCAAAAGGACTAGTATTTTGTGTTAAATCTTTAGATGGTTATGTAATTTTAAAATATGGGATATTTCCCCTTTGTGGGATTAGGTACCTTGTGTTAATTTAGACTTGATGTAATATTTAAGTTTAACTTCCGCTTGGTAAACTCTGTATCAAATGTTAATTATCTTACTTTCAAGATTAGTTGAATGTATGGTATTACATTATGGTATCAGAGTAGTTCGATTCTTATCGAACTGTAGAATAGTTAGAACGGTCTTAACGATTCCTTAATATCTGTTGTTGTCCTTCTACTTATTATGCTATGAGATATTGAGCCTGATCAACTCAATGCATTGTGCATTTTATACAGAATCATGGCATCAGGTTCAAGACGACGCGGTAGGCCACAAAGAAATGCCACTAGGAACCCTAGGAATCCACAGGAAGTCGAGCCATGGAATGTCATGACAGAGGCATTAAGAGTGCAAACTGAGGTCTCTAATGCTCAAGCCCAAGCGACCAATGCCTTGCTTCAGCAAATCCTCCAAGGAGGAATAGCTCCAGCTAACAATGCTGCACCATCGGATAATCCCAACCATGTGTTCTCCGAGTTCAGGAAGAATAGTCCTCCTCCTTTCAAGGGTGGCTTAGACCCATCTGAAGCAAAAAACTGGTTGCAGGAGATGAAAAAGATATTTGAAATGGTTGCTTGCACCAAAGAACAGAAACTGATGTTTGCCTCACACTATTTAAAGGGAGAGGCAAAGATATGGTGGAGGGGAGCCAAGGCTCACATGATTTCTTTTGAAACATCCCTAGACTGGGAAAATTTTCAGAAGGTGTTTTTGGGAAAATACTTCCCAAGGAGTATGAGTGTAACACCTCGTTTCCGGAGCGCTACTAAAGTAGATATTCTGACAAAAGTTGACATATTTTTGAAAGGCAAAATACTCTGTATTGCACATTTTTCGAGAATATGGTTCTATATTTTTTTTAAAAACTTCTTAAAAGGGGCAGTCAGAGTATTATAGTGATTTTAGAAACATGGCGGTGAATAATTTAAGACATCAAATAAACCACATTAACCATACTCATTTATTCCATCAATTCATATACGACAATACATGTCTGGAAACATAATAGGCATTTTATTACAACACTGAAATGAACTACAAATATTCTATAGCTGGTCGACATGCTACATCCCTTACTAAACTTCTAGTAAGTTACCCCAGAAGTTCAAGTAAGAAGCCAGACGGCTATCCTCAGCTACTCTACTCCGCAGTCCCGAGTCCTCCGCTTACTCCATCATCTGGGTTACATTCATTAATTGAAAGAACCACTGGCAAGGGTCAACTTCTTAAAATAAAGAGACAGATGCACATACGACAACATATTCGACAACAAGGCATATAACAACACAACATAAATACAGGAAATAGCAAATCATAAACTAGAGGCAACACAACAATATGCACAGTTCTCAAGACATAACTCAAGACTCAACTTAAGACTCATTCCCTCATGACACTTTCGACAGTCTTCCGGAAGGTAACGCCGAACAGGCTGCTGAAATCTAGCCATTAGCCTTGGGCTCCACGACCACCCTAGGAAATTCAGGATATGTTCCTTGACGCTACGATGTCTAACTAAGCTGCCAAAAATCTGTCGTAGCCTTTTAGGGGATCCTAGCACCCTAGGGTATATATAGCTCATAAACGTCACGACAACTCCAAACGACACGATGCCTAACTAAGCTACCGAACTCCTGCCATTGGATTTGGGTTTCGTGACCACCTTAGGATATCCGAGATATAGTTCATGCACGTCACATCGACACTTTTCACTACCCCAATGAAACAATCACCGCATATAATCATTCAAGAAGCAATCAAATAATTATCTAACCACATATCAAATAATATTCATTCCAAGCTTAACACAATGCACACAGGTCAACAGTATAAGCAGTATAAGCATTCACATCATATCAAGCATCGACACTGACAACTCAGTTTATCCCTCTGTAACTCAATGGAGTTGGCAGAGAGGCAATCATACAAGTGTGGGGGGGTGGGGACAGCTACCAATCACTTGCAGACTAGCCCACTAAATAATCATAAATAAAGTTTTAAGAACTAAAAAGTCGAAGGGGTACGAGACCCTCACTTCGAACTTTGAGGTTTTCAGACTTCTTCGCTTTAAGACTTGATATTAAATAATAAAACTTATCCATGTCTAAGAGTTTCCCTTACGCTAACATACTATACAAGTATGGAATGTGATATGCCCTTACCGAACTCCAAGCTCGCGTATCCACGTATTCCTTGATCCTCGATCCCACGTCGCACGAACTCGGATCCCTCTACTCCTATCACAGGACGTAAGCTTAGCAAAATTCTAAAGCTAAATTTAAAACCTTAGGCTCTCACCCTAATCCTTTTATCCTAGCCAAACACCATCACATCAGACTTAATTTAAAAGTACTAACTTTCAAAGAATCATTTTTTTACATGTATAAATCCTTGAAATATATTAATCAAGCATTTAAAATCAAATTCACGAAATAATTTTCCTCCCAAAATCTTCCTTTGGGGCTCTCGGCTTTTGCACCCCTTTTTCTAAAAAAATTTGCTAAACTTCCTTTTAAAACAAACAAGCCACTTCTAAGTCATTTAATTAAACACCAAGACATCACACTATCATGACACATCCAAGGCATAGTTCCAAGCACATTTCAAAGCATATTACAAGTCATATACCACTTTCCAAAATCATGTTTTCAAGTAAGTGTTTTTCACAAAACTTATCCACTCAAGTTTTCAATTAAGCATGCATCATCAATACAAGTCTTTGCAAGAAATTTTCCTTTTTCCTACGCCTATAAGGCTTACGACTAGGGGCCTAAAATCAAGGACCAATTTGCAAATTTTCCAACACTAAAATAGTGCCATTTCACTTAGCATTTTTCTTTCAAATAACAAGTCACAAATCAAGAACAAGTCCAACCAAGTTTCAAAACTTGTTTTCAAAACATTTCAAGAGTAAGGTTTTACAAGAAATCTTTTCAATTCTTTGATCCAAAACATTTAAACTATGGTAATGACAATGCTAATAATTAAGGACAACTCAATCAAGTCCCAACATGCTTTTTAAGTCCCTCAAGAACCAATTTTCACAATTAGCTTACTAACTCTTCTACTTAAGCATATATAATAAACCCAATATCAATTTTATCAACCTAAACATATTATTCAACAATTAATTACATGATTCATAACATAATTATCACTAATCCCCTTTCCTCAAGAATAGGTTTTTATCAAACACCATACCCAATCAAAGTTTTAATCCCAAACCATCAATTTAAAACATCAACAACAACATCAATTAAGCTAGAAACACTAATTAATTTACAAGATTCACAAGAGATCACACAAATCCCTTTTTCCCTTCGGTTAGGGTTTCAAGAATTTGGGGATAATGTGTTCCTTTCTCTTATTGATCATAATCAAGTAAAATACAAAGCATAAATATAAGAATGGAAGCAAGAATACTCATCCTATTTCTCCTAGAAGGCTCACAGCCAAGGGACTGATTATGGAGGAGGAAAATGTGACTCATCAACTTGCTTAAATAAGGAGGTAAGTGGTAGCAAGGAGAAGGAGAAACTAGTTGCAAGAATGATGAAAAGTTAGAAGTGGAATCAAGCTCAAGGAAAATGTGAGAAGGATGGCCATGGGGTCACGATTTTGGGGCTGTTTTTGGGGACAAATTGGTGCTCTCAATCTTGCTTGGTTGAGGGGGTAGAGGATGATGGAGAGTAGAAGAATTTAGTAGCAAAAGGAATGGAAGATTAGAAGTGAAAAACTCAAGAAATGAGGTAGAGAAATGTTGCCATGGAAGGAACTTCTCTCTCAAGACTTTGAAGAAGAAGAAAGGAAATAAAATGGAGTGTAGAGGGTGGGAAGGGGGGTCGGCTGCTGCCCATAAAAGGGTGGGGTCAATTTCTTTAATAAAACAAGCATTTAACATCCTAAATAAAAATAAGGAAAAGCTTAGGAAATTAATCATTAAGTAGAAATAAAAAAAAGAGGATAATGGGGAGGGGAGGGTCACGCATGGGCTGAAGAAGGCGGGGAGGGTTTAATTTTATTAACACTTAATAAACACTTGGCTAAAAACTAGTCTAATAAAGTGTTTAAAAAGAACTAATCACACAAAGTGTGACACCTCTCTAAAAAGTAAAGATGCTAATCATATCAATTAATCTAACCCATCTAATCTCACATCTCTCACGATTATCCTCTAATCCTAGAGTATAGGGCGTACTAAAAACACGGCGTCAAATAATCGCGTTACCGATTAATTCTTTGTCGATTAATTCTTTGCCGATTAATTCGCGAAAATTAATTTATCGAGAAATTAATTCACCGTGCGATAAAATATTATCACAAATAATAAAAACAATATCAAACACTCAAAAATAATCATGACAAGTTACGATTCGATTTTCATCGAAATCGGAGTTCGTTTTAAATTTTAATGCAGATAAAATTTACCAGGCGATTCGAAATGCGACGAAACTTCGTTAGAGTTTTCCGACGATTTTCGAACCATGAATTAATATTAAATTTTAATTCTTAAATTTAATTTCTTCTTGATTTAATTCAATCAATTTCTTAGTCAATAAAAATACGCGTTACCGCATCACGCAGAAAACTTATAATAAGTATAATTGATGAATTCTCTTTAAAAGCAGCATATGTCTACGCTGTCAATTAATTCGAATTGACATCGTGAATAATAATTATTTATAAAAAATAAATTATTCAAAATAACTCAAAATAATTTCCCGTATTCGCAGTAAATCATTGAGGTGATCAATCTCCATGACTTATTTTTCGAGTATTCATGATTTTATTGCTAGAATCACTTTTCTTAAAAATTGGGATGTTACAATACCACCCCCTTAAAATAGTTTCATCCTCGAAACTACAAGGGTAGTAAAATAAGGAAAAATTACTTTACTCAAATCCACAAAAATAATTTGCACACATAGGCATTCACCATACATATTATTATACGTTGTAATTATGGTATTTATAGCTACATAGTATAACATGTAATAATAATAATAATAATAATAATAATAATAATAATAATAATAATAATAATCATCATCATCATAAAGCATATACATATAGCACACCGTAAAATAAGCGTAGTTAGTGGACGAAGAATTCCTTGCGACTGACTGATGCTCATTCCCGATCACGACATCTGCTCATCCACGATCACGATCACGCTCATGAACATGGATACGAACACGAGCTCGACTACAGTTACGCGCCATTACTACGGAAATAATACTAACCTATTCGAAGGAAACCACTTTTACCTCACTTAAAACCTCCAAAAGATTAAAATTCTCTTCCTAAATCAAACATTTTTCTAAAAGAAAATATCAATTTCTTAGGAATACACCAAAACAAGGAACAAATAACAACATAATTTCCATTTTCTCAAGACTCAACCACTCTCTTGGACAACAAGGTTCCTTTGAGATTAGGTTCTCATCGCCTCAAATTCATCAACCACGCTCTAATTAAAATCTAAACGTGACTCTCCATTATAAATCAACCACTCATTCTCTCTAAAATCCCTTTAGATCAGCGTTCTAAAAAAAAATATACGCCTTTTTCAATGAAATTACTAACCATTAAGTGGTAAAATTGAAAATCCTGTTTAGTACTACTTTACACTTGAAAAAAAATTGCTAAAGCAAGATTGAAATAGCACCTCACGACACGCTACAACTTACTCCAAAATTTTTTTTTTTAGAAATAAACTTTTAACTCTGAACAATAGGAAATTGTTCTTTTTCAAAATTCAAGCAATTATCAAGCTTCTAACTACTCTCAGTTAAGCACGTAAAATTTTAGAATACTATCAAGATAGCAATTACTCCCTCGGTTTCAAAATAATAAGATAGTACCCAAGAATTTTTCTTCTTTCAGAGTTTTTGTAATCATAAAACTCACACTAGAACAAATTGAAGATTTTAAATGTTTAATTCCCCAATACTCCCCCTTGTTTAGGAATACAAGGATTCCTTTAACATTAGGTGTTTCATTGTCTTGAATTATTAAAATAATAATCCCCAAAATTCTAACTCAATCAAACTCAATAACCAACAATACAAGATAAAAATAAAATAATAATTTAACAAAAATCATTTTAAACTCAAAACCATCTTCAACGAGGTTATTAACAAACAATACAGAAATCAAAAGCAAAAGAATTTAAAATACTCACCTAACAGGGACCCGCGGTTTGAAAACAGGAAGAGACAGGAGGATTGCTATAATCACTAACCATAAAATCGTCCATAACATCACCCAAGGGTATAGAGGATATTAAGAACAGTCCTCACGCGACATCTCTCAAAGTTTCGGCTTAACCAAGGAATGAAAGGAAACAAATTCCAAATTTCTCACACACTTCAAGAGCCACACGGTCTAGCACTACTTAAGGGAATGATCAGATAGCATAGGGATCTCTTAATAGATTTTGTTCAAAGCGCATATGAGGAAAAGAAGGAAAGAATCAAGGGTTGTCACTTTCTCTCCAAATTTTGCAAGGTCTCCCCAATTCTCACCACTACACGGCTTACCTAGGGGAAGAATCAGACAGGAATGAGAATCCTTGGAGTGAGAAGGGCACACAGCGCATAAGAAAGAAAAAAAAAGAAAGAGAACTAGGTTCTTCACCCCACCACTAAAGCTAATAAAGCAACTAATTATTCCCTCTTATAAGTGAGTGGTCGGCCAAGCAAGTACAAGAAAAGATGAAGATAAATTATTCCACTTTATTTGGCTGTCCTTTTAAAGGAAAATTCTGTGATCTAAAATTCAGGATAAGGCCTGGTAAAAAAACAATTTTGGGTACTAATGCTAGCTAGGCAACTTGTCACGTACTAAACTATTACCCATAACTCTCACTATCCTTCTAGCTTCCATTTAACTGGGTCAAATGAGTCTCACGTAAATTAAATTGTCGCAGAACATTTAGTTAACGCTTGCTAGGAAATAATCATGTTTAATATTTTCGTTGGAAAATATTAATACATTCACACAAATAACAATCGCGCAATTAATCACATACAATCACAGCGGGACAGAAACAGACCACTGTGAAAGCATAAAAGTTAGTGGCAAACATGTCACACTCATAAAATCATAAAACATTTTTGTTTTTTCAAGTCTAGTACGTATCAAAATAATTCAAACATCACACTGTTGCTTATATCTAGAACCACTAATATTTCAGAGATCACACTACGCAATGATATTACTAATAATAAATATAATAACAACGTCTCCTGTAACAATCCCGGAATCTCATCTCTTATTTTCCGAAGGACTTAAGAGTTCCATGGTGACAAAAGGGTCAATCACTCCATTAGTCTTTGCAGCTTGCACTTCTCATTGCTGTCCTGGCAGTTCGCGTTGATCCTCCGGAGTAGTCCGTTGAGCAACAATAACTGCCATCCCTACCACAGCTTCGGTTACCTGAATCTTCTAATCCATATCAGTTCTAATAGAAAGAATTACTTGCTTCTGAGATATTGGATTCTCACAAGGTTTTAGAACCTCATTAGAACCCCACAACACTGAAATGAACTACAAATATTCTATAGTTGGTCGACATGCTACATCCCTTACTAAACTTCTAGTAAGTTACCCCAGAAGTTCAAGTAAGAAGCTGGACGGCTATCCTCAGCTACTCTTCTCCGTAGTCCCGAGTCCTCCGCTTACTCCGCCATCTGGGTTACAGTCATTAATTGAAAGAACCACTGGCAAGTGTCAACTTCTTAAAATAAAGAGATAGATGCACATACAACAACATATTCAACAACAAGGCATATAACAACACAACATAAATACAAGAAATAGCAAATCATAAACTAGAGGCAACACAACAATATGCACAGTTCTCAAGACGCAACTCAAGACTCAACTTAAGACTCATTCCCTCACGACATTTTCGACAGTCTTCCGAAAGGTAACGCCGAACAGACTGCTGAATTCCAGCGATTAGCCTTGGGCTCCACGACCACCCTAGGAAATTCATGATATGTTCCTTGATGCTACGACGTCTAACTAAGCTATCAAAAACCAGCCGTAGCCTTTTAGGGGATCGTAGCACCCTAGGTTATTCGGGAAATAGTTCATAAACATCACGACAACTCTAAACGACACGACGCCTAACTAAGCTGCCGAACTCCAGCCATTGGCTTTGGGTTCCGTGACCACCCTAGGATATCCGGGATGTAGTTCATGCACGTCACGTCGACACTTTTCACCACCCCAATGAAACAATCACCGCATATAATCATTCAAGAAGCAATCGAATAATTATTTAACCACATATCAAATAATATTCATGCCAAGCTTAACACAATGCACTCAGGTCAACAGTATAAGCAGTATTAGCATTCACATCATATCAAGCATCGACACCGACAACTCAGTTCATCCCTCTGTAACTCAGTGGAGTTAGCAGAGAGGCAATCATACAAGTGTGGGGGGTTGGGGACAGCTACCAACCACTTGCACACAAGCCCATTAAATAATCGTAAATAATGTTTTAAGAACTAAAAAGTCGAACGGGTACGAGACCCTCACTTCGAACCCTGAGGTTCTCAGACTTCTTTACTTTAAGACTTGAAATTAAATAATAAAACTTATCCATGTCTAAGAGTTGCCCTTATGCTAATATACTATACAAATATAGAATGCAAAGTGCCCTTACCGAACTCCAAGCCGCGCGTATCCACGTATTCCTCGATCCTCGATCCCACGTCGCACGAACTCGGATCCCTCTACTCCTATCACACAAGGTAAGCTTAGCAAAATTCTAAAGCTAAATTTAAAACCTTAGGCTCTCACCCTAATCCCTTTATCCTAGCCAAACACCATCACATCAGACTTAATTTAAAAGTGCTAACTTTCAAAGAATCATTTTTCTACATCTATAAAACCTTGGAATATATTAATCAAGCATTTTATATCAAATTCACAAAATAATTTTCCTCCCAAAATCTTCGTTTGGGGCTTTCGGCTTTTGCACCCCTTTTTCTAAAAAAATTTGCTAAACTTCCTTTTAAAACAAACAAGCCACTTCTAAGTGATTTAATTAAACACCAAGACATCACACTATCATGACACATCCAAGGCATAGTTCCAATCACATTTCAAAGCATACTACAAGTCATATACCACTTTCTAAAATCATGTTTTCAAGTTTTCAATTAAGCATGCATCATCAATACAAGTCTTTGCAAGAAATTTTCCTTTTTCCTACGCCTATAAGGCTTACGACTAGGGGCCTAAAATCAAGCACCAATTTTCAAATTTTCCTACAATAAAATAGTGCCATTTCACTTAGCATTTTTCTTTCAAATAACAAGTCACAAATCAAGAACAAGTCCAACCAAGTTTCAAAACTTGTTTTCAAAACATTTCAAGAGTAAGGTTTTACAAGAAATCTTTTCAACTCTTTGATCCAAAACATTTAAACTTTGGTAATGACAATGCTAATAATTAATGAAAACTCAATCAAGTCCCAACATGCTTTTCAAGTCCCTCAAGAACCAATTTCCACAATTAGCTTACTAACTCTTCTACTTAAGCATATATAATAAACCCAATATCAATTTTATCAACCTAAACATATTATTCAACAACTAATTACATGATTCAAAGCATAATTATCACTAATCCCCTTTCATCTAGAATAGGTTTTTATCAAAAACAATACCCAATCAAAGTTTTAATCCTAAACTATCAATTTAAAACAACAACAACAACACCAATTAAGCTAGAAACACTAATTAATTTACAAGATTCACAAGAGATCACACAAATCCCTCTTTTCCTTAGGTTAGGGTTTCAAGAATTTGGGGATAACGTGTTCCTTTCTGTTATTGATCATAATCATGTAAAATACAAAGCATAAATATAAGAATGGAAGCAAGAATACTCATCCTATTTCTCCTAGGAGTCTCACGGCCAAGGGGCTGATTATGGAGGAGGAAAATGTGACTCTCCAACTTGCTTAAATAAGGAGGTAAGTGGTAGCAAGGAGAAGGAGAAACTAGTTGCAAGAATGATGAAAAGTTAGAAGTGGAATCAAGCTCAAGGAAAACGTGAGAAGGATGGCCATGGGCGTCACGATTTGGGGCTGTTTTTGGGGATAACTTTGTGCTCTCAATCTTGCTTGGTTGAGGAGGTAGAGGATGATGAAGAGTAGAATAATTTAGTAGCAAAAGGAATGGAAGATTAGAAGTGAAAAACTCAAGAAATGAGGTAGAGAAATGTTGCCATGGAAGGAACTTCTCTCTCAAGACTTTGAAGAAGAAGAAAGGAAATAAAATGGAGTGTAGAGGGTGGGAAGGGGGGTCGGCTGCTGCCCATAAAAGGGTGGGGTCAATTTCTTTAATAAAACAAGCATTAAACATCCTAAATAAAAATAAGGATGTGGAGTTTAGAGTGCCTTAAAATCAGTTTGGAGGATCATGGAATTGCTTGGAAGTGTTTCTTGAACACTGGGAATCGATTCCCTAGCTATGGGAATCGATTCAAGCATGTTTGGTTCTCTGGGAATCGAAGCACGCCTCTGTGAATCGCATGGGAAGCTTGCAGGAATCGATTCACTTCATTAATTCGTGCAGGGGAAGCTTTTTGTACTAGGTGAATCGATTCACCTTAGACTGTGAATCGATTCACAGTCGGGTTTTTCTATAAAATCGGCGCTGCAGAAATCAGACGAAGAGCAGATTCATTCTAGGGTTGTGTGCAGCCGTTCTTGAGCGTCTTTGTGAGGTTTTAGGGGCTGGGAAACACGGTTAAATACCTTGGGATCTTAGGATAGAATAGAGGGAGGATTGAAGGCTTTCTCTATTGTTGTTCTTGAGAGTTTATCATAGAGGGAAAGAGAGAGGGATTGGGAACTCTTGGGTTTGTTCTTTGTGGACATTGTAAAGGGGGTTCTAAGCAATTGTAATCTCTTGTAAGACTCATTGATAGTGAAACGGAGGGCTGCTCTCTCCCGCAGACGTAGGCCATCTTCTTTGGGGCCGAACTGCGTAACCAAATTGCGGTGTCTTCTTCTCAACTTTTATCTCCTTTGTTTGTTTGTTTTATTGCACCTTGTTGATTGAGTGGTTGATTGCTATTATTTAGTTATTGGTTGCCATTGAAGTTTGTTCCATTTATCTTGTTTGAATCTCAACAAGTGGCGCCGTCTGTGGGAAGGAACAAATCATTCAAGTGAGCACCATGGGTACTAAATGGGACATCGAGAAATTTTCCGGTAACAACGACTTCGGTCTATGGAAGGTGAAGATGGAAGCAATACTTATTCAACAGAAGTGTTTTGAAGCCTTGAAGGGTGAGGCAAGAATGCCGGCTACCCTGTCTCAAACGGAGAAGAAGGAGATGATAGATAAGGCAAGAAGTGCCATTATCTTGTGCCTTGGCGATAAGGCACTGAGGGAAGTTGCAAGAGAGAAGACCGCGGTGGAGATGTGGGCAAAGTTAGAATCGTTGTACATGACAAAGTCATTGGCCCACAGGTTATGTCTGAAATAACATCTCTACTCATTCAAGATGGTAGAGACCAAACCTATTGTGGAGCAACTAACGGAATTCAACAAGATTATTGATGACCTACTGAATATTGATGTGAAGCTCGATGACGAGGATAAGGCTTTACTCTTATTGAATTTGTTGCCTAGGTCCTTTGAACACTTTAAGGATGCACTCCTCTATGGCAAGGAGTCCACTATTACCTTGGAGGAGGTCCAACAATCAATTAGGACCAAGGAGCTAACCAAGCTTCAAGACTTGAAGGTGGAAGATAGTGGGGAAGGCTTGAGTGTCTCAAGGGGAAAGAATGAGAGTAGAGGAAACGGTAAAGGAAAGCCTAAGGCGAAATCCAAGTCGGAAGGGGACAATAAAGCTAAGTACAAATGCTTTAATTGTCATAAGGTTGGTCACTTCAAGAGGGATTGTCCGAGAGAGGGCAATGAAGATTCCGTGGAGGTTGCGATTGCTATGGAGGATGGTTATGAGGATGCAGGGCTCTAGTGGTTACGAGTTGGGAACCGTAGAGGAGTTGGGTTATGGACTCCGGGTGCT
The DNA here is from genome assembly GCA_037113605.1 of Calophaca sinica. NCBI lineage: Eukaryota > Viridiplantae > Streptophyta > Magnoliopsida > Fabales > Fabaceae > Calophaca > Calophaca sinica. The sequence continues at coordinate 68,171,011 of CM073733.1, read as the reverse complement.
CTTTTCACATGTGTCCAAGGAAGGAATATTTTGAAACTATGGAGCTCAAGCAAGGTGGAGTAGTTCGCCTTGGTGACAACGAAGCGTGCAAAGTTCAAGGTATGGGTTCAATTCGTCTTAAGATGTATGACAACCGTGAATTCCTTTTACAAGATGTGAGGTATGTTCCTAAACTCAAGCGAAATTTAATTTCTATAAGCATGTTTGATGGATTAGGCTATTGCACTAGTATTGAGCATGGTATGATGAAAATTTCGCATGATGCATTGATAATAGCTAAGGGGACTAAAATGTGTGGTTTGTACATATTAGAGGGTTCAACTATTATTGGGCATGCATCATTAGCTAGCCAAACCTTGCATGATAGAACCATGTTATGGCATAATAGGTTAGGGCATGTTAGTGAGAGGGGTTTAGTTGAACTAGCTAAACAAGGTTTGCTAGGTGGTGATAAATTGGATAAGCTAGAATTTTGTGATAAGTGCATACTAGACAAACATCATAAGGTTGAGTTTGGGGGTGGCATGCATCATTCTAGTAAACTCTTTGAGTACATTCACTCGGATCTTTGGGGTCCGGCTAGAGTGAGTACTCATGGGGGTGGTTCCTATTTCCTCACCATGGTTGATGATTTCTCTAGGAGAGTATGGGTCTACATTTTGAAAAGCAAAAGTGACACCTTTGAAAAGTTCAAGGAATGGCATACTCTCATAGGAAATCAAATAGGAACTAAACTGAAAATTTTAAGGACTAACAATGGCCTGGAGTTTCTTTCAGAGCATTTTGATAAGTTTTGCAGGAAACAAGATATTAAGAGGCATAAGACCGTGGAAGGCTCACCGCATCAAAATGGCCTAGCAACATGCATGAATAGGACCATCTTGGAGCGGGTGAGGAGTATGCTTTTGGCAGCTGGGTTGCCTAAAAGCTTCTGGGGCGAGGTGTGAGTACAGCAGCATATTTGATCAACAGATGTCCATCAACGGCGTTAGACTTCAAGACACCTATGGAGGTTTGGAGTGGGAGACCGGCAGACTACTCCAAGTTGAAGGTTTTCGGGGCTTTGGCGTTTGCTCATGTCAGACAAGACATACTTGAAGCCAGAGCTGTGAAATGTGTCTTCATCGGATATCCGGAGGGTGTGAAGGGATACAAGTTGTGGAATTTGGAATCTGGAGGGTCAAAGGTTATCATAAGCAGGGATGTCACTTTCGATGAGACCCACATGGGGATGAAGTGCAAAGACCTGGAGGATAGTAGCTCAGAAGTGGAGGTGGAGAAAACTCAGTTTGAGGTGGAGTCTACCACTAGTGAGACCGGGAATGATGAAGAGGAGGATAGTCCTCCACCATCGGAGTTCTAGAGGAAGACAACAAGCAGTGGATCCCGACTATCACTGGCAAGAGATAGGGAAAGGAGGAGACTGTGGCAATCAAGAGATACGGTATGTTGATCTTGTTTGTTATGCTTTGGTCAGGATCAAGAGGTTCAAGACTCGGGACCAAGGGACTTCAGTGAAGCAATGGGAAGCATGGAGAGTCAGAAACGGTTGAAGGTAATGAATGAAGGTGTGAATTCATTGGAAAAGAACCGGACTTGGGAACTTGTGAATCTACTGGAAAAGTCAAGGGTAGTTGGATGCAAGTGGAACTTCATGAAGACAGAAGGTATTCCGGAGTTTGAAGAACCAAGGTACAAGGAGAGGCTTGTGTGTAAGGTCAATCTTGAGTTGGAGAGTGTGAATGATATTCAAAAGGCAAGTTCTAGCAAGGAGGAGATTGGTATGCTCAAGGGGAAGTTAGCTTCTGGATTTGAGATGAAGGATCTCGGCATTGTGGATAGGACACTTGGAACGAATATTGGGAAGAACTGGAAAAGGAGGTATTGCTCTTTGAAAGGCGGTTTGAAGCATGTGAAGACAACTCAAGGTGGAGTCGCAATGAAGAGTATGATTGGTGAATTGGGGATTACGCATGGTTGTGAGAAGTTCACTAAGTATCTTCCTAGATCAAGGTTCAATGATCAATTGGACTTGATCAATTGCATTGAGACGTAATTCCATATTAATGGAGAGAGCAGCTAGTGGTTGATGGATAAAGTTGAGCATCACCACTGATTTGAAGTCAAGGTGGAGAATTGTGGAGTTTAGAGTGCCTTAAAATCAGTTTGGAGGATCATGGAATTGCTTGGAAGTGTTTCTTAAACACTGGGAATCGATTCCCTAGCTATGGGAATCGATTCAAGCATGTTTGGTTCTCTGGGAATCGAAGCACGCCTCTGTGAATCGCATGGGAAGCTTGCAGGAATCGATTCACTTCATTAATTCGTGCAGGGGAAGCTTTTTGTACTAGGTGAATCAATTCACCTTAGACTGTGAATCGATTCACAGTCGGGTTTTTCTATAAAATCGTATTTGCAGAAATCAGGCGAAGAGCATTCATTCTAGGGTTGTGTGCACTGCTTGAGCGTCTTTGTGAGGTTTTAGGGGCTGGGAAACACGGGTAAACACCTTGGGATCTTAAGAGAGAATAGAGTGAGGATTGAAGGCTTTCTCTATTGTTGTTCTTGAGAGTTTATCATAGAGAGAAATAGAGGGATTGGGAACTCTTGGATTTGTTCTTTGTGGACATTGTAAAGGGGGTTCTAAGCAATTGTAATCTCTTGTAAGACTCATTGATAGTGAAACGGAGGGCTGCTCTCTCCCGCAGACGTAGGCCATCTTCTTTGGGGCCGAACTGCGTAACCAAATTGCGGTGTCTTCTTCTCAACTTTTATCTCCTTTGTTTGTTTGTTTTATTGCCCCTTGTTGATTGAGTGGTTGATTGCTATTATTTAGTTATTGGTTGCCATTGAAGTTTGTTCCATTTATCTTGTTTGAATCTCAACAAAGGAAAAGCTTAGGAAATTAATCATTTTGTAGAAATGAAAAAAAGAGGATAATGGGGAGGGGAGGGTCACACATGGGCTGAAGAAGGAGGGGAGGGTTTAATTTTATTAACACTTAATAAACACTTGGCTAAAAACTAGTCTAATAACGTGTTTAAAAAGTACTAATCACACAAAGTGTGACACCTCTCCAAAAGGTAAAGATGCTAATCATATCAATTAATCTAACTAATCTAATCTTACATCTCTCACGATTTCCCTTTAATCCTAGAGTCTAGGGCGTACTAAAAACACGGCGTCGAATAATCGCGTTGCCGATTCATTCTTTGCTGATTAATTCGTGAAAATTAATTTACCGAGAAATTAATTCACCGCGCGATAAAATATTATCACAAATAATAAAAACAATATCAAACACTCAAAAATAATCACGACAAGTTACGATTCGATTTTCATCGAAATCGGAGTTCGTTTTAAATTTTAATGCAGATAAAATTTCCCCTGCGATTCGAAACGCGACGAAACTTCGTTAGAGTTTTTCGACGATTTTCGAACCATGTATTAATATTAAATTTTAATTCTTAAATTTAATTTCATCTTGATTTAATTCAATCAATTTCTTAGTCAACAAAAATACGCGTTACCGCGTCACGCAGAAAACTTATAATAAGTATACTTGATGAATTCTCTTTAAAAGCAACATACGTTTACGCTGTCAATTAATTCGAATTGACATCATGAATAATAATTATTTATAAGAAATAAATTATTCAAAATAACTCAAAATAATTTCCCGTACTCGTAGTAACTTATTGACGTGATCAATCTCTATGACTTATTTTTTGAGTATTCAGGATTTTATTGCTAGAATCACTTTTCTTAAAAATTGGGATGTTACAATGAGAAGAATGAAGGAACAAGAGTTTGCTCATCTTACCCAAGGAAGAATGTCAGTAGTGGAATATGTAACCAAGTTTGAAGACTTCTCCAAATATTCTACATACCTTCAAAGTCAAGAAGACGATGAATGGAAGGCTCATCAGTTTGAGCAAGGCCTCAAACCAAAACTGAGGAATGCTGTGTGTGGTTTTGAAGAAACGGATTATGCTAAGCCGGTGGGAAAATGTATCATTACTAAGGAAGCACAGGTGGCCTTGGAGATGGATCGTCGGAATCAGATACAAAAGAGGAAGGATGACAAGAGTGCACAACACATGAGGCCTGAGGGAAATCTGAACAAAGGAAAGCAAGCCCAAACTCATGAGTCTAAGTCCCTGTTTGCTCAAACTGTAGTAAGATGCACATGGGAGAGTGTCTAAAAGGGAAGAATGTCTGTTACATCTACCATCAGCCGGGGCATATGACTAGGGAATGCCCTCGGTATAAAAAGGGAAAGGGATATAAGCCCAATGATCCAACCCAAGGGAGCGTCTTTGCTCTTGATGCTCAGAAAGCCAAGGGTGCGAAGAATCAGATGAAAGGTACTTGTTTCCTACAAGATGAACCCTTAGTCGTTATGTTTGATTCGGGGGCAACCCATTCTTTTATTTCTTGTACATGTATTCAAAGGTTAGGGTTATACCTCACTTTCTTACAATTTCCCTTGCATGTGCATACGCCTGCAGAGGGTAGTATCTTTACTTCCTTGATGTGCGAGAATTGTCCTCTCATAATTCAAGGGAGAATATTTTTAGTAAACCTTGTGTGTCTACCTCTTGAGGGGATGGACATAATTCTTGGAATGGATTGGCTTTCCGCCAATCAAGTTATTTTAAATTGTTTCTGTATGACAATTGAGTTTCAAAAAGAGCAGCCCACTGTTGTAGAGTCAAGTTATAATGTAATAAATAGTGTTCTTCAGTTGAGTCACGGTCTAGTAGAGGGTTATGCAGGGTATATGATGTTACTTTCCTCAACCTCAGAGGTTAGCCTAAATCTGGGAGCTATTCCTGCAGTTAATGAATTGTAAGATGTGTTTCCTGATGAGGTGACGACCTTACCTCCAGAGAGAGAAGTGGAATTCTCAATAGAATTGGTTCCTGGCACGGGACTGATTCTATAGCTCTCTATAGAATGTCACATCTAGAGTTAAGAGAGCTTAAGACTCAGTTAGAGGATTTAATTGCCAAACAGTTCATTAGACCTAGTGTGTCACCTTGGGGTGCACCTGTTCTTTTAGTGAAGAAAAGGGATGGTAGTATGAGTTATGTATTTATTACCGAAAAATTAATAAGGTCATACTGAAGAATAAGTATACATTGCCCAGGATAGATGATCTGTTGGATCAACTTAAGGGAGCCTCAGTTTTCTCTAAGATTGATCTAAGATCTGGTTATCACCAAATTAGAGTTAAGGCAAGAGATGTTCCGAAGACGACATTTAGGACTAGGTATGGATATTACGAGTATTTGTTTATGCATTTCGGTTTGACCAACGCTCCAACCGTATTTATGGACTATATGAATCGAATTTTTAGGCTTTTTCTCGATAAGTTTGTAGTGGTCTTTATAGATGACATCCTAGTCTATTCTAAGAGTCCTCAAGAACACGAGGAACATCTTAGGATCGTCCTAGGTACCCTTAGATAGGAGAGCCTCTTTGCAAATCCTGAGAAGTGTGAGTTTTGGCTAAGTGAAGTTAAGTTTCTAAGACATGTGATTCCTCAAGTGGGAGTATCGGTTGATCCTAGTAAAGTGGAAGTAGTTCTTAGTTAGGAACGACCAACCACGGTCACAGAAGTTAGAAGCTTTCAAGGGTTAGCCGGATACTACCGAAGGTTCATTAAGGGGTTTTCTCAGTTGGTGCTTAATCAATGCATTTTAATGCACCTTTTATAGCTTTGTACTTTGTGTTTTTAGTTGTATGTCATGTCCAATAACTACTTTTTAACATGGTTTTATATCTTTGAGTCTTAATTGAGCTTTAGAGAAATTCTTTGTTAATTGTCGAAAGTTGTTACATCCTGACACATGTTTCTTTTGCAAGCCATAATTTGGGCTATACTTGTCCGATTGTAGTGATCTTTATGGCGTTGGAAAGCTAAGAAGCAGAGCTACAACTCTTATGTTGGTATCAAAGCCTAGTTCTGACGTTTTGAAGGTCTAAAATCCATTGTACTGAGGCTGTCGAGTTGTATTGCGAGTTATGGATCACTTACCCTGTAATTAGTTGTTATTAGGCTAATTAACCTCTTATGGGCCCTTCTCTTTGGTCATAAACTGAAGTTTACCTAGGTTAACTTAAGAAGACATTATAAATAGGATTTTTAGAGTCTTAGGAACTACCTTTGGATTACTTTTGAATCTTTTGCCGTTTTAGCAATCTTTTCTCATTCTCCCCTTCTTAATCTCATTTTTGTCAAATCCTTCCATGGAAGGCTAAGACCTTAGATTAATTCACTGGTTAGGGAGTTTTTATAAGGACCTTGAGGTTTGATTATTATTGTTAATTTCGATTTTCGGAATCTATCTCTTTTCTTGTTAATCTTTCATCTCTTTGATCTTTGTTTGCAAATTCGTTTTAGGTGTTGATGCTTAATCATATCAATTTTGTTTTTGCTCTTTGAGATTATTTGAAATATTTTGAACGCTTGTTTTAATCTGTTTTGAATAGAGATCAATAGGATCTACGGTGCTTGACGTAGGTTTGATTGAATTTGGTAGTTAAATTAATTATGTTTTTGTGACGCTTGTTCCTTAATCATGATTAATCGATTCTGTAATGCTTAGTTGATGCTTAATTAATTCTGTATTATAGTAGGAATTCTTATAAAGTTAATTGACGCTTGATTGGTTAATTTTATGGTTAAACAAGAATAGAATCCATAATAGAATAATCATTTGAAACCCGTGATAGATCTAAGTATTAATTATCCTGAACTAGTGGATTAGTCGTTTTTATATATTGATATTTTCATCTTTTAAATTCTATTTCTCATAATCGAAACCCCCCTTTTTATTTCTTCGTACGTTCTTGTTTTTGGTTATTGTTAGATTAGAGATCTTTGTGAGACGACCAAGGTTGAATTACCTTGTTACTACATTTACTATTTTTAAGGTTAAATTAGACTTTTGGTCCCTTATGTTTATTTTAGGTTTCAATTTGGTCCCTTATGTATTAAAAGTTTCGAATTGGTCCCTTATGTGTTAATTGTGGTCGTTTTTTTTGTTCTGAAATGGTCCCTTATGTTACAAAAATTATACAAATATGGTCCCTTTTTTGTCCCTTATTTTGCAAAAAAATGGACCACAATGGTATAAATTTTGTAAGGCTAAATTACAAAATTGGTTCTCTAAGTTTATTTTAGGTTTCAATTTGGTCTTCTACGTTTTATTTGTTTCGTTTTGGTCCTCTGCGTTTTATTTTAGTTTTCAATTTGGTCCTTTTCGTCACTAAAAGTCAATTGTCCGTAGCTAGAAGTCCATTTTCCAAAATGTTATTTGGCTTTTAGCTACAGACAATTGGCTTTTAGTGACGGAAAGGACCAACCTGTTGTAACTTATAAAACGTAAGGGACCAAAACGAAACAAATAAAACATAGAGGACCAAATTGAAACCTAAAATAAACATAGAGGACCAATTTTGTAATTTAGCCATTTTGTAACATAAGGGATCATCTTGAAATAGAGGAATCACATTGGTGTAATCTTTAGACATAAGGGACCAATTCGGAACAAATAATACATAAGGGACCAGACTGAAACCTAAAATAAACATAAGGGACTATAAGTATAATTTAGCCTATTTTTAATTATTTGATCCGTGCGCGACAGCAGATCAAATTGGCACCGTTGCCAGGGATCTCTGATTAATAGTTGCCAATTCAAGAGCCCTACTAACGTCTCTAACATTTGATTTTGTGTTTTGCTTGTGTTTCAGGTTTTGAAATTGGATTTGACATTGAGTTAGTAGAAAAATCAGTTTTCGGTCAACTTGCTCGGATTGCTCTGAAATTTGGCCAGAAGATCCGAAAAAAATCAAGGATCAGGAAATTCCACCGGGACTATAGGCTCAAAATCCGAAATTCCATCGTTTAGACTGCTTTTTGAATTTTTTGAATTTTTTGTATTTTTAAAAAAATCCAAAAAATTTAGCATAATCTTTATTTGATTTTTAGGAATTTTTGGTGCTGTTTTTAGATTTTTTTAGATTTTATTTGATACGTTTTGTCAATTTATTTCTTGTTTTAGCAATTAGGATATTATTGGTATTTTCTGATTTGTTGTGTTGCCTTCATATTTGCTCATGATGCATGACTAGGTCCAATACTGAAATTCTGCATTCTTTCGATCCAGAAATAAATAGGACTTTTCATTCACTCTATAGACTTAATAAGGCTAGTACTAGTAATAACATAGGTAGTGATCATATAGGTGATAATGATACTGATAGCATTAGCATATTTATTCATACTCTCTTTGACACTGATTCTGATTCTGAATTTATTGAATTTATTGTTGATACCATGGCTGCTAGAATATTAAGGGAACTTGCTGCACCTGATGTTACTTATAATGCTTTTTCCATTGAATACCCTGATGTTGAAGTACCTTTTGAACTTAAATCTGGTTTGATATACTTGCTTCCTAAGTTTCATGGTCTTGTAGGTGAAGATCCTCACAAACATCTTAAGGAGTTCCATATTGTGTGCTCTACCATGAAACCTCAGGGAGTCCCGGAGGATCACATCAAGCTGAGAGCCTTTCCATTCTCATTACAAGACACTGCCAAGGACTGGTTGTACTACTTTCAACCAGATTCTGTGACAAGCTGGAATGAATTGAAGAAGTTATTTCTGGAAAAGTTCTTCCCTGCCTCTAGAGCTGCTTCAATCAGAAAAGAAATATGTGCCATCAAGCAGATTAACAAAGAATCTTTTCAATAAGTTATGTGCAAGCTACCCTCACCATCGAATTTCTGAACAGCTGCTCATCCAGTATTTTTATGAAGGCTTACTGCCTATGGATCGAAACATCATGGATGCTGCTAATGGAGGAGCACTTGTGGATAAAACTCCAGTAGATGCAAGAAGCCTGATTGAGAACATGTCCATTAATTCTTAGCAGGTCACTACCAGAAACAATTCAGTGGTGCTGACAAAAGGAGTGAACGAGATACAAGCTACTGGCCATAAGAACTTGGAGAGTAAGCTTGATGAACTTTTTTCATTGGTGAAAAAGTTAGCAGTAACTAAAACTCAGGCAGCAAGGGTTTGTGGCATTTGTACTTCTGCAGAACACCCTACAAATGCATGTCCTAAATTGCAGGAGATTGACAATGCTAATACTCCTCAGGCCTATGCAGCAAATGTAACACCCGTACTTTTATGATACACTATTTAGCGTTATTGTAGTGTAATTTTTGTCGTAATTATGCTATAATAAGCAATTTATTGTTCTCTAAATAAGTGATTTAATTAAATCAAGATCAAATTGGATTTGAGAGTTAATATTTTATATTAATCCATGGTTCGAATATCGTCGAAAAATTCTAACGAAGTTTAAATCGCGTTCGAATCAATAGGCGATTTCTTGAGATAAAATTTTAAATGAACCCCGATTTCGATGAAAATCGAATCGTAACTTTTCGTGATTATTTTTGAGTGTTTGATATGATTTTTATTATTTATAATAAAACATTATCACGCGGTGAATTAATTTCTCGTTGAATTAATTTTCACGAATTTGTCGGCGAGGAATTAATCGGTAACGCGGTTACTCGACGCCGTGTTTTTGCAACCCTTAAACTCTAGAATTAGAGGGTAATCATGAGAGATGTGAGATTAGATGGGTAGGATTAAGTGATGTGATTAGCATCTTTACCTTTTGAGAGGTGTCACTTAATGTGTGCCCCCACCCATTACTAGCATCTTTATCCTAGTATTATTTTTTTAAGTGAAAAATTAATTTTCCCCTCCCTCTAATCAGCCCAAACTGTGCCCCCACCCACTCTCTATCCTCATATGTTCATCTTCTTCAACTTTGAGAGAGAAGCTCTAGAGAAACTCCATGGAAGCCATTTCCTTCACCATCATTGAAGTATTTCATCTCTAGTTCTTCACACCTTTTGTTACCTATTTCTTCTTCTCCTCACCCTCATCTATTTCATCATCAAGCAAGGTTAAGAGAAGCATTTTCCCCCCCCACAAACAGCCCCTTGGCCGCAAGCAACTAGGGGAGGAGAGGTGGTGATTCTTTTCTTTTTCTTCTTCGTTTTCATGCTTGTTTTGGTGTTGGTTTTGTGCTTGATTGTGATCAAGAGTAGATGAGCACTTCAATCCCATTTCTTGGAACCCTAGGCGTGACCTAAGGGAGAAAAAGAGGGAAAGTATGTGATCCATGGTGAATCAAGCAATTAGATGGTTAATTGAGTCTAATTGATGTTGTTGTCGTTGTATGTGCTTATAGTTTTGGAATTTGATGTTGTTTGGGTACCATTGTGATGGAAACCTATTCTTGAAAAAGAGGAGTAGTGGGATTAATTGATGAAGCATGTAATGAATTGTTGTTCTTAGCATATTTAATGTTGGTGTTGTTGTATTGGGTAATAGTTTGCAATTAAGGCATTCTTGGACATTGTTTTAATGGAAAACTATTCTTGAAAAAGAGGGATTAGTGGCATTTAGTTGTGAGTCATGTATTAGTTGTTGGTTCTTGATCTTGTTTAGTACTTTTGGTATTGTGATGGTTGAAAATGATTTGAATCAAAGGAATTGGAAAGATTCCCTAGAAAACCTTACTCTTGAAATATTTTGAAAATAATTTTTGGGACTTGATTAGGCTTAGTCTTGTGCAATAGTTTGTGGTTTCATGAACATGGTTGTGTGCTAGATGGCATTGATAATTATTTTGGAACTTTGAGTTATTAGATCCTTGTGAAAACTTATTCTTGAAAGCATGAATTTGGAATTTGGCATGAGTCTTGGTTATGTTTTGAAGTTGCTTGATGTCTCGGTGAATAATTAGATGATTAGGAACGGCTTGCTAATTTTTGAAAGGAAGACTTGCAATTTTTTTTAAGAAAAGGGGTGGTGGCCGAGAGCTCAAGGGAGGTTTTGGAAGGAAAATGATTTTTGTGAACTTGATTAGAATGATTGGTTGTATATGTTTCGAGGCTTTAGAAATATAGAAAAATGATTCTTCAAAAACTAGCATTTTAAATTAAGTTTTATGGGATGATGTTAGGCTAGGATAAAGGGTTAGGATGTGAGCCTAAGGTTTTAAGTTGAGTCTTAGAATTGTGCTAAGCTTACCTTGTGTTGATAGGACTTGTAGATTCCGAATTCGTGTGACACGGGATCGAGACGAGCGGTACCACGCTAGCGGATGACTTTGGTAAGGGCAACTTGTAGATATGGATAGATTTTAAATTTCTATTATAAAGCGAAGAAGTCTGAGAACATCAGGGTTTGAAGTGAGGGTCTCGTACCCCTTCGATTTTTAGTTCTTAAAACTTTCATTGTGATTATTTAGTGGGCTTGTCTGCAAGTGGTTGGCAGCTGTCCCCAACCCCCCACACTTGTTTGATTTCCTCTCTGTCAACTCCATTGAGCTGCAGAGGGATGAATTGCATTCCAACTGTTGTGATATGACTTGATTGCTTGATACTGTTGAATTGGGTTGTCTTGTATTGAGCTTTGTGTGAATATTTATTTAATATGCGATTGAATAATTATTCCAGTTGCTTTCTTGAATTATCATATGAGTTGATTTATTCATCATGCTTCCTTGAATCATCGTATGCATCGATTTATTCATTAGGGTGGAGAAAGTGTCGTCGTGGCGTTTTTGAACTATATCCCGAATAAACTTAGGGTGCTAGGACCCCCTTGTTTTCGGCAGCTTAGTTAGACGTCTTAACGTCAAGGAACTCGTCTTGAATATCCTAGGGTGGTCACGAAGCCCAAAGCCTATGGCTGGATTTCAGCATCTTGTTCAGCGTTACTTCCAGAAATTTGTCGAAAGTGTCTTGAGAGAGTGTGTCAAGAGTTGCATCATGGGCATTTGTGCATCTTATTGTCTCTTGCTTTATGTTTGAGAAGTTGACCCTTTCCCGTGGTTCCTTCAACCCATGATGGTAACCCAGGCGATGACGAAGACCCTGGTGATACCGGCGATGACGACATCGCCGGAGATCGTGTTTGATTTTTCAGATATGGAGATGCCTGTGGCAATGGAGTATAACCCCATCTCCCGCCGTGTTGTATATACAGGGGACATTGTACAGACTTTTCGAGTTGATGGACTAGTGCTGAGACAGGAGACATTTAGGCGTACAGTTGGTTTTTCGATCAGGACCATGCAGGTGGTGGATGCTTGACGCAGGATTCAGAGAGAGCAGGCGATGCCAGTATCATCTTCTTCGCCGGCAGGATCTTTGGAGATTCTGAGGCATATTACTACTCGTTATGCACCTCTGCCTAGGGGAACGAGATATCGGATGACCGCTCAAAAGAGCGTGATCAGGCGTGGGATTGCTGGAGCTTCTACATCTCGAGTGGCAGCTACCCCGAGTTCTTTGGCAGAGCCTTAGCCTGAGACTGAGCCGGCTTCCCCCATGATTGTCAGGACACCTACTCCACCGGGACATCTTTCACTGGTATGTCGAGAGTGCGATGTGGCAGGATGTAGCGGCACAGAGTTCATTGAGGAGGTGCTGGTAGAGGAGGACGTGTCAGAGGGTATACCTGCTACGGTTCCTTTCATAGACTTAACTGGAGAGGATGTGGCGGACCCAATGGAGGATGATGATGAGGAGGATCCGTCTGAGAATTCAGATAGCTATCTGTAGTTGCTGTGATTCTCTGATTGCTTATTTTGTATTTTGGATGGCTGTAGTATTTCGTTGATAGTGTACAGTTTGTTTTGGTGACCAGTCGGGCTTAGTGGATGTCTTTTGTGTACTGCAGGGTAGACTGGTGGCATACTTTTGGAGCAGCCTCGTGTGTGGGTGTCTACCGGGAGTACCCCCGGGATATGATTGCTCTCACGAGGGTCTTCATACCATAGGTGTATTCTCATGTACATATTTATGCACTTTCTATTTGGTACGCACTGCCTATGGCTACATGCTTATATATATGTATGTATTTCCAGAGCATGTGTCTTGTGTCTTAGATTGCACCATGTTTCTAAACGCTGTGACAACTCTGTGTATGCTTGCGGATGTAATTGTTTTTTTTTAAAAAAAAAAAATAGACCGCATTTTCCATAGGACACAAGAGTACTATTTTAAAAAGTGCGTCACATATAGGGTTGGTTTTAGTTTTAGTAGCGGTCCAGAAACGGGTTGTTACAGCAAAAATATTCAATGACAGGCCTCAACCTAACTATGATCTGTCTTCCAATAAATATAACCCCAGTTGGAGAAACCACCAAACCTGAGATGGGGAGATGCATCTACTCAGCAGCCTAACCCACAACCTCCCCGACAACCTTCATTGGAAGACCTTGTTAAGCAAATGGCAGTCCGAAATCTCCAATTTCATCAGAGAACAGATTGAACCATTCCGAATTTGGAGACAAAAATTGGACAGCTAGCAACCTCCATTAATCAGATACATTCTCAGGGGTTAGACAAACTACCTGCCCAGCCAGTAGTGAATCCAAATATCAGTGCAAATCTTAGTGTAATCACTCTCAGATCTGGAAAAGCTATTGACACTCCAGAACCTCCTCCAGCAGAAAACACAAGTGGCAGGAAAATGATAAGCCACCTTCTGTACCTACCTCTAATGATGATGATGATGCACAACCAATACCACTTCCCTTCCCTCAAAGGGCTATGATAACTAAGAAGATGGATAAAGCAGATAAAGATAAGGAAATCTTGGACACATTTAGGAAGGTTGAACTTAATATACCTCTCCTTGAAGCGATTAAGAAGATTCCAAGATATGCTAAGTTCCTAAAAGAGCTGTGCACACACAAAAGAAGGGGGAGGCTAAAGGGAAATGAAAAGGTCAATATGAGTCACAATGCTTCTGCACTCATACAACCCATGATGCCCCAAAAGTGTAAGGATCCAGGGATTTTCACTATTCCATGTACCATAGGTGATAGTAAATTTGAAAATTGTAACACCCGTATTTTTACGATACGTTATTTAGCACTATTGTAATATATTTTTGTCGTATTTATGCTATAATAAGCAATTTCTTGTCTCTAATTAAGTGAATTAATTAAATCAAGATCACATTAAATTTGAGAATTAATATTTTATATTAATTCATGGTTGGAATATCGTCGAAAATTCTAACGAAGTTTCACCGCTTTTCGAATCACCGAGTAGTTTTTATCCGCGAATAAAATTTTAAATGAACCCCAATTTCGATGAAAATCGAATCGTAACCTGTCATTATTATTTTTGAGTGATTATTATTGTTTTTATTATTTATGATAATATTTTATCACGCGGTGAATTAATTTCGCAGTAAATTAATTTTCGCGAATTAGTCGGCGAAAGGACTAATCGGTAACGCGATTACTTGACGCCGTGTTTTTAGTACCCTAAGACTCCAGGATTGGAGGGTAATCATGAGATATGAGAGATTAGATGGGTTAGTCTACTTGATGGGATTAGAATCTTGCTTTATTGTGAGGTGTCACACTTTCTGTGATAAGTTTTTTTTCTTTTTTACCTTTTGCTTATTTCTTTTTAACCAAGCATTATTACTAAGTGATAAAATAAAATAACCCCACCACCTTAGCCAGCCCAAAACCATGCCCACGCTCTCTCTCTACCCTCATTTGTTCATCATCTTCATCCTTTAGAGAGAGAAGCTCTCAAATTCTCCATGGAGGCCACCTCCACCAAGTCTTGAACTATTTCATCTCCTTGCTTCATTTTTCTTGCCAGTTTCTTCTCCTTCTCTCCATCATCATCTAGCTCATCATCAAGCAAGTGGAGAACACCATTTTTCTCCCCAAGAACAGCCCCTAGGCCGCGCCCCACTAGGAGGAAGAGGTGGTGGTTCTTTTGCTTTCTTTTCTTGATTTTATGACTTGTTTTGTGTTTGATTTTTGCTTGGTTGTGATCAATGATGGATATGAACATCATATTCCTAATTCTTGGAACCCTAGGCATGACCTAAGGGGGAAGAAGAGGGAAATATGTGATCTTGAGGGAATCAAGAAATTAATTGATGATTTTGAGCTTAATTAGTGTTGTAGTTGTTGTATGTGTTCATAGTTTTGGTATTAGAAGTTGTTTGGGTAATTTTTATGATGAACACCTATTCTTGAAGAAGGGGATTAAGGGTATTTACTTTGTAAATCATGTAATTAGTTGATGATCCTTGTTTCTTGGTTAGTATAATTGAGTTGTGATTGTTGAAATGGTTGAATCAAGAGAGTTAGTAAAATTTGATTGAAAACCTTTGTTCTTGAGAGACTTGAAAACATTTTTGGAACTTGATTAAACTTTGCCTTGAGCTATAGTTTGTTATGTTGTGAAAGGAATTTCAAATGAATTGGTGTTGTTTAATTGTTTTGATAAGTTTGGAAATTGTCTCCAATTTTGGATGTAAGGGCCGCGAGCCCTATGGAGCATAAGGAAGGAAAATTTGTTTGCAAAATTGTTTTTAATAGTTGTGTTGATGTTTGTTTGAGGTTTGGAAAAATTAGGGAAATGGTTTGCTAATTTAAATTGAAGTCTTGCATTTTTTGTCGTGAGACGAGGAGGACCCCTTCGAGGATCCGGGCAACGACTTTTATTTGTCGTGATTGGCTATTGCATGCTTGCATTTCGGATGGCTGTAGGATTTTGTTTATAGTGTACAGTTGTTGTGGTGACCAGTCAAGATTTTGGTGCTATTCTATGTGTACTGCAGGGTAGACTGGTGGCATACTTTTGGGGCAGCCCCATGCGTGGGTGTCTGCTGGGAGTACCCCCGGGGTGTGATCGTCCTCACAAGGATTCTCATACTTTAGGTGTATTTCTTGTACATAGTTATGCACCTTTTTTATTTTGTATGCACTGCTTATGTTTTGTATGTACTGGTAGGGATGTCGTGCTTGTATATATTATGTGTATGTGTTTCCAGTGCATAGTCTTGTGTCTTAAGATTGCATCATGTTTCTAAACACTGTGGCGACTCTGTGTGTGCTTTGCGGGCGCAGTTGTTGCTTAAAAAAAAATATAGACCGTATTTTTCCAAAGGACACAAGAGTACTATTTTAAAAGTACGTCGCATATAGAGTTGGTTCTAGTTTAGTAGCGGTCCGGAAACGGGTCGTTACAATAGTGGTATCAGAGCAGTTCGGTTCTAACCGGACTGTGAGTTGGGTATTTAAGCTGGTCACCGTGTCGGGTTATGTGCATCGGGTAACTAGCTGGGTTGTATTGTCATTGTTTATTGAGTGAAGCAGTTTTGCTTGCCTATTGTTTGGATTGTTTCTTGATTGAAGCAATGTGTGTTAACATAACACTTGATTGTGAGGTTTTGACAGGTTTTGGACTTTGTGGAATCTAATGCCACCACACAGAGATACTACAGCCGAACCTGATAACGCCACGATGGAGAGAGCGATTCAAGCGATGATGGAGATGGCGGAGGCTATGGCTCAGCAATCGGCTGCTGCGACTCAACAGTCTAACACTATGGCTCAACAGACTGCAGCTTTAACCCAGCAAAATTTGCAACAACAACAGAGAGCAGAACGGAATGCGGAAGCTAGAGGACTAGCGGATTTCCGAAAGCACGACCCACCGAAGTTCTACGGTGAGCCGAATCCGCAAAGCGCACTTTGGATGCAGGAGATAGAGAAAATCTTTGAGGCACTCCATTGCCCAGGGAATGTTAAGGTGGACTATGCAACCTACTTACTGCTAGGAGATGCCGAGTACTGGTGGAAGGGAGTGAAGCAGACTTTGACGATAGAGCGTCGTGAGATTACTTGGGAAGTTTTCCACAAAAAATTTATGGACAAATATTTTCCTGATACTGCACGGGCGGAGAAAGAGCAAGAGTTCCTCCAACTATAGCAAGGTAGCATGACGGTGTCGGAATATGCCACTAAGTTCGAATCACTTGCAAGGTACCTTAGTCCATTTTGTGACAGCGCTGACCAGGGATGGTTGAGCGAAAGATTTCAGCGGGGATTGAGGTTCGACATCCAGAAATCTGTGACGTCTCTAAGAATCAGCAATCTTCAAGAACTGATTGACAGGTGTGTTGAGGTGGAAGTTATGAGAAGCGCCAAGAAGAGGAGTGGTACAGGGGGACCCGTGAGACCCCAGAGCGCAGGACAGAGGTTTGCTCAGAAGGGAAAGCAGCAGAAGAAGCCGTACAGTCGACCTCAAGGGAATAACAACAAAGGCCAGTACCATTCGATGGCTCAGAACGCGAGAGGCGAGAGTCAGACTAACGCCGACGTGACTTGTTACCTTTGCGGTAAGCCAAGGCACTATGCAATCAACTGCTCTGAAGAGAATAACGACGTGTGCTTCAACTGCAGGAGACCGGAACACAGGGCTAGAGACTGCAAAGCTCCTAAGACTGAACCAGTGGTGAATGCCGCGGAGGCTAAAGGGAAGCGTCAGATGATTAAGGGTAGAGTATTCTGCATGGGCGGCAAAGAAGTAGAGCGATCAGGAGATCTAACCCAGGGGAATTACGAAATTGAGGGTAACTCTCTATCCATATTCTTCGATTCTAATGCTACACATTATTTGATTTTTTTGGATTGTGTGAGCTGATATAAAATTGCTTTTGACTGTTTTATCCTTCGACTTAGTAGTGGTTACGTCAACTGCTAAGACTAGTTTCTAACACTGCATGACTTCGTTATGTAGTGATTGTCGAGTGTAGAAAGTCCTTGTCAATTCGAGTCGTGTATCTTTAAAAGTCTTACCATTATTCTCAAGTTGGATTGGTTTCGAATCACCATATCCGTTGGGACTGTGCCCAAAAGTCGTAGTTTTTCCAATTTTGGAGTTTTTCAAATATATTTATGATAATTATATCGAAGATTCTTGTAAGAGAGAGAGCTCAGGATTTCATATTCCCTCGCTAGTTTATTATTTGACAAGTGACCGAGTTGAAGAATGTACCAGTTTGCGATGGTATTTACGGACGACATCCTGATTTATTCGAGGAATAGAGAAGAGCACAAAGAGCACCTACATAGAGTACTACAGATACTATGAGAGAAGCAGCTGTATGCTAACCTTTCCAAGTATGAGTTCTGGCTGGAAGAGGTGAATTTTCTTGGACAAGTGATAACTAAGGACGAAAATTCAAGGTAGGAGCGGACCACACTCCAGGATGCAATGGACGCGTGTGTGCACCTAACGTGGGAGCTGCAAGAGAAGATGTGGGATCAGTATCCAGAACTTTTTCTTGACACGTATATTAACCGTAGTTTCGAGGACGAAACTATTTTTAGAGGTTCCCGTATTGTAACACCCGTATTTTTACAATACGTTATTTAGTGCTATTGTAGTGTATTTCTGTCATATTTATGTTATAATAAGTAATTTCTTGTTCTCTAATTAAGTGAATTAATTAAATCAAGATCAAATTAAATTTGAGAATTAATATTTTATATTAATTCATGGTTGGAATATCATCGAAAATTCTAACGAAGTTTCGCCGCTTTTCGAATCACCGGGTAGTTTTTATCCTCGAATAAAATTTTAAATGAACCCTGATTTCGATGAAAATCGAATCGTAACCTGTTGTGATTATTTTTGAGTGATTATTATTTTTTTATTATTTATGATAATATTTTATCACGCGGTGAATTAATTTCTCGGTAAATTAATTTTCGCGAATTAATCGGCGAAAGAACTAATCGGTAACGCGATTACTCGACGCCATGTTTTTAGTACCCTAAGACTCTAGGATTAGAGGGTAATCATGAGATATGAGACATTAGATGGGTCAGTCTACTTGATGGGATTAGAATCTTGCTTTATTGTGAGGTGTCACAGTTTGTGTGATATGTTTTTTTCTTTTTTACCTTTCCTTATTTCTTTTTAACCAAGCATTATTACTATTGATAAAATAAAATAACCCCACCCCCTTAGCCAGCCCAAAACCATGCCCACCCTCTCTCTCTACCCTCATTTGTTCATCATCTTCATCCTTAAGAGAGAGAAGCTCTCAAATTCTCCGTGGAAGCCACCTCCGCCAAGTCTTGAACTATTTCATCTCCTTGCTTCATTTTTCTTGCCAGTTTCTGCTCCTTCTCTCCATCATCATCTAGCTCATCATCAAGCAAGTGGAGAACACCATTTTTCTCCCCAAGAACAGCCCCTAGGCCACGCCCCACTAGGAGGAAGAGGTGGTGGTTCTTTTGCTTTCTTTTCTTGATTTTATGACTTGTTTTGTGTTTGATTTTTGCTTGGTTGTGACCAATGATGGATATGAACATCATATTCCTAATTCTTGGAACCCTAGGCGTGACCTAAGGGGGAAGAAGAGGGAAAGGTGTGATCTTGAGGGAATCAAGAAATTAATTGATGATTTTGAGCTTAATTAGTGTTGTAGTTGTTGTATGTGTTCATAGTTTTGGTATTAGAAGTTGTTTGGGTAATTTTTATGATGAACACCTATTCTTGAAGAAGCGGATTAAGGGTATTTATTTTGTAAATCATGTAATTAGTTGATGATCCTTGTTTCTTGGTTAGTATAATTGAGTTGCGATTGTTGAAATGGTTGAATCAAGAGAGTTAGTAAAATTTGATTGAAAACCTTTGTTCTTGAGAGACTTGAAAACATTTTTGGAACTTGATTAAACTTTGCCTTGAGCTATAGTTTGTTATGTTGTGAAAGGAATTTCAAATGAATTGGTGTTGTTTAATTGTTTTGATAAGTTTGGAAATTGTCTCCAATTTTGGGTGTGAGGGCCGCGAGCCCTATGGAGCATAAGGAAGGAAAATTTGTTTGCAAAATTGTTTTTAATAGTTGTGTTGATGTTTGTTTGAGGTTTGGAAAAATTAGGGAAATGGTTTGCTAATTTAAATTGAAGTCTTGCATTATTTTTGCAAACTTGTTTATAATGATTGATTGATAGGTCTCTAAGCTTTGAGAATTTAGGAAAATGATTGAAATTAAAAAATTGGATTTGTTTGGTTACTTGAGGCAATGAAACACATTAGGAGGATTGGGTTCCTTGCAACCCAAGAAAACTAAGTGGAGCCTTTACTTAGTATTGAGAGAAAGAATTGGAGAATTGATGTTGTTTCATGTCTTAAGTATTCTTTTAAGTCTTGGACCTGAATTTCAAGCTTTTTGATCCCTTATTTTTGTTTTGATGGTGACGACTAAGTTGGTACTCAAGTTCTTGGAAAGAAATTAGGTGTAGAATGTTATGTTTTGATTGATTTGGTTTATTTAAAAAAAAAATTGCTCCAAATTGTGGGAGGGAGGCCGAGAACTAGCATTAGAAAGGGATGGAAATTGTTATGACTTGTCTTGCATAAAGTGTGTTTTTTTTAACTGATATGATTAAGAATTGTTGAATAAATTTCGGGTAGTAGTTTGATTTAATTAAGAAGTTATTTAAGTTTAAAGACAATGAAATACTTAAGACAAAAGGATTCCTTGTAATCCTAAAAGCCAAGTGGAGTCTTAATTCAAGTTATGATGAGAGGTGTTAAACTTTGATTTCTAACTTAGTGCATTCTTTTAAAAAAAGAGTCTTATGCTTAAAAACTTTGTTCTTTTAATTATTGCTAATTTTCAAGTATGTGATGCTTTTAAAAATATATTTTTGTATTTCAAAATTTATTATTTTAAATTATGTTCTAGGTGTAAGTGTTTTGGCTAGGTAAGGGGTTAGATTTGGAGAGCCTAAGTTTTAAGTTAGTTCATAGAATTGTGCAAAGTTTACTTGTGATGATAGGAGTTACGAATTCGGAGAACGTGCGACGTGGGCTCGAGGCGCGTGGTACCACGCTAGCAACTAACTGTGGTAAGGGCAACTTTAGATATTGCATAGGATTTAACTTCAAGTCTTTATGCGAAGAAGTCTGAGAATCTCCGGATTCAAAGTGAGGGTCTCGTACCCCTTCGTTTTGTTGTTTTATTATTATATTGAACTGCTCGTGGGCTTGTTAAAAAGTGGTTGGCGACTGCCCCCAACCCCCCACACTTGTTTGTTTCTCCTCTGTTGACTCCATTGAGTTGCAGAGGGATGAATTATGTGCTTGAACATTGTGATGTGATTTGGTTGTGTTGATTGCTTATTGCTGTTGGACTGAGTTGTATTGTATTAAGCTTTGCGTGAATATATATATATATATATTTAACTTGCGGTTGAATAATTATTCAAATTGCTTCTTGAATTATCGTCTGCGGCGATTTATTCATCGAAGTGTGAGAGTTTTGTCGTGACGTTTTTGGAGTTCGATCTGAACAACCAAGGGCGGTGTAGAAGTCCGAAGCTACAACTGGGTGGTAAAGAAGCCCGACACCAAAGCTGGTGTTCAGTGGCCCGAACAACTAAGGGTGGTGTGGAAGCTCGATGCCACGGCTGAGGTGGTGCAGAAGCCTAAAGCCACGGCTGGTGTTAAATTGCTCAATTGGCATCTGGTGGTGTAGAAGCCCGGGGCCGCCACGGCTGGAATTCAAATTGCGCAGTGGGCATCTGTGTTGTCAAGGAACTTAACTTGAATAACCCGGGTGGTGATGAAGCCCAAGGCTACGGCTGGTATTCAGTAGATGGATCAGCGTTACTTTCCGGAATTGTCGAGAGTGTCTCAAGGGAGAGTGTTGAGTGGCGTTTTGAGAAATTGTGCATCTTGTTGTCTTTTGCTTTGTGATTTGTTATTTCTATGATTATTTGAGAAGTTGACCCTTTCCCATGGTGTCTTCAATCAATGATGGTTACCCATGCGATGGCGAGGACGTGGAGGACCCGTTGCCAGACTGCGACGAGGAGGACCCCTTCGAGGATCCGGGCAACGACTTTTATTTGTCGTGATTGGCTGTTGCATGCTTGCATTTCGGATGGCTGTAGGATTTTGTTTATAGTGTACAGTTGTTGTGGTGACCAGTCAAGCTTTTGGTCTTTGTTCTATGTGTCTTGTAAGGGTAGGTGGTGGCATACTTTTGGAGCAGCCCCCTGCGTGGGTGTCTGTCGGGAGTAGCCCCGGGGTGTGATCGTCCTCACAAGGATTCTCAAACTTTAGGTGTATTTCTTGTACATAGTTATGCACCGTTTTTATTTTGTATGCACTGCTTATGTTTTGTATGTACTGATAGGGATGTCGTGCTTGTATATATTATGTGTATGTGTTTCCAGTGCATTGTCTTGTGTCTTAAGATTGCATCATGTTTCTAAACGCTGTGGCGACTCTGTGTGTCTTTGTAAGCGCAGTTGTTGTTTTAAAAAAAAATATAGACTGCATTTTTCCAAAGGACACAAGAGTACTATTTTAAAAGTACGTCGCATATAGGGTTGGTTCTAGTTTAGTAGCGGTCCGGAAACGGGTCGTTACAAAAATGCCATGTTGGATTTAGGTGCTTCCATTAATGTTATGCCTGCATCTATCTTTAACTCTCTGGCTCTTGGACCTTTGCAGAATACAAGTGTTGTTATTCAGTTGGCAAACAAGAGCAATGCTCACCCTACTGGACTTGTAGAGGATGTATGTAACATCCCCAAATTTTAAATATTTTTGGATTAAAAAAAAAAGGAATAGATCCTGTATTGAATGAATTTAATTAAATGCATAATTGATTTTATCATATGAATGTGTATGAATTAAGTGTGTTTATATGTGATAATCTATTATTTGATTAAAATTAATCAATGGGACTTAATTGAATTAGGAGAATTAAGTTAGGAATTTGCACCACATTTGTTAGACACTTAGTAAATCAACCATCACCTAGTTATGACTCACCATGAGTCAAGTTTCTAATGTGGCATAATAGCAAAATCTCCATACACTTCCCTCACCCCCCATTTTTGTGCACTGCAGCCCCCCCTCTTACACACACTTCCACTCATCCTTTTAAAATTTAAAATCAGAATACAACTCACACACACTCATTCATTAGATAAAAACAGAAGTGGGAAGAGAAAGGAGAGGAGTAAGGGAGAGGGAAGAGGGCCACGAGAGAGGGAGAGGAAAGGAAAGAAGAGGGAGCTCAATTCTTGCTTCCATCTTCATCACCATCACAATCTTTTTCATCTCCACCTTCTCCACACTTTGCAAAACATTCCTAGCAAGTGAGTATTTCTGGTCTAGCACCCTCTAGTCCAAGAAATTGGTGGAGAAACTCAAACACAAGCTCACCATAATCATCTCCATTGCATGTCTTGCTTTGAAGCACCTCCACACTTCAATCTTCCTTCCAAGCATTTTAACCATTAGGTGGAACCTAGGAGCACAATCTGAAGCATCAAGGAGTCCATTAAGGGTTCAAATTCGAGCTCACATCATTAGGAAACAAGTGATTTTTGCTGCTCAAGTTCATAGGCACAAAACCACCATTTTTGAGTGTCTCAAGAGCTAGGAAAGGAGGTAAGCACCTTTGTTTGTTAATGGGGCAACCTTGAGTCCCTCCTATAAGTGGAATTAAGTTTATTATGCACTAATTGAACTGGTTGGTTGACATGCAAATCAAGTTTGGGAATGGATTGTTAACATGAGGGGAAATGGGTTTTTGGTGGAATTTTGATGATTATGATGATTTGATGATGTGTTTGAAGCATGCTATTTGTTTTACTTGATTTACACTTCATTGGTATGATTATATGATGTTTTGTGGCTGCTGTCGTTGATTGAAATTGGCTGAATTGGTATTTTTGGCATAAATTCGTAGCTCTTACTGCATTGTAGAAAAACAGGGCTCTATGCATGCTAAGTGTTTGTTAGAATACTTAAGAGAGATGCCACTAAGTTTCCTGACCGAATTACACTTAAGTACCTTAATCAAAGTTGTAGCCCTGGATGGTAGGGAACTAAAGGCGTTAGTTTCACCTCAATAGGAGCTCCCTAGCTCTAGATATGCTCAAAATACTGAATATACCTGTAGACTCCCCAGTTGTTATTTCTGCAGCAACACATTTTCCTTGTGAATGTCGTTGAGATAGCAAACGAAGTCGGAATTAGGCGTGTGACCATGCGTTAGAAAGCTAAGAGACTGTAGTTATTGAAAATGATTTTTAATTGATTTTTCAGTCCACCAAAAAGTGCAGAGTTAGGGTGGAACTTTTCTGACTAGTTAGTGCAGAATCCTGTTATTTTTGCAGCAACACGTTTTCCATATGAATGTCGTTGAGATGGCAAACGAAGTCGGAATTAGGCGTGTGACCTTGCGTTAGAAAGCTAATAGACTCTAGTTATTGAAAATGATTTTTAATTGATTTTTCAGTCCACCAAAGAGTGCAGAGTTAGGGTGGAACATTTCTGACTAGTTAGTGCAGAATCCTGTTATTTCTCCAGCAACACGTTTTCCTTATGAATGTCGTTGAGATAGCAAACTAAGTCGGAATTAGGAGTGTGACCATGCGTTAGAAAGCTAAGAGACTCTAGTTATTGAAAATGATTTTAATTGATTTTACAGTCCACCACAAAGTACAGAATTATGGCGGACCACTACTGACTGGTTAGTGCAGCAACTTGTTTTAAGGTTAAAACGGTAATATTCTTCAAAAAAATTCATGAAGGTTGGGGGAGACTTAGCTAATCTCCGTATAACCCAATCAGAGGGCTTTCTCCGTGTGACGTCCTGCGGAAGAGCTAGCGTGACTCATCAGCCTGGCATGGGCTTGAGTCCAGTTTTTTTTATGTCAGATTCCCTATAAGGACCTTATTAGACAGGTTTTTAGGATTATACCAGGGCCATAGCATGCCCATTACCCTGGTCCATTGTTTTCACAGAATTCAAGATGAATATTACCAATTTAATCAGATTTCAGGAAATGTATTATTCATGTAAAACTAACCAACTTGTGTGCAGGTGCTTATTGAGATGATTCGTCATCTCACTGTTTGCTTTATGTGTTTTTCAGATAAAGCTAAGTAGAGGTGCCTGTGGTTGGTTCAGCTTCAGTTCTATGTTTTTGCTTTCTTGCTCTGATGTAGTATTAGGTTTATACTGTTATGTCGGATTTTTGTGTAGCCCTGTGTGGCAAACTTATGTTAAGTATGTCAGATTTTCAGACTTCAGTTCCGACTTTCCAGTAATAAATTTGTATACTTTATTAGGCTGCGTCCCAGGGATTACTGTAATGTATTAATTATCATGTTCTTTTATCATAATGGTTAATGTCTGAGTGGTTATTCTAGATGAATCACCCAGGTGTTACATTAATGGTATCAGAGCTGTTCCGACCCTATGTCGGGCTGTGGATAATTAAACATGTACAATCCAAGTAGCGTGTTAGCCTGTCTAGATTCTAAGTATGATATGATGTTAGGCAGTCTGATCAACTTCTAATGTTTATATCATATGCAGAATTATGGCTGGTAGACCGTATAGAAACTCTACCTCCAACGTCAATGATGCAAATGTTGCTGAATTGCTCCGCATTATACGTGAGTAGCACGAGATGCAGAGAGAGCAGAATCTCAAGTACCAGCAGGACCTTGCCCATCAGAATACCCAAGGGAATGAAGCAGACAAAGCCCTCTTCCGATTCCATAGGTTGAATCCCCCAGTTTTCACTAATGCAAGACAGGCCACAGATGCCCACGAGTGGGTACAAGCGATGGATCGCATATTCAAAGTAGTCCATTGTGACGAATTTCAGAAGGTGGTGTTTGCCTCTCACAAATTAGAAAAGGGAGCTGCACACTGGTGGCAGAGTACCCAACAGTTGATGATGAGTCAGGCCATTCCTCAAGACTGGCAGAATTTCAGAAGGATGTTCTTTGAAAAATACTTTCCCTATCATACTCAACAACTCAAAGAGCGAGAGTTCCTAGATTTTAAACAAGGAGACATGATTGTAGCTGAGTTTGTAGAAAAATTTGAAGAGTTGGCTCGGTACACCAATAAGTACTGTGAAGCCACTAATGATCAGTGGAAGGTAAAACAATTCTGATGGGCATTAAAGCCGGAGTTGAAGTCTAGGGTGGCATACCTTAGAGATTGTGACTTTTCGACCCTCCTGACCCATACTTATGAAGCAGAACAAAACTTGTTGGAGGAGGAAGTAGTTAAGCAGGTTCATCCGCATCAAAGAAGCAGATTTGGGAAATTTCTGGATAAGCTGAAAACTAAGGGCGGAAACAACAAAGGCAAACAACCTCAGTCTTCAGGATCTCCTAAGGCTGGGTTATGTTCTCAGTGCGGGAAGTCACATGGTGGTACATGTTTGTTTGGTCAGAAAGTATGCTATTATTGCAAGGCACCTGGTCACATGGCTCACAACTGTCCAGTCAAATCAAAGGATAAAGGTAAAGGTGTAGCTACTCAAGGGAGCTCTACTCCTGCCAGAGTCTTCACTATAAATTCTCAGAATGTCACGAAGGACTGAACGTGAACACAAGAAGGGGGGGTTGAATTGTGTTTACAACTTCGAAAACTTTAAGTTAAAAACACTTAGAACAAGAGTTTTTCAAAACTGTTTATATATCGGATGCTGGAAATAATCGGACGCTGGAAAAGCAGTTTGTGAAAACTTATTTTTAACACAACAAGATAAAGAGAAATAGAAAGCTTAAAGCAAAAGACACAGAGATTTATACTAGTTCACTACCAAACTGGTAGCTACGTCTAGTCCCTTCGTTCCTGAAGGATTTTCCACTATAATCAACCTGATTACAATTTCCTCAAGAGTATTCTTCTGTCACAACTTGACAATACTCTCAACTTCTCAAAACGACTCAGTACAGTTGAGCCTTTGAGGATACTGCCTTAACTAGGCCAAAACAACTTTTACAAATGAGTTGAAATACAGTCAAAAATAACTCTCACAGAGAGGATAAAAGATTAAGCTCAACTATAGAAAAACTTTCTAAAAGAAAGGGTCGGACGCTGAGTTCAGTTCTTGTAGTCCAGAGACTTAGCACGAGACTTGATTGTTCACAGAAGCAGTGCTTGTTCTCAGTAAATGAGGTAATATTTCAGCAGTATTTCAGCAAGCTTTTTCACAGTATCTCGGCTCCGTCTTCAATGGATACCATGAGGTATATATAGGAGTTCCAAGGATATTACTGTTAAGGTAAAAATGGCTCCTTTCCATTGAGTGAGGTAAATTCAAAAAGCTGTCTCTTTCTTCCTTTCCAGAGAATATGCCAGTAGTACATATTACCGTTTTCGTACTACCTTGCTTTTCACAATTGCTTGTACGATTTTTGTCTTGTAGCTAAAGGTGACACCTTTGATACCTCGTACAACAATTTTAGCGCTCAGAGTCAATTTCGAAATTCGTTCCAGAACCTTCTGAGAGGAAGAGCAGTAACGTGACTAACACGTGATTTGAAATGAAGTTCAGACGCTCGCTCAGAATCGGAAGTTCGGACGCTCGTAGCAATTGGATAAGCATAGTGCATAAAGAGAAAATTCCAGACGCTCACAAGGATGAGCCGGATGCTGACACATGGAATGTATCCTTCTCTTGAGAATTACTTTCTTCTTGCTTGAGTGGCTTAGAATATATGTATTATTAGTATCTGCACACTTCAAGAAATGTTAGAACATAAATTGTTCTCTTGTAAATACTTTGTTATCATCAAAATTAATGAGGGTCTAAACATCTCAATCGTTTAGGTTCCAACAATCTCCCCCTTTTTGATGATGACAAACATTTAAGGTAGATGAACAATTTAGTTTAAAAAAGACATCAAGGGTCTCCCCCTGAATTTAACAGTTTAGATATATATGAACAATTCAGGTATTAAGGCAATAAATGGTAACTAAATTCATTTAAGTGATTGCGAAAAATCCGTAGATGTATGAGAGGATATATTTAATAAAGTGAGATCGGATGCTGATTATATACCAAATAGATTGATTTAATCAAATATATTTCATTGGATCAAAATTTATTAAACATTATAAGAGTACTAGATCAATGAATATTAGCGCACACAAATGCAATGTATGAAATGCTATGCATGATACTTTAGTTCCAGTGTATCCATCGGACAGTGAACATCGGATGGTGGACTATCAGATTTTCACATGTTCAATATACCTTTCTTTCGTGTTCATCATACCTTTCTTTTACTCCCCCTTTTGTCATCAGACAAAAAGAGTGTAAAAACACATCATAGTCAAAATAAGACATAGAAAAATTTTGAATAGAAGGCAGAGAATTAGATCAAAAATAGTTATATATATATAAATGTATCAACCAAATAGAACAGATTTTATATAACACACAAGAAAAAATCAAGGGTTTTGAAGAGGTGGAGGTGGGATATTGAGACGTTCATAGAGTAACTTCAGTGCAGTCTCCAGCTGAGTGACCGTCAAGTTTGTAGCCTTCATTTCTTCAAATTCTGCTTTGGGAATGGTGACCATTTCCATTGCAGAAGAAGAAGTAGAAGGTCCAGCTTCTGGTACAGATGCAGACTTCATCTTCTGATGCTCTGCTAGCACCCAGTTGGATATCTTCAGTCTCAGATCCTTCTTCCTTTGAGCTCTTAAAAAGAATGCATCATTTGGTATAACCCATTTGATGAAATTTCTGAGTCTTCTGAGCTCTGATTCTGTCTGAATCTTCCATTGATGCTTCACATCTTCTGGATATAGTAAGTTCATGAAGATAGTTTCTCTATGTAGAACAACATCAGCAGTGTACGAGTTAAACCTATTCCCAACGTCTTCTCCCCATAATTTTCTGATAAAAACACTCAAAGCTTCACAGGTGAAGGAGAGTGCTTCATTTTCTGCCAGGTAAATTCTTCTCAGATTTTCCCTGTCATCTTCTTCTAGCACTAGGGGGTCGATGCATGGTAATATGGCTTTGTCTTTCAAAGACTCAGACCATTGACTCCAAGTGAATCCAATGTCGAAGTGCTTGGTCACAGCAGCCCATTGGTCATATATCTTCTTGCAGTCAAGAGGTCTGATTACTGAGCATCTGAACATATCATCGAAGTACACTGTTCTAAGATTGATGTCAGTAACTCTGCTGATTGTCCCAACAGTTGGGATAGTAGCCTTTTCAGCATTGCAGCAGTTTGAGGTGCCAGTTCTCCATTCATCTTTCTTCAGAGAAGTCAGGTAAAACCTTCTGGCATGATCCTCAGAGATCTTGGCAATCGAAAGCTGAGAGAAATCCTTAAGGTTGTACTTTGTAGGTGCCTTCTCATATTCCTTTAGCCCGATCTTGCTGAAAGGATGCTTGCCCGGAGCAGGTTCCTTCCGTTTCCCAGGGATAGACCAAGGTAGCCACCTTTGTCTATCTAGTACTATCTTAACAGAAACAGATGATGGGTCTCGATATTGACCTATGACTTCAAGCCTTTTCTGCTCAAGACAGTGTGCCATGAAGGCAGCTTCTTCATCTGTGATCTACCTTCCACATTCTTCCAACGTAAGCGGTTCAAACTGAGGTAGGGATCTCGGAAGATCAACAGAGAAGGGAATTGTTCTGCTTCCGGATGCTGGTCTCAACCTTCCTTTAAATGACATTTGGAAGTGGTCTTCTCCATCCTTAAAGGTTGCATTTATTGGAGCGGCAATTTCCAATCTGGCAGCTCCAGAGGTGAAGGTTTTTAAGTGCCATGTGGATGGACGATCGTAGATGCTATGATATATCTCATACTTTACAAACTGAGGTTTGTATGAGATATTCTTCTTTCCACCAGCGTCTGTAGGTCTAAGGGTAAGGGTTTGTAAGGTGGGAGTGACTTTGGTGATTTTGTAGGCTTTGAAAGGATTAATGGGAGGTATTTTGAAAAGGAGGTAAAAAGGATGAGAATGAAGCTTGGAAATGTATGTAGTGAGGGAGTTATATGTGGAGGTTTGAGGTGATGAGATGGTGAGTGTATTGGTTAGTGTTTGGGTAAGGTGTTTGGGAGTTATGGAGGTTTTCTGTACATGGGTTTGAGTGTTTGGTGATGGTGCAACAGATATTGGTGGAGCAGGCATGGTATCAACAGATGCAAAAACAGATACAGGTTTATCAGAAGAAATTGGTACCTTTGGTTCAGGTTCAGATTGCCTGACCAATCTTTTGAGCTTCTGTCTGGGGGAAGTAGCCAGAGGAGGACGTTGAATTTCCTTCTTCTGTTGACCGGACGCTGAAACTTGTTTTTCAGCTTCTGGCTTGCTCCTTTTTCCCAGAACCTGACTGATGGGAATTCGGTCCTCATCTTCTGGTTCTTCAACAGTAGGTGCAGGAGCCACCTTCTGTTTTGTTCTTCTGGTCTCTCGTGAAGGATACTCAACAGTTCTTTTCACACCAGTTATCGAGCTTCTGGTGGTTTTCTTTTCAGCTTCCTCTTCCTGTTGCTCTGTTTTCACCTTCTTGATCATTGACCCAGTGATCAGTTTCATTCTGACCAGACTGTTGATTCCAAAGGTGTCAGGAATCACAATGCTCTCAGTACCAAAATACTTTGCCTTTTCTTGATCTGGTAAAGCAGTTAGCTTGTTTACAACCAGACCCTTGACCATCATTCTAGTGAGCAGGACACCATAAGGAATGCACTTGTAGGTGTTCTTCTTGTCAGCAACACCTTTTCTCGAGTTAACCAGTGCATTAAGCAGGTTGTTGTAGATCAACCTTGGCAGGTTTACCTTGTTACCAGCCATAAAGTGTCTCATGATGAACTTCTGTTCATAGTTGACTATATCACTAGAGCCAGCCTTCAACAAGACGCTCTTGGTGATTATTTTGTGAAGAACTCTGAAATGACTCTTCAGATTCTTTGCAGTAGGAGTTTCACCAGATTCTTTCAACTGCTTGTAGTTTTCAAACAGATCATCATTGACCTTCTCAATCCCATGAAATGCGTCAGCCCAATCTGTATAGAAAACGATACCTTCACACGGACAACCAGTGACTTCAGAGATGTTGTTGATGGTGAAAACAAACTTGTAACCTCTCACGGTTCCTTCAAAGATACCACCTTTGTGTAAACGAGCATTGCCCCAAAATTCTTTGATCGCAGTCACTAGAACCTCAACCTTGTTCCAGAAGAAGTAGTGTTCCCAGTCCATTGCCTTGAACCCATTGTAGAAGTCGAAGCCGTAGAGTTTGAAGTTTTCCAAATCAACTCGATTTTCCAACAAGACTTTTCCTTCAGCCATGGTGTCGTAGATAGCTATATACTCAGAGGATGTTACTCCAGCCATGATTGTAGTTGAGAAATGGAGGCGATGGAGGATTTAGGGTTTAAACACACACACAGAGAGATAGAGAGAAAGAGAGAACTAGTACAGTTTTGCAGAAAACACAGAGTGGAGCGAAAAATGTGGAGTAGTGGGAAAGTTAAAGGAGAATGGTACAATTCTTTTTCAAAATATCGCTTCGTATTCTCTTATAAAAATAAATCAAAAAGAAAAGAAAATAAATATTCGCTTTTTCATTAAATGCGGACGCCAAAATAAAAGTAAAAGATTTTATTGAAAACGTAAATAATCATGACTCAGTAGATATGATGAGACGCTTGAATCCTTAACTCGTGTGACACGTGTGGGTGTGCTCGGACGCACGCAACCGACTTACCGGATGATGAGTTATGATGCATATGACAAATAAGATGCTTATGCACATACATGCTTATGTCATGTCGATCTTTGAGATTTAGTTTATTATCAGACACGAGATTAATCATTCTTTTATAAGATGAAAGTTTAAATTTCTTCTTATAAAATTGAATCTATCTTGACAAGGGTTTTGTAAATATGTCACCCACTGATGATCAGTGTCTACAAATTTTATTTCTAAAATACCCTTCTGAACATAGTCTCTTATAAAATGATGCTTAATCTCAATGTACTTTGCTCTAGAATGCAATATAGGATTTTTAGTAAGACATATGCCTGATGTATTATCACGAGAAGATAGGAATGTTACTCTCTTTTATCGTGTAGTCTTCAAGTTGATACTTCATCCACGAAGTTGAGAATTGCAACTTGTCACGAGATGTATTAGAACCTGGGTTGAGAGTGCAATTGTGCTTTGCCTTTTGCCTGAGCAAGACACAAGATTAGGCCCAAGGAATTGCCAGCCTCCACTTGTGCTTTTTCTTTCAATTCGATCTCCAAAGAAAGTCAAGATCACGAAACCTACTAATTTGTAATCTTTTGATTTCTTATAAAGCAAACCAAGATTAGTAGTTCCTTGCAAATATCTAAATATTCTTTTAACAAAGACTTAGGTGTGATTCTCTAGGATCCGATTGAAACCTAGCACACAAAGTGCCGAACATAATATCGTGTCTTGAAGGCTGTAAGATAAAGTAGAGATCCAATCATACATCTGCATAGTTTCGATCTACCTTCTTACCAATTTCATCTTTACTAAGAGTGCGGTAGGATCCATAGGTGTACACATAGGCTTGCAATCCAAAGATCTTGAATTTCTTCAATAATTCTTTGATATATTTGCTTTGATGAATATAAATACCATCACTGCATTGCTTGATTTGTATTCCAAGGAAGAACTTTAATTCTCCCATCATGCTCATCTCAAATTCAGCCTGTATAAGCTTAGAAAATTCTTTGCAAAGGCTTTCATTAGTGGCTCCAAAAATGATATCATCAACATAGATTTGAACAAGTATGAAATGCTTGTTTGAGGTTTTTCTGAAAACAGTAGTGTCAACTAAACCTCTTGTAAATCCATTTTCCATTAAAAAGGAACTTAGTCTATCATACCATGCTCTGGGAGCTTGTTTAAGACCATATAGTGCCTTTTTAAGTTTAAAAACATGTTCTGGAAATTCAATATCTTCGAAACCAGGAGGTTGTTTAACATAAACTTCCTCAGTTATAAAACCATTTAGAAAAGCACTTTTCACATCCATTTGATATAGTGTTATCTCATGATGTCTTTGCAAATGAAAGTAAAATGCGAATAGCTTCTAGTCTTGCAACAAAGTGCAAAAGTTTCAAAGTGAAATCAATACCTTCTTCTTGTGAGTAGCCTTGAGCAACTAACCTTGCTTTATTTCTCACAACTTTACCATCTTCATCAAGCTTATTTCTAAATACCCATTTAGTACCAATAGCTTGCTTATCTTCTGGTAGAGTGACTAGCTTCCATACATCATTCCTTTGGAACTGATTTAGCTCATCTTACATAGCTAGAATCCACCCTTCATCTTCCAAAGCTTGATCAATCGTCTTAGGTTCCATCTTAGAGAGAAGTGCAAAGTCAGCATGCTCCTTGAAGGAGGATCTGGTTCGTACTTTGTCACCAGGTTCTTCTATGATTTGATCTTTTGGATGATTGGTTTTGTACTTCCAACTTTTTCTTGCTTCAGCTTCCGCTTGAGTAGAATTCATCGTCTTGTCACCACCAGATGATGAAGATGTATGTTCACCGTCAGACTTGTCGCCGAGGTTTAATTCTGAAAATAACTCATCTAGCTCTGACATAGCAGTGTTAGGCTTCTTATCATCAAACTTGACATGAATGGACTCTTCAACTGTCAAAGTTTCTTTGTTGTATATTCTAAAAGCTTTAGATCTTTCAGAATATCCCAAAAAGATTCTTTTGTCAGCCTTGGAATCAAACTTACCAAGCTGATCTTTAGTATTCAAGATATAACAAATACAACCAAAAGGATGAAAGTAAGAAATGTTTGGTTTTCTACCTTTCCACAATTCATAAGGAGTCTTATTCAAAATAGGTCTTATATAAATTCTATTTTGAATATAACACGCTGTGTTTACTGCTTCTGCCCAAAAATGTTTTGCAACATCAGTTTCATTGATCATGGTCCTCGCCATTTCCTGGAGGGACCTATTTTTCCTTTCTACAACACCATTTTGTTGAGGTGTTCTAGGAGAGGAGAAATTGTGGGAGATGCCATTTTCTTCACAAAATTTTTGAAAGTTCTCATTTTCAAATTCTCCCCCATGATCACTTCTAATAGAAGAAATACAAATGCCTTTTTCATTTTGAACTAATTTGCAGAAAACAGTAAATACTTTAAAAGACTCATCCTTGTGGGCAAGGAATTTAATCCATGTCCATCTAGTAAAATCATCAACAATGACTAAACCATATTTCTTTCCAGTTAAAGAGGTTGTCCTTGTGGGACTAAAAAGATCAAGATGTAAAAGTTCAAGTGGTCTAGAAGTTGAAACAACATTTTTTAAATGAAATGAAGTTTTAACTTGTTTTCCTTTTTGACAAGCCTCACAAAGGGCATCAGATTTGTACTTAAGATTTGGTAAGCCTTTAACAAGATTGTGCTTGTTTAATTTTGAGATTAACCTCATGTTGGCATGACCTAATCTTTTGTGCCAAATCCATTGCTCATCTTCAACAGATATAAGACACTTGACATCTTGTTTTTCAAGTTCAGAAAGATCAACTTTATAAACGTTTTGTTTCCTCTTTGCTGTAAAGAATATAGTTCCATCGTTTTTGCTTTTTACTAAACATCCAGTTTCTGTAAAGACAACACTATAACCACTGTCACATAATTGACTTATGCTCAGTAGATTATGTTTCAGTCCTTCAACATATAAAACATTATCAATAGAAGGAAGAGAGCCTTTACCTATGCGACCAATTCCAACTATTTTACCTTTCTGGTTTCCTCCGAAACCGACGAATCCAGCTTCTCTAGGTCTTAGTTCTTGGAACATATGCTTTTCTCCCGTCATGTGACGCGAGCATCCACTGTCTAAGTACCAAGATTGGTGAGTTGACTTTGTTGCTAAGCATGTCTTCAACATAGACTATTTTATCTTTAGGTACCCATATCCTTTTGGGTCCTTTCTTGTTAGTTCTTGAAGGAGGCTTATCCTTCGCAGTTCTAAAAACATTACATGCACTTTTCAAATGACCAGATTTATTGCAGTAAGTACAATGTAAACATTTACTATGACTATGGGATTTATCAGATGCTGAATCATTTTCCAAACGGGTTTCATCTGATATATAACCAAGACCATGAGTTGTCGTTTTACTGACACCCCAGATCATTGTAGCTTGCTTGCTACGAGTTACACTCTCTGCAAGAAACTTTTGAAATGCTCGTTCATAATCATTTGATTTGCAGTTAGGATTGCCTGTAACTACAGAACTCTTAGCTTGAGAGCTCTCAGCTTCTAGTTGCTTGTTAGCTTCCAGACGCTGGTTATCAACCAGACGCTGATTTTCGATTTTAAACTTACGGTTCTCTTCACTGAGTACAGAGTTTTCATTACGTAAAGAATGAAAATCTTGTGATAGTTTTAAAAATTTCTTTTTCAAGTTCTTATACTCAGTAGAGAGAGTGGCAGAATCCTTAAGAAGATCGTCAAAAGCAAGTCAAAGTTCAGAGTAGGAATCATATACTATTACCTCTTCAACTTCTTCTTCTGAGTCAATGTCAGTGTCTGCCATGAGGGCAATGTGAGCTTCTTCTTCTTTATCTTCCTCAGAGGAGGATAAGTCAAGATCTTCCCATGTTGCCATGAGACCTTTCTTCTTTTTCTTGAAGGAGCTTCTTGTGGGCTTTTCTTTAAGATTAGGACACTCGGATTTGAAATGTCCAGGCTTCTTGCATTCATAGCAAATGACTTGGGCTTTGTCCTTGTCTTTGCTCTCCTTCTTGTCCTTTGAATCTTTCTTACGAAACTTCCTTGAAGTTTCTTTTCTTCCACATTCTCTGGATCTTCTTAGATCTGAATGCTAGCTCATTATCCGATCCATCGAATCTCCTTCAAGCTTCATCATCGATTCTTCTTCTTGACTGAAAAGCTTTAGCAGTACTAGGTTTATGTTGATTAACTTTTACACCACTAGCCTTACTCTTCTTCGTAGGTTCTTCTTCATTTACCTCAAGTTCATGAGCTTTCAAAGAACTCATAAGCTCTTCAAGCCGAAGAACATTTAGATCTTTTGCTTCTTGAATAGCGATGACTTTGTGTCTCCTTTGCTTAGTGAAGCTTTTCAAGATCTTTCTCACATGATCAGTGTAGTATAACTTTTTCCAAGGGCCTGCAACCCATGAACAAGTGTTTGGAACCTTCCAAACATAGTTTCAATGTTCTCTCCATCTTCCATTACGAATAGCTCATCTTGGCGTACCATCATGCTAGCTTTTGTTTCTCTTACTTGGCGTAACCCTCATAAGACAACACAAGAGAATCCCAGATTTCTTTGGCAGTATCAAACTTACCACATTTATCATATTCTCTTTCTGTCATAGCACAGATGAGAATAAATCTGGCCCTCTGATTGGTTTGATATCTCTTTTTCTGATCATCAGACCAGTTTTCCCTAGGTATTGCAATGCCAAGGGCATTAGCGGGAAAAATGTATCCGCTTTCAACTATATCCCACAAATCAAGACTTTGTGCCTCAAGGAATGCTTTCATCTTATCTTTCCAGTAATCAAATTTTTCTCCATTGAATAGAGGAGGACGGTTCATACAGGATCTTTTCTCTTGACACTGTTAAGTGCTCAACCAAGAGGCCGAGCTCTGATACCAACTGAACGTGAACACAAGAAGGGGGGTTGAATTGTGTTTACAACTTCGAAAACTTTAAGTTAAAAACGCTTAGAACAAGAGTTTTTCAAAACTGTTTATATATCGGATGCTGGAAATAATCGGACGCTGGAAAAGCAGTTTGTGAAAACTTATTTTTAACACAACAAGATAAAGAGAAATAGAAAGCTTAAAGCAAAAGACACAGAGATTTATACTAGTTCACTCCCAAACTGGTAGCTACGTCTAGTCCCTTCGTTCCTGAAGGATTTTCCACTATAATCAACCGATTACAATTTCCTCAAGAGTATTCTTCTCACACAACTTGACAATACTCTCAACTTCTCAAAGCGACTCGATGCTGATTGAGCCTTTGAGGATCCTGCCTTACCTAGGCCAAACCAACTTTTACAAATGAGTTGAAATACAGTCAAAAATAACTCTCACAGAGAAGATAAAAGATTAAGCTCAACTATAGAAAAACTTTCTAAAAAGAAAGGGTCGGACCGAAGTTCGATTCTTGTAGTCGAGAGACTTAGCACGAGACTTGATTGTTCCGCGAAGCGATGCTTGTTCTCGATAAATGAGGTAATATTTCAGCGATATTTGAAGCTTTTTCCACGATATCTCGGCTCCGTCTTCAATGGATACTGTAGCACCTGAGGACGGGAGCGACATCGTATTAGGGCGACGGATCGAGACCTCGCCCAAGACCTTGTGTCGAGGTCCCGTGGCGAGATCGTTTGCGAGATCTTTTGTCGGTGATGAGACCACGTACACTATTTCTTTGGTGAGGAGGTCGGGTGTCGAGTTGATGAAGTCGCGTCTGCCGTGA
Organism: Calophaca sinica; assembly: GCA_037113605.1. Classification (NCBI taxonomy): domain Eukaryota; kingdom Viridiplantae; phylum Streptophyta; class Magnoliopsida; order Fabales; family Fabaceae; genus Calophaca; species Calophaca sinica. The sequence goes on along the minus strand of CM073733.1, from coordinate 68,133,773 downwards.
TGAGGACGCAAGTCGGTGAGGAGACCGCGTTCACGAACTCGTGTTAGAACCTTATGCGTTTGCACGAGCACCCTTGTCGACATCGTGTCGAGATGATACCTCGTATTATTTGAGCGTTACTCAGCGTTATTATTTTATTGTTTGTAATTATTACATTGTCGGCTTGTCGTTGGCCAAGCGAGTAGAGGGTAATCATGAGAGGAGCGAGTTAACGGGTAGATGATTATTGGGATTGGCATCTTATAGTGGAGTTACGTTTTACCCCCTTTCTGTCGCCATTTGTATACCACGGCCAGTTTCACTCATTTCTCTTTTCTTCTTTCTTCTTCCTTCCTTCTGCTGTGTTTCGTTGTTTTCTTCAAAATCTTCATCGACGAAACCGTGAGTTCCAGCGAGATTCTGCACAAGATTTCTTCATCAATTTTGTTCATCATCAACTTCTCGACCCATATCTTGTCTGATCGACCATCACCGTTGAGGTATGAAGAACAGTGTAACACCTGAGGACGAGATCGACATCGTATTAGGACGACGTATCGAGACCTCGACCAAGACCTTGTGTCGAGATCCCGTGACTAGATCGTTTGCCGAGATCTTTTGTCGAGCTGATGAGACCACGTACACTAGCTGCTGGTGAGGAGGTCGGTGTCGAGTTGATGAAGTCGCGTCTGCCGGCTGATGAGGGCGCAAGTCGGTGAGGAGACCGCGTTCACGAACTCGTGTTAGAACTTTGTACATTTGCACGAGCACTCTTGTCGACATCGTGTCGAGATGACACCTCGTATTATTTGAGCGTTACTCAGCGTTATTATTATATTGTTTGTAATTATTACATTGTCGGCTTGTCGTTGGCCAAGCGAGTAGAGGTAATCATGAGAGGAACGAGTTAACGGGTAGATGATTATTGGGATTGGCATCTTATAGCTGGAGTTACGTTTTACCCCTTTCTCGCCAATGTATACCACGACCGCTTCACTCATTTCTCTTTTCTTCTTTCTTCTTTCTTCCTTACGCTCTGTGTTTCGTTGTTTCCTTAAAAATCTTCATCGACGAAACCGTGATTTCCAGCGAGATTCTGCACAAGATTTCTTCATCCATGTTGGTCATCATCAACTTCTCGACTCCATATCTCGTGCGATCGACCATCACCGTTGAGGTATGAAGAACAGATTTTCTTTCATCGTACTCTTTGTTTAGCGCTAAATCTTCTTCCATTTTTAATCAGTTTTATGCTTCCAAATCATATCAAATTGATGGGTTTTCTTCTTCACAATATTACCTATCTTTTTAACCGATTAATTGGGCTTGTAAAACAAATTTCTTTCTCTGTTTTTCTGCAATCGGCAATGCCCAGAAACCCCATTTTTGGTTCATTTCGATTTTCTTGATTTTCATTCGTTGCTTCTGATTATTGTTGTTGTCGATCTATCTGTTGAAGCATCAGATAACTTTTCATGAATTCTGATCGAAATCCCTAACTTTGTGTTGGAGGAAAAATATCTTTCAGTTCTTGAGTTTTATATTTCTGGGTTGTGGTTGAGTTTGGGGAAGAGAGCTAGATGTATTAGAACCATAGATCGATCCGAGTTGTGTTTGTTTTAGGAAGTCGATTCGAGATCGAGTGATTCAATCGAGGTGTACGGAAAGCTAATCCAAGGACGCCAGCAAACAGATCCGTAACGAGGATCGCACGTGTCGAGGTCGACCGAAGCGCACGATCGAAGTCGTTGTCGAGTTCGTTGAAGACAGCCGATGTCAAGATCGAGTAAGAGAAGTCGTTGTCGAAGTTCTTTGAAGACACCGTGTCGAGGTCGTTGTCGGCAAAGATTTAACTTGGAGTTGATGAGGCGCTTCACATTTATACTTGTTATAGTATGTAAGGGCGCTTCACATTTATATTTGTTATAGTATGTAAGGCGCTTCACATTTATATTTGTTATAGTATGTAAGGGCATTTCATATTCTATGTGGTTATGTTATTGTGTATGGAATTCTTGATTTGTGTCGAGATGAAATGTTGTGATATGATTGAGTTTTGCATGTATTTAATATGTGATTGAATATATGTCGTGAAGTGTGTATTGCATGTTGAATTGCGTTTCTTCATGTCGAGCTTGCTCTTTTATTTGACATGCGGTTGAATATTTTGTGTTTAACTCCTTGAATATCGTATCTGGCGGGTGTTCATCGAGTGGCGAGCTAGGTGAGTCGTATGACGTTTTGAGCCGTGACCGGATAATCGAGGGTGCTAGGTCCCCTTTTGTTTACGGGAGATTGACTAGACGTCGCCACGCTACGGGACCTGAGTTGGTATCCTAGGGAGAGCGAGATCCCAAGGCTTGGTGGACTTTCCGACATACTGATGCGGCGTGTGCATTCGGAAAATTGTCGAGTCGAGAAAATGGAATTGTGAGTTGTGTCGAGTTTAGAGTGAGATGGTCGAGTCACGTCGGTGATTGTTATACTTTCTTTGTTTGCTTATATTTTTATGTCGAGCTTATCTTAACTTGTTGAGAAGTTGACCCTTTCCGTGGTGCCTTCAATCCATGACTGGTTACCCGAGGCGATGTCGAGGCGCGAGGAACTCGGCGATGAAGCGATCTTGAGGAGGAGGTCGGCGAGGACCCGAGTGGCGACCACTACCGTCGTGATTGTTTATTTATTGGATGTTGGTTTTTAGAGGAATTTGTTCTTGTATTTCTTTTATGTTCGAGGTCGTGACCCGATTTAGGCGATGTTGTTTTTGTTGCTCTGAGGGTAGGCTGGTGGTCTTACTTTTGGAGCGACCCCTGCGTGGGAGTCAGGAAAGTACCCCAGGGTATGATGGCTCTTTTGAAGTTGTCGTACCTTAGGTGTATTTTCTTTGCACATTTGCTACTCTGTATTTGTATACATTATTATTCGGGTGATATATATATGTGTATGTTATGCATGTATGTTTTATTTGAATTTAAGTCTTGTGTCTTAGTTGCACCATGTTTCGAAAAGCTGTAATTACTCTGATGTGCACGAATTGGTTTTATATGAAAAAAATATATATCGCATTTTTAAAAGGCACAAGAGTTTTGTTTTTAAAACACATCTCATATAGGTTTTGTTGAGCTTGGTGTGTTGAGCTCGGTAACTCGAGCTCGGTATATTGAGCTCGGTAGCGGTCGAAGCGGGTCGTTCTGACTTTAGTATCGAGCGATTGATTCGGCCAGTGCGTGCATAGGATTTGGGTAGTCAGCGTGTCGGGTTATGTGTTGGGTACCTAGTTGTTTTGTGTTGATTCTTTGTTTGATTAAGTGAAGCACTTATTGCTTGAGAAATTGTTTGAACTGTTTCTTGATTGAAGCGGTGTGTTTTAACACATCCTTGTTGTGAGATTCAGCGGGGTTTTGAACTTTGTGGAATCTAATGCCACCTCGTAGGAATACGACATCGCAGCGAACGTCGACATGGAGCAGGCTATTCAAGCTATGGCCGAGATGGCGGCGACCATGGCTCAACAATCATTGCCGCAGCTCAGCCAGGCTAACGCGATGGCTCAGCAGACGGCGTTAACTCAGAGAACTTGCGGCAACAAAGAAGCGAGCGTAATCTTTGAAGCAAGAGGATTGGCCGACTTTAGGAAGCATGATCCACGAAGTTCTCTGATGAGCCAAATCCGGATAAAGGCTGATCTTTGGATGCAAGAGATCGAGAAAATCTTTGAGGCACTTCATTGCCGGGACAACGTGAAGGTCGACTATGCCACCTACTTATTGCTAGGAGGCCTTGAGTATTGGTGGAGAGGTGAAACAAGCGTTTATAGCGTAACATCGCGAGATGACACAGGAGCTTTTTCGTGAAAGGTTCTTGGACAAGTACTTCCGGATCTTGCCGCGAGCCGAGAAGGAGCGGGAATTTCTTCAATCTGCGGCAAGGCAACTCGGCGGTGTCCGAGTATGCGGCCAAGTTTGAATCGTTGGCGAGTATTTCAGTCCATTTCGTGACCGAGTTGACGAGAGATGGTTAAGTGAGAGATTCCAACGGGGATTGAGATTCGACATTCAGAAGTCGTGGTGTCGTTGAGGATCCGAAATCTCCAAGAGTGATTGGCCGATGTGTCGAGGTAGAAGGAGTGAGGAGCCACAAGAAGAAGACTGCAGTGGCGGGCCGGTGAGACCCCGAGTGCGGCGGATTTGCACGAAGGAAACTACAGCGCAGAAGAGACCTTACGACCGACCTCGGGGAACAACAACGAGGGACAGATGTCGTCCAGATGACCCAATCTGAGGAGTGGAGGTCGGACCCGATGTCGAGGTGATTTGCTACCGATGTGGAAAAGCGGGACATTACGCGATGCTGTACTCGAGAGGGAGGAGGTGTGTTTCAAGCGCAAGAAGCCAGGGCATTTTGCTAAGGATTGTCCTACACCTAAAGTGAACCGACTATGCTTGCGGCAAAGGCCAAAGGAAGCGTCAAGTGGCTAAAAGCGAGTTTTACGCATGAGTGGCGAGGAAGCGGTCGGTGATGATCTTATCCAAGGTGAATGTGAGATCGAGGGTAAATCCTTATCCGTTCTTTTTGATTGGGTGCAACCCATTCCTTCATTTCTTGATTGTGTGAACCTTTTGAGCTTGATTGTAGCGCTTTACCGTTTAAATTAGTAGTTACAACCCAATTTGCTAAAACCTTAGTCACAAACACTTTGCATGTCTTAATTGTGTAGTGATTATTCGAATAGAAAGTTTGTGGTCAATTTGGTTTGTTTGCCTCTTAAGGGTTTAGATGTTATCCTCGGGATGGATTGGTTGTCACACCACCATGTCCTTTTAATTTGTGCCGTAAAACCTGTAATTTTTCCGGACCTTGGAGTCTCAATTATCTTTCTGCCGAGCGTGTTGGAGTTTCTTTGAAAGAAGGAACTAGGGAATACATGTATCTAGCTAGTTCGGAAGTTTTCCAGCGGTCGGCGTGAAGAATGTTCGGTGGTGTGTGATTTTGAGGGCGTTTTCGAAGACGTGCGGGATTACCACCAAGACGAGAGGTCGAGTTCTCCATCGACTGATTCGAGAACAGGACCGATTTCCAAAGCGCCGTGCAGGATGTCTCTGCCGAGATGAAAGAGTTGAAGTCCCGGATCGAACACTTGGAGTCGAAGCAATTCATACGACCGAGCGTGTCACCGTGGGGAGCTCGGTGTTGTTGGTTAAGAAGAAGGATGGGCGATCAAGGTCGTGCGTGGACTATCGCGAGCTCAACAAGGTTACCGTGAAGAACCGTTATCCGTTACCACGTATTGGCGATTTGATGGACCAACCGTGGAGCGGCGATCTTTTCAAGATAGACTTGAAGTCGGGCTACCATCGATTCGCGTGAAGGAGGAAGATGTCGCCAAAGCGGCTTTCAGGACTAGATACGGTCACTCTGAGTACTTGGTGATGCCGTTTGGGTAACGAATCGCCCGGTGTGTTTATGGACTACATGAGCAGGATTTTTCATTCGTTTTGGATCGATTCGTTGTAGTGTTCATCGACGACATATTGATTTACTCGAGGAACCGAGAAGAGCACGCAGAACACCTATGCCGAGCATCTGCAGATATTACGAGATAAGCAACTCTATGCCAATCTGCCGAGTGTGAATTTTGGCTTGAAGAGGTGAATTTTCTAGGTCACGTGATTTCCAGAGAAGGGATAGAGTAGATCCAACTAAGATTGAGGCGATTCTGAGATCGGGGAGTTTTGTCGGCTTAGCGAGGATATTACCGAAGATTCATTGAAAGTTTCTCGAAGATTGTCGCGCCTCTTTACGATTGGCGAGGAAGGATCAACCTTTGCTTGGGCCAGGAGTGTGAAGCCGTTTCAACGGCCGAAGGAGCTTTTGGCGGCGGCGCTGTCTTGATTTTGCCTCAACCGAAGAGCCTTTCGAGGTGTATTGTGATGCGTCACGCCAGGGTGGGATGTGTCTTTGATGCAACATCGGAAGGTGGTCGCGTATGCTTCAAGACGACTTAAGATTCACGAGAGGAACTATCCTACTCACGACTTGGAGCTAGCGGCCCGATGGTTTTTCTTATTTGAAGATATGGAGGCACTACCATTACGGGAGCACTCTTCATTTTCAGCGATCACAAGAGCTTGAAGTACTGTTCGACCGGAAGGAGCTCAACATGCGTCAACGTAGATGGGCGAAATTTCTCGAGGACTACGACTTTACGTTGGAATACCATCCTGGTAAGGCTAACGTAGTAGCGCATGCGTTAGCGGGAAGAAGCGTTTTAACCTCGGTAATGATGATCAAGGAGTTGGAGATGCTCGAGAAGTTCCGAGATTTGAAGTTGAGTGTCGAAGTTTCACCGGAAGGCTGAGATTTGGTATGCTTACCATTTCTAACAGATTGTTGGGCCGAGATCCGAGACCAAAGAAGTTCGCGGACGAGCTTCCGCAAGAGAAGATTCAATGATAGCGCAAGGGAAGGCGCGATGCATTTCAGGCCTGAGCGACGACATCTTGAGGTGCAATGGCCGAGTGTGCGTGCCTAACGTGTCCGAGTGAGGAAGTTGATTCTCGGCGAAGCGCATAAGAGCAACTTTAGTATTCATCCGAGTTACGAAGATGTATCAAGACTTGAAGAAGCATTTTTGGTGGTCCTGAATGAAGAAGCAAGTGGCCGAGCACGTAGCTTCATGTTTGGCGTGTCGAAGCGAAGGTGGAGCACCAACGACTGCGGGGAATGCTACTGATAAACGGCGTGCGATGGAAATGGGACGATATTTCCATGGATTTCGTTGTAGGTTTGCGAAGACGCAGAAGAAGAATGATTCGATTTGGGTGATCGTCGACCGATTGACCAAATCGCTCATTTCTTGCGGTGAGGTCGACGCCATACAGCGTGGAAAAAGTTGACCGAAATCTACATCGCCAGCGGAGATAGTACGACTTCATGGAATACCCTCTTCGATCGTGTCGGACCAGAGATCAAAGTTCACGTCTCATTTTTGGAGGGAATTGCAAGGAGCGATGGGAACCGAAACTCGAGCTTAGCTCGGCATATCATCCACGCATCGACGACAGATCGGTAGAACGATCCAATCGCTTGAAGATTTGTTGCGAGCTTGTGCGTTAGATCACCGAGGAAGTTGGGACGACGTCTTACCATTGGTGGAGTTCACATACAACAACTGACTTCCATGCGAGTATTGGGATGGCACCTTTTGAAGCGCCAGTATGGGCGGAAATGTCAGGCGCCTCTTTGTTGGTACCAGGGCGGCGAGCGGTAGTCGTAGGACCAGATATGATCCAGCAGACTACCGAGAAGATCCGTTTGATCAGAGATCGGATGCGAACATCTCAAAGTCGACAGAAGAGTTATGCAGATCAACGACGTCGACCACTCGAGTTCGAGGAAGGAGGACATGTATTGGTCGAGCGATCAAATCCAAGAAACTTACCCCTAAATTCATTGGACCTTACCAGATTCTTCGTCGTATTGGTCCAGTGGCATATCAGATTGCATTGCCACCATTCTTGTCGAACATCCACGACGTCTTTCACGTCTCACAATTGCGGAAGTATGTTTCCGACCCTTCTCATGTCATCGAACCGGATGTGATTCAACTGAAGGACGACTTATCTTTTGAGCGTCACCGGCAAGAATCGTTGATCGGAAAGCCAAGCGATTCGCGGAACAAAGAGATCCAACTTGTCAAGGTTGTGTGGGATCGAAGGCGGGAGATGCGACTTGGGAGCCGTGGAGGAGAAGATGAAGATTGATTACCCTGAACTTTTACGAGGTAAGAAGCTTATTTGCAATTTCGAGGACGAAATTTTTTAGAGGAGAGATTGTAACACCTGAGGGCGAGATCGACATCGTATTAGGGCGACGTGTCGAGACCTCGACCAAGACCTTGTGTCGAGATCCGTGACTAGATCGCTTGCCGAGATCTTTTGTCGGTGATGAGACCACGTACACTAGTCTTTGGTGAGGAGGTCGGGTGTCGAGTTGATGAAGTCGCTGCATCGAAAGCCGATGAGGACGCAAGTCGAGTGAGAGACCGCGTTCACGAACTCGTGTTAGAACTTTGTACATTTGCACGAGCACTCTTGTCGACATCGTGTCGAGATGACACCTCGTATTATTTCGAGCGTTACTCAGCGTTATTATTATATTGTTTGTAATTATTACATTGTCGGCTTGTCGTTGGCCAAGCGAGTAGAGGTAATCATGAGAGGAGCGAGTTAACGGGTAGATGATTATTGGGATTGGCATCTTATAGCTGGAGTTACGTTTTTACCCCTTTCTCGCCATTTGTATACCACGGCCGTTTCACTCATTTCTCTTTTCTTCTTTCTTCTTTCTTCATACGCTCTGTGTTTCGTTGTTTCCTTAAAAATCTTCATCGGCCAAACCGTGAGTTCCAGCCAGATTACGCACAAGATTTCTTCATCAATTTTGTTCATCATCAACTTCTCGACCCATATCTCGTCGATCGACCATCACCGTTGAGGTATGAAGAACAGATTTTCTTTCATCGTACTCTTGTTTAGCGCTAAATCTTCTTCCATTTTTAATCGGTTTTATGCTTCCAAATCATATCAAATTGATGGGTTTTCTTCTTCACAATATTACCTATCTTTTAACCGATTAATTGGGCTTGTAAAACAAATTTCTTTCTCTGTTTTTATGATCGGCAATGCCCGAAACCCCATTTTTGGTTCATTTCGATTTTCTTGATTTTCATTCGTTGCTTCTGATTATTGTTGTTGTCGATCTATCTGTTGAAGCATCAGATAACTTTTCATGAATTACGATCGAAATCCCTAACTTTGTGTTGGAGGAAAAATATCTTTCGATTCTTGAGTTTTATATTTTACGGGTTGTGGTTGAGTTTGGGGAAGAGAGCTAGATGTATTAGAACCATAGATCGATCTGAGTTGTGTTTGTTTTAGGAAGTCGATTCAGAGATCGAGTGATTCGAATCGAGGTGTACGGAAAGCGAATCAGGACGCGAGCGCGTGAATCCGAGCGAGGACTGCGTGTCGAGGTCGGCGAGAAGCGTCACGTGTCGAAGTCGTTGTCGAGTTCGTTGAAGACAGCCGTGTCAAGATCGAGTAAGAGAAGTCGTTGTCGAAGTTCTTTGAAGACAATTTGTCGAGGTCGTTGTCGGCGACATTTAACTTGGAGTTGATGGGCGCTTCACATTTATACTTGTTATAGTATGTAAGCGCTTCACATTTATATTTGTTATAGTATGTAAGGCGCTTCACATTTATATTTGTTATAGTATGTAAGGGCATTTCATATTCTATGTGGTTATGTTATTGTGTATGGAATTCTTGATTTGTGTCGAGATGAAATGTTGTGATATGATTGAGTTTTGCATGTATTTAATATGTGATTGAATATATGTCGTGAAGTGTGTATTGCATGTTGAATTGCGTTTCTTCATGTCGAGCTTGCTCTTTTATTTGTCATGCGGTTGAATATTTTGTGTTTTACTCCTTGAATATCGTATCTGCGGCGGTGTTCATCGAGTGAAGCGAGCTAGGTGAGTCGTATGGCGTTTTGAGCCGTGACCGGATAAGCGAGGGTGCTAGGTCCCCTTTGTTTACGGGAGATTGACTAGACGTCGCCACGCTCACGGGACCTGAGTTGGCTCCTAGGGAAGCGAGGATCCCAAGGCTTCGCTGGACTTTCCGACATCTGATGCAGCGTGTGCATTCCGGAAAATTGTCGAGTCGAGAGAAAATGGAATTGTGAGTTGTGTCGAGTTTAGAGTGAGATGGTCGAGTCACGTCGGTGATTGTTATACTTTCTTTGTTTGCTTATATTTTTATGTCGAGCTTATCTTAACTTGTTGAGAAGTTGACCCTTTCCGTGGTGCCTTCAATCCATGAGCGGTTACCCGAGGCGATGTCGAGCGCGAGGAACTCGGCGATGAAGCGATCTTGAGGAGGAGGTCGACGAGGACCCGAGTGACGCACCCTACCCGCCGTGGATTGTTTATTTATTGGATGTTGGTTTTTCTGAGGACTGTTCTTGTATTTCTTTTATGTTCGAGGTCGTGACCAGTTTGGGGAGTGTTGTTTTTGTTGCTCTGAGGTAGGCTGGTGGTCTTACTTTTGGAGCAACCTGCGTGGGAGTCTGCCGGAAGTCCCCCCAGGGTATGATGGCTCTTTTGAAGTTGTCGTACCTTAGGTGTATTTTCTTTGCACATTTGCTACTCTGTATTTGTATACATTATTATTCGGGTGATATATATATGTGTATGTTATGCATGTATGTTTTATTTGAATTTAAGTCTTGTGTCTTAGTTGCACCATGTTTCGAAAAGCTGTAATTACTCTGATGTGCACGAATTGGTTTTATATGAAAAAAATATATATCGCATTTTTAAAAGGCACAAGAGTTTTGTTTTTAAAACACATCTCATATAGGTTTTGTTGAGCTTGGTGTGTTGAGCTCGGTAACTCGAGCTCGGTATATTGAGCTCGGTAGCGGTCCGGAAACGGGTCGTTACAAACAGATTTTCTTTCATCTGTGCTACTGTTTAGCGCTAAATCTTCTTCCATTTTTAATCAGTTTTATGCTTCCAAATCATATCAAATTGATGGGTTTTCTTCTTCACAATATTACCTATCTTTTTAACCGATTAATTGGGCTTGTAAAACAAATTTCTTTCTCTGATTTCTACAATCGGCAATGCCCGAAACCCCATTTTTGGTTCATTTCGATTTTCTTGATTTTCATTCGTTGCTTGATTATTGTTGTTGTCGATCTATCATTGAAGCATCGGATAACTTTTCATGAATTCCGATCGAAATCCCTAACTTTGTGTTGGAGGAAAAATATCTTTTGATTCTTGAGTTTTATATTTTCCGGGTTGTGGTTGAGTTTGGGGAAGAGAGCTAGATGTATTAGAACCATAGATCGATCCGAGTTGTGTTTGTTTTAGGAAGTCGATTCCCGAGATCGTGTGAATTCAGATCGAGGTGTACGGAAAGCGAATCCAAGGGCGCTAAGCGTGAGATCCGAGCGAGGGTATGCGTGTCGAGGTCGACTGAGAAGCGTACGTATCGAAGTCGTTGTCGAGTTCGTTGAAGACAGCCGTGTCGAGATCGAGTAAGAGAAGTCGTTGTCGAGTTCTTTGAAGACAGCTGTGTCGAGGTCGTTGTCGAGCAGCATTTAACTTGGAGTTCGGTAAGGGCGCTTCACATTTATACTTGTTATAGTATGTAAGGGCTACTTCTAGATATCTCTAAGGCTTTATTGTATAAGTCCTTAAGTAAGGGCGCTTCACATTTATATTTGTTATAGTATGTAAGGGCATTTCATATTCTATGTGGTTATGTTATTGTGTATGGAATTACTGATTTGTGTCGAGATGAAATGTTGTGATATGATTGAGTTTTGCATGTATTTAATATGTGATTGAATATATGTCGTGAAGTGTGTATTGCATGTTGAATTGCGTTTCTTCATGTCGAGCTTGCTCTTTTATTTGACATGCGGTTGAATATTTTGTGTTTAACTCCTTGAATATCGTATGCGGCGAATTGTTCATCGAGTGAGCGAGGTAGGTGAGTTGTATGACGTTTTTGAGCCGTGACCGGATAAGCGAGGGTGCTAGGTCCCCTTTTGTTTACGGAGATTGACTAGACGCCGCCACGCGCTCACGGGACCTGAGTTGGTATCCTAGGGAGAGCGAGGATCCCAAGGCTTATTTGGACTTTCCGACATCTGATGCAGCGTGTGCATTCGGAAAAATTGTCGAGTCGAGAGAAAATGGAATTGTGAGTTGTGTCGAGTTTAGAGTGAGATGGTCGAGTCACGTCGGTGATTGTTATACTTTCTTTGTTTGCTTATATTTTTATGTCGAGCTTATCTTAACTTGTTGAAGTTGACCCTTTCCGTGGTGCCTTCAATCCATGACGGTTACCGAGGCGATGTCGAGGGCGCAGGAACTTCGGCGATGAAGCGATCTTGAGGAGGAGGTCGGCGAGGACCGAGTGGCGACCCTACCGTCGTGATTGTTTATTTATTGGATGTTGGTTTTTCCGAGGACTGTTCTTGTATTTCTTTTATGTTCGAGGTCGTGACCAGTTTAGGCGATGTTGTTTTTGTTGCTCTGAGGGTAGTGGTGGTCTTACTTTTGGAGCGACCCCTGCGTGGGAGTCTGCAGGAAGTACCCCCAGGGTATGATGGCTCTTTTGAAGTTGTCGTACCTTAGGTGTATTTTCTTTGCACATTTGCTACTCTGTATTTGTATACATTATTATTGGGTGATATATATATGTGTATGTTATGCATGTATGTTTTATTTGAATTTAAGTCTTGTGTCTTAGTTGCACCATGTTTGAAAAGTCGTAATTACTCGATGTGCACGAATTGGTTTTATATGAAAAAATATATATCGCATTTTTAAAAGGCACAAGACATTTTGTTTTAAAACACATCTCAAATAGGTTTTGTTGAGCTTGGTGTGTTGAGCTCGGTAACTCGAGCTCGGTATATTGAGCTTCGATGGCGGTCAGGAAGCGTCGTTACAAACAGATTTTCTTTCATACGTACTCTTTGTTTAGCGCTAAATCTTCTTCCATTTTTAATCGCTTTATGCTTCCAAATCATATCAAATTGATGGGTTTTCTTCTTCACAATATTACCTATCTTTTAACCGATTAATTGGGCTTGTAAAACAAATTTCTTTCTCTGTTTTTCTGCAATCGGCAATGCCCGAAACCCCATTTTTGGTTCATTTCGATTTTCTTGATTTTCATTCGTTGCTTCGATTATTGTTGTTGTCGATCTATCTGTTGAAGCATCGGATAACTTTTCATGAATTCTCGATCAAATCCCTAACTTTGTGTTGGAGGAAAAATATCTTTCAGTTCTTGAGTTTTATATTTTTGGGTTGTGGTTGAGTTTGGGAAGAGAGCTAGATGTATTAGAACCATAGATCGATCTGAGTTGTGTTTGTTTTAGGAAGTCGATTCGAGATCGTGTGAATTCGAATCGAGGTGTACGGAAAGCGAATCCAAGGACGCGGAAGCGTAATCCGAGCGAGGGATCAGACGTGTCGAGGTCGAGAAAGCGTCACGTGTCGAAGTCGTTGTCGAGTTCGTTGAAGACACCGTGTCGAGATCGAGTAAGAGAAGTCGTTGTCGAAGTTCTTTGAAGACAAATTGTGTCGAGGTCGTTGTCGGCAAAGATTTAACTTGGAGTTCGGTAAGGGCGCTTCACATTTATATTTGTTATAGTATGTAAGGGCTACTTCTAGATATCTCTAAGGCTTTATTGTATAAGTCCTTAAGTAAGGGCGCTTCACATTTATATTTGTTATAGTATGTAAGGGCATTTCATATTCTATGTGGTTATGTTATTGTGTATGGAATTACTGATTTGTGTCGAGATGAAATGTTGTGATATGATTGAGTTTTGCATGTATTTAATATGTGATTGAATATATGTCGTGAAGTGTGTATTGCATGTTGAATTGCGTTTCTTCATGTCGAGCTTGCTCTTTTATTTGACATGCGGTTGAATATTTTGTGTTTAACTCCTTGAATATCGTATGCTAATTGTTCATCGAGTGAGCGAGCTAGGTGAGTCGTATGGCGTTTTTGAGCCGTGACCCGGATAATCGAGGGTGCTAGGTCCCCTTTGTTTACGGAGATTGACTAGACGTCGCCACGCTACGGGACCTGAGTTGGTATCTAGGGAGAGCGAGGATCCCAAGGCTTATTGGACTTTCCGACATCTGATGCGGCGTGTGCATTCGGAAAATTGTCGAGTCGAGAGAAAATGGAATTGTGAGTTGTGTCGAGTTTAGAGTGAGATGGTCGAGTCACGTCGGTGATTGTTATACTTTCTTTGTTTGCTTATATTTTTATGTCGAGCTTATCTTAACTTGTTGAGAAGTTGACCACTTTCGTGGTGCCTTCAATCCATGGCCGGTTACCCAGCGATGTCGAGGCGCGAGGAACTTCGGCGATGAAGCGATCTTGAGGAGGAGGTCGACGAGGACCGAGTGACGACCCCCTACCGCCGTGATTGTTTATTTATTGGATGTTGGTTTTTCCGAGGACTGTTCTTGTATTTCTTTTATGTTCGAGGTCGTGACCGATTTAGGCGATGTTGTTTTTGTTGCTCTGAGGTAGACTGGTGGTCTTACTTTTGGAGCAAACCCTGCGTGGGAGTCTGTGGAAGTACCCCAGGGTATGATGGCTCTTTTGAAGTTGTCGTACCTTAGGTGTATTTTCTTTGCACATTTGCTACTCTGTATTTGTATACATTATTATTCGGGTGATATATATATGTGTATGTTATGCATGTATGTTTTATTTGAATTTAAGTCTTGTGTCTTAGTTGCACCATGTTTGAAAAGTCAGTAATTACTCGATGTGCACGAATTGGTTTTATATGAAAAAATATATATCGCATTTTTAAAAGGCACAAGAGTTTTGTTTTTAAAACACATCTCATATAGGTTTTGTTGAGCTTGGTGTGTTGAGCTCGTGTAACTCGAGCTCGGTATATTGAGCTTCGGTAGCGGTCCTAAGCGGGTCGTTCTGACTTTGGTATCAGGCTTGATTCGGTTCGGCCAGAAATTTGTGCATAAATTTGGGTAGTCACCGTGTCGGGTTATGTGTTGGGTACCTAGTTGTTTTGTGTTGATTCTTTGTTTGATTAAGTGAAGCACTTATTGCTTGAAATTGTTTGAAGCGTTTCTTGATTGAAGCGGTGTGTTTTAACACATCCTTGTTGTGAGATTCGACGGGGTTTTGAACTTTGTGGAATCTAATGCCACCTCGTAGGAATACGACATCTGCAACCGAGAACGTCGACATGGAGCAGGCTATTCAAGCTATGGCCAGAGATGGCGGCAGCCATGGCTCAACAATCACCGCTGCAACTCAACAGCTAACGCGATGGCTCAGCCAGGCAGCGGCGTTAACTCAAGCGAACTTGCGACAGCGACAGCGAGCGTAATCTTTGAAGCAAGAGGATTGGCCGACTTTAGGAAGCATGATCCACCGAAGTTCTACGGTGAGCCAAATCCGGATAAAGGCGATCTTTGGATGCAAGAGATCGAGAAGATCTTTGAGGCACTTCATTGCGGGACAACGTGAAGGTCGACTATGCCACCTACTTATTGCTAGGAGACGCAGAGTATTGGTGGAGAGGAGTGAAGCAAGCGTTTATAGCGAGAACATCGCGAGATGACACAGGAGCTTTTTCGTGAAAGGTTCTTGGACAAGTACTTCCCTGATCTTTGCACGAGCCGAGAAGGAGCGAGAATTTCTTCAATCGCAGCAAGGCAACTCGGCGGTGTCAGTATGCGCCAAGTTTGAATCGTTGGCGAGGTATTTCAGTCCATTTCGTGGCCGAGTTGACCAGAGATGGTTAAGTGAGAGATTTCAACGGGGATTGAGATTCGACATTCGAAGTCGATGGTGTCGTTGAGGATCCGAAATCTCCAAGAGCCGATTCGACCGATGTGTCGAGGTAGAAGGAGTGAGGAGCCACAAGAAAGACTGTGTGGGCGGGACCGAGACCCCCAGTGCGGGGCGTAGATTTGCACGAAGGAAACTACCCGAAGAGACCTTACGACCAGGCCTCGGGGAACAACAACAGGGGGACGATGTCGTCAGATGACCCAAGTACCGAGGAGTGGAGGTCGGACCGGTGTCGAGGTGATTTGCTACCGATGTGGAAAAGCGGGACATTACGCGAGTAATCGTACTCGTAGGGAGGAGGTGTGTTTCAATGCAAGAAGCCAGGGCATTTTGCTAGGATTGTCCTACACCTAAAGCTGAACCGACTATGCTTGCGGCAAAGGCCAAAGGGAAGCGTCAAGTGGCTAAAGGCGAGTTTTACGCATGAGTGGCGAGGAAGCGGTCGAGCCGATGATCTTATCCAAGGTGAATGTGAGATCGAGGGTAAATCCTTATCCGTTCTTTTTGATTCGGGTGCAACCCATTCCTTCATTTCTTCGATTGTGTGAACCTTTTGAGCTTATTGTATCGCTACCGTTTAAATTAGTAGTTACAACCCGGTGCTAAAACCTTAGTCACAAACACCGCATGTCTTAATTGTGTAGTGATTATTCGTAATAGAAAGTTTGTGGTCAATTTGGTTTGTTTGCCTCTTAAGGGTTTAGATGTTATCCTCGGGATGGATTGGTTGTCACACCACCATGTCCTTTTAATTTGTGCCAGTAAGCGTAATTTTTCCGGACCTTGGAGTCTCCAATTATCTTTACGCGAGCGTATTGGAGTTTCTTTGAAAAGAAGGAACTAGGGAATACATGTATCTAGCTAGTTCGGAAGTTTTCCAGCGGTCGGCGTGAAGAATGTTCCGGTGGTGTGTGATTTTGAGGGCGTTTTCAAGACGTGCCAGGATTACCACCGATGCGAGAGGTCGAGTTCTCCATCGACTGATTCCAGGAAACGGGGCCGATTTCCAAAGCGCCGTCTGTGATGTCTCCCGCCGAGATGAAAGAGTTGAAGTCCCGGATCGAACACTTGGAGTCGAAGCAATTCATACGACCGAGCGTGTCACCGTGGGAGCTCCGGTGTTGTTGGTTAAGAAGAAGGATGGACGATCAAGGCCGTGCGTGGACTATCGCGAGCTCAACAAGGTTACCGTGAAGAACCGTTATCCGTTACCACGCGTATTGGCGATTTGATGGACCAACTTCGTGGAGCGGCGATCTTTCCAAGATAGACTTGAAGTCGGGCTACCATCGATTCGCGTGAAGGAGGAAGATGTCGCCAAAACAGACTTTCAGACTAGATACGGTCACTACGAGTACTTGGTGATGCCGTTTGGGTAGCCGAATGCGCCACGGTGTGTTTATGGACTACATGAGCAGGATTTTTCATTCGCTTTTGGATCGATTCGTTGTAGTGTTCATCGACGACATATTGATTTACTCGAGGAACCGAAGAAAGCACGCAGAACACCTATGCCGAGCATCGCGGATATTACGAGATAAGCAACTCTATGCCAATCATCGAAGTGTGAATTTTGGCTTGAAGAGGTGAATTTTCTAGGTCACGTGATTTCCGCAGAAGGGATACCGTGGATCCAACTAAGATTGAGGCGGTGATAGCGTGGGAACAGCGAAAGGCGATTCTGAGATCGAGTTTTGTCGGCTTAGCGAGGATATTACCGAAGATTCATTGAAAGTTTCTCGAAGATTGTCGCGCCTCTTACGATTGGCGAGGAAGGATCAACCTTTTGCTTGGGCCAGGAGTGTGAAGCCGATTTTCAACGATCAAGGAGCTTTTGGCGGCAGCGCTGTGCTGATTTTGCCTCAACCGAAGAGCCTTTCGAGGTGTATTGTGATGCGTCACACCAGGGATTGGGATGTGTCTTTGATGCAACATCGGAAGGTGGTCGCGTATGCTTCAAGACGACTTAAGATTCACGAGAGGAACTATCCTACTCACGACTTGGAGCTAGCGGCAGAGTTTTTGCTGAAGATATGGAGGCACTACCTTTACGGAGCACTCTTCATCGCTTTCGGCCCGATCACAAGAGCTTGAAGTACTGTTCGACGGAAGGAGCTCAACATGCGTCAACGTAGATGGACAGAATTTCTCAAGGACTACGACTTTACGTTGGAATACCATCCTGGTAAGGCTAACGTAGTAGCGGATGCGTTGGCGGGAAGAGCGTTTTAACCTCGGTAATGATGATCGAGGAGTTGGAGATGCTCGAGAAGTTCGAGATTTGAAGTTGAGTGTCGAAGTTTCACCGGGAAGTGAGATTTGGTATGCTTACCATTTCTAACAGTTGTTGGGCGAGATCCGAGACCAGCAAGTTCGTGACGAGCTTCGCAAGAGAAGATTCGATTGATAAGCGCAAGGAAAGCGACAGAAATTTCAGGTCGGAGCGGACGACATCTTGAGGTGCAATGGCGAGTGTGCGTGCCTAACGATCCGAAATGAGGAAGTTGATTCTCGGCCAAGCGCGCAAGAGCAACTTTAGTATTCATCCCTAGTTACGAAGATGTATCAAGACTTGAAGAAGCATTTTTGGTGGTCAGGAATGAAGAAGCAAGTGGCCGAGCACGTAGCTTCATGTTTGGCGTGTCGAAGCGAAGGTGGAGCACCAGCGACTGCGGGAATGCTCTGATAAACGGCGTGCGGTATGGAAATGGGACAAGATTTCCATGGATTTCGTTGTAGGTTTGCGAAGACGCAGAAGAAGAATGATTCGATTTGGGTGATCGTCGACCGATTGACCAAATCTGCTCATTCTTGCCGGTGGTCGACATACAACGTGGAAAAGTTGACCGAAATCTACATCGCGGAGATAGTGCGACTTCATGGAATACCCTCTTCGATCGTGTCGGACCGAGATCCGAAGTTCACGTCTCATTTTGGAGGAATTGCAAGGAGCAATGGGAACCGAAGCTCGAGCTTAGCTCGGCATATCATCCACGCATCGACGGACAGATCGAGAGCGATCCAATCGCGAAGATTTGTTGCGAGCTTGTGCGTTAGATCACCGAGGAAGTTGGGACGACGTCTTACCATTGGTGGAGTTCACATACAACAACGACTTCCATGCGAGTATTGGGATGGCACCTTTTGAAGCGTACCAGATGGACGGAAATGTCGACGCCTCTTTGTTGGTACCAGGGCGGCGAGCGGACCGTCGTGGGACCAGATATGATCCAGCGGACTACCGAGAAGATCCGTTTGATCGGAGATCGGATGCGAACATCTCAAAGTCGGCGAAGAGTTATGCAGATCAACGGCGTCGACCACTCGAGTTCGAGGAAGGAGGACATGTATTTCTTAGAGTCACCCCACTTTGGAGTTGGTCGAGCGATCAAATCCAAGAAACTTACCCCTAAATTCATTGGACCTTACCGGATTCTTCGTCGTATTGGTCGATGGCATATCGGTGCATTGCCACCATTCTTGTCGAACATCCACGACGTCTTTCACGTCTCACAATTGCGGAAGTATATTTCCGACCGCCATCATGTCATCGAACCGGATGTGATTCAACTGAAGGGCGACTTATCTTTTTGAAGCGTCACCAGAAGAATCGTTGATCGGAAAGCCAAGCGATTGCGGAACAAAGAGATCCAACTTGTCAAGGTTGTGTGGGATCGAAGGCGGAGATGCGACTTAGGGAGTCTGGAGGAGAAGATGAAGATTCAGTACCACTGAACTTTTACGAGGTAAAGCTTATTTGCAATTTCGAGGACGAAATTTTTTAGAGGAGAGATTGTAACACCTGAGGGCGAGATCGACATCGTATTAGAACGACGTGTCGAGACCTCGACCAAGACCTTGTGTCGAGATCCCGTGACTAGATCGTTTGCCGAGATCTTTTGTCGGTGATGAGACCACGTACACTAGTCGCCGGTGAGGAGGTCGGGTGTCGAGTTGATGAAGTCGCGTCTGGCTGATGAGGACGCAAGTCGAGCCGAGGAGACCGCGTTCACGAACTTCGTGTTAGAACCTTATGCGTTTGCACGAGCACCCTTGTCGACATCGTGTCGAGATGATACCTCGTATTATTTGAGCGTTACTCAGCGTTATTATTTTATTGTTTGTAATTATTACATTGTCGGCTTGTCGTTGGCCGAAGCGAGTAGAGGGTAATCATGAGAGGAACGAGTTAACGGGTAGATGATTATTGGGATTGGCATCTTATAGCTGGAGTTACGCTTTACCCTTTCTCGCCACCAGATACCACGTCGCTTTCACTCATTTCTCTTTTCTTCTTTCTTCTTCCTTCCTTCTGTGTTTCGTTGTTTTCTTCAAAATCTTCATCGACGAAACCGTGAGTTCCAAATGAGATTCTGCACAAGATTTCTTCATCAATTTTGTTCATCATCAACTTCTCGACCCATATCTTGTCGATCGACCATCACCGCTGAGGTATGAAGAACAGATTTTCTTTCATCTGTACTCTCTTGTTTAGCGCTAAATCTTCTTCCATTTTTAATCGGTTTATGCTTCCAAATCATATCAAATTGATGGGTTTTCTTCTTCACAATATTACCTATCTTTTAACCGATTAATTGGGCTTGTAAAACAAATTTCTTTCTCTGTTTTTATGATCGGCAATGCCCGAAACCCCATTTTTGGTTCATTTCGATTTTCTTGATTTTCATTCGTTGCTTCGATTATTGTTGTTGTCGATCTATCGTTGAAGCATCGGATAACTTTTCATGAATTACGATCGAAATCCCTAACTTTGTGTTGGAGGAAAAATATCTTTCAGTTCTTGAGTTTTATATTTTACGGGTTGTGGTTGAGTTTGGGAAGAGAGCTAGATGTATTAGAACCATAGATCGATCTCGAGTTGTGTTTGTTTTAGGAAGTCCGATTCAGAGATCGTGTGAATTCAATCGAGGTGTACGGAAAGCGAATCCAAGGACGCGGGCGTAGAATCCGTAGCGAGGATCAGACGTGTCGAGGTCGACCGAGAAGCGTACGTGTCGAAGTCGTTGTCGAGTTCGTTGAAGACAGCCGTGTCGAGATCGAGTAAGAGAAGTCGTTGTCGAGTTCGTTGAAGACACCGTGTCGAGGTCGTTGTCGGCAAAGATTTAACTTGGAGTTCGGTGAGGCGCTTCACATTTATACTTGTTATAGTATGTAAGGGCTACTTCTAGATATCTCTAAGGCTTTATTGTATAAGTCCTTAAGTAAGAGCTTCACATTTATATTTGTTATAGTATGTAAGGGCATTTCATATTCTATGTGGTTATGTTATTGTGTATGGAATTCTTGATTTGTGTCGAGATGAAATGTTGTGATATGATTGAGTTTTGCATGTATTTAATATGTGATTGAATATATGTCGTGAAGTGTGTATTGCATGTTGAATTGCGTTTCTTCATGTCGAGCTTGCTCTTTTATTTGACATGCGGTTGAATATTTTGTGTTTAACTCCTTGAATATCGTATGCGAATTGTTCATCGAGTGAGCGAGCTAGGTGAGTCGTATGACGTTTTGAGCCGTGACCGGATAATCGAGGGTGCTAGGTCCCCTTTTGTTTACGGGAGATTGACTAGACGTCGCCACGCTCACGGGACCTGAGTTAGTGTCCTAGGGAGAGCGAGGATCCCAAGGCTTGACTCGGACTTTCCGACATACGATGCAGCGTGTGCATTCGGAAAATTGTCGAGTCGAGAGAAAATGGAATTGTGAGTTGTGTCGAGTTTAGAGTGAGATGGTCGAGTCACGTCGGTGATTGTTATACTTTCTTTGTTTGCTTATATTTTTATGTCGAGCTTATCTTAACTTGTTGAAGTTGACCCTTTCCGTGGTGCCTTCAATCCATAGCGGTTACCCAGGCGATGTCGAGGGCGCAGGAACTCGGCGATGAAGCGATCTTGAGGAGGAGGTCGGCGAGGACCGAGTGACGACCCCTACCTGTCGTGATTGTTTATTTATTGGATGTTGGTTTTTACGAGGACTGTTCTTGTATTTCTTTTATGTTCGAGGTCGTGACCAGTTTAGGCGATGTTGTTTTTGTTGCTCTGAGGGTAGACTGGTGGTCTTACTTTTGGAGCGGCCCTGCGTGGGAGTCTGCTAAGTACCCCAGGGTATGATGGCTCTTTTGAAGTTGTCGTACCTTAGGTGTATTTTCTTTGCACATTTGCTACTCTGTATTTGTATACATTATTATTCGGGTGATATATATATGTGTATGTTATGCATGTATGTTTTATTTGAATTTAAGTCTTGTGTCTTAGTTGCACCATGTTTCGAAAAGCTGTAATTACTCTGATGTGCACGAATTGGTTTTATATGAAAAAAATATATATCGCATTTTTAAAAGGCACAAGAGTTTTGTTTTTAAAACACATCTCATATAGGTTTTGTTGAGCTTGGTGTGTTGAGCTCGGTAACTCGAGCTCGGTATATTGAGCTCGGTAGCGGTCCGGAAACGGGTCGTTACAGATACCATGAGGTATATATAGGAGTTCCAAGGATATTACCGTTAAGGTAAAAATGGCTCCTATCCATTGAGTGAGGTAAATTCAAAAAGCTGTCTCTTTCTTCCTTTCCAGAGAATATGCCAGTAGTACATATTACCGTTTTCATACTACCTTGCTTTTCACAATTGCTTGTACGATTTTTGTCTTGTAGCTAAAGGTGTCACCTTTGATACCTCGTACAACAATTTTAGCGCTCAGAATCAATTTCGAAATTCGTTCCAGAACCTTCTGAGAGGAAGAGCAGTAACGTGACTAACATGTGATTTGAAATGAAGTTCAGACGCTCGCTCAGAATCGGAAGTTCGGACGCTCGTAGCAATTGGATAAGCATAGTGCATAAAGAGAAAATTCCAGACGCTCACAAGGATGAGCCGGATGCTGACACATGGAATGTATCCTTCTCTTGAGAATTACTTTCTTCTTGCTTGAGTGGCTTAGAATATATGTATTATTAGTATCTGCACACTTCAAGAAATGTTAGAACATAAATTGTTCTCTTGTGAATACTTTGTTATCATCAAAATTAATGAGGGTCTAAACATCTCAATCGTTTAGGTTCCAACAGGCCGATGGTTTGCTGAAAGGTATGTGCTGGCTAAATGACGAATCTCTAATTGTACTATATGACTCCGGTGCTAGTCATTCTTTCATTTCTGGTGATTGTGCATTGCGTATGCAATTGCCACTCACTCAACTACCGATGACCCTAGAGGTAAGTATCCCTGGGGAAGGTAGAATAGACACTTCCATAGTATGTGAGAACTGTCCTCTCACTATTAATGGAAGGACTTTCTTTGTCAATCTTTTCTGCATACCTCTGTCCGGTATGGATGTTATTTTAGGCATGGATTAGCTTACAGCTAACCATGTTACCTTAGACTGCTTTAGTAAAACTGTCAGTTTTCCAACCTTAACCCCTGAAATTGAGAAAAAGAATCTAGATGCGGTTTCTTCTGCAATAGCTTATCTGAATGAATGCATAGTAGGAGGAGCTTTCGGGTATATAATTCTTTGTTCCTTAGTTTCTGAAGAAAGGATTGATTTAAGCACCATTCCGGTGGTAAATGAATTTTTAGATGTGTTTCCTGAAGAGGTGACTCAGCTACCTCCGGAAAGAGAAGTGGAATTTGAAATAAGCCTTATTCTTGGTATGGGACCGATTTCCATTGCTCCCTATCGAATGTCTCCACTAGAGTTGAAAGAGTTAAAAGCCCAGTTAGAGAGTTTAATTGAGAAGAGGTTTATCCGACCTAGTGCATCACCTTGGGGTGCTCTGGTGTTGCTGATAAAGAAGAAGGACGGTACAATGCGCATGTGCATTGACTACCGTCAGTTGAATAAGGTGACCATAAAGAACAAGTACCCCTTGCCCAGATTTGATGACTTGCTGGATCAGCTTAGAGGTGCCACGGTATTCTCTAAGATTGATCTAAGATCTGGTTACCACCAGATAAGGATTAAGGAAGATGACATACCTAAGACAGCTTTCAGGACAAGGTATGGTCATTATGAGTTTTTAGTCATGCCTTTTGTTGTGACTAATGCTCCTACGGTGTTCATGGACTACATGAACATAATTTACCGACACTATTTAGATCAGTTTGTTGTTGTCTTCATTGATGATATTCTGATTTATTCCAAGACTGTTGAAGAACACCAAGAACATCTTAGAATTGTTTTAGGAATTCTGAGGAATAAGCAGTTGTATGCAAAGCCTGAGAAGTGTGAGTTCTGGCTCTCGGAAGTAAAATTCCTTGGGCATGTGATCTCTGCAGCTCGTGTGTTTGTTGACCCCAACAAAGTTGAAGCAGTGTTGGATTGGGAAAGACCCACGACTGTAACTGAAGTTAGGAGTTTCCTTGGCTTAGCTGGGTATTACCGAAGATTTATTCGAGAGTTTTCTCAACTAGCCTTACCCTTAACTAGGTTAACTCGCAAGGGACAACCGTTTGTCTGGGACAAACGCTGTGAGAATAGTTTTCTAGACTTGAAGATCCGGTTAACTTCTGCACCTATTCTAGTTATTCCAGATCCATCCTTAGGATTTCAGGTATACACTGACGCATCCGGAAGTGGCTTAGGATGTGTGTTAATGCAGAATGGTCAAGTGGTTGCCTACGCCTCTAGGCAACTAAAATCCCATGAAGAGAATTACCCCACTCATGATTTGGAATTAGCTGCAATGGTGTTCGCCTTGAAAATTTGGCATCACTACCTTTATGGATCACAGTTTGAAGTGTTTAGTGACCATAAGAGCCTTAAGTACTTGTTTGATCAAAGGGAATTAAACATGAGACAGAGAAGGTGGATGGAATTCCTAAAAGATTATGACTTCGAGTTGAAGTACCACCCTGGCAAAGCTAATGTGGTAGCTGATGCTCTCAGCCGTAAGGCTCTTCATGTAACGACCATGATGATACATGAGATGGAACTGTTAGAGAAGTTCAGAGACCTGAACCTACAGGTGCGCAGGAAGAAAGGAAAGTTGTTAGTACGAAACATGGTGATATCTTGCGACCTTAGGGATAATATTAGATTAGCTCAAATGGATGATGTAGAATTGTCGAATAAGAAACACCAACAAGGATTTTCATTGTCAGATGACGGTGTAATTCTTTTTCAAGGAAGAGTCTGCGTCCCAAATGTGGAAAGCTTGAAGGATCAGATTCTCGAGGAAGCGCATAAGAGTAGTTTCACGGTGCATCCTGGTTCTACCAAGATGTACCATGATCTTAGACCGGGTTATTGGTGGCCCGGTGTGACGGAAAAAATAGCTGAGTTTGTGTCTAGGTGCCTCGTGTGGCAGAAGACGAAAATAGAACACCAAAAGCCCTCCGACTTGTTGCAACCTTTAGAAATCCCAGAATGGAAATGGGATGGGATTTCAATGGACTTTGTGACTGGCTTACCACAGACTAAAAGTGGGTTTGATTCAATTTGGGTTATCGTGGACCGGTTGACAAAAACTGCTCACTTCATTCCTGTCAAGTCAACTTATAAGACTGCTAAGTTGGCTAGGATCTATCTTGACCAGATTGTGAAGTTACATGGAATACCTCAAAGCATAGTGTCAGATAGAGATCCTAAGTTTACCTCCAGATTTTGGAGAGCTCTGCAAGAAGCTCTTGGTACCCGGTTAAATCTTAGTTCTGCTTACCATCCACAGACGGATGGTCAAACGGAAAGGACCATACAAACTTTAGAAGATATGTTACGAGCATGCGTACTTGAGGACGGTGGTTCATGGGATACGCATCTTTCCTTAGTGGAATTTGCGTATAACAACACTCACCACTCCAGTATTGGCATGGCTCCATATGAAGCTTTGTATGGCAGAAGGTGTAGAACCCCTTTATGTTGGCAGGAAGCAGGCGATACTAAGTTGTTGGGACCGGAAATTGTCCAACAAACTACGGATAAGATCCGTATGATAAGGGACAAGATTAAAACTGCTCAGAGTCGTCAGAAGAGTTATGCCGACCAAAGAAGGAAACCCTTAGAATTTGAGGAAGGGGATCATGTATTCTTGAAAGTGACTCCAACTGTAGGCAATGGAAGAACTCTTAAAGCTAAGAAATTGCATCCCAGATTCATAGGACCTTTTCAGATTCTATGCAAAGTTGGTACCTCGGCGTACCAAATTGCTCTTCCACCATCATTGTCAAACCTACATAGTGTTTTCCATGTTTCTCATTTAAAGAAATACATCCTCGATCCTTTTACACCACTGGATCATGAAACAGTACAAGTTAGGAATGATTTAACATATCAGCCCATGCCTTTTCAAATCATTGACCGGACAGTCAGGCGTTTGAGAAACAGAGAGATTCCAGTAGTAAAGATCCTTTAGGATAACACTACACCTGAGGAGGCTACTTGGGAGATGGAAGAGGAGATGCGGGAAAGATTCCCCCACTTGTTTTATTAGGTATGATGACTCATTTTTGAGAACAAAAATTTTAAAAGGAGGGGAGGATGTAACATCCCCAAATTTTAAATATTTTTGGATTCAAAAAAAAAGAGGAATAGATCCTGTATTGAATGAATTTAATTAAATGCATAATTGATTTTATCATATGAATGTGTATGAATTAAGTGTGTTTATATGTGATAATCTATTATTTGATTAAAATTAATCAATGGGACTTAATTGAATTAGGAGAATTAAGTTAGGAATTTGCACCACATTTGTTAGACACTTAGTAAATCAACCATCACCTAGTTATGACTCACCATGAGTCAAGTTTCTAACGTGGCATAATAGCAAAATCTCCCTACACTTCCCTCACCCCCCATTTTTGTGCGCTGCAGCCCCCCCTCTTACACACACTTCCACTCATCCTTTTAAAATTTAAAATCAGAATACAACTCACACACCCTCATTCATTAGATAAAAATAGAAGTGGGAAGAGAAAGGAGAGGAGTAAGGGAGAGGGAAGAGGGCCACGAGAGAGGGAGAGGAAAGGAAAGAAGAGGGAGCTCAATTCTTGCTTCCATCTTCATCACCATCACAATCTTTTTCATCTCCACCTTCTCTACACTTTGCAAAACAATCCTAGCAAGTGAGTATTTCTGGTCTAGCACCCTCTAGTCCAAGAAATTGGTGGAGAAACTCAAACACAAGCTCACCATAATCATCTCCATTGCATGTCTTGCTTTGAGGCACCTCCACACATCAATCTTCCTTCCAAGCATTTTAACCATTAGGTGGAACCTAGGAGCACAATCTGAAGCATCAAGGAGTCCACTAAGGGTTCAAATTCGAGCTCACATCATTAGGAAACAAGTGATTTTTGCTGCTCAAGTTCATAGGCACAAAACCACCATTTTTGAGTGTCTCAAGAGCTAGGAAAGGAGGTAAGCACCTTTGTTTGTTAATGGGGCAACCTTGAGTCCCTCCTATAAGTGGAATTAAGTTTATTATGAACTAATTGAACTGGTTGGTTGACATGCAAATCAAGTTTGGGAATGGATTGTTAACATGAGGGAAATGGGTTTTTGGTGGAATTTTGATGATTATGACGATTTGATGATGTGTTTGAAGCATGCTATTTGTTTTACTTGATTTGCACTTCATTGGTATGATTATATGATGTGGCTGCTGTCGTTGATTGAAATTGGCTGGATTGGTATTTTTGGCATAAATTCGTAGACCTTACTGCATTGTAGAAAAACAGGTCTTTATGCATGCTAAGTGTTTGTTAGAATACTTAAGAGAGATGCCACTAAGTTTTCCTGACCGAATTAGACTTAAGTTCCTTAATGAAAGTTGTAGCCCTGGATGGTAGGGAGCTAAATGAGTTAGTTTCACCTCAATAGGAGCTCCCTAGCTCTAGATATGCTCAAAATACTGATTATACCTGTAGACTCCCCAGCTGTTATTTCTGCAGCAACACATTTTCCTTATGAATGTCGTTGAGATAGCAAACGAAGTCGGAATTAGGCGTGTGACCATGCGTTAGAAAGCTAAGAGACTCTAGTTGTTGAAAATGATATTTAATTGATTTTTCAGTCCACCAAAGAGTGCAGAATTAGGGTGGAACTTTTCTGACTAGTTAGCGCAGAATCCTGTTATTTCTGCTGCAACACATTTTCCTTATGAATGTCGTTGAGATAGCAAACGAAGTCGGAATTAGGCGTGTGACCATGCGTTAGAAAGCTAATAGACTCTAGTTATTGAAAATGATTTTTAATTGATTTTTCAGTACACCAAAGAGTGCAGAGTTAAGGTGGAACATTTCTGACTAGTTAGTGCAGAATCCTGTTATTTCTGCAGCAACACGTTTTTCTTATGAATGTCGTTGAGATAGCAAACGAAGTCGGAATTAGGCGTGTGACCATGCTTAGAAAGCTAAGAGACTCTAGTTATTGAAAATGATTTTTAATTGATTTTACAGTCCACCATAGAGTATAGAATTACGGCGGACCACTACTGACTGGTTAGTGCAGCAACTTGTTTTAAGGTTAAAACGGTAATATTCTTCAAAATAATTCATGAAGGTTGGGGGAGACTTAGCTAATCTCCGTATAACCCAATCAGAGGGCTTTCTCCGTGTGACATCCTGCGGAAGAGCTAGCGTGACTCATTAGCCTGGCATGGGCTTGAGTCCAGTTTTTTTTTATGTCATATTCCCTATAAGGACCTTATGAGACAGGTTCTTAGGATTATACCAGGGCCATAGCATGCCCATTACCCTGGTCCATTGTTTTCACAGAATTCAAGATGAATATTACTGATTTAATCAGATTTCAGGAAATGTATTATTCATGTAAAACTAACCAACTTGTGTGCAGGTGCTTATTGAGATGATTCGTCATCTCACTGTTTGATTTATGTGTTTTTCAGATAAAGCTAAGTAGAGGTGCCTGTGGTTGGTTCAGCTTCAGTTCTATGTTTCCGCTTTCATGCTCTGATGTAGTATTAGGTTTATACTGTTATGTCAGATTTTTATGTAGCCCTGTGTGGCAAACTTATGTTAAGTCTGTCAGATTTTCAGACATCAGTTCTGACTTTTCAGTAATAAATTTGTATACTTTATTGGGCAGCGTCCCAGGGATTACTGTAATGTATTAATTATCATGTTCTTTTATCATAATGGTTAATGTCTGAGTGGTTATTCTAGATGAATCACCCAGGTGTTACAATGTACTTGTTAAAGTTAATGACTTGATTTTTCCTGCAGATTTTTATATTCTTGACATGGAAAGAGAGACAAAATCCAGCAGGACACCTATCATCCTAGGCAGACCATTCCTAAGAACAACAAGAACCAATTGATGTCCATGCTGGAACACTGTCCATGGAATTTGGGGAGAGCATAGTTAAATTTAACCTCTTTGATGCTGCTATGAAGCATCCCATAGAAGAGCATTCTCTTTTTCAAATAGAAGTACTTGCTGACTTAGTTGAAGATACTCATTCTGATGTTACAAATTGCATGGTTGTGCCTGTTAACATTACAAATGATGTTGCTACACTACAAGCTTCTGATGTAACTCCACCCACCAGAATATCTCCCTCCATTGAGCAGCCACAAAGGAGACTCAATCCCTTGATTTTGGATGTTGTGAAGAAGAAGAAAACCAAACACTTCCATGTGTTCAACTCTCGCCTTAAAATCATGGCAGGTAAACTTTGATCCAAGTGGATTGGCCCAATTGTTGCTACTAGCACTTTTCCTTATGTTGCGGTGGGAATAAAGAGTGAAGCCACCAATAAAGTCTTCAAAATCAATGGACACTGCCTCAAGCTTTTCCATGACAGGCCCATACTTGAATTGGAAAAATGGATTGAAATTTAGTTGAGTTGTCCCCATGATTATTTGGTAATTGTTTTCCATTACTCCTCTATCCTCTTTGATTTTATAGCTTAGTTACCCTTTCAATTATCCCACCATGACCTTGGCCCCATTTTAACCTTAATAAATACCTTTTGATCTTTGTGTGCATGTGCTTTAAGTGTGGATGTTAGAGGCTTGTCAAACCCATGGTAGTGCTAGCTTTCATGATGTGCTTTGAGTGTAAACATTAACCTAGACCCTTGAGAGTTTGAGAGAACTTTATTTCTTGTGAGGATTCTATCACTCTTGATTCATTCTTTGGTTATTCTATCCTTTTGTTTGCTTGGAAGATAATAAGTTTATTATTCATGATTGCCATGGTTCCTTGAAACCTTAATTGAGCATTTCACTTCCCACTCTGCATCCTTGGGATTCATTGAAAATGCATCTTTGCTTTGTTTTGACCATGAATTTTGCTTGGAGTGCAAAAGTTTAAGTGTGGGGGAATTTAATCAATGCATTTTAATGCACCTTTTATAGCTTTGTACTTTGTGTTTTTAGTTGTGTGTCATGTCCAATAACTACTTTTTAACATGGTTTTATATCTGTGGGTCTTAATTGAGCTTTAGAGAAATTCTTTGTTAATTTTCGGATTTTGTTACATCCTGACACATGTTTCTTCTGTAGGCCATAACTTGGGCTATACTTGTCCAATTGGAGTGATCTTTGTGGCTTTGGAAAGCTGAGAAGCAGAGCTACAACTCTTATTTTGGTACCAAAGCCTAGTTCTGATGTTTTGAATGTCGATAATCCATTTTACTGAGGCTGGCGAGTTGTACTGCGAGTTATGGATCACTTACCCTGTAATTAGTTGTTATTGGGCTAATTAACCTCTTATGGGCCCTTCTCTTTGGTCAAAAACTGAAATTTACTTAGTTTAACCTAAGGTGACATTATAAATAGGATTTTTAGATTCTTAGGAACTACCTTTGGATTACTTTTGAATCTTTTGCCATTTTAGCAATCTTTCTCCTTCTCCCCTTCTTAATCTCCTTTTTGTCAAAGAGGCTAAGACCTTAGATTAATTTACTGATTAGGGAGTTTTTATTAAGACCTTGAGGTTTGATTATTATTGTTAATTTCGATTTTTGGATTCTATCTCTTTTCTTGTTGATCTTTCATCTCTTTGATCTTTGTTTGCAAATTTGTTTTAGGTGTTGATGCTTAATCATATCAATTTCGTTTTTACTCTTTGAGATTATTTGAAATATTTTGAACACTTGTTTTAATCTGTTTTGAATAGAGATCAATAGGATCTACGGTGCGTGACATAGGTTTGATTGAATTTGATAGTTAAATTAATTATGTTTTTGTGACGCTTGTTCCTTAATCATGATTAATCGATTCTGTGATGCTTAGTTGATACTTAATTAATTCTGTATTACAGTAGGAATTCTTATAAAGTTAATTGACGCTTGATTGGTTAATTTTATGGTCAAGCAAGAATAGAATCACAAAATAGAATAATCCTTTGAAACCCGTGATAGATCCAAGTATTAATTATCCTGAACCAGTGGATTAGTCGTTTTTATATATTGATATTTTCATCTTTTAAATTCTATTTCTCATAATCGAAACTCCCCTTTTTATTTCTTCGTACGTTCTTGTTTTTTGTTATTGTTAGATTAGAGATCCTTGTGAAACGACCAAGGTTGAATTACCTTGTTACTACTTTTACTATTTTTAATTATTTCATTCGTGCGCGACAACATATCAGTGCTTCCCCTAACTAGATTAACCCAAAAGATGGAGCCATTTGTGTGGAATAAGAAATGTGAGAGTAGCTTCTTAGACCTTAAGTTTCGGTTGACTTCCACACTAGCCTTAATTATCCCTGACCTAGCCTTGGGATTTGAAGTCTATAGTGATGCCTCTAAGAAAGGGTTATGTTGTGTTCTTTTGCAAAACCATCAAGCTGTGACCTATGCCTCTAGGCAGTTAAGATCTCATGAAGAGAACTATCCTACCCATGACCTAGAGCTCGCGGCAATTATTTTTGCTCTAAAGATTTGGCGGCACTATTTGTATGGTGCCCAGTTTGAGGTGTTTAGTGACCATAAGAGTTTGAAGTATCTCTTTGATCAAAGGGAACTTAACATGAGGCAGAGAAAATGGGTTGAGTTCCTGAAAGATTATGACTTTGAATTGAAGTACCATCCTAGCAAAGCGAATGTAGTCGCTGATGCCTTGAGTAGGAAGTCTATGTATGCGTCCTCAATGATGATTAAGGAAATGGAATTGTTGGAGTCTTTTAGGGACCTAAACCTGGGAATGTTTCCTACGGGGAACAACCTTTTGTTATGTCACTTAGAGATCTCTTGTGATTTTAGGAACCAGATTAGACTAGCCCAGAGTTTAGATGAGGAGCTGCAGTCTAATAGACACCGCCTTGGTTTCTCTGAAGCTGATGATGGAACTATTTTGTTTCATCAAAGAATTTGTATTCCTAGAGATGATTCCATCAAGAAACATATTTTAGGTGAAGCCCACAAGAGTGGATTTTCAGTACATCCTGGTTCTACCAAGATGTACCATGATCTTAGACAGATATACTGGTGGCCCGGTATGAGAAATAATGTAGCAGAGTTTGTAGCCCAATGTTTGGCTTGCCAGAAAACCAAGATAGAGCACCAAAATTCCTCTGGTCCTCTATAGCCTTTAGAAATTCCAGAATGGAAGTGGGATGGCATAGCAATGGACTTTATGGGAGGTTTACCTCACACTTAGTCAGGATATGACTCTATTTGGGTCATAGTGGATAGATTGACCAAATCTGCCCATTTCTTTCCCATTAAGTCCACTTACAAGACAGCTAGGTTAGCTGAGATCTATATTAGTGAGATTGTTAGACTCCACGGAGTTCCAATTAGCATTGTCTCTGATAGAGATTCTAAGTTTACCTCCCGATTTTGGAAGTCACTCCAACAAGCCTTAGGGACTAGGTTGAGCATGAGCTCGACTTATCATCCTCAGACAGATGGTCAGTCCGAGTGAACTAAACAAACCCTAGAGGATTTGCTTAGAGCCTGTGTTTTAGAGGATGGCGATAGTTAGGATAAGTATTTATCACTGATTGAATTTTCATACAACAATAGCTATCACTCTAGCATAGGTATGGCACCCTACGAAGCTCTCTACGGTCACAAGTGCTAAACTCCTCTATATTGGTTTGAAGTAGGAGAAAAGTTATGCAGATCGTAGGCTTAAACCCCTAGAGTTTGAGAAAGGAGAACATGTATTCCTGAAAGTCACTCACACTATTAGTGTCGGTAGAGCTCTTAGGGCCAAGAAGTTAACCCCTCGGTACATAGGTCCTTTTTAAATCCTCAGTCGAATTGGTCCTGTGGCTTACCAACTTGCTCTACCTCCTTCCTGGTCTAATCTTCACAATGTTTTTCCACGTGTCTCAGCTTAAGAAGTACATTCCAGGTCCATTTCATTCCTTGGATCACGAGTCTGTACAACTCAGATCAGATTTAACGTATCAGCCCGAACCGGCCCAGATAGTGGACCGTGCTTTCAAGACGCTCAGGAATAAGTCTATTTCCTGATTAAGGTTATCTGGGAAAGATCCACTCCCAAAGAAGGCACTTGGGAACTCGAGGAGGAAATGCGAGACCAATATCCTTATCTTTTTCAATAGGTATCTAATTTTATCTAATTTTTTAGGACAAAAATTTTAAAAAGGTGGGTAGTAATGTAACACCCCAAATCCCTCAGTTTTAGTTTAGAATTATGTGCATAAGCTTAGCATAGTTTAACGGCAAATTTCAAGTAAATTAAAGTTGATGTTCACAATTGAGAAATGAGGATGTTGTGTCTTTGATGATCCTAAGTGATTTGATGAGTTTTAATTAGCTTTAGGTGAGGTTAAGGATGAATTATGATTAGATTAAGAAGGAATGGTAAGAAGGATGCAAGAAACGATGTTAGAACCAAGTTTCTTTGATGTTTACACAATGTGAATCGAATCTCACTCCTTATGAATCGATCCAGGCCTTTAAATCCCTCTACTAATCGAATTTGACCAGTTGTGAATCGATTCACAGGCCTTGGGAATCGATTCACACAACATCAAGTTTCTGTGAATCGAATTGGGAGCTACAGTGAATCGATTCACTCACTTAAAATTCGATTCATGCCTTTTCAGACTGTGTGAATCGATTCACCTATGTAATGTGAATCAATTCACAGCTGTTTAAAAGTAGAAAATGCAGCAGTAAACTACAGAATGCAGATTGAAGGGGGAAAATAGAGAGAGGGCGATTTGAAGAGGAGAAGAAGAGGGAAAACACTTAGGGTTTCTCAAATCTTAAGGGAAACCCATGATTCTTGCTAGATTTCATCAAATCTTGGCTTGAATCAAAGTTGTAAGAATGAGATTTTGGGTATTCTTGAAGATTGGCTTGAACCCTAACTAGAGGAGGAAGGAGCTCGTGGAAGAAGAGGAAGAAGGAGCTGAAACTCAGCCTTTGGAGCTCGAATCTTTATTGTTGTTTGAGAGTTCTTCCTTCTCTTAGGTGATGGGCACACATAAGTCCCACATTAGGATTTTTTCCAAAGAAGTCTTTGAACCCCAAGGGTTCAAAGTTAGGGTTTGTTAACCCCTTTGCTTTCTTTTTAAGCTAAATCTTTATGGTTATTGTTATGTCTATTTAGTGGGTTTGACTGCAAGAGGTTGGCGACTGCCCCTAAACCCCCCACAAGTTGTATGTTTGATGTTTGAACAGTTGGATGTTCCATAGAGCTCCAATGGGTATGGGTCTTGGTTTCGTAATGTTTTCTTGACCTAAGATTTTGTAGAGTATCGTATGAATATGGGGTTTGCCTTGTTTGTATGATTATGTGAAGTTATATGTAATGTGAAATGAATATATATTACGCTGTGATTTTTATCCCAAAGAAAAGCATGCATCTATGATATGTTAGTTGTGATTTAGAGTCCACTTAAAAGACACCAAGATTCCTCAAAAGAGGAGAGTATGGTATGGTTAGTCTAGTGGGACGCCACTTGGAGGTTAATAACGCCTAACCACCATACTGTTAGCTATGTTGAGCGGGGTTTATGAATTAAAGCATATGACCAAATCCGATAGCATAGATTCCCAGTTGAATATTAAATTAACCATATGGGACTAGCTAAGACGATGTTCTTAGTCACAGTTGCATTACATCCTTATGTTTGACTGTTTCCTTGAAAATTGTCTTAAGGTTATGAGAGATGGTGAGGGGTCGAGGGAAGGATTGACTGAGATTTTTATCTCACCCTTTTCCCCTTTATTATTATCATAGATCTGCAGGTACCAAAGGAAGGTCGAAAGAGCTAGGAGGTTGAAGAACTGTATGCTATTTTGTATTTTGGATTATGTAATTTTCTTTTGATTTTGATGCAAAAGGACTAGTATTTTGTGTTAAATCTTTAGATGATTATGTAATTTTGAAATATGGGATATTTCCCCTTTGTGGGATTAGGTACCTGGTGTTAATTTAGACTTGATGTAATATTTAAGTTTAACTTCCGCTTGGTAAACTCTGTACCAAATGTTAATTATCTTACTTTCAAGATAAGTTGAATGTATGGTGTTACAGCCTGTAACTCAAAACTCCCCCAAACACGGGCCTTCGGGGCCTGCTCCATCATCAACAGCATCACCAGGAACTGCTTCATCAGTTGAGGCTGGGACTGCATCTTCCTCAACAAAGTCTAACACAGAAATAATACACATACACACAAGTATGCAAACACGGGGAGGTAAGAACAACAAATCCATTAAAAAGCGGGAAATGCGTAAGTAGAACGAGTGTTAGACAATCCAAACAGATAAGCAGGTAGATATTCAAACAAGATCTAACTACCTTCTTCCATTTACCCCATGTCTGTCAATGAATTGTGCTTCATGGAATCTTTTCTTTACTATTGTCATTCTATTCCCCGTTTCCGATAGGAATACTTATTGGCGAAGCCCGCTTGTCGTCCCCCTTTCTGGATAAGGACTCTTGTAGCACCCCGTTTCCGGAGCGCTACTGTGCAACACAATCTAATGCTGAAAACATTTGATGCTTGTATGCTGTCAATTAAAAAGTAATCTTATGTATTTCGCAATGGAAAATAGGAGTAAATTTTTTTTTCTTTTTTTCTTCTTTTAGAAACCCTTTTCAAAAATGAGACATAAAGAGTACTACAATTTTCTAAATAATGCAAAATCAGTCTTTTGGAAATATCAGAGTATAACGCATCACAATCAAGACTTCACATAACATAAAACATAACGTAATCGTTTCGCACTGAGGCGAGGTTTTCGGAATAGAGTAATTACAAAACAACAAAGACAAAACCCTAAGCTAAGTTGGCCAACAACTTTAACTCTTACTGAGAAACAATTCAACAAGATCAACGCATGAAGCACTTAGAGGAATCTTCCTCCACTGGCTCAATCTTCAACGCTCCTGAAAAGACGAAACAACAACAGCTGTGGAGCTCCATCTGGAAGTGACATTCATAAGAATGTCCAATCCAATAATAGTGCAATAGTAAATTATTTGTCCACGAGTTTATCATAGGCTATGTCGCATGCAAACAATATATATATATATATATATATATATAATACAACAACATGCCTTTATATATATATACATGCTTAATAGACCGCATGCATCATCATGGTATATCAAGCATTGCATGTGAGCAAACAAATCAACCAACGGATCAATAATCAAGTCACCACAATATCTAACAATTGCATGTGAACAGACAATTCTAATAACAGATCAATGATCAGGTCATCACAATATCAAACATTTGCATGTGACCAAACAATGCAATCAGTAAACCAACCATTAATCATCACATGTTATAATGTGGTCAATATGCTTGCCAGTGTATATGAAATCCTTGTGTATACACATTGCGGCCCAACTTAGGGAAATAATAAGACATCGGAGAAAACTTCTGGCAATATGTCATCAGAGAAAACATCCAGCAATACATTAATATCAATGCTCCATGGTTATTATGCATCAATCCAAACCTTTCAGATCATCGGAGAAAACTTCCGGCATTGAAGAAAACTTCCGGTATATTTCTTTTAATTTGGCTTGCTCACTATAGGGAGTGCCTGAGTAATATTTAATTAATCAATGCGGATCTAATAAACCTCAACTTACTCAATTTAGTGAATTTCAAACCTTAATTTACTAAGAGTTCAAACACAGGACAAAGGTCCGGGTGTTCAATTGCGAAAAGCGAGTCTCAATCTCAGATCAGAACTCTAAGCACTGAACGCGGAACTCTAGGCTCAATTTTTAGGTTGAGATACTAGGCACGCCATACAGAACACTAGGTCCAACCCTAAATCAAGAAAATGCACACGCAAGCAGGACATTAAGTCCTAGCACAAGACACATGGCCCATATGCTCAATAGGAACACTAAGTTCCCTACATCTACTTCTTCAGAAATCTGGATCTTTGGTATCTTTGAAAATCTCTTTATTAGTTCTTGTGTCTCTATTATGCACTACTGTATCAAAAATACCTTTTAGCTCTAGGTCGTTGAAACCCTAATTGTGCTAAAGAATATGCTGTGATAATTCCCAACCACATTACTTAGCTCAACCATTTTCAAAATTTACAATGTTTTCTTTTTAAAAGAACTTCTTAAACAACTTCTAACCCTCTGATCCATAAAGCGTGTTTGTACACCGACTTATTTTAGAAGATACATTTAGTTTACCTCGAAAACATTTCTCGGCTCATGGAATCACATCAGACTTACCGTTGTAAGTCGTCAAACCAATAACAGTCGGACAACGCATTAATAATTAATCCATTATCATCAACAATATTTTTCATATTCCAGATAAATTCCAAGTTCCAATTAAATCCAACATGATTTAAGGAAAACAACACAAATCATAATGCCACACAGGGCCAAGAACATGCTACAATATTTCAGACAGCATATAACAATTCAGTATGCTACAACATGCTACAGTATTTCAAACAGCATACAGTAATACTACAAATACTACCACACAATAAATCAATCAAACCAAACAACACACAAGGCGAAAAGCCCAAACTCATTATGTAAGAATTTCCCTTACCTTGGGCGCTTTAACAATCCAAACAATGTAATTCCAAACAATCGTCAAGTCGTTCCTCGCACGATCCTTTGCAACGCAAGTTCAATCAATTAGAACCGAAACTCAATCTAATGCCCCTAGGGTAGCCACGGGTTTAGGGATCCCTAAACCTAGGAGTTATTGAACTTAATCCCTAATAGGTTCTATCTAACCATATGCCATGACACATATTCAAATCATGCAAATTTTAAAACTTTTACAAACACTATATACTTAGAAAATACTAAAACCCAAAACTTACCACTTTGAATAGTGTTTTACCTATTTGAATAGTGTTTTCCCAACTTTGAACCATTTTTCAAAACTCTAAAACATGTCATAAAATCCTAGCAACAATTTTATTACAAGTTCAAAACAATTCTTAAAGCATATGGCAAAGCTTCCCCTAAAATCAAACCTTTTTAAAAGATTTTGCAAAACAAAATCACTAATCACTTTTCACAACATTTTTAAGGCTTAAAACAACTTAAGACAAGTTCCTAAACTAACTTAAGAGTCACGGCTTAGAACAACAAGAACCAACTCAAGATTTTCAACCATTTTCAATGTTTTAAACATACTAAACATCATATATTCAAAGCTATAACCAAAAACCAAGTTCTTTACCACTTTAATACAATTAAAACAAATTAAAACTTACCCGAATCTTGTTGATAAGCCACTGTTTTAAGCATCATAAAACAACACCAAATTCATTTTATTTCAACCCATTTTTCAAAGCTTAAACAAAGTAATCTTTATGGATCTAAAGCCTTAACCAAAAACCAACTTTTTACACACTTTAACACCCTTCAAAACAAATTAAGACATCCCCAAAATCATGCTCATGAGCCACAGTTTCGGCCCCAAAAACCAAACAATTTAATTTCTAAAAACTTTGTTAAACATGCATATATGCCTAGTTTTAAGCATACTACCTAAAACCTTCTAAGAACAAACTCTAAAACCACAAAAACAAGCCAAGATCAAGCTCACTCAACAGCCCCTAGGCTCAGCCAGAGGTAAAGGGTTAGGGTTCTCCAATTTTTAAATTGATCCAACAAGCTAAATCAAAGAGGAAAATGAGGAATCTAAAGATTAATCAAGCTAGTCTAACAACTCTAAAATCAAGAAAAACCCGTTTCATGAACTCAAGAAAGGAAAAGGAATGGATATGGAGCTTACCAATCAAGATGATGATGATTAATCAAGGAGGAAGAAGAAAGGAATGAAGATGGTAAGCAAAATCACTAAACTCCTGTAAGATCTCACACTTTCTCTGTCTAAATTTTTCTCCCAAACTTTCCAAAAATGAAAGAATGATGAATATGGTGTCCAAGGAAGGAGATCAGCCACGAAAATGGAGGAGGGACAAGGGTGGAAGAAATTTGTTCATTTAGTTGGAAACTAAGCAATTTAGTTACAAGTTAACCAAACTAACTAACCACCATTTACTAACTAACCAACTACAATCTAACACATGTCAAAGAAGCTTCTAAAGCTTGGATTCAGCTCCCCTAATAACTGGATGCATCACCCCTCAGCCCAAAATATCTAGATATGTCGTTTCGTCGTGTTCTCGCTCAGTCGGGTGTGCGGCGTTACGCGTATATTATGTTTTAATACCAAAATTTCCAAAAATAATTCTAATATTTTTTTTTTTTTAGGAAAAAGAGAGGAGAGAGGCCTCGTTAAAACCTTCTGATGCAAAACCCTCCTTAGGGAAAAAACACCAAGAAGGATAAAGAGTACCCCCGCCTAAAATTTATTAATAAAAAAGGAAAAACAAACAAACATGGGGGGACTAGACCAAAACCCATGAGCAGAAACAAAATGGAGATCCGCAAGAAAGAAACACCCGCCTAAAAAGATAAAACAAAGCTTGACATGCACAAGCATCACAATAATGGCTTTCATCCCAACTATGTTGGCACCAAACCCATTAACAATCATATGCAGCACATCAAGGGGAGACAAAGTAAAACCCAACCCCAAGGTGATACAATTATAACGAAAGACTGCAAAAAGCAAACAAGCCAAAAGCAAGGCACAATTACTTGAATCTATAACAAGGACGACCCAATCTATTATTAAAGAAATCTTCATAAAGAAACTTAGGCAATGAATTCCACGGATGAAGCCGGATATTCCAAGGCCATGAGCGGCTAAACGATCCGCGATTATTCCCTTCACGAAAGATATGAGACACAAGGAAAGTCATATGCTTTGTTAGAGCAATGCGATTATTCCATCTATTCTTAAGTCGCCAAGGCACAATACTTTGATTCTTAAAAGCACCAATAACCAACCGGGAATCACACTCGACCAAAGGTGATGCCAACCCTTCGATAAGCGGTCTCAATAGCGAACATAGCGCCAAATAATTACGCTGAAAAGAGTTTTTAATACCCAGTTAGCGTAAAAACAACCCACAATAGTTGCATTATAATCACGAAAGATACCCCACAGAAGCAGGCCCGGCAACCCTTCAGCGGCCTTGTCGATGTGCATTTAAAAAACAAAGGTTGAGGGGGAATCCAAAAGATCTCTTTAATAATAGGAGCTGGTCTGGGGTGACACAGAATCTTGAAAGCTTTCAAAATGGAAAACTCCTCTATAGATGGGAACATAGTGCCTTTGCTATAATTACCAACAAGATAAACATTAGCAATAATGAGATTAATAACAGATCCCCGATGGAGCACCTTATTATCAAATCTCAGCTTATTCCTGCAAAACCAAATAGCCCAGACTATGTTCACCACACAGGCTACAACAACATCCGGAACCTGGGAGCTCCAAGTTCTATTACAAACCTCTAGAATAGTACCAACTGAGGAGCAGTCAATATGAATGCCGAGGATGCTTTCAAGCCAGCGCCAAAGAGACAAGGCAAAGGTACAACCATGGAACAGGTGGGATGAACTTTTCGAATTATTGCCACATAGGCTACAGACTGAAACCAC
Source organism: Calophaca sinica (assembly GCA_037113605.1). Classification (NCBI taxonomy): domain Eukaryota; kingdom Viridiplantae; phylum Streptophyta; class Magnoliopsida; order Fabales; family Fabaceae; genus Calophaca; species Calophaca sinica. The sequence continues at coordinate 68,093,396 of CM073733.1, read as the reverse complement.
AGTAACACCACCTTTTCTCAGATTATCATCAGTGGGCAGACGATTGTGAATTAATCTCCAAAGCAGGAAAGACTTAGAAGGAGGGATAGCACTTCTCCAAATAATCTTACACCAAGGCAAAGAATTACGAAGGGCTTCAAAAAACAAGTAAGCATCTTTAAAAGATAAAATACCTTTTTCATTAGGCCCCCACATAATAGCGTCTGATGTCTGAAATTTTGGAATAGCTATCTCTTTTATCTCAGCCATAACGCTAGAGGCTCTAGCAGCAAGATTGTGCGGGATAGACCAAGCTCCATCAACAATAAAATCTTTGACCTTCGCATGCAGCAAAGGGCGCAAATAAGGAGGAAGGTTCAGAAGGTCCACAATTGGCTGAGACAACCACTTATCCCTCCAAAAGTTAACTTTAGATCCATCCCCAATATTCCAGGAAGAATGCTCGTCAATAATGGGTAAACAGGTTTTAATACCTGGCCAAATAGAGGAAGAGATATGGTAAGTTACAAGTCTATTATTCTTAACCGCTCTAGCTTTCAACAGAGAGGTCCAATATAGGTCCGAAACTTTGAAATCCCAAGCAAGCTTCAGCATGCCAGCTTTATTAATAGACTTAATAGAGCGGATGCCTAAACCTCCCTCCAAAGACGGTCTAGTCACTTTGTCCCGAACAGCGGTGACCAACTTACGCTGATTAACATCTCCAGACCAAATAAAATTATGAATCCACTGATCAACCAGAGACAACAAGCTCGAGGGCCAAGAGTAAACCTGAAAGCTATAAACCATCATACCGAGAATAACCGATTTGACCAGTTGCACTCTACCCATGATAGACAATAAGGAACCTTTCCAAGCCGCAAGCTTAGTTTTGATTCTATCCGCAATAGGCATAAGATGAGATTTTCTAGGAGTGCCTCTAAATAGGGGGACACCAAGATAAGTGAAGGGAAAAGTACCTGAAGCAAATCCCAACTGATTAGAAATAGCATCCTGACGAGAAGGAGAGACATTGCCCACATAAAATTTAGATTTATCCGAGCTAACAACCTGACCGAAAATAGCCTCATAGTCAGAGAACAGACGCAATAGACCGGAAATCGATTTTTTAGTCGCCTTGCAGAAAATCAAAACATCATCCGCATATAAAACATGACTAGGCATCCTGAAACCTCGAGGATCCGTCATCAACTGAAGCTTGCCTTCATTGACGAGCATAGAAATACCCCTGCTAAGAACTTCTTCGGCAACGCAAAATAAGAGAGGAGAAAGAGGGTCACCCTGTCTAACACCACGTTTACAATTGAAAAAGCCAACCGCATGACCGTTAACAGAAATAGAGAGCTTAGCAGAATTGATTTTAAAAATAATTCTAATAAATAAGTCCACATCCAAAAATTATTATTTAGCCAAAATATTCCTCACGACATGAAAAAAGTACCCACATATCTCGTTTTCTTAAAATACGAACCGAAACGTTGCAATTAGGCAGTTTCTGGACATAGAAAATGCACTAAATATTTTCTGATGCCCAAAAATTTCAGAAAAAGTTCCAATAAATTCTAAATATTGGAAAATGCAAAGATCTCAAATTTTATAAAATTTGGATCATGTTTGAGCAGGTTTCAGTTAGAAACTCACTCAATAGCCTAGTTACGGTATAACTCAATAGAATTCTCGCAACGCAATAAAAACTGTAAATTAGTGGGGATCACTAATTTCAATTTCTCTTGTCATCTAGATATTATTCAAACCATAAAATTATCAAGGAAAAATCTTTAAAATAAAAGCCATATTAAATATGACATAAAACAGATAATTTAGCAAATAACTAAACATCAAAAATCCAAACTGTGACTTAAAAATATCTATTAAATCCTGAAAATTATTTCTCTTTTAATAAAATAATTTTCTTTATTCAAACAACAATTTTTCACATTTTTCAAGATTAATTCATATTAAAAACAGTATACGTCTACACTGTCTTTTAATCTGAATTAATTACTAAAAGAGTAAATTGTTTACTATAAATCTTGGTAGTTCTTCGTATTTTTAACAAACCATTGAGGTGATCAATCTCTATGATTTATTTTCAAGTAGTTAACTATAAAATAGTTTTCATAAAAATTGGGATTTTACATTACTACCCTCCTTAAAAAAAATTTCATCCCCGAAAATTAACTTATAAACCAAAACAAAATTAGAAATCTGAAAAGTCATAACTTAACACTAAAAGCATATCATAAATTTGGACTTTGAAATTCCATACAACATAATAATTATTACACTCAAGCAGTCAAACACCAAAGCATACATTTTATTCATACATCAGTAACAAGTTAAAACACTACATCATCAACTAAAATGTTTACAAAACACAAAACTACGCGTCCATGTCGAAGAAGTCCTTGCAAACGACGCCCTATTCCAACAATGATCTCTACTCCATCACGATCACGAACACGGTTGATCAATGCATTTTAATGCACATTTTATAGCTTTGCACTTTGTGTTTTTAGTTGTGTGTCATGTCCAGTAACTACTTCTTAACATGGTTTTATATCTTTGGGTCTTAATTGGGCTTTAGTGAAATTATTTGCTAATTTTTCAGATTTTGTTACATCCTGACCCATATTCCTTCTATAGGCCATAATTTGGGCTATACTTGTCCGATTGCAGTGATCTTTGTGGCGTTGGAATGCTAAGAAGCAGAGCTACAACTCTTATGTTGGTACCAAATCCCAGTTTTGATGTTTAGAAGGCCAATATTGCATTTTACTGAGGCTGGCGTGATTTACTGCGAGTTGTGGATCACTTGCTCATGTAATTAGTTGTTATTGGGTTAATTAACTTGCCATGGGCCCTTCTCTTTGGTCATAACTTCTGATCACTTAGGTTAACCTAGGAGACATTATAAATACGTTTTTAGAGTCTTAGGTTAGCACCTTTTGATTACTTTAGAATCTTTTGCCGTTTTTGAGTTTTAGCAATCTTTTCTTCTTCTCTCCTTCTTAATCTCGTTTTTGTCAAATCCTTCCATGGAAGGCTAAGACCTTAGATTAATTCACTGGTTAGGGAGTTTTTATAAGGATCTTAAGGTTTGATTATTATTGTTAATTTCGATTTTCGGATTCTATCTCTTTTCTTGTTGATCTTTCATCTCTTTGATTTTTGTTTGCAAATTCGTTTTAGGTGTTGATGCTTAATCATATCAATTTCGTTTTTACTTTTTGAGATTATTTGAAATATTTTGAATGCTTGTTTTAATCTGTTTCGAATAGAGATCAATAGGATCTACGACGTGTGACGTAGGTTTGATTGAGTTCGGTAGTTAAATTAATTATGTTTTTGTGACGCTTGTTCCTTAATCTTGATTAATCGCTTCTGTGATGCTTAGTTGATGCTTAATTAATTCTGTATTACAGTAGGAATTCTTATAAAGTTAATTGACGCTTGATTGGTTAATTTTATGGTCAAACAAGAATAGAATCACGAAATAGAATAATCCTTTGAAACCCATGATAGATCGAAGTATTAATTATCTTGAACCAGTGGATTAGTCGTTTTTATATATTGATATTTTCATCTTTTAAATTCTATTTCTCATAATCAAAACCCCCCTTTTTATTTCTTCGTACGTCATTGCTTTTGGTTATTGTTAGATTAGAGATCCATGTGAGACGACCAAGGTTGAATTACCTTGTTACTACATTTACTATTTTTAATTATCTGACCCATGTGCGACAGCGAATCAAATTGGTGTCGTTGCCGGGGATCTCTGATCAATGTTTGCCAATTCAAGAGCCCTACTAACGTCTCTAACATTTGATTTTGTGTTACCTTCAACCAGGTTTCTAGAGAAATTCTTCCCTGCCTCTAGAGCTGCCTCAATCAAAAAAGAAATATGTGGCATCAGGCAGATTGACAGGGAATCTTTGCGTGAATACTGGGAGAGATTTAAGAAGTTATGTGCAAGCTTCCCTCACCATCAAATTTCTGAACAGCTGCTCATCCAATATTTTTATGAAGGCTTGCAGCATATAGATCGAAACATCATGAATGCTGCTAAAATGATCTAGGCAATTTTTGTTCTTATTAAACCACTAGCCAGCCAAATAAGTCTACCTTGCAATTATCTCTTTGCTAGCCCCTTTGAGCCTAGTTATCCCATTCTTTGTTATATAGCTCATTACAAGCCTAAAAGTGAAGAATAATGATGTGACCCAATCTTGAGGGATAATGGAGCTTTGCTTTAAAAAAAATTGATAATAAATATTGCATAAGTGTGGGGGTGCTCAAAGTTGTGGTTATCTTAGAATATCTAATAGTTGTGCTCCATTGGAAATTTGGCAAGTGCAAAAAAAAATATAAAAAAACATAAAATATAAAAAATAAAAAAATAAAAAATAAAAAGAAAAGGAAGAAAGGTGATAATAAATAAGGAAAGTGTGAAAGTGGAAAAATGGATTGAAATTTTGTTGAGTTGCCCCAATGATTATTTGGCAATTGTTTTCCATTGCTCCTCTATCCTCTTTAATTTTATAGCTTAGTTACCCTTTCAATTATCCCACCTTGACCTTGGCCCCATTTTAGCCTTAATAAACACATTTTGATCTTTGTGTGCTAGTGCTTCAAGTGTGGATGTTAGAGGCTTCTCAAGCATATTGTAGTGCTAGCTTTTATGATGTGCTTTGAGTGTAAACATTAGCCTAGACACTTGAGAGTTTGAGAGAACTTTATTTCTTGTGAGGATTCTATTACTCTTGATTCATTCTTTAGTTATTCTATCCTCTTGTTTGCTTAGAAGGTAATAAGATGTTATTCATGACTGTCATGGTTCCTTGAACCTTGATTGAGCATTTCACTTGCCACTCTGTATGCTTGGGATTCATTGAAAATGCATCTTTGCTTTGTTCTGACCATGAGTTTTGCTCGGAGTGTAAAAGGTTAAGTGTGGGGGAATTTGATCAAAGCATTTTAATGCACCTTTTACGGCTTTGCACTTTGTGTTTTTAGTTGTGTGTTATGTCCAATAACTACTTCTTAACATGGTTTTATATCTTTGGGTCTTAATTGGGCTTTAGTGAAATTATTTGCTAACTTTCGAATTTTATTACATCCTGACCCATGTTCCTTCTACAGGACATAACTTGGGCTATACTTGTCCGATTATAGTGATCTTTATGGCATTGGAAAGCTAAGAAGTAGAGCTACAACTCTTATGTTGGCACCGAATCCAAGTTCTGATATTTTGAAGGCCGAAATTGCATTTTACTGAGGCTAGCGTGATTTACTGCGAGTTGTGAATCACTTGCTCATGTAATTTGTTGTTATTCGGTTAATTAACCTGTCATGGGCCCTTCTCTTTGGTCATAACTTCTGATCACTTAGGTTAACCTAGGAGACATTATAAATACGTTTTTAGAGTTTTAGGTTAACAAAACTTTTAGTTACTTTTGAATCTTTTGCCGTTTTTTGAGTTTTAGCAATCTTTTCTTCTTCTCTCCTTGTTAATCTCATTTTTGTCAAATCCTTCCATGGAAGGCTAAGACCTTAGATTAATTCACTGGTTAAAGAGTTTTGATAAGGATCTTGAGGTTTGATTATTATTGTTAATTTCGATTTTCGGATTTTATCTCTTTTCTTGTTGATCTTTCATCTCTTTGATATTTATTTGCAAATTCATTTTAGGTGTTGATGCTTAATCATATCAATTTCTTTTTTGCTCTTTGAGATTATTTGAAATATTTTGAACGCTTGTTTTAATCTGTTTCGAATAGAGATCAATAGGATCTACGGTGCGTGACGTAGGTTTGATTGAATTCGTTAGTTAAATTAATTATGTTTTTGCGACGCTTGTTCCTTAATCATGATTAATCGATTATGTGATGCTTAACTAATTCTCTATTACAATAGGAATTCTTATAAAGTTAATTGACACTTGATTGGTTAATTTTATGGTCAAACAAGAATAGAATCACGAAATAGAATAATCCTTTGAAACCCGTGATAGATCCAAGTATTAATTATCCTGAACCAGTAGATTAGTCATTTTTATATATTGATATTTTCATCTTTTAAATTCCATTTCTCATAATCGAAACCCCCCTTTTTATTTCTCCATACGTCCTTGTTTTTTGTTATTGTTAGATTAGAGATCCTTGTGAGATGACTAAGGTTGAATTACCTTGTTACTACATTTACAATTTTTAATTATTTGAGCTGTGTGCGACAGCGGATCAACGGTCAAGACGACTACTGAGTTACAGTTACATGATAATGCCAATGAAACTTCACTATCACAAACATATCTACACAACCACGTTTTAATCATGAAACCCAAAATCAAATATCTTTTATTTTTAAAACTTCTAAGTTCTAAAGATAACACAAAGCAAGAATTGATCTGCATAAAACAAAACATGATCTCTTCAAGACTCAACCATTCTCAAGAACACTGTGGTTCTTTTGAGATTAGGTTTTTCATTGCCTTAAAATCATTAAGACACTAATTAAATCAAAACCAAACTTAAATCAAACACTAACAACAATAAAATCACTAAAAACCAAGTATGAAAACATGGAATAATTTTAGTTTTCTCAAAGAGCCTCATGGCTTGCACACATATACTCAAATCCATTTCTCAAAATCATTCTACTCACACCCAAAAGCTTGTTAACAAAAGATCAACTCAAACTCTCCTCTACAACTCCTAAACCACAACAATAACAAAATCCACAACAATTCAACTAGAAAAATCATGAAATAACTCACGGTTTTCATACAACAAAAGAAAAGAAAAGTTTCCCAAAGCCACCAACAATATAATTTAAAACAACACAAAATAAAAAACTTAAGCAATTTGAAATGCTCACCCACAAAGCTTCAAAAACCCACGATTTTATGACATCAAAAGGAAAGAAAAATTCTAAAAATTGTTAACCACAAGATCAACAACATCACTCACAAATAATTATACACAATCACAATAACATCTATCGTAATACCGAAAGTATATTAAAAATTTGGATTTTGGAATCTAATATAATAATAAAATACGTTATAGAGTCAAGATACTTATTTAGTCTAAACTTAGAACCACGCACACACAATAATACATATAAGACGATAATTATAGCATCTCTTACGGATAATCTTTCTCGTAAAACTCTGCCCATTCGACTCCATTGTGTTGCGTTTCCTGGAATGAAGTCTTCAGATGATGAGTTCTTCACTCTGCTTAGTGTGTAAACATGTCCCTTAATGGTTGATCTTATAGCTCTAACATTGTTGACGGCAGACTCAGCTCATGGTACTTCGTAGTCTCTAGACAGATGTCCCAGTTCCTTGCAGTTAAAACGCAACCTTTCCTTAGTTGGATACTGGTTAACGTTGTGCTTTTCATCTTCACCGTTGAAGCAGTGCGCCTTCGACTGTCGATGCTTGTGACTCCCACTTTCAGTAACTGGGTGTGCAAACTTCACAGCGTTTGCAGTTGATCCACCTTTGGCAACTGACAGTCCTTAGAAAAGAGTCCAGGATTCTTGTAGTTGAAGCACAGTCGGTCCTTCCATGAGCATTCATCGGCCAAGTGTTCCTTGCTTCCTCAGTGTTAACAGTGTCACTTCTCCTTCTGGCTGTTCCCAATAGCCCGTGCCATAAGACAATCCTGACTGCGGTCATTTCCCTGAGGGCGAGAATAAGGTGCTCCTTGTTGTTGTCTTCCTCTTTGTCTTTTGCCCCGATAATTTGGCTTAACTGGCCCTCCGATAGCTCGTTCCTCCGTTTGTTGTCTTAGCCAATCGTGTTAATTCTCCATAGTGATCTGTTGGATAACAGCAGTTGCCATCCCGACTATCATTTGGATTATGTGATTCACATCTAAGTTACTAACTCTAGCAGAAAGACTTATTCGTCTCAAATGCAACGAGTTTCAACAAAGTAAACTAACCAGAAGCCCACAACAAAATCAATCATCAGAGATGATCGCACACAATTTCGCACAATGTCACATATATTTCAACTAGGAAACATTATAGACAATCACAAACAAGATTCACATAACCTAGGCATAACAAACTTATACCCGACAATCCCCAACAATCGAGGCCAGCTTAACCCAAAGCGGTCCAGTTAGAATCGAACTGCTCTGATACCACTAATGTAGCACCCCGTTTCTGGAGCGGTTCTGTGCAACCCAATCTAATGCTGAAAACATTTTATGCATGTATGCTTTCAGTTAAAAAGTACTCTTATGTATTTTGCAATGGAAAATAGGAGTAAATTTTTTTTTTCTTTTTTTTCTTATTTTGGAAACCCTTTTCAAAAATGAGACATAAAGAGTACTACAATTTTCTAAATAATGCAAAATCAGTCTTTTGCAAATATCAGAGTATAACGCATCACAATCAATACTTCACATAACATAAAACATAACATAATCGTTTCGTACTGAGGCGAGGTTTTCTGAATAGAGTAATTACAAAACAACAAAGACAAAACCCTAAGCTAAGCTGGCCAACAACTTTAACTCTTACTGAGAAACAATTCAGCAAGATCAATGCACGAAGCACTCAGAGGAATCTTCCTGCATTGGCTCAATCTTTAACGCTCCTGGAAAGACGAAACAACAGCAGCTACGGAGCTCCATCTGGAAGTGACATTCAGAAGAATGTCCAATCCAACAATATTGCAAGGGTAAATTCTTTGTCCACGAGTTTATCATAGGCTATGTTGCAAGCAAACAATATATATATATATATAATACAACAACATCCCTTTCGCATGCATCATCATGGTATATCAAGCATTGCATGTGAGCAAACAAATCAACCAACGGATCAACAATCAAGTCACCACAATATCTAACAATTGCATGTGAACAGACAATTCTAATAACAAATCAATGATCAGGTCATCACAATATCAAACATTTGCATGTGACCAAACAATGCAATCAGTAAATCAACCATCAATCATCACATGTTATAATGTGGTCAGTATGTATGCCAGTGCATATGAAATCCTTGTGTATACACATTGCGACCCAACTTGGGGAAATAATAAGACATCAGAGAAAACTTCCGGCAATAGGTCATCGGAGAAAACTTTCGGCATCGGAGAAAACTTCCGGTAATACATTAATATCAATGCTCCATGGTTATTATGCATCAATCCAAACCTTTCAGATCATCGGAGAAAACTTCCGGCATCGGAGAAAACTTTCGGCATATTTCTTTTAATTTGGCTTGCTCACTGTTGGGAGTGCCTGAGTAATGTTTAATTAATCAATGCGGATCGAATAAACCTCAACTTACTCAATTTAGTGAATTTCAACCTCAATTTACTAAGAGTTCAAACACAGGACAAAAGTCCGGGTGTTCAATTGTGAAATGCGAGTCTCAATCTCAGATCAAAACTCTAGGCACATAATACGGAACGCTAGGCTCTATTTTTAGGTTGAGATACTAGGCACGCCATACGAAACACTAGGTCCAACCGAAAATCAAGAAAATGCACACGCAAGCAGGACATTAAGTCCCAGCACAGGACACATGGCCGATATGCTCTATAGGAACACTAAGTTCCCTATATCTACTTCTTTAGAAATCTGGATCTTTGGTATCTTTGAAAATCTCTTTATTAGTTCTTGTGTCTCTATTATGCACTATTGTATCAAAAAATACTTTTTAGCTCTTGATCGTTGAAACCATAATTGTGCTAAAGAATACGCTAGGATAATTCCCAACCACATTACTTAGCTCAACCATTTTCAAAATTTACAATGTTTTCTTTTTAAAAGAACCTCTTAAACAACTTCTAACCCTCTGATCCATAAAGCGTGTTTGTACACCGACTTATTTTAGAAGATACCTTTAGTTTACCTCAAAAACATTTCTCAGCTCATGGAATCGCATCAGACTTACCGTTGTAAGTCATCAAACCAATAACAGTTGATTAACGCATTATTAATTAATCCATTATCATCAACAATAATTTTCATATTCCAGATCAATTCCAAGTTCCAATTAAATACAACATGATTTAAGGAAAACAACACAAATCACAATGCCACACAAGGCAAAGAACATGCTACAACATTTCAGACAGCATATAACAATTTAGTATGCTACAACATGCTACAGCATTTCAAACAACATGTAGTAATACTACAAGTACTACCACACAATAAATCAATCAAACTAAACAACACACAAGGCGAAAAGCTCAAACTCATTATGTAAGAATTTCCCTTACCTTGGGCGCTTTAATAATCCAAGCAAGGTAATTCCAAACAATCGTCAAGTCGTTCCTCGCACAAACCTTAGCAATGCAAGTTCAATCAATTAGAACCGAAACTCAATCTAATGCCCCTAGGGCTGCCACGGGTTTAGGGTTCCCTAAACCTAGGAATTATTCAACTTAATCCCTAATTGGTTCTATCTAGCCATATGCCATGACACATATTCAAATCAAGCTAGCTTTGAAACTTTTACAAACACTATACACTTAGAAAATACTAAAACCAAAATTTACCACTTTGAATAGTGTTTTACCACTTTGAATAGTGTTTTCCCAACTTTGAACCATTTTTCAAAACCCTAAAACATGTCATAAATCCTAACAACAATTTTATTACAAGTTTAAAACAATTCTTAAAGCATATGCCAAAGCTTCCCCTAAAATCAAACCTTTTTGAAAGATTTTGCAAAACAAAATCACTAATCACTTTTCACAACATTTTTAAGGCTTAAAACAGCTTAAGACAAGTTCCTAAACCGACTTAAGAGTCACAGCTTAGAACAACAAGAACCAACTCAAGATTTTTAACCATTTTCAATGTTTTAAACAAAAACCAAGTTCTTTACCACTTTAATACAATTAAAACAAATTAAAACTTACCAAAATCTTGTTGATAAGCCACTGTTTTAAGCATCATAAAACTGTCCTAAATTCATTTTATTTCAACCCATTTTTCAAAGCTTAAACATAGTAATCTTTATGGATCTAAAGCCTTACCCAAAAACCAACTTTTTACACACTTTAACACCCTCCAAAACAAATTAAGACATCCCCAAAATCATGCTTATGAGCCACGGTTCCAGCCCCAAAAACCAAACAATTTAATTTCTAAAAACTTTGTTAAACATGCATATATGACTAGTTTTAAGCATACTACCTAAAACCCTCTAAGAACAAATTCCAAAACCATAAAAACAAGCCAAGATCAAGCTCACTCAACAGCCCGTAGGCTCGACCAGAGGAAAATTGATCCAACAAGCTAAATCAAAGAGGAAAATGAGGAATCTAAAGATTAATCAAGCTAGTATAACAAGAACTAACACTTCTGAGCAAAAACAACTCTAAAAATCAAGCAAACCCATTTCATGAACTCAAGAAAGGAAAAGGAATGGATCTGGAACTTACCAATCAAGATGACGATGATTAATCAAGGAGGAAGAAGAAAGGAATGAAGATGGTAAGCAAAATTACTAAGTTCCTTCAAGATCTCACACTTTCTCTCTCTAATTTTTTCTCCCAAACTTTCCAAAAATGAAAGAATGATGAATATGGTGTCCAAGGAAGGAGATCAGCCATGAAAATGGAGGAGGGACAAGGGTGGAAGAAATTTGTTAATTTAGTTGGAAACTAACTAATTTAGTTACAAGTTAACCAAACTAACTAACCACCATTTACTAACTAACCAACTACAATCTAACACATGGCAAGGAAGCTTCTAAAGCTTGGATTCAGCTCTAATAGCTGGATGCATTACCCCTCAGGCCAAAATATCTAGATATTTCGTTTCGTCGTGTTCTCGCTCAATCGGGTGTGCGGCGTTATGCGTATGTTACGTTTTAATACCAAAATTTCCAAAAATAATTCTGATAAACATGTCCACACCCAAAAATTATTATTTAGCAAAAATATTCCTCACGACATGAGAAAGGCACCCACGTATCTCGTTTTCTCAAAATACGAACCGAAACGTTGCAATTAGGTAGTTTCTGGGCATAGAAAATGCACTAAATATTTTCTGATACCCAAAAATTTCAGAAAAAATTCCAATAAATTCTAAATATTGGAAAATGCTAAGTTCTCAAATTTTATAAAATTTGGATCATGTTTGGGCAGGTTTCAGTTAGAAACTCACTCAATAGCCTAGTTACGGCAGAACTCAATAGAATTCTCGCAGTGCAATAAAAACTGTAAATTAGTGGGGATCACTAATTTCAATTTCTCTTGTCATCTAGATATTATTCAAACAATAAAATTATCAAGGAAAAATCTTTAAAATAAAAGCCATATTAAATATGACATAAAACAGATAATTTAACAAATAACTAGACATCGAAAATCCAAACTGTAACTTAAAAATATCTATTAAATCCTGAAAATTATTTCTTTTAGTAAAATAATTTTCTTTAATCACACAACAATTTTTCATATTTTTCGTGATTAATTCATATTAAAAACAGTATACGTCTACACTGTCTCTTAATCTGAATTAATTACAAAAATAGTAAATTATTTACTATAAATCTTGATAGTTTTTCGTACTTTTAACAAACCATTGAGGTGATCAATCTCTATGATTTATTTTCAAGTAATCGAAAACTATAAAATAGTTTTCATAAAAATTGGGATGTTACAACTCTCGCCTCCCTTTTTCCGATAGAGACGGGGCGACACTAGCCTAGTCCACGAGATATTTCTCTTTCCCAATAGGAATCCTCCTCCCCCTTTCACAATAGGGACGACCGTTTCCCCTTTTTCGATAGGGAATAGAGTGGATCTAACCTGTTGGGCAAGGTATCCCCCTTTCCTGATAGGGATCCTCTTCACATCACATTCCTGTTAAGAATGGAGTTGTTACTAATGAAGTATCATGTACATGCTTCCCAACACCTCATAATCATATGTCTCACATCATGTTATGCACACATTCCCAAAAATACCCCTTTAATCATATTAATTCATTCCAAAAGCTATACTTAGTCATTTTAACATGCAAAGGCAACATACAACACATTTCCACACATAATATACATATAACCATGTTACCCTAAGCATGTTACTACTCACATAGAGCACCTACAACACAACTTACAATTAAGCTTATTATCAGGCAATCATATTTAATTAATAAATAAAACATATGTTGGCTGATGGATCTACTACACATAACCTAATGAAAGTGCATTCTTTCTCCCACCTGGTATTCGGAGTACTCGGAACCACAAGCACGAACTCACGAACAAACCAATGGACTCCTCCTAAGCTAAGATTAGATTCGGCCAACACCCCACAATAGGCCAAGGGTCACCCACAAATTCCACCGAGGTTGCCAGAACAACCCATAATTAACCGGAAATACAAAAATGCACTCTGATTAGAATTAGGGCAACTAATGAAATTATTAAAACACAAAGAGGCTCACGGCCTAGTGCTGTCCAGAGCTCCCAATAACTTCACCTAAAACCAACTTCTGACAAGCTTTTACGAGCAACTGTAACCCGTTCTAGCACCAAAACCCTAAAATACGAAGAACCGTTAATCAGGGACTATCCAAACCACCAAGGGAATTAGGAAATCGGAAGCTAAGTAAGGAGAATAGAGTCTAAAGTCCCTATTTTGTGGTCCAAAGAATCTCCTTAGGGAGTTCTGCCAAAACCTTAGCCCGTTCGGTACCCGCACGGTCAAACTGGGGTCCAAAATACAGTCTGATTAGGGCTAGGAACCAAAACCAATTTGAGAACTTGAAATCATATCCTAAGATCAAAGATGAACAGTACAGGGTATAGGATTTACCTCGATGAAATGACGATCGGAGATAAGCCCTAACAAGGCCGAACGGAAACAGACGAGTTTGCACTGTCGGATTGATGAAAAGACGCTTGAGATCACTTGGATGATGATCACAAAGCTTGGAGCGACCAAAAATGGTGTATTCTGGTGGTAACCCTTGCTCAGGTCATGAATTAGGAAGAAGAAGTGAAAGAAACTGATTTAGGGAATTATTAGGCTTAAATAGGCAAACGGTGACCCGGGCGCGCGCGCCCTGCTCGTTTCTGCACTGCATCTCAGTCTCAGCGCGCGTCACGCGCGCTTGCAAGCTAAAGTAACCTTCTGCATGCGCTCCTTGTGTTAGTGTCATTAAACGATTAAATCATAGTGCTCCACGTGGCGCAGAGGATAGGAGACACTGGTGCACCATACACCAGTGCGTGCCATGTGCGCTTCACACGCGCTTTTGCGCTGTTTTGTCCGGTTTCACACAATTTCTTTGATTCTGACGCTCGTAGGATCCAGAACCCGATACCCTAACACTTAAATATGATTCCTAACATAAGAGGATATCAAATCCACTCAAGAACAAGGATTCTAAGTCTCCTATACTCCGAAAACTCATACTTGCATAAGGGTACGAACACGCAAAACCCTAGTTTCAACTCTGATGGTTCCCAAACTTTATGAGGCATGTAAGACTCATACCAAAACCTTATCAAACACTATTCCAATCTCAAACAACATACTAACCCTTAAAACATGTTCTCAAGAAAACACATAATACGAACATACAGCCGAAAAGTCAAATACACAGTCAAATACACACAAAAACCAACCTAGGGCACACAGTACACTTAATCACACATAAACACACGTTAAACAAGATTAGAAAAATGAGGATGTTGCATAGTGCGGCACTGAGTTTGGTTGCCAATGCCTTCTCCTAAGTAAATAAACGCTTTCTCTAACGAATAACCCAGACCCAGCTCTCCGCCTCCCACCTACCACAGCTTGCCACCTCTAAAGCTTTATCTGTCGTGTAACAGCTGAGGTTACTTGGGCTCGCATTATTACTCATAGGACTTCTCCACCCCCATGTGAAGTTTTTGCCTTCTGTAAGGTTCAAACTTGGGACCTAGTGCTTAATTAATCCGGAAGCACCTTGCCATTACAAACTGAGCAAGTAGCATAGTTGGTAATGGCACTAGCTCTGTTGGTAATGGCAAGGTGCTTCCGGGTTACATAGGCCCCAGGCCTCGGGTTCGAACCTTGCAGACGTTAAAAACTTCATATGGGAGGTGGAGAAAGCCGCGAGGACAGATTGATAGCACTAGAGTGTGCCAGTCTACAAAAAAGGCGTCTTTTATTGTAACAACCGAGGTTACTTGGGCTCGTACTATTACTCAAAGGACTTCTCCACCCCCATGCGAAGTTTTTGCAAGGTTTGGAGCTAGGACCTAGGGCTTAAGTAACTTGGAAGTACGTTGCCATTACCAATCGAGCTACTACCAACCGAGCTATCAGTTCGGTTAGTAATGATGAGGTACTTTCAGGTTACTTAAGCCCCAGGTCTCTGGTTCAAACTTTACAGAAGGTAAAAACTTCACATGAGGGTGGTGAAGTCCTATGAGTAACAGTGTGAGGCTAAGTCACCTCGGCTATTACATTGCACCATTTCGCTTGACATTAGTCCACCCCATTTGTTGTGATTCACTAGGGCCCGAACCAATAGTGCACAGGCATGGCAGCCTAAATACCATGGCCCACTAAAAGGTCCTTTCCCTGATCTTGACCTTCTCCTCGCCGTGAGACCCTCTCATCTCTTCAGTTATCAAGCATGGTAGTGTTACACAGGTTTACTATAGTATTAGGTGGACCTTGCATATCCCCCAAAATCTGCTTTTGCATAGCACTACAGGCTGTCCCAGTAGAGACTTCCTCATCTGTTGACACACATCCTCACCTTGTCCCTTTCAAACTTTCCTTGTCCGTAAAACCCTTACCAAAACTAGCTTGAGGACCAGCTCCCAACTGACATCATTGTCGAAAGTTCCAGTCACCACCTGTTTCACCTTAAAACCCTCACCGTCGCAGTCACCGTCGCAACTACTGCCGAAGAAGAATCCCCTCCCGTAGAGAAGTGTAGCAGTTTGGCTGGAGCACACAACTCAACATCCCCACACTTCTCTTGCACTATATTGATGATAAACTCCTCACCATTGGCCTGAATCTTCATAGCCACGATACTTCTCCATCCGTCATAAAAGGTAGAGATTAATGAGGCAGTCTCAAGTAACCGAAAATGGTGAGGGCTATGGTTTGATTCCTTTATGAACTGGGCGCCATCAATCCTTACAAAGGAGAGCTATGTGTGGGTGAGGTGCTTTGGTGTCCCTAAAAATGTGTGGGGAATGGAGTTCTTCTCTAGTATGGCTAGTAGATTGGGTAAATTTGTGGACATTCACTAGTGGAGAAAAGGTAATTTACACCGGTTAAATTTCACGTTTAACACCGATTTTTGTACCGGTGTAGATACTATCGGTGTTTGTATGTAGAGCTTTTTACATCGATTTTTTAACCGGTGTAAAAAGAATCTTTATTACACCGGTTTAAAAGAAGGTGTTAAATGTGGGAACCATCTGGTGTCTAAAATGGTATATTACATCGGTTACTAATATAAACCGGTGTCTAATGTCTAACATGTTACACAGGTTACAACCAAAACCGAGGTAATAAGTGAGATAATAGACACCGATTTTTTTTAAAAACCGGTGTGAAATGTCAAGAATTTGACACAGGCTATTTTCATAACTAGTGTAAAATTATCTTTTTTTTTAACAATTATGTCTATTTTTCTATCCCTTTGCTGCCCGTATTGGCACCAGAATTCACAAACAGCATTACAGAGAGGCAAAGTCACAGAATTCAAATATTTCAAGAAAATTCACAAACTTAAATTATAATCACTATACAAACTTATGTATACAATTTTTATTGGCACTAAATGCATGTGCCTAGCTATATATACAATTTCTTTGGCACCAAATTTGGCATCAAAATTGTCACTAAGTGCATATAGTGATACTATTGTTTTCTAAGTGATATATATACTAATGTTTTCTATTACGTTTTTAGGGTTTTCCATTCTTTTCTTCACCTTCTTGTTGCAACAACTTCAATTTGTTCTCCTCATTCAGCTGTAGAAAGAATTTTGCCCAACTTTGTCTGTTTCATTTATATCATCTTTCCCAAATGGTGATGAGTCATTGCATATCTACAAGACCAAACATATAATATTAAAATAAACAAGTATATGCTAAAACAAAAAATAACACATTAATTGAATAGTTTTAAAAATTCTAATACCAGCTCCCAACGATCAACAATGTCAGCTGAGACAATGGTTAACATGTTTTTCATCACGTAGTAGCCATAGGCATAGCCGTCATTTTGTCGAGCCCCCTACAAATATGAATAACATAGTAGCATATAAATGATATTTAAATATTATACACATTAAACTAGTAATAATAAATGTAAATGAATTTTCAAGAAGACAAAGTTCTTACTTCCGGAATCACCCATCTAATAGACTTCTTCTTCTTACGACCTTTCAACATGTAATATCCATCCATAGCTCTGAAAATTAAATGAATTCATCAAATTAAGGCAATAAATCTAATAAAAGACAAATCAGTGTGTATATATATATATGTTAAAATTGAATGCTTACCTCTCAATTACGCCCTTAATGTATGTGCTTAGTTTATAGTGGAGCAAACACAACCAAACAACCAAATAATCATCATGACAAATGGTAAACAGTTGCTAGTGTTATTGCATTATTGAACAACAAAGACAAAGGTAAACTAGGCTAGCAATTGGACAATACAGTTTAAATCACATGTACTTACTTATTCAGATATGGTCCATGGTAACACTTTTTTGGCTCAGAGTCCATTTTATTTTGTAAGTATGATTGCACTGCCTCTGGAGATAATGCCATTTTGCCGGTTAAAATAATATTATTTGGGTGAAAGAACGCAAACCGATCGCTGGACTTCTTTGTCACATAGAGGCGATGAAGATACCTAAGATGTTGAACCATATGTTAATTATAATTGATACATACAAAATAATTTTTATAAAGTAATGATACTTACGTGCACCATACTGACAAGACTTCACAAGATAGCCACTGATCACCATCACCAACCTCATCAATGTCCTTCCTATCAACACAAAACCACTGAAATACATTGGGGTTATGCTCCAGGTCTACATGGAAGCTGTCACCTTTAAGAAGCCTCATTTTTTCGCAAAAATCTTCTTTGTTTAGCTGGGTCTCATCATCATCGGTGAACAACTACCTTTAGTGCTCACACGCATGGTACCTCTAGGACCACAACAATCATGAGGAGCGGTATAGTTGCTTCCTACATACATAGATTGTAGCGCCTGCATCAAATAAAGTAAAAATAAATAACATTACCAAAGTTTGTAATTTTTATTTCATTAAATGTGTCAAGTTATGCATACCTCCTTCATCGCCGTTTGGATCTACTACGGCCACATCAAGGACATCTCCATTTGGGCCTCCTTCACCGCCATTTGGATATCCTGTTTTTGAGTCAAGGACATCTCCCTTTGGATCTCCCTAGACATCTCCTCCCGGAGATGGTGAAGGTCCTCCTTGGATATATTGTCCAAGGTGTGGCTTGAAGATCGTCTATAGTATTTCTTTAGGCCAACACACCAACCAACAGTGCGGACACGACCAGGGTGCTCTTGTGTTCCAAGGGCAGCAGTCAAGATATTCTGGTGTCCCTGTGAAACAAAAGTACCTTGTTTACCCTGTACAACCAGGTCCCCCTACAACATATATAATTAAATTCCAAATTAATACATTGTGTAATGCAATGCATAAGTTGTAAAACAATTACATTTATCAATGGAAATATTTTCTTACAATTCTTGAAGCCACTGAGGTTGTGGCCTCAAATGTAAACTCTCCTGAACGCTTTTGTCGAGCCACCAACGAAAGCTCCTCTCATGTAGGTGAGGGTGGCTCATAAAAAACTAGGCCTCCATCACCCATCTCTTCATTCAATTTTTTTCTCCTCTCTTCAATTACATCGAACTTAAGCTTAAAATAACCCCCACGAGATGTTATGTGGGGGTATACATTCTTCAATGCATTTTCCTTTCCTTTTTTTCTTTTGGCCTGTTACAAATAAGACACAACAAATTATAAGTCAATAAAAATATTAAATTAGCTATGCCATGTAAAAAACCATGATTTCAACTAACCTAAAAATCTTCTTCATGATGAGACTTGACAAACAATTGCCAGTCTTCCTTGGAGATATAATTATATTTTACAGATGGCATTGTTTGCCATCTACATCTCCATTTCCAAATACATAGGTCTTGGAAAGCATGACCTTAAATTGCTTCCAACACTCCCCCGCATAAGTAAGAATTTTCTTCTTAAGCTTTTCGTCGTTAGGAACAGTCCAGGTTTCCTACAATTACACAATAAAATTGCAGTGTTAGTATAAATGTAGTTAAACATATATATGGATAATTTAATAACTTAGAAAGAATTGTGTTAAGAGTAAATGCCATGAGATCTTGCCAAATCCTATGCTTGATGTCACTGTGTAAGTCCTTCCACAACTTTAGATGGATAGGAGCCTTACGATGGGCAAGGTACCCGACATAAATCTTGAATTGTGTCATTAGGTCTCCAGTGGGAAATAAAGTAACAAGATCAAAATCGATATCATACCTTTGACCAGCGACACATCTTGCAATGAAACGTGTCATGGTCGTGGCACGTCTGCTACTTCTCTTAGTAGGAGAGGAGCCTGATGTATCAGCCATGATGCCTGTTTACACAAAAAAAAAATGAGAAGATGTTAGTCAACAAATAAATAAATTATCAAAATAATAAATAAATTACAAACATGCATCATTTAACAAGAATTATAATGGACATATAACAATCAAGTACTAACCTCGAAAGTCTTTTTTGTTCATTTTTTATTGTCCTCCAAAATCCCTTCTTGATGATCATCACTAGTGGCATATACATCGTCCACTTCATTTTCATCAGTGAAAGAAGGTCTTTGAGTTGCGAAAGAAGGAGTGTCATAAATATCTTGGGTTGGATCTTGACTTTCATCAATCTGATGCGTGCTTCTTCTTTCGAGGACTACGGATAAACATCTGTAAGAGGGATCCGTAACATAAAAACTTGTTTTGCATTTTCAGACATGATGAAAGGCCCGTCATATAACCTATCTTGTCAAGGTCCACCAATGTAAATCCTAATTCATCGGTTTGTCCACTATTATTGTAACCCACTTCCATTTAAAAACAGGAAATCTAAATTTACAATAATCGAGCTCTCAAATATCTTCAATGATTCCAAAGTAAGTTATGGATGCTAGAACGGTGTTTTTATCGTTTGAACTAGAGAAGTACATGGAAGAAGCCATGATCATAACCCCACTATTTTGCACGGTACTCCTGTCATCCTGTGACTTTGTGTAAAAGGAAAATTTATTTATATCATACCCATTCCAACATAAGACATTTAAGTTAGGTCCATGTGCTAGCCAATTTAAGGTATCAAAAGTAGTATCATCATTAATAATCTGTGTTTTAAACCAGTTTAGGAATGTCTTGTTATGCTCTTTCAACAGCAATTTTTCGTTTATTCGAGGGTTTTTAGCCTTGACAATGGTTTTGTGAGTAGACAAGTATGGCTCAACCTCATCAATGTTATTCAATATATAAAAATGTGCTTGAAGGACTTCCTTTCGACCCATGCTCTAAACATTTAGACCTCGTGTACCCTTACCATCACATCTTCCCTCATGACGAGACTTTGGAAGCCCTACAGGTTTCGCTTCTGACAAGTTGTCTGTAGAAAACTCAATGGCTTCTTTTGTGATGTACCTTTAAACAATAGATGCTTGGGGACGGTATGGATTTTGGACATACCCTTTTAAGATCTTCATGTATCGCTCGACAGGGTACATCCACATTAAATAAACAGGGCCACACACTCTAGTCTCCCTCACTAGATGACCAATTAAGTGAACCATGATGTTGACAAATGAAGGAGGAAAGAACATCTCCAACTGGCACAAGATAATAATAGCCTCATTTTCAGGTCATCCAATTCTTGAGGGTCAATTACTTTACTACACACAACATTGAATCTAGTTATCGCATGCCGATCTTTTTTTGGCAAGATACCATGAATAGCCACTGGTAGTAGTTGTTGCATCAAGACGTGGTAGTCTTGAGACTTTAAGCCAAGTAGTTTAAGATCTTTCATTGACACAAGACTCTTGACATTTGAAGAGTAGCCCTGTGGCACTTTCGCGCACCGTAGACACTCGCAAAAACTTCTTTTCTCTTCTTTTGACAATGTATGACATGCTGGTGGCAAATATGTCTTGTGTCCTCTTAGTTGTGGACCTAATTGTTCTCTTATTCCCATCGCAACTAAATCTATACGAACATTCAAACCATCCTTCGTCTTGCCTTGAATATTGAGAAGTGTTCCAATTACACTATCACACACATTTTTTTCCATGTGCATTACGTCAATAAAGTGTCTTACATCAAGACTAGACCAATAAGAAAGATCATAGAATACTGACCTCTTCTTCCATATGTTTTTGTCAGTAGACATTTTTTGTTTCTTTCCAAAAATAACATTGATGTCATTCATCCGTTGATAATCTTCTTCCCCTGTTAAGGCCTCCGAAGCAACTCCATTCTCTTGGCATCCATTAAAAGCCTTTTTCAACCTCTGATATGGGTGATTACATCTGAGAAATCTACGAATAATTGATGGTAGCATATGCCTTCTTCACATATAGGACACGCTTTATGTCCCTTAACACTATACCCTGACAAGTTCCCATAAATAAGAAAGTCATTTATGGTGCAAAATAACATGGCACGCAACTTGAAATTTTCACGGGAATACCCGTCAAACACATCAATGCCTTCTTCCCACGATATTTTCAAGTCTTCAATCAAGACACTTAGATAAACATCTATGTCATTTCCTGGCTGTTTTAGTCCAGAAATCATCATAGATAACATAACATATTCACACTTCATGCATAACATAGGAGACAAGTTGTAAATAACCAAGAGAACAGGCCATGAACTATGAATACTACTTAAAATACCATAAGGATTCATTCCATCCGTCAAAAGTCCAAGCCTAAGGTTTCTTGGTTCATTTCCGAAATCCGAAGTCGCTTCCATTTCAAAGAATCAGCCAGATGACGAAGCTTTCCATCACATTTCCTCTCATCTGCATGCTATCTAATATTTTTTGCGTCTTTTATATTGGCGAACAGTCGCTTAAACCTTGGAATAATTGGAAGATACCATAACACCTTCGTAGGAGGACTCTTTGTGGTCACATCACAACCCTCATCATCACCCTTTTTTTTGTAGCATGATGTCATACATGTGCGACACCTTTCTTTATCTTCATTATCCTTCCAGTACAGTATGCAATCATTGGGGCATGCATGCATTTTCCTTTACTTCACACCCATCAGACATAATATCTTTTTTGCCTCACAGTTACGGTTAGGCAATGTGTTGCCTTCTGGAAGCATTTTCTTTAATAAGCCAAGCAACTCTGTGAAGCTTTTATTAGTCCACCCATTTATCACCTTCAAATTGAACAATCTCAACAGCATTGACAACCGTGTGAAATTGGTGCACCCTGGATACAAAGGCTCTTCGTTGTCATAACATAGGGTATCATACAAATGTGCTCATTGAAAAGAGTCTTGTCCAATATCACGGATCAATTCCTCTCTTTGGGACACACTTGGCATGTCTAACACTTCACCATGTCATGTCCATGTCGTATAACTCTTGCAAATACCATAAACATAATGGTGATACCGTATGTCTTTAACTGTTATACGTGCCCGATTCGAACACTTAACACAAGGACAATAAAATCTTCCATTACTATTAGGAAGCTTTGTTTCAGCAAATTTTATAAACTCTGACACTCCATTCTTATACTCATCACTCAAGCGATTTTTTTGCATCGAACTACGATCCATAACTAAGTTATAAAAAAAAATAGATACACTTATGCAATTTTTAAGCTTAAAGCTTCAAGAAGCACAACAATGGTGGACTTTAAAAACACTCATTCAAAAATATGCATGGAAACAAATTGTCCTTTTTAAGGACATGGAAACAACTTAAAAAAGCATCCAATTTCATCAAGTTAATTAATTCATCACAAAACTAACAAAAAATGGTAACTGAAATCAAAAAAAAAAAACGAGAAGCTCTATCATATCAACAATAACAACAACACATAATATATTTTTAGAAAAAACATACCTGAGAAATGGCAACAAAAGTGAGATAATCAGAGACGAAAACGTGCGACGACAGAACAGAGATCTTTTTACATCGGTTGTTTCTAATACCCGATGTGGAAAGTCTTTCGATACATTTAAAAAAACTTTAAACATATTACACCGGTTAAGTTACAAATCGGTGTAAAAAGTCAAAAATACCATACCATTTTACACCGGTTTGTCCAAAAAATCGGTTTAAATATTCTCTCATGACACGTTTTTCTTTCACTGTCCAGCGGTTTTCGGACATTTTCATCTACACCCCTTTTTTAGCCAATAGATGTGTTTGGCATTGAATATTCTTTGCATTATAAATACACATTGAGTTTGTTGATCTCATCACCGCTTCACAACTTCTTCCTCATCATCATCACAAGTTCATGTTCCTGTTATTCCCCTGTTTTGATGTTTGATGTGTGCTTACGTGCCAAAGCTCCAGATACACTATCTCGTTCAAATGTATAGACAATAGATGTTTGCGATTAAGTACATCGTAAATAAGAGATGTACGTACTTAATTGTATAGACAATAGAAAATTTGGAAGCGTCACAAGGATACAGGTGTTTTTTCATTTGAACGAGATAGCGTAAAAAAGGTTTTACACCGTTTATTTAGAACGACTAGTGTAAAAGATTTAGACAAATCACTAGTTAATTACAAAATTGCCACTGTAACTGCCGAGTTCTATCCACCTTACACTATTCTCACGATCTTTTCCACCCCCATGTGAAGTTTTTGCCATCTGCATAGTTCGAACCCAGGACCTAGGGCTTAAGTAACCCGGAAGCACCTTCCCGCTACAATCTGATCTTCTAGCTCAATTGGTAATGGCAAGGTGCTTCTGGGTTACTTAAGCCCCAGGTCCTGGGTTCAACCTTGCAAAAGGCAAAAATTTCACATAGTGGAAAAGATCGTGAATACAAATGGAGGGTGGATAGAACCTCGATAAATGACAAAGAACCACATTTTATTTTACATCGGTTTTATGGATAACTGGTGTAAAATGTGACGCTTAAATTGACTTATTCAAATATTAATTGCAAAATTGCTACCGTGTTCACATTTTACACCTGTTATATTTGAAACCGGTGTAAAATGGTAAATTGTTTTACATTTCGTGTACTAGTGATTGATGTTAATACTGGGAACAGGGCACGCTTTGATGTTGCTCGTATGCCAATTGATGTGTCCTCTAGATTCCC
Organism: Calophaca sinica; assembly: GCA_037113605.1. Lineage (NCBI taxonomy): Eukaryota > Viridiplantae > Streptophyta > Magnoliopsida > Fabales > Fabaceae > Calophaca > Calophaca sinica. The sequence goes on along the minus strand of CM073733.1, from coordinate 68,068,970 downwards.
CATTGTGGATAGCAACTCTAGCTACGTCTACAGGTAAGAATGTATTTTTTTTTTTTTTTACAAAATAGCTTTTGGGGAATGCAAGATAATTATATTAAATTAGGAATTATGAACTGTGAAGTAAGGAATTGAATTGGAAAAAAAAAGAGATTTGACTAAATAAAGGAGAATCTCCTTTACTTGTAGTATTATGAATAAAATACTATATATTATAATTTCTAATTTATTTATTTATCAGTTATAGATGAATAATGACTTAAGTCTTTAAGCCATGTCTTCTATCTTAGTAAACCATGAATATTTCTTATACCACGAACCATCTACCTCATTATAATAATAGATCCCATCCTGTTTAACACTACGCCAACATTTTTCTTTACAATTATCGTCATCATGATTAGCATTGTAAATTTCCATGCTCTTTGCCACATTTTTCCATTTCATAGCGCACCAAAACAGAGTAGTATAACCAAAGTTGACTCTGAAAGACCATCTTTGGGATTGCCCGTTGGCTAGATTTTGCAGGCCTAGATCATCATCTTTTGATCGACAATGGATAAAAAGATTGATACCATCACCTAAATAATTTTGAACAACAACATTTGTCCTAGAAAACAAATCGTTTACTTGACCTTGCACAGGAACCATAAGCATGTATGTTGTCATAATCACCGATAAAGCACTTATAACCAAGGGCCTGAACTTCATGTTGCTTTTCTTTTCCATTGATTTTTAGGAGTTAAGGTTTCAATTGCTATAGTTGTTCATGTAGGTTACCAAATGGAATGGTATTTAACGTGAAAAAATTAGAGATGGTGGTTGACCGAATGCCAAATACTTTTTTATTATTATCTATTTGGTTGTTGTTTGACTGTGAACGCCTTTTTAAAATAATATTTCTTTTTTACTATCTAGACGGTTGTTGGTTGACTGGAGAAGTCAATGCATTAAATTAAATTATAAACATGAAATGGTTGTTAGTTGACTGTTTATACATACATACATATATATATATATATATATATATATATATATATATTCTTGAAGGACAAAAAATCAGATGGTATTTAAGGTGCAAACCTTAGAGATAGTGGTTGAATGAATGCAGAAGACCTTTTTTATTATTATCTAGATGGTTGTTGTTTGATCGTGAACACCTTCTTCAAATAACGTCTTTTTTACTATCTAGATGGTTGTTGGATGACTATATATATATATATATATATATATAAGGTGAAAACCATAGATAGTATTTAAGGTTATGAAATAGGTGGTTTATTGAATGAGAATACCTTTTATCATTATTATCTATACGGTTATTGTTTGACTGTAAACACCTTTTTCAAATAACATTTATATATATATATATATATATATATAACTAAAATATATAAGTATACATATATATATATACACATTTATATATGTATATACATATGTATACATATATATATATATATATAAAACAAAAATATATACTTATATGTATACATATGTATATATATATACTATATGTATATCCTTATATATATATATACATATGTATATATATATACTATATACATATAGTATATATATATACATATGTATATATATATATAAGGATATACATATAGTATAGTATATATATACATATGTATACATATGTATATATATACTTATATAAATATATATAAGTATACTTATATATATACTTATATATATACATATGTATATATATACATATCTATATACTTATATATGTATACATATGTATATATATACATATTAGTTATATATATATATACATAATTAATATATCTATATATATATATATTAATTCTATATATATATATATATGTATATATATAAGTATACATATGTATATACTTGTATATATACATATGTACATGTATGTATATGTATATATATGTATGTATGTATATGTATGTATGTATATGTATGTATGTACATGTATGTATGTATATGTATATATATGTATGTATATATATGTATATGCTTACATATATACATACATATTTATACATATACATACATACATATATATACATATATAATGTTTCTTATATGGTAAGTATATCTAATATTTAATAGCTATTTGTTGTTTATTTGTTACGGACCGGTCTCCGAGTCGAGCTCCCGCCTATCCACCGAGCCAAGCTGATCCGACCCCTATCCGACCGGCTCTGACCTTGGACGAGGCACGTCCGACCCGGAACACTGTTCATGGAATTTGGGGATAGCATAGTTAGATTTAATATCTTTGATGCTAAGCATCCCAAGGAAGAGCATTCTCTTTTCCAAATAGAATTACTTGCTGACATAGTTGAAAATACTTGTTCTGATGTTACAGATTGCAATGTTGTACCTATTAATATTACAAATGATGTTGCTGCACTGCAAGCTGCTGATGTAACTCCATCCACCAGAATACTTCCCTCCATTGAGCAGCCACAAAGAAGACTTAATCCCTTGATTTTGGATCTTGTGAAGAAGAAGAAAAATCAAACACTTCCATGCGTTCAACTCTCACCTGAAAATCATGGCGGGTAAACTTCGATCCAAGTGGATTGACCCTTTTGTTGCTACTAAAATTGTTCCTTATGGTTCAATGGGCATAAAAAGTGAAGCCACCAATAATGTCTTCAAAGTCAATGGACACTGCCTCAAGCTTTGCCATAAGAGCCCCACACTTGAAAATGAGACTGTAGAAGAGCTCTCCTTGAAAAAGCTACCTTGAAGAGGGAGTTTTTTTTTCCTTACTCCTTACTCTTATTTTATACTTGTTGCTTACATTGAGGACAATGCGCGATTTAAGTGTGGGGGGAGATCGTTTAGCATAGTAGTTTTGTTTTGTTTTTGTTTTTACGTTTTTGTTTTCAAAAAAAAAAAATTGCACGCATTTTCATTGGATTTCTTAGTTTGTATGAGTTGAGAGTGATTTCACTATTCTAGGACTATAGGTCTTGTGGCATGATATGGATGACTTCCTTGCATTCTTAGTATGATAAGTTGGACTTGAATACTAAATTGTGCATCATTTGTGATAGATCATTGCCCTTGGTGAGATTTGGGCCTTATAATGAATGGAATACGCTTGGCCATTCTCTTTCTTCTTGTGTGATTTCACTCATGATTGTTAGTTACTCTAGAACTTAACTTGACTCTTGTTGAAACTCTTGTTCACATGCATGCACTGAAATGATCTAGGCAATTTTTGTTCTTATTAAACCACTAGCCAGCCAAATAAGTCTACCTTGCAATTATCTCTTTGCTAGCCCCTTTGAGCCTATTTATCCCATTCTTTATTATATAGCTCATTACAATCCTAAAAGTGAAAAACAATGATGTGACCCAATCTTAAGGGATAAAGGAGCTTTGCTTTAAAAAAAAAATTGATAATAAATATTGCATAAGTGTGGGGGTGCTCAAAGTTGTGGTTATCTTAGAATATCTAATAGTTGTGCTTCATTGGGAATTTGGCAAGTGCAAAAAAAAAAAATATAAAAAAACATAAAATATAAAAAATAAAAAAATAAAAAATAAAAAGAAAAGGAAGAAAGGTGATAATAAATAAGGAAAGTGTTAAAGTGAAAAAATGGATTGAAATTTGGTTGAGTTGCCCCCATGATTATTTGACAATTGTTTTTCATTTCTCCTCTATCCTCTTTAATTTTATAGCTTAGTTACCCTTTCAATTATCCCACCTTGACCTTGGCCCCATTTTAGCCTTAATAAAGACATTTTGATCTTTGTGTGCTTGTGCTTCAAGTGTGGATGTTAGAGGCTTCTCAAGCATATTGTAGTGCTAGCTTTTATGATGTGCTTTGAGTATAAACATTAGCCTAGACACTTGAGAGTTTGAGAGAACTTTATTTCTTGTGAGAATTCTATCACTCTTAATTCATTCTTTAGTTATTCTGTCCTCTTGTTTGCTTAGAAGGTAATAAGATGTTATTCATGATTGTCATGGTTCCTTGAACCTTGATTGAGCATTTCACTTGCCACTCTGCATCCTTGGGATTCATTGAAAAAGCATCTTTGCTTTGTTCTGACCATGAGTTTTGCTCGGAGTGTAAAAGGTTAAGTGTGGGGGAATTTGATCAATGCATTTTAATGCACCTTTTACGGCTTTGCACTTTGTGTTTTTAGTTGTGTGTCATGTCCAATAACTACTTCTTAACATGGTTTTATATCTTTGGGTCTTAATTGGGCTTTAGTGAAATTATTTGCTAACTTTCAGATTTTGTTACATCCTGACCCATGCTTCTTCTATAGGCCATAACTTGGGCTATACTTGTCCGATTGTAGTGATCTTTATGGCATTGGAAAGCTAAGAAGTAGAGCTACAACTCTTTTGTTGGCACCGAATCCAAGTTCTGATGTTTTGAAGGCCGAAATTGCATTTTACTGAGGCTAGAGTGATTTACTGCGAGTTGTGAATCACTTGCTCATGTAATTAGTTGTTATTCGGTTAATTAACCTGTCATGGGCCCTTCTCTTTGGTCATAACTTCTGATCACTTAGGTTAACCTAGGAGACATTATAAATACGTTTTTAGAGTCTTTGGTTAGCACCTTTTGACTACTTTTGAATCTTTTGCCGTTTTTGAGTTTTAGCAATCTTTTCTTCTTCTCTCCTTCTTAATCTTGTTTTTGTCAAATCCTTCCATTGAAGGCTAAGACCTTAGATTAATTCACTGGTTAGGGAGTTTTTATAAGGATCTTAAGGTTTGATTATTATTGTTAATTTTGATTTTCGGATTCTATCTCTTTTCTTGTTGATCTTTCATCTCTTTGATCTTTGTTTGCAAATTCATTTTAGGTGTTGATGCTTAATCATATCAATTTCGTTTTTACTTTTTGAGATTATTTGAAATATTTTGAACGCTTGTTTTAATCTGTTTCGAATAGAGATCAATAGGATCTACGACGTGTGACGTAGGTTTGGTTGAATTCGGTAGTTAAATTAATTATGTTTTTGTGACGCTTGTTCCTTAATCTTGATTAATCGCTTCTGTGATGCTTAGTTGATGCTTAATTAATTCTGTATTATAGTAGGAATTCTTATAAAGTTAATTGACGCTTGATTGGTTAATTTTATGGTCAAACAAGAATAGAATCATGAAATAGAATAATCCTTTGAAACCCGTGATAGATCTAAGTATTAATTATCTTGAACCAGTGGATTAGTCGTTTTTATATATTGATTTTTTCATCTTTTAAATTATATTTCTCATAATCAAAACCCCCCTTTTTATTTCTTCTACGTCATTGCTTTTGGTTATTGTTAGATTAGAGATCCTTGTGAGACGACCAAGGTTGAATTACCTTGTTACTACATTTACTATTTTTAATTATCTGACCCATGCGCGACAACGAATCAAATTGGTGTCGTTGCCGGGGATCTCTGATCAATAGTTGCCAATTCAAGAGCTCTACTAACGTCTCTAACATTTGATTTTGTGTTTTGGTTGTGTTTCGGGTTTTGACATTGGATTTGGCATTGAGTTAGTAGAAAAATCGGTTTTCAGTCAACTTGCTCGGATTGCTCTAAAATTTGGCCGAAAAATCCGGAAAAAATCAAGGATTAAGACTCCCATATCAAGGACAGATATCGGGACTACAGGCTCAAATTCCAAAATTCCATCGTTTAGACCACTTTTTTTTTAAATTTTTTGTGTTTTTAAAAAAATCCAAAAAAATTAGTGTAATCTTTACTTGATTTTTAGGGACTTTTGGTGCTGTTTTTATATTTTTAGATTTTGTTTGATAGGATTTGTCGATTTCTTTATTGTTTTAGCGATTAGGATATTGTTGGTATTTTCTGATTTGCTGTGCTGCTTTCATATGTGCTCATGATGCATGACTAGGTCCAATTTTGACATTCTGCATTCTTTTGATCCAGAAATAGATAGGACTTTTCATTCACTCAGAAGACTTAATAAGGCTAGTACTAGTAATCATATAGGTCGTGATCATATAGGTGATAGTTATAGTGATAGTGATAGCATTAGTATATTTAGTCATACTCTATTTGACACTGATTCTGATTCTGAATTTTTTGTTGATACCATGGCTGCTAGAACATTAAGGGAACTTGCTGAACCTAATTTTACTTATAATGCTTTGTGCATTGAATACCCTGATGTTGAGGTGCCTTTTGAGCTTAAATCTGGTTTAGTACATTTACTTCCTAATTTTCATGGTCTTGCAGGTGAAGATCCTCACAAACATCTTAAGGAGTTTCATATTGTCTGCTCTACCATGAAACCTCAAGGTGTTCCAGAAGACCAGATCAAGCTGAGAGCTTTCCCATTCTCATTGCAAGACACTGCCAAGGACTGGTTGTACTACCTTCAACCAGGTTCTGCGACAAGCTGGAATGAATTGAAAAAATTGTTTCTGGAGAAATTCTTCCCTGCCTCTAGAGCTGCCTCAATCAAAAAAGAAATATGTGGCATCAGGCAGATTGACAGGGAATCTTTGCATGAATACTGGGAGAGATTTAAGAAGTTATGTGCAAGCTGCCCTCACCATCAAATTTCTGAACAGCTGCTCATCCAATATTCTTATGAAGGCTTGCTGCCTATGGATCGAAACATCATGAATGCTGCTAGTGGAGGAGCACTTCTGGATAAAACCCCAGCAGATGCAAGAAGCCTGATTGAGAACATGTCCATTAATTCTCAACAGTTCACTACCAGAAGCAATTCAGTTGTGCTAACAAGGAGAGTCAACGAGATACAAGCTACTGGTCATAAAAACTTGGAGAGCAAGCTTGATGAACTCATTTCATTGGTGAAAAAGTTAGTAGTAACTAAAACTCAGGCAGCCAGAGTTTATGGTATTTGTACTTCTGCAGAGCACCCTACAGATGCATGTCCTACATTGCAAGAGAGTGACAACATCAATACTCCTCAGGCCTATGCAGCAAACATATTCAATGATAGGCCTCAACCCAACTATGATATGTCTTCCAATAGATACAACCCCAGTTGTAGAAACCATCTAAACCTGAGATGGGGAGATGCCTCTACACAAAGACCACGCCACAACTCGCTCTAACGCCAAATTTCAAAGAGAATCAACCTTCATTGGAAGACCTTGTTAAGCAAATGGCAGTCCAAAATCTCCAATTTCAGCAGAGAACAGATTCAATCATTAAGAATTTAGAGACAAAAATTGGACAGCTAGCAACTTCCATTAATCAGATGCAGTCCCAGGGGTCGGGCAATTTGCCTGCTCAACCAGTAGTGAATTCAAATGTCAGCGCAATCACTCTCAGATCTGAAAAAGCTGTTGACACTCGAAAATCTCCGCCAGCAGAAAATGCATTTGGTAGCAGCAGAAAAAAATGATAAACCAATTTCTGCACCTACTTCTCCTCTTGATGAAGATGATGATGCACAGCCTATACCACTTCCCTTTTCTCAAAGGGCTGTGATAGCTAAGAAGATGGATGAGGCAGATAAAGATAAGTAAATCTTGGACACATTTAGGAAGGTTCAAGTTAATATACCTCTCCTCGAAGCGATTAAGCAGATTCCAAGATATGCTAAGTTCCTTAAAAAGCTGTGCACACACAAAAGAAGGCAGAGGCTGAAGGGAAATGAAAAGGTCAACATGAGTAGCAATGTTTCTGCACTCATACAACCCATGATGCCCCAAAAGTGCAAGGATTCCATGTACTATAGGCGAGAGTAAATTTGAAAATGCTATGCTGGATTTAGGTGCTTCCATTAATGTGATGCCTACATCTATCTTTAACTCTCTGGCTCTTGGACCTTTACAGAATATAGGTGTTGTTATTCAGTTGGCAAACAGGAGCAATGCTCACCCTGCTGGACTTGTAGAGGACGTGCTTGTTAAGGTTAATGACTTGATTTTTCCTGCAGATTTTTACATTCTGGACATGGAGGGAGAGGCACAATCCAGCAGGGAACCTATCATCCTAGGCAGACCACTCCTAAGAACAGCAAGAACCAAGATTGATGTCCATGCTGGAACACTGATCATGGAATTTAGGGATAGCATAGTTAGATTTAATATCTTTGATGCTAAGCATCCCATGGAAGATCATTCTCTTTTCCAAATAGAATTACTTGCTGACATAGTTGAAGATACTTGTTCTGATGTTACAGATTGCAATGTTGTACCTATTAATATTACAAATGATGTTCTTTGCCTGCAAGTCACGATATAACTCCGTCCACCAGAATAGTTCCCTCCATTGAGCAGCCACAAAGAAGACTTAATCCCTTGATTTTGGATGTTGTGAAGAAGAAGAAAAACCAAACACTTCCATGCGTTCAACTCTCGCCTTAAAATCGTGGCGGGTAAACTTCGATCCAAGTGGATTGGCCCTTTTGTTGCTACTAAAATTGTTCCTTATGGTTCAATGGGAATAAAAAGTGAAGCCACCAATAAAGTCTTCAAAGTCAATGGACACTGCCTCAAGCTTTGCCATAAGAGCCCCGCACTTGAAAATGAGACTGTAGAAGAGCTCTCCTTGAAAAAGCTACCTTGAAGAGGGAGTTTTTTTTCCTTACTCCTTACTCTTATTTTATACTTGTTGCTTACATTGAGGACAATGTTCGATTTAAGTGTGGGGGGAGATCGTTTAGCATAGTAGTTTTGTTTTATTTTTGTTTTTGCGTTTTTGTTTTCAAAAAAAAAATTGCATGCATTTTCATTGGATTTCTTAGTTTGTATGAGTTGAGAGTGATTTCACTATTCTAGGACTATAGGTCTTGTGGCATAATATGGATGACTTCCTTGCATTCTTAGTATGATAAGTTGGACTTGAATACTGAATTGTGCATCATTTGTGATAGATCATTGTCCTTGGTGAGATTTGGGTCTTATAATGAATGGAATACGCTTGGCCATTCTCTTTCTTCTTGTGTGATTTAACTCATGATTGTTGGTTACTCTAGAACTTGACTTGACTCTTGTTGAAACTCTTGTTCACATGCATGCATTGAAATGATCTAGGCAATTTTTGATCTTATTAAACCACTAGCTAGCCAAATAAGTCTACCTTGCAATTATCTCTTTGCTAGCCCCTTCGAGCCTATTTATCCCATTCTTTGTTATATAGCTCATTACACGCCTAAAAGTGAAAAACAATGATGTGACCCAATCTTAAGGGATAAAGGAGCTTTGCTTTTAAAAAAAATTGATAATAAATATTGCATAAGTGTGGGGGTGCTCAAAGTTGTAGTTATCTTAGAATATCTAATAGTTGTGCTTCATTGGAAATTTGGCAAGTGCAAAAGATAAAAATATAAAAAAACATAAAATATAAAAAATAAAAAAATAAAAAATAAAAAGAAAAGGAAGAAAGGTGATAATAAATAAGGAAAGTGTGAAAGTAGAAAAATGGATTGAAATTTGGTTGAGTTGTCCCCATGATTATTTGGCAATTGTTTTCCATTGCTCCTCTATCCTATTTAATTTTATAGCTTAGTTACCCTTTCAATTATCTCACCTTGACCTTGGCCCCATTTTAGCCTTAATAAAGACCTTTTGATCTTTGTGTGCTTGTGCTTCAAGTGTGGATGTTAGAGGCTTGTCTAGCATATTGTAGTGCTAGCTTTTATGATGTGCTTTGAGTGTAAACATTAGCCTAGACACTTGAGAGTTTGAGAGAACTTTATTTCTTGTGAGGATTCTATCACTCTTGATTCATTCTTTAGTTATTCTATCCTCTTGTTTGCTTAGAAGGTAATAAGATGTTATTCATAATTGTCATGGTTCCTTGAACCTTGATTGAGCATTTCACTTGCCACTCTGCATCCTTGGGATTCATTGAAAATGCATCTTTGCTTTGTTCTGACCATGAGTTTTGCTCGTAGTGTAAAAGCTTAAGTGTGGGGGAATTTGATCAATGCATTTTAGTGCACCTTTTATAGCTTTGCACTTTGTGTTTTTAGTTGTGTGTCATGTCCAATAACTACTTCTTAACATGGTTTTATATCTTTGGGTCTTAATTGGGCTTTAGTGAAATTATTTGCTAACTTTCGGATTTTATTACATCCTGACCCATGTTCTTTCTACAGGCCATAACTTGGGCTATACTTGTCCGATTGTAGTGATCTTTATGGCATTGGAAAGCTAAGAAGCAGAGCTACAACTCTCATGTAATTAGTTGTTATTCGGTTAATTAACCTGTCATGGGCCCTTCTCTTTGGTCATAACTTCTGATCACTTAGGTTAACCTAGGAGACATTATAAATACGTTTTTAGAGTTTTAGGTTAGCAAAACTTTTGATTACTTTTGAATCTTTTGCCGTTTTTGAGTTTTAGCAATCTTTTCTTCTTCTCTCCTTGTTAATCTCATTTTTGTCAAATCCTTCCATGGAAGGCTAAGACCTTAGATTAATTCACTGGTTAGGGAGTTTTGATAAGGATCTTGAGGTTTGATTGTTATTGTTAATTTCGATTTTCGGATTCTATCTCTTTTCTTGTTAATCTTTCATATCTTTGATCTTTATTTGCAAATTCATTTTAGGTGTTGATGCTTAATCATATCAATTTCTTTTTTGCTCTTTGAGATTATTTGAAATATTTTGAACGCTTGTTTTAATCTGTTTCAAATAGAGATCAGTAGGATCTACGGTGTGTGACGTAGGTTTGATTGAATTTGGTAGTTAAATTAATTATGTTTTTGTGACGCTTGTTCCTTAATCATGATTAATCGATTCTGTGATGCATAACTAATTCTCTATTACATTAGGAATTCTTATAAAGTTAATTGACACTTGATTGGTTAATTTTATGGTCATACAAGAATAGAATCACGAAATAGAATAATCCTTTGAAACCCGTGATAGATCCAAGTATTAATTATCCTGAACCAGTAGATTAGTCGCTTTTATATATTGATATTTTCATCTTTTAAATTCCATTTCTCATAATCGAAACCCCCCTTTTTATTTCTTCATACGTCCTTGTTTTTTGTTATTGTTAGATTAGAGATCCTTGTGAGATGACTAAGGTTGAATTACCTTGTTACTACATTTACAATTTTTAATTATTTGAGCCGTGTGCGACAGCGGATCAACGGTCAAGACGACTACTGAGTTATAGTTACATGATAATGCCAATGAAACTTCACTATCACAAACATATCTACACAACCACGTTTTAATCATGAAATTGTAACAGCCCAGATTTTTCATCCTTCAAGATTAGGATTTGTCTTAGGGTATTAGAACATACTTATAGTTGCTTGGGATGGGTTTCATTTGTTTTACCATTCCTTCAGCCGATTGAGTATCTAGATGTACCTTTATTCCTATGTTTAGTTATTTCAGTCATCGTATTCCCCATTTTCGAACCTCTTAACAACTCAATTGGATTTAAGTCCCTTCAATAAAGTTGTAGCGTTATCTCTTATCTTTTAGTTGGCTTTAGTTCGACTCGATTTCGATACCTACAACTCTAGATATGCTCTCTGGAGTCAACACAACGCAAGCATAACACTTAGGAATATTATAGTATATTTCAACTGCATTTTTAATCCTGTTAGAGTCCGAATTTGGGGAAGCCTATTAGATATAATATTGTAGTAAATTCTCTTACCTTTCCAACGCCACCAAGAACGCCTCAATCAGACATCTGTAGCTCCAGATACAACCAAAACAGTGATGCAGTAGCGCTGGGCGCCCAGACTCAAGCGCAGGCGCCCGGGGATCACCGAGAGCCTGCGCCAGGCGCCCATTCCAGGCGCCAGGCGCCTGCTGACAGGTGATTTCTGCACGTTTTTGCGCGTTTTGTTGCGTTTTTGGCTCATGTAATTCGACCCATGGGACCCAAACTCGACCCAATTCACTAAGATTACATGTTAGGGTTACAAACCAACCACTAAGCCTCAGCTATGAACCCTCATCACGTTTGAAAACCTCTCACCAATGATCAAACCTCACTTCTCCATTTTCTCTATTTTTCTGCACTTGGTGAGTTTCAACCTTACTCTTGGGAGTGAAGAACCATTGTTGGGGCTTTGCTCTACCAACATCCTTCATCATTCTTGGAGGGCTTGGGTTTAAGGTAATGCCTCTAATCTAACTTTCAGTTTATGATCGCCGTTAGGGTTCCAAACATTAGTTTTCTCACTTCTCATCACCTATCCTTGTGTTTTTTTATGGCGAAAGCCACGAAGGGAGAGGAAAAGCTTGGAGTTCACATACCCTATCTAGAGCACGAAATTCTAAGAGGTAAGGGGGTAGTTTGATGCTCATGTAGTGGGTTTATGGAATGCGAATGAACAATAGGGATGTCCCAAGATCCCTAAGCCTCGCGCGGTTGCCATGAGAGAGTACCGCCACCATGGTGACGAGAAAATCAATCTAAAACCAGTAAATTAATGTTTAAATATGTTCCTTATTGATTTTATAATATTATATTATGGTTGGATGCTGTGGTTGCGGTTCATGGTTGACTCATTGATGTTTGGTGGTTGAAGTGCATGATTTTATGCTCCTTTTGGTGTTTGAAACATGATGCAAATTCCTTGTTGTTAACACCTATGATTTATGTTATCTGTTGATGTTTGCAACATGCTGTGATTTCCTTGTTGAGAGATTGGTGTCTAAGTGATGAACATGCTCTTTGGAATTTGCTACATCATGTCTTGAGATTGAGTATTTGTGCATGATTTTATGCTTCTTTTGGTGTTTGAAACATGATACAAATTCCTTGTTATTAACACCTACGATCTTATGTTATCTGTTGATGTTTGCAACATGCTGTGATTTCCTTGTTGAGAGATTGGTGTCTAAGTGATGAACATGCTCTTTGGAATTTGCTACTTCATGTCTTGAGATTGAGTATTTGTGCATGATTGATTTGCTAGTTAGTGCAAAATATTGTTTGAAGTAGTGGTGTTGGTTTTAATAAATTATGCAGAAAATTGGAATAAGGGTAATGGTTTTAAAGGTTAAAATCTAGATTAAATGTACTAAATTAATGGTAGGCAATTTTGGTGATTTCTTGATGTTGGTATTATAGCCTTAAGTGTTTAATAAAAGAATAGTAGGAAGGATATAAAATCTATTATGCAGAATTCTCTGTAAAAATGCTAAGTGTTGGGTTGATTGGGTTTAAGGTCTCATGTTTTGAATTTTATAATTCCATAAAAGATAGGTGTGGTTCTAAGGACTCTGGATTAGTGTCAAGTATGAATTATAGGACATAACAGTACCTCGAACGATCCCTAAAAGCGTTGAAATCACACAACTGAAGGTTTTGGACAGAAGCTGGGCGCCAGGCGCCCCACTCTGTCAGGCGCCAGGCGCCCTCTGGGCACTGGCCGCCGCGTGTATCTTTAATATCCTGCCATTTCTCGCGTGTTGGTCTATATCCTATGAACTATATTAGATGTCCAAAACATGCCAATGGTAACTAAAGAATGGTTAACATTGTAAGACTTGGATGATATAATTATTTAATTAAATGATTGAGTTAAGTATTGTGCGTTTGAAACTTAGTTAGCTAAGTAGGTTGATTGTTATTATGTTGCTGGTTAAAGGGACTCGTCAACGTACTGACTGGTTAACTTTGTTGCTGTTGTATGTAATTTGTAGACACTTGGCTGATTGTTCTTGTATCATGAGTGTCTCATTGATGCCGTTATTGTTATTCTATAGAGGATATTGCGATAGAAGTCGTTATTGTTAGACACCGCATTTGGTCATGTTCATGCATCCTGGAGTCGACATTGTTGTTGTTGCTAGTAGGGCGTATCGGGCAAGGTATCCCGTGACGGGCGTGGTTTCCCGGTCCTACGGTTAAAAAGGGCGAATCGGGCAAGGTATCCCGTGACGGGCGAGGTTTCCCGGTCCTGCGGTTAATGGGGCGAATCGGGCAAGGTATCCCGTGACGGGCGTGGTATCCCGGTCCTGTTGTTATTGGGGCATTACGGACATGGCATTCCGAAACGGGCAAGGTATCCCGGCCTCGTTATAAATGGATCCACATGCATATAGTTATGGTCCTAGAGATGCATCATTATGATGATAATATGCATGGTTGTGCATATGTCGTGAGGTTATTCTAATGTTGTGATTGATGTTGTAGCCTATGGTGTTTAGACGCTTGTTGTTATTATGTATTGTTGTTGTAGGTACAATGTTGATGTTAGGAGTTGTTCAGTTTATGCGCATTGTTCATTTAGTTCCTTTACCTTAAAGTGCTACTTGAGTGCATGATTTCTAACCCCTTTATTGTGGCTATGCATACACCATTGTGTATGTGTAGACAATGAAGCTGCAGGTGTTGATGAAGATGAGATCGAGGAGCAATCGTTGGGAGCCCTTGTTTAGTTAGGATTTGATGGCTTCGTTATTGAATAAATGTTTGTTGGTTTCATTATCGAATAAATGTTTTATTCCCAATGTAATATGTAAGGGTCAGCTCTGAATTAATGTGACATCGGGGAACCTTGGGTTTATCTCCTTTTGATGTTTTCCCTCTTGTACTATGTTTGATTTCCGCAAGTTGAGAGTGACAGCCTTACCTTATTTGAAATGAAAAGCTTTTACTTGGATCAAAATTTTATTTTGTGTTCTTTTCTTTTCACGTTGTTAAAATGCCATAACGGGGTAGAGGGTGTCACATTTAGTGGTATCAGAGCTCGGCTTGTTCTTCAGGCCGTGGTATGTGTCTATTATGTAATCTCTGTGTACTCTTGTATGAATGTCTATGTTAGAATAGATGATGATATGAGATTTTAGGACTTTACTTAGTGACTGATTCATTTCTTGACTGCCTAAGTGAGAAGGGATGAAGGACGAGAGTAACTATGTTGTCCCCGACGTTGTTGGAAGCTTGATTGATGTGAAAGGACGTTCAACCCGGGATGAGCACCACATTGGATTTGTGGGATGGAGAAAATTGTTCTGAGGGATGACTTGCACGAATGCTCCGAAGGTGGCATTCGCTACATTCAAATTGACCAACGAAGCTGAACATTGGTGGGATGACACTTGTTAACGCTTGGAAAAGCTAAAGTTGCTATCAGCTGGAAACTGTTCAAGGGGAGACTTTCTTTGGAGAAGTGTTTTCTAGTCGGAAGGGTAGCAAGGGTCACTGCATTAGTGAGTGCCAGGAAACTAAAGTCATAGGTTGCAAGTGCCATAAGCCGGGCCATATCTGCAGAGACTGTAAGGGAGTTAAGCTGAACGGCTAGTCAGATGCGCCTCGAAGCCCCAAGCTAACAAGATAAAGTCCATCGCCGAGTCTTCACCCTCGCAGAGCGTAAGCGGTGAGTTAGAGAACCTCATTCAAGGTATATGCCGCATTGAGAGGATTTCCAGTTGCCCAATTGTTTCTTGCCCCATTTGCTTTGAATGTTTGTTCTTGGGTTGTGATAGGCAGAAGTGTGGGCTAAACCATAGTTGACTATTAACACTGAGTATGAACTAGATTGTTACGTTAGATGCGTTAGATCAACCATTTTAGATTAGGTGATAGGCCACGAGAGTTAGCTTTGGGGATATACTATGATAGTAGATAATGGGTGGTTGATATGGGTAGTACTGTTAGATACAAGGTAGATTATCAGAGTAGCGCAGCGGAATTATGGTAATAACAAATAGGGTGGAACTTTAATAGAGCTTGAGGGTAACTGTGAGGTACCAACATTTTTACGCTCAAGCCCCTATCAGAGATCCTTATAGAAGTGCTAGTAAATGACGTGTCTGATTGTTGTTGCTCTCGTTACTCGGCTAGACAAGTAGGAGGGATGGCCACCCAATAACTTATCGCCAGTGACCGAAGCAAAGGTGATCGACATGGATAAATAAGATTAGTGGTGTAGACTATCATAGTTAGATGGATATACTTACAAGTAGTGGTTAGTTACCTTACCATGATAACCCTAGAGACGTTCGGAAGGACTAATAGGGAAGTTGCCTTAATAACCTTGAAGACGCTAGGATAGGAGATTAGGTCCTTAACATTTGTCGGAATTTCGAGGACGAAATTCTTTTAAGGGGGTAGAATTGTAACAGCCCAGATTTTTCATCCTTCAAGATTAGGATATGTCTTAGGGTATTAGAACATACTTATAGTTGCTTGGGATGGGTTTCATATGTTTTACCATTCCTTCAGCCGATTAAGTATCTAGATGTACCTTTATTCCTATGTTTAGTTATTTCAGTCATCGTATTCCCCATTTTCGAACCTCTTAACAACTCAATTGGATTTAAGTCCCTTCAATAAAGTTGTAGCGTTATCTCTTATCTTTTAGTTGGCTTTAGTTCGACTCGATTTCGATACCTACAACTCAAGATATGCTCTCTGGAGTCAACACAACGTAAGCATAACACTTAGGAATATTATAGTATATTTCAACTGCATTTTTTATCCTGTTAGAGTCCGAATTTAGGGAAGGCTATTAGAGAGAATATTGTAGCAAATTCTCTTAGCTTTCCAACGCCACCAAGAATGCCTCAATCAGACATCTGTAGCTCCAGATACAACCAAAACAGTGATGCAGTAGCGCTGGGCACCCAGACTCAAGCGCAGGCGCCCGGGGATCACCGAGAGCCTGCGCCACGTGCCCATTCCAGGCGCCAGGCGCTTGCTGACAGGTGATTTCTGCACGTTTTTGCGCGTTTTGTTGCGTTTTTGACACATGTAATTCGACCCATGGGACCCAAACACGATCCAATTCACTAAGATTACATGTTAGGGTTACAAACCAACCACTAAGCCTCAGCTTTGAACCCTCATCACGTTTGAAAACCTCTCACCAAAAGATCAAACCTCTCTTCTCCATTCTCTCTATTTTTCTACACTTGGTGAGTTTCAACCTTACTATTGGGGCTGAAGAACCATTGTTGGGGCTTTGTTATTCCACCATCCTTCATAATTCTTGGAGGGCATGGGTTTAAGGTAATACCTCTAATCTAAGCTTCAGTTTATGATCACCATTAGGGTTCCAAATACTAGTTTTCTCATTTCTCATCACCTATCCTTGTGTTTTTTATGGAGAAAGCCACGAAGGGAGAGGAATAGCTTGGAGTTCTCATACCCTATCTAGGAGCACGAAATTCTAATGGGTAAGGGGTAGTTTGATGCTCATGTAGTGGGTTTATGGAATGCGAATGAACAATAGGGATGTCCCAAGATCCCTAAGCCTCGCTGATTTGCCATGGGAGAGTACCGTCACCATGGTGACGAGAAAATCAATCTAAAACCAGTAAATTAATGTTTAAATATGTTCCTTATTGATTTTATGATATTATATTATGGTTGGATGCTGTGGTTACGGTTGATGGTTGACTCACTGATGTTTGGTGGTTGAAGTGCATGATTTTATGCTCCTTTTGATGTTTGAAACATGATGCAAATTCCTTGTTGTTAACACCTATGATTTATCTTATCTCAAGGATGTTTGCAACATGCTATGATTTCCTTGTTGAGAGATTGGTGTCTAAGTGATGAACATGCTCTTTGGAATTTGCTACTTCATTCTTGAGATTGAGTATTTGTGCATGATTTTATGCTTCTTTTGGTGTTTGAAACATGATACAAATTCCTTGTTATTAACACCTACGATCTTATGTTATCTGTTGATGTTTGCAACATGCTGTGATTTCCTTGTTGAGAGATTGGTGTCTAAGTGATGAACATGCTCTTTGGAATTTGCTACTTCATGTCTTGAGATTGAGTATTTGTGCATGATTGATTTGCTAGTTAGTGCAAAATATTGTTTGAAGTAGTGGTGTTGGTTTTAATAAATTATGCAGAAAATTGGAATAAGGGTAATGGTTTTAAAGGTTAAAATCTAGATTAAATGTACTAAATTAATGGTAGGCAATTTTGGTGATTTCTTGATGTTGGTATTATAGCCTTAAGTGTTTAATAAAAGAATAGTAGGAAGGATATAAAATCTATTATGCAGAATTCTCTGTAAAAATGCTAAGTGTTGGGTTGATTGGGTTTAAGGTCTCATGTTTTGAATTTTATAATTCCATAAAAGATAGGTGTGGTTCTAAGGACTCTGGATTAGTGTCAAGTATGAATTATAGGACATAACAGTACCTCGAACGATCCCTAAAAGCATTGAAATCACACAACTGTAGGTTTTGGACAGAAGCTGGGCGCCAGGCGCCCCACTCTGTCAGGCGCCAGGCGCCCTCTGGGCACTGGCCGCCGCGTGTATCTTTAATATCCTGCCATTTCTCGCGTGTTGGTCTATATCCTATGAACTATATTAGATGTCCAAAACTTGCCAATGGTAACTAGAGAATGGTTAACATTGTAAGACTTGGATGATATAATTATTTAATTAAATGATTGAGTTAAGTATTGTGCGTTTGAAACTTAGTTAGCTAAGTAGGTTGATTGTTATTATGTTGCTGGTTAAAGGGACTCGTCAACGTACTGACTGGTTAACTTTGTTGCTGTTGTATGTAATTTGTTGACACTTGGCTGATTGTTCTTGTATCATGAGTGCCTCATTGATGCCGTTATTGTTATTCTATAGAGGATATTGCGATAGAAGTCGTTATTGTTAGACACCGCATTTGGTCATGTTCATGCATCCTGGTGTCGGCATTGTTGTTGTTGCTAGTAGGGCATATCGGGCAACGTATCCCGTGACGGGCGTGGTTTCCTGGTCCTACGGTTAAAAAGGGCGAATCGGGCAAGGTATCCTGTGACGGGCGAGGTTTCCCGGTCTTGCGGTTAATGGGGCGAATCGGGCAAGGTATCCCGTGACGGGCGTGGTATCCCGGTCCTGTTGTTATTGGGGCATTACGGACATGGCATTCCGAAACGGGCAAGGTATCCCGGCCTCGTTATAAATGGATCCACATGCATATAGTTATGGTCCTAGAGATGCATCATTATGATGATAATATGCATGGTTGTGCATATGTCGTGAGGTTATTCTAATGTTGTGATTGATGTTGTAGCCTAAGGTGTTTAGACGCTTGTTGTTATTATGTATTGTTGTTGTAGGTACAATGTTGATGTTAGGAGTTGTTCAGTTTATGCGCATTGTTCATTTAGTTCCTTTACCTTAAAGTGCTACTTGAGTGCATGATTTCTAACCCCTTTATTGTGGCTATGCATACACCATTCTGTATGTGTAGACAATGAAGCTGCAGGTGTTGATGAAGATGAGATCGAGGAGCAATCGTTGGGAGCCCTTGTTTAGTTAGGATTTGATGGCTTCGTTATTGAATAAATGTTTGTTGGTTTCATTATCGAATAAATGTTTTATTCCTGATGTAATATGTAAGGGTTTGCTCTGAATTAATGTGACATCGGGGAATCTTGGGTTTATCTCCTTTTGATGTTTTCCCTCTTGTACTATGTTTGATTTCAGCAAGTTGAGAGTGACAACCTTACCTTATTTGAAATGAAAAGCTTTTACTTGGATCAAAATTTTATTTTGTGTTCTTTTCTTTTCACGTTGTTAAAATGCCATAACGGGGTAGAGGGTGTCACAAAACCCAAATTCAAATATCTTTTATTTTTAAAACTTTTAAGTTCTAAAGATAACACAAAGCAAGAATTGATTTGCATAAAACAAAACTTGATCTCTTCAAGACTCAACCATTCTCAAGAACACTGTGGTTCTTTTGAGATTAGGTTTTTCATTGCCTTAAAATCATTAAGACACTAATTAAATCAAAACCAAACTTAAATCAAACACTAACAACAATAAAATCACTAAAAACCAAGTATGAAAACATGGAATAATTTTAGTTTTCTCAAAGAGCCTCATGGCTTGCACACATATACTCAAATCCATTTCTCAAAATCATTCTACTCACAGCCAAAAGTTTGTTAACAAAAGATCAACTCAAACTCACCTCTACAACTCCTAAACCACAACAATTCAACTAGAAAAATCATGAAATAACTCACGGTTTTCATACAACAAAAGAAAAGAAAAGTTTCCCAAAGCCACCAACAATATAATTTAAAACAACACAAAATAAAAAACTTAAGTAATTTGAAATGCTCACCCATAAATCTTCAAAAACCCACGATTTTATGACATCAAAAGGAAAGAGAAATTCTAAAAATTGTTAACCACAAGATCAACAACATCACTCACAAATAATTATACACAATCACAATAACATCTATCGTAATACCGAAAGTATATTAAAAATTTGGATTTTGGAATCTAATATAATAATAAAATATGTTATAGAGTCAAGACACTTATTTGGTCTAAACTTAGAACCACGCACACAATAATACATATAAGACGATAATTATAGCATCTCTTAGGGATAATCTTCCTCGTAAACCTCTCCCCACCCGACTCCATTGTGTCGCGTTTCTTGGAATGAAGTCTTCAGATGATGAGTTCTTCACTCTGCTTAGTGTGTAAACATGTCCCTTAATGGTTGATCTTATCGCCTAACATTGTTGACTACAGACTCAAATTTCATGGTACTTCGTAGTCTCTAGACAGATGTCCCAGTTCCTTGCAGTTAAAACGCAACCTTTCCTTAGTTGGATACTGGTTAACGTTGTGCTTTTCATCTTCACCGTTGAAGCAGTGTGTAACACGCGTATTTTTACGATACGTTAATTAGCGGTAATATTGTATTTTTGTCGTAATTATGCTTTAATAAAGTAGTTGCTTGTTCCCTAAGTAAGTGATTTAATTAAATCAAGAGCTAATATAATTAATGATTAATATTTTTATATTGATTCACGGTTTGAAGATCGTCGAAAAATTCTAACGAAGTTTCGCTGCTTCAAATCGCGATTCTCCAGAAATAAAATTTAAAATGAGCCCCGATTTCGATGAAAATCGAATCATAACCTGTTTTAATTATTTTTGAGTGATTGTTATTGTTTTTATTATTTATGATAATATATTATCACGCGGAGAATTAATTTCTCGCGAATTAATTTTCCGAGATTTTTCCGGCGAGAAATTAATCGGCTTTTCGGTTTTTCGTCGCCGTATTTTTAGATCTTAAGATTCTAGATTAGAGGGTAACTTTGAGAGAAGTGAGGTTAGATGGGTTGGAGTGAGTGATGGGATTAGCATCTAATAAAGTTAAATAGGTGTCATTAGATGTGTGGTTTAATTCAAAAAAAAAATTGCCTTTTATTAATTTTCCTTCCTACTAATTATGCATTATATTAATATAAGCAAATAAAAGGAGATGGATACCCACCCCCATCATTCCCACGACACCCCTATCTCTCCAAACCCTCATCTTCTCTCTTGTTCTTTCTTCTCCAAGAAGCTAAGCTTCCATTGATGCTATCTCTCCAACCTTTGAGTTTTTGGACAAGCTTTCTTCACCAAACTTGTTGCAAATCACCATCTCATCTTAGTTCTTCCTCTTCTACACCATTTGGGGTAAGCAAAAACTTAATTTCTCTCCCCCAAGTTTCTGTTTTGAAATCGTAAAACAGCCCCCCATTTTCCATCTTGTATTTTGTTTCCAAATCTTGTATAAATGCTAGGTTTTCTTCTCTATACCATTAGCTATCATTCCAACCATTTATTTGAGTATGAAATCAGAATTTTTCCTCCCTCTTTTGAGCCCTAAATCAGCGCCCCAAATCCTTTTTTTTTTGGTATTTGTTTAATTGTTGTTCTAGTTGTAATTAATTGATGATTGTGTGGTTGTTTGATGTTGTTGATGATTAATAGGAGATGAGACATCATCCATCCTTTCTTTAAAGCCTTAGGGCGAAACCCTAAGTGGTGAGAAAGGGGAAAAAGATTTGATCCTACTTGAATCAACTAATTGATGGTTTAAATGCGTTGTTGGAAGTTGTAGGATGCTTACTAGTGTGATGATTTGTAATAAGCATGTATAACTTGTGATTTTTGGGATGTTTACCTATTCTTGAATCATGGAAATTATGTGGTTTTGATGTTAATATGTGTGTTTAAGTATTTGATAACATGCTTAGATTAATTTTAAGGTTATTGGAATTGATATGCATGAGTTAGTATAGGTGTTAGCTTATGTATATGTAAAATTGGTTCTTGAGGGACTAGAATGGCATGTAGGAAAAGGTTTTAGAAACATAACCCTTGATATGCTTAAGTGTGCTTAATGTATTAATTGAAGTTGATGTTGTTTTGGTATTTAGAAAATGATTTAAAAAGGGTTGTGATTATGGAAAGATAAGTTGCAAATTTTGGGGAAAATAAGTAGAGGCCGTGAGGCCTAACCGGGATTTTGGGAAAAGAAGTTGATTTCTAATTGCTTGAATTCTTGCATGAATATGTGCTAAGTTTTGATAGTTGTGAAAGATTTATTAGTTATGCTTACTTGAAGTTCAAGAAAAGAGAATTAGTCTCAAAACCTTACTTTTTCAAATGATTTTGAGTGTGTTATTAATTTGTAATGCTTATTTGAGTTTGGTTAGGAAAGGGTTAAGTTGAGAGCATAAGTTTAACTAGAATTCCTAGATTGTACTAAGTTGTATGTGGTAATAGGAATCGAAGTACCAGAGATTGAGCGAAGCGGACCCGAAGACATAGGAGCGACGTTAATGACAGCTTGTGGTAAGGGCACTTCTAGACATTTTTAGGATTTTATTTTTATGTCCCTGTGTAAGGGCAAATTTTAGATATGTTTAAGTTCTTGTTTTGTTATTCAAATGCTTATTTAAATACGAAGAAGTCTGAGAACTCTACGAGTTCGGTTAGGTCTTCAACCCCTTCGCTTATTTTATTGTCGCAAGGCCGTCCATTTTCCGAGTCATTCGTGGGTGAAAACTTTGGGGTTGGTCTCCTAAACCCAACCCCCCACTTGTTTGTACCTCTCTGTTAATTCCATCGAGTTGTAGAGGGATGGATTCCTTGATTTGCGTGTCAAGCATGTGATGTTGTAGTATGGTTGAGTTATGCAATATTTAATATGCGATTGAATAATGCTGTGAATTGCTTATGCTGTTTGTATCGTTGAATTGCGTTTCTTCATGCAAGCTGCTTTTATTGCTTAAGTTGTTGAATTGCATTTCTTCATATTAAGCATGCTCTTATTATTTGATATGCGGTCGAATAATCTTGCGTATAACTCTTTGAATATTGTATGCGGCGAATTGTTCATCGAGTCTGAGAGCATTATCGAGTCGCCGAGACGCTTTTGAGTTGTGAGCCTGGACAACCGAGGGTGCTAGGTCCCCTTAGTTCATGGTGGATTAGCTAGGCGCCGCAGTCAGAGGAACCAGGGTCGCTACCTAGGGAGAAGCAAAAGATCCCAAGGCTACTACCGTATGTCACTGATGGATCTGCAAGGTCGCTTTCCTAATAATTGTTGAGTCGAGAGAAAATGAGTAGTGAGTCGAGACGAGTCTAGAGTGAGAGAGTTGAGTCACGTTCTGTGAATGATATACATTGTTGTTTGCTTATTGCTTTATGCATTGATTTTCTTGATCTGTTCTGAAGTTGGCCCTTTCCCGTGGTGCCTTCAATTCATCATGGTTAGCCAGGCGATGGCGAAGCGGCGTTGATTCCGGCGATGAGGACGTCGCCGGAGATTTTCTTTGACTTCCCTGATATGGAGCAACCCGCGGCAATGGAGTTCGACCCCATCTCCTGCCGTGTGGTATACACTGGGGACGTGGTGCAGACACTACGAGAGGATGGCGTAGCTGTGAGACAGGATGTGACACGACGTACGGTCAGTTTCCCGATCCCGATGAGACAGGTGGTGGAGGCGTGAGAGCCTCTTCTTCTTCATCAGAGGGACCTCATGACATTCCTAGGAGCACTGCTACCATATTTGCAGGCCGAGGCAGAGGGCGTGGACCCAGAGTGAGATGGACCGCTCGCAAGAGCGTGATACGCCGAGGATCCGCAGGAGCTTCCACTTTGAGGGCGGATAATGTTCCGAGATCCCCTGTAGTACCAGTTTACCCTACTGTCGCTAGGACCCCTACACCACCTGTGGCTTCCCCTCCCGTTTGTGCTGTGTGCCACGAGGCGGATTGCATTGGAGCGAGATCGACTGAGGAGGGGCTGGCAGGTGAGTATACCCCGAGTGATGTGCCTGTGGACGTGCCAGCTGCGACCCCCTTCATTGACTTGACAGGCGAGGACCTGATGGAGGACTCGTCAGAGGATTTGGGTAGCTACCTGTAGCTGTGGTGTTAGTTGACTGCTGCGTTATGCTTTCTTTTTGTCGGTAGACTGTTGTATATATTTGGGATGACTGTATTTATGACTTTTATGTTTCGTGTGTCGTGACCAATGCAAGTGTTATTTTGGTTACAGGTGGCCAAGGCGGTCTCACTTTTGGAGCAAATGCCGGGTGTTTGTTTAAGTACCTCGTGGTATGATTGCTCTCTTAAGAGTCTTCATACCATAGGTGTATTTCTTTGTACATTTACTACTCAGATTTTATGCACACTATTAGTACGACTTGTGTATATATATATAGGGGTATTATGCATATATGTCTTATTCGTATTTGAGTTTTGTGTCCTAGTTGCACCATGTTTCGAAACGCTGTAAGTACTCTGTGTGTGCTTTACGGGCACTATTGTTTAAAAAAAAAAAGTACCGCATTTTTCTAAAGGGCACAAGAGTACCATTTTAAAACGCATCGTATACAGGTTTAGTTTAGCTTTGTAGCGGTCCGAAAACGGGTCGTTACACAGTGCGCCTTCGACTGTCGATGCTTGTGACTCCCACTTCCACCTATCATGCAGGGATGTCTTTCAGCAACTGGGTGTGCAAACTTCACAGCTTTTGCAGTTGATCCACCTTTGGCAACTGACAGTCCTTAGAAAAGATTCCAGGATTCTTGTAGTTGAAGCACAGTCGGTCCTTCCATGAGCATTCATCGGCCAAGTGTTCCTTGCTTCCTCAGTGTTAATAGTGTCACTTCTCCTTCTGGCTGTTCCCAATAGCCTGTGCCATAAGACGATCTTGATCGCGGTCATTTCCCCGAGGGCGAATAAGGTGCTCCTTGTTGTTGTCTTCCTCTTTATCTTTGCCCCGATAATTTGGCTTAATCGCCCTCCAATAGCTCGCTCCTCCGCTTGTTGTCTTAGCCAATCGTGTTGATTCTCCACGCTGATCTGCTGATAACGGCAGCTGCCATCCCGACTATCACTTGGATTATGTGATTCACATCTAAGTTACTAACTCTAGCAAAGACTTATTCGCCTCAAATGCAACGAAGTTTCAACAAAGTAAACTAACCAAGCCCATTAACAAAATCAATCATCGAGATGATCGCACACAATTTCACACATGTCACATATGTTTCAACTAGGAAACATTATAGACAATCACAAACAAGATTCACATAACCTAGGCATAACAAACTTATACCCGACAATCCCCAACAATCGAGGCCAGCTTAACCCAAAGCGGTCCAGTTAGAACCGAACTGCTCTGATACCACTAATGTAGTACCCGCTTCGAGCTGCCTCAGGTAACCTAATCTAATGTCAAAACATTTTATGCATGTATGCTTTCAGTTAAAAAGTACTCTTATGTATTTTGCAATGGAAAATAGGAGTAAATTTTTTTTTTCTTTTTTTTCTTCTTTTGGAAACCCTTTTCAAAAATGAGACATAAAGAGTACTACAATTTTCTAAATAATGCAAAATCAGTCTTTTGCAAATATCAGATTATAACGCATCACAATCAATACTTCACATAACATAAAACATAACATAATCGTTTCGCACTGAGGCGAGGTTTTCTGAATAGAGTAATTACAAAACAACAAAGACAAAACCCTAAGCTAAGCTGACCAACAACTTTAACTCTTATTGAGAAACAATTCAGCAAGATCAACGCACGAAGCACTCAGAGGAATCTTCCTCCATTGGCTCAATCTTCAACGCTCCTAGAAAGACAAAACAACAGCAGCTATGGAGCTCCATCTGGAAGTGACATTCATAAGAATGTCCAATCCAACAATAGTGCAAGGGTAAATTCTTTGTCCACGAGTTTATCACAGGCTATGTTGCAAGCAAACAATATATATATATATATATATATAATACAACAACATGCCTTTCGCATGCATCATCATGGTATATCAAGCATTGCATGTGAGCAAACAAATCAACCAACGGATCAACAATCAAGTCACCACAATATCTGACAATTGCATGTGAACAGACAATTCTAATAACAAATCAATGATCAGGTCATCACAATATCAAACATTTGCATGTGACCAAACAATGCAATCAGTAAATCAACCATCAATCATCACGTGTTATAATGTGGTCGATGCATGCCAAGGCATAAGAAATCCTTTGTATACACATTGCGACCCAACTTGGGAAATAATAAGACATCTGAGAAAACTTCCTGAATAGGTCATCGGAGAAAACTTCCGCATCGGAGAAAACTTCCTAATACATTAATATCAATGCTCCATGGTTATTATGCATCAATCCAAACCTTTCAGATCATCTGAGAAAACTTCCAGATCGGAGAAAACTTTCGCATATTTCTTTTAATTTGGCTTGCTCATCATTGGGAGTGCTCGAGTAATGTTTATTTAATCAATGCGGATCGAATAAACCTCAAATTACTCAATTTAGTGAATTTCAACCTCAATTTACTAAGAGTTCAAACACAGGACAAAGGTTCGGGTGTTCAATTGTGAAATGCGAGTCTCAATCTCAGATCAGAACTCTAAGCACATAATACGGAACGCTAGGCTCAATTTTTAGGTTGAGATACTAGGCACGCCATACGAAACACTAGGTCCAACCGAAAATCAAGAAAATGCACACGCAAGCAGGACATTAAGTCCCAACACAGGACACATGGCCGATATGCTCAATAGGAACACTAAGTTCCCTATATCTACTTCTTTAGAAATCTGGATCTTTGGTATCTTTGAAAATCTCTTTATTAGTTCTTGTGTCTCTATTATGCACTATTGTATAAAAAAATACTTTTTAGCTCTAGGTCGTTGAAACCCTAATTGTGCTAAAGAATACGCTAGGATAATTCCCAACCACATTACTTAGCTCAACCATTTTCAAAATTTACAATGTTTTCTTTTTAAAAGAACCTCTTAAACAAATTCTAACCCTCTGATCCATAAAGCGTGTTTCAGTACAATCGACTTATTTTAGAAGATACCTTTAGTTTACCTCGAAAACATTTCTCACTCATGGAATCGCATCGACTTACCGCTGTAAGTCGTCAAACCAATAATAGCTTGATTAACGCATTATTAATTAATCCATTATCATTAACAATAATTTTCATATTCCAGATCAGTTCCAAGTTCCAATTAAATACAACATGATTTAAGGAAAACAACACAAATTACAATGCCACACAAGGCCAAGAACATGCTACAACATTTCAGACAGCATATAACAATTTAGTATGCTACAACATGCTACAGCATTTCAAACACCATATAGTAATACTACAAGTACTACCACACAATAAATCAATCAAACTAAACAACACACAAGGCGAAAAGCTCAAACTCATTATGTAAGAATTTCCCTTACCTTGGGCGCTTTAATAATCCAAGCAAGGTAATTCCAAACAATCGTCAAGTCGTTCCTCGCACAAACCTTAGCAATGCAAGTTCAATCAATTAGAATCGAAACTCAATCTAATGCCCCTAGGGCTGCCACGGGTTTAGGGTTCCCTAAACCTAGAAATTATTCAACTTAATCCCTAATAGGTTCTATCTAGCCATATGCCATGACACATATTCAAATCAAGCTAGCTTTGAAACTTTTACAAACACTATACACTTAGAAAATACTAAAACCAAAATTTACCACTTTGAATAGTGTTTTACCACTTTGAATAGTGTTTTCCCAACTTTGAACCATTTTTCAAAACCCTAAAACATGTCATAAATCCTAACAACAATTTTATTACAAGTTTAAAACAATTCTTAAAGCATATGCCAAAGCTTCCCCTAAAATCAAACCTTTTTGAAAGATTTTGCAAAACAAAATCACTAATCACTTTTCACAACATTTTTAAGGCTTAAAACAGCTTAAGACAAGTTCCTAAACCGACTTAAGAGTCACAAATTAGAACAACAAGAACTAACTCAAGATTTTCAACCATTTTCATTGTTTTAAACATAGTAAACTTCATATATTCAAAGTCATAACCAAAACCAAGTTCTTTACCACTTTAATACAATTAAAACAAATTAAAACTTACCAAAATCTTGTTGATAAGCCACTGCTTTAAGCATCATAAACTGTCCTAAATTCATTTTATTTCATCCCATTTTTCAAAGCTTAAACATAGTAATCTTTATGGATCTAAAGCCTTACCCAAAAACCAACTTTTTACGCACTTTAACACCCTCCAAAACAAATTAAGACCTCCCAAAATCATGCTTATGAGCCACGGTTCCAGCCCCAAAACCAAACAATTTAATTTCTAAAAACTTTGTTAAACATGCATATATGACTAGTTTTAAGCATACTACCTAAAACCCTCTAAGAACAAATTCCAAAACCACAAAAACAAGCCAAGATCAACATCACTCAAAAGCCCGTAGGCTCGACTGCAGGAAAATTGATCCAACAAGCTAAATCAAAGAGGAAAATGAGGAATCTAAAGATTAATCAAGCTAGTCTAACAAGAACTAACACTTCTGAGCAAAAACAACTCTAAAAATCAAGCAAACCCATTTCATGAACTCAAGAAAGGAAAAGGAATGGATATGGAGCTTACCAATCAAGATGATGATGATTAATCAAGGAGGAAGAAGAAAGGAATGAAGATGGTAAGCAAAATCACTAAGTTCCTTCAAGATCTCACACTTTCTCTCTCTAAATTTTTCTCCCAAACTTTCCAAAAATGAAAGAATGATGAATATGGTGTCCAAGGAAGGAGATCAGCCATGAAAATGGAGGAGGGACAAGGGTGGAAGAAATTTGTTCATTTAGTTGGAAACTAACTAATTTAGTTACAAGTTAACCAAACTAACTAACCACCATTTACTAACTAACCAACTACAATCTAACACATGGCAAAGAAGCTTCTAAAGCTTGGATTCAGCTCTAATAGCTGGATGCATTACCCCTCAGCCCAAAATATCTATTTCGTTTCGTCGTGTTCTCGCCAATGGGTGTGCAAGATGCCAGATGTTAGGTTTTAATACCAAAATTTCCAAAAATAATTTTGATAAACAAGTCCACACCCAAAAATTATTATTTAGCAAAAATATTCCTCACGACATGAGAAAAGCACCCACGATTCTCGTTTTTCAAAATACTAACCTAAACGCTGCAATTAGGTAGCTTCGGGCATAGAAAATGCACTAAATATTTTCTGATGCCCAAAATTTCAGAAAAATCCAATAAATTCTAAATATTGAAAATGCTAAGTTCTCAAATTTTATAAAATTTGGATCATGTTTGGGCAGGTTTCAGTTAGAAACTCACTCAATAGCCTAGTTACTACAGTAACTCAATAGAATTCTCGCAAAGGCAATAAAATCAGAATTAGTGGGGATCACTAATTTCAATTTCTCTTGTCATCTAGATATTATTCAAACAATAAAATTATCAAGGAAAAATATTTAAAATAAAAGCCATATTAAATATGACATAAAACAGATAATTTAACAAATAACTAGACATCGAAAATCCAAACTGTGACTTAAAAATATCTATTAAATCCTGAAAATTATTTCTCTTTTAGTAAAATAATTTTCTTTAATCACACAACAATTTTTCACATTTTTCGTGATTAATTCATATTAAAAACAGTACACATCTACACTGTCTCTTAATCTGAATTAATTACAAAAACAGTAAATTATTTACTATAAATCTTGATAGTTTTTCAGATTTTTAACAAACCATAGAGGTGATCAATCTCTATGATTTATTTTCAAGTAATCAGAAACTATAAAATAGTTTTCATAAAAATTGGGATGTTACAACTCTCGCCTCCCTTTTTCCGATAGAGACGGGGCGACACTAGCCTAGTCTCAGAACACCCCGATTTCGAGCGCCATCAGGCAACCCAATCTAATGCTGAAAACATTTAATGCTTGTATGCTTTCTGCTAAAGAGTACTCTTATGTATTTCGTGAATGGAAAACAGAGTAAATTTTTTTTTCTTTTTCATATTCTTTCCTTTGAAACCCTTTTCAAAATGAGACATAGAGTACTACTCTTTTCTAAATGATGTCAATTCAAACTTTTGCAATTATCGAGTATAATGCATCACAAATAATACTTCACATAACATAATCATTTCGCACTAAGGCGCAGGTTCTCTCAAAAGAGTAATTACTTAAACAATCAATACAAAATCCTAAGCTGTCAAGCTAACAACTATAACTCTTATCGAGAAACAAATTTCAAGAAGATCAAACACGGTTACTCAGAGGAATCTTCCTCCACCGGCTCAATCTTCAATGCTCCTAAAAGATGAAGTCGCAATACCATCAACTCCATCCGGAAGTGACATCCATAAGGACATCCAATCCAACAACAAAGGCAAGGGTAAATCCTTTGTCCACGAAGTTTATCATAGGCTATGTCGCATGCAAACGATATATACATGTATAATACAACAACATTCTTTTATTTACATATACATACTTAATAGACCGCACACAATCAGCATGGTATATCAAGCATGGCATGTGAGCAAACAAAACAACCAACAGATCAACAATCAAGTCACCACAATATCAACCATTGCATGTGAGCAGCAAGTCTATCAACAGATAAGTTGATCAAGTCATCACAATATCCAATTCATCAACAATTCCTCACATATCATAAATGCGGTTAGCTATGCATGTCAATGCAAGATGGCTAGTTTGTGTATACACCGCAAATTTTAAACAAGGTCAACAGAGACGAGGAACTTTATTTCCCAACGCCCAAATCAACTCCCTACCAAGGGTATTGCCACAAAGGCTTGCCACACATTAGGCTTTCGCCACACGGCATGCAAAGGACAACTCGCCCTTTGAAGTCCTCAAGACAATCAAACGCCCGAGTGTCGATGCTCAATGGTCAAGATACATCCAAATAAATTCAACAACATGGCATGCTCACCGTAGGGAGCGCCCGAGTAATGTTTTAATTAATCAATGCGGATCGACGACACCTCAACTCACTCACTCTACTTAGTGAATTTTCATGCTTCCAATTCTTGTATTACCTGTTGTACCAAAATAGATAACTCATTTAGCTTTGGGTCGTTGGAACCCGAGTTTCATCAAATTCTTTATCTAGCATGGTTCCATTTCTACTTATCTATAAGCTTAGGCTAGTCATACTACAACCCTCATGCTTATTTTTAAACCAAAATACCTTTAACAATTACTTAGAGTGCAAACACAGGACACAAAGTCCGGGTGCTCAATCATGAACGCTAGTCTTAATCTCAGATCGTAACTCTAGGCACGTGAATGCTGAACACTAGGCTCAACTTTTAGGTTAAGGTACTAGGCACGCCATACGGAACACTAGGTCCAATCCTAAACCAAGAAAATGCACGCAAACAAGACATTAAATCCCAAAGACAGACACATAGTCCATATGCTCAATAGGAACACTAGGTTCCCTATGATTTAATCTTTCAAAACTCGATCTTTGAACTCTCTTTCTTTATTCTTATATCACTCCTATGTATCCTGAAAATACTCTTTTTAGTTCTAGGTCGTTGAAACCCTAGTTGTGTTAAATAACACACTGGAAGAATTCCTGTGAAAGAGAGGTGGTGCGAACACTCTTAATTACCAAGTCTTTCCTAGCCGTAATTTCCCAGCGCATCATTTAACTCAACCGCTGCAAATCGTGACTTTTTATTTCAAATTCTTTTCTTTACTATCATTCCATTGAAATTTCCTTGCAAGCTTTGGCTAGTTATATTAAAACCTTCACGCTACTTTTAAATCAAAATGCCTTAACAATTTGCTTACTTAAATCAGAATTCGCTTGTGGAATCGCATCGATTTACCGATGTAAATCGTCAACCAATAGCAATGATCAACGATTATTAATTAATCCATCATCAACAACAATATTTTCATATTCCAAGTCAATACCAAATTCCATTTAAATCCTACTTGATTCATGGAAAACAACATCAATCATAATGCCTCACAGGCCAACGACATGCTATAGCATTTCAACAAAGATATAACAATTCAATAGGCTACAACATGCTCCACGCTTTCATCAACTTCAAGTCTAATCAAATCACTCAAACAAGATTTAAGTCACGCAATACAATTCAATTTGCCACGCAGGCCAAAAGCATGCTACAACATTTCCAACAACACATAAAAGTACTACAAGTACTACCACACTATCAAACAATCAAACAAGCAACAAACAAGGCGAAAAGCCCAAACTCATTATATAAGAATTTCCCTTACCTTGGGCGGCTTATCAATCCAAGCAAGGTAATCCAAATAATCGCTGTCGCACTCAAGGCTGCATCTTAAGCACCTAACCTTAACAACACAAACTTAACTAAATTAGAACTAAAACTTAGTCCTAATGCCCTAGGGCAGCCACGGCTTAGGCATCCTAAAGCCTAGGAATTACTTGACTTAATCCCTAATTGGTGCTATCTAGCCATATGCCAAGGTACATATTCAAACCATGCAAGTTTTGAAACTTTTTCAAAAGCTAAGCACTTAGAAAATATCAAAACCCAAAACTTACCAATTGGAATAGTGTTTTACCAAATGAATAGTGTTTTTCCAAACTTAAACCACTTTTTAAAACACTAAAACATGTCACAAAATTTTAGAAATAAATTCAATACAAGTTCAAAAACAATTCTTAAGACATAAACCAAATTTTTTCCCAAAATCATACTTCTTTGAATTGTTTTGCTAAATCAAATTACTACCCATTTTTCACAACATCTTTGAGGTTGAAATCAAATTAAAATCATACCCTAACTCTTTCTCATAGGTCACGGTTTTAAGACCACAAAACAACCTCAAGGTTTTCAAACTTTTAACTCCTAAATCATTACAACTTTTGTTTAATCAAAACTACCTATCATAACCCAACTTCCATACCACTTTAATACAATTAAAAACAAGTCCAAACTCACTTAAATCATGCCTAAAAGCTACTGTTTTTAGGAACTATAAACAGCCCCAAAAATCTAATTGTTTTCAACTTTATAAAACAACTTGTTTTCCAAGTAAACATCAAAGTCTAACCATCTATAATTTAAACAAGTTTTTCACAACCACTTTGCACTAAAACAAGTCACATCTTTCCTCTAAATACAAGTTAAAACATCATCAAAAACTTGCTCTTAAATCACGATTTTTGGAGTCCCAAAACAGCCCCTAAATTCATTTTATTTCAAACCACACAAGTTGCTAAAATGCTAAATATCATTACTACATCTTAACACAAGTTAATCATAAATTTTAAGCAACAAAGCTTGATTAAAAACGAACATAAACAGCCCTTAATTGCCACGGTTACCAGCCCCAAAGTTCACCAATTTGATTTTACAAAACTTGCTTGTTTTGCATATAAGACTAGTTTCAAGCATACCACTTAAAACCCATCAAAGAACTAACTCTAAATCCAACAAAATCAAACCAAAACAACCTTGAACAGCCCCTAATTTCGTTCAGCCCCAAAACCTAGGTTTTCACAATTTTTTTAAAACCAAGAACAAGCCTAATCTAGGTGGAAAATAAGGGGTTAAGGAACTAGTCATGCTAATCTAGCAAAATCTAACACCTTTAAGCAAAAATGATTCCTAAAACCAACCAAACCCATTCATGGCAGCCAAGAAGAAAATGAAATGGGTTAGGACTCTTACCAACCAAGATGATGATGATTGATCATGAAGGAAGATGAAAGGATGGAAGGAATCAAGGATTAAGGACTAAAACTTCAAGTTTCTCCAAGATCTTGAACTTTCTCTCTCAAGAATTTTTTTTTCTCAAACCTTCAACAATGAAAGAATGGATGGATCTGATCTTGAGCAAGGGAGAAGGCCACGAAATTTTTGAGGGCAAGAATGGCAAGGAAAAGTTCATTTAGTTGGGTCATGACTACATAGTTACAAAGTAACCACCTTAACTACCTACCATTTAATCATCATCCAATCCTAAGCTTACACTTGTCAAGGAAGCTTCTAAAGGTCCATGTTCAGCTCCCCTAGCACATGTGCAGCTGCCATATATCCCCCTTGGCCACAGGTTTCGTTTCGTCACGCCACGCCGCTCGCCAACTGCGCGCGACGTTACGCCAGATAATAGGTTTTAATAATAAAAACTCCAAAAATATTTCTAATTATAACCCCACACCCAAAAATCACAAATATTCCTCGTGGCATAAGAAAAGTATCTATGTATCTCGTTTTCTCAAATGCTAACCAAAACGCCGCAATTAGGTAGCTCCGGCCATAGAAAATACACTAAATATTTTCTGATGCCCAAAAATTCTAGAAAAATTACAATAAATCCTAAATATTGGAAAATGCTAATATCTCAAATTTTATAAAATTTGGATCACGTTTGGGCATGTTTCAGTTAGAAACACACACAATAGCCTATCTACTACAGTAATTCAACAGTAATTCTCAAGTAGTCAGAATAAAACTGTAGAAATTAGTGAGGATCACTAATTTCAATTTCTCTTATCATATAGATATTATTCAATCAATAAAATTATCAAAACAAAATCATTAAAATAATAGTCATATTAAATATGACATAAAATGTGACGATTAATTCTATAACTAAATAATAAAAATCCAAACTATGACTTAAAAATAACTATTAAGTCCTAAAATTATTTTTCATTCAATAAAATAATTTTCTTTAATCAAACAACAATCTTTCACATTTTTCGATATTAATTCATATTAAAAACAGATACGCCTACACTGCCTCTTAATCAATTAATTGTTAAAACAAGAAATTGTTCACAATAAATCTTTGTTGTTCTTCATACTTTTAACAAACCATTGAGGTCATGACTCTCTACGATTTATTTTCAAGTAGTTGGAACTACAAAATAATTTTCTATAAAAATTGGGATGTTACATTACCACCCTCCTTAAAAAAATTTTCGCCCCTCGAAAATTAAGTTATAAACCAAAACAAAACCAAAATGATGAAAAGTCATAACTTAATACTAAACATATCATAAATATGAACTTTGAAATTTAATACAACATAATAATTTTTCACTCAATAATCAAACACAAAGCATACATTTTATTCATATACCCTTACTAAAGTAAGGCACTACATCATCAACTTAAACGCTTACAAAACACAATCGCACGCCCATGTTGAAGAAGTTCTCGCTAATGACGCTTTATTCCAATCTACGATCACGAACACAATCACAAACACGGTCACGAACACGCATAAATACGAACACGCACGTCACGAACATAGCCAATGCATTTATTAATCGGGTTACGCTACATGCTCACATCAACGAAACTCTAAAACCTTCCAGAACCCGGTTTGGAATCATGAAGACAGAGGAGGATTGCCACGATTAACAACCACAAAATCACTAACAACATTATTACATTCAGAAATGTGAGAGGATCCATCACAAAAATCATCCTAAGGCTCAAGTGGTTTGCAGGAGAAACAAGAAGATGAAGGTTTGGTTTTTCTCACACAAAACTCACCACACTTCAAACTAAGAATGAAAACAAACTCCTCTCCCCTTATATATAAGTGTGGTTGGCCAATGGTCAAAGAAAATAAGATATCTCACAAGAAAAGATAAGGAAGGAATCTTATGTTTACTCTCCACAAGAAGCAACAGCAATAATAGACTCACATCCCCTTGTTAATGAGATTTAAAGTAGCAAGAAAGAAAGGAAGGAAAAGTGACTCCTACCCAAAATTCTATTAAGCCCTCAATGTGTTTAAGAACAAAGACAAGGTGGGATAGGATTCTTTAAAATGTCCAATCAATAGTCATCATGCACCATATTCCTTCCCCTAAGTCTCACCTACTCCAAAATGTTCTCTTGACTTAGCCCTCATGGTTTCTCGTATCGCACCAATTTGCAAAGGTCGTGGTAATCGCGCAGAATCGGTTGCTTGGTTGGTGACCAATCACGTGAAAATAAATTATCAAGAGAAATTTAATTCAACGCTCTAAAATATTCGCGTATAAGAAATACGCCACAAAATAATCACATTAATAATTTCACGAATAATCACAATAACATATATCATAATACCAAAATATAATAAAATTTGGATTTTGGAATCTAATATAATACTAAAATACGCTATAGAGTTAAAACACTTATGTGGTCTATATTTAGAACCACGCGCACACGTATAATACGATAATTATAGCGCCACCTATGGATAATCCCTCTCAGAAATCTCGGCCCGCCACCCATTGTGTCGCATTTCCGAGATGAAGTCTTCGGGATGATGAGTTCTCCGATCTACTGGGTGTAGACATCGCTCCTTAGTGGTTGGTCTTATAGCTTCAACATTGTCAACAATAGACTTAGCTCGTGGTGCTTTGCAGTCTCGGACGATATCCCAATTCCTTGCGCTTAAAGCATAATCTTTCCTTGGTTGGATATCGTTAGCGTTGTGCTCTTCATCTTTACCGCTGAAGTAGTGCGCCTTCGCTATCGATACTTGTGATTCCCTCTTCGCCTCATCATGTAGACATATCCTCCAAGAGTTGGGCACGCAACCTTCGCAAAGATCCACATTTGGCAAATTGATAGTCCTTAAAAATATGTCCTAGCTACTTGCAAATACAACATAGTCTGGTCCTTCAATGAGTATTCTTCACTAATCGCCTCTTGCTTCCACATTGACGCATGGCCCACTTCAACTCTGGCCATTCCCAATAGCCTATGCCACAAGACAATCTCGGCGTGGGTCATTTCCAAGATGAAAATGAGATGTTCCTTTATCGTTGTCTTCATATTTGCTTGGTCCGTATAATCCGCCTAATCGACCCTCCAATAGCTTGCTCCTCCGCTCGTTGTCTTAGCCAATCGTGGTTGATTCTTCACAAGAATCCGCAGCGACAAGAATTGCTATTCGCACTATCACTCGAATTACGTGATTCACGCTCTGCTACAAGCTCTAGAGAGAGACTTGTTCGTCCCGGCTGCATCAATTTCTACGGCGTAAACTAACCAAAATCCCCACAACAAATTCAATCATCCGAGATGATCGCACACAATTTCACACAATATCACACCTGCTTTCAACTAGGAAACATTACAAACAATCACAAACAAAGTTCACATAACCTAGGCATAACAAACTTATACCCGATAATTCCCAAAAATCTAGGCCAAATTTAGACAAAGCGGTCAGCTTAGAACCGAATCAAGCT
The DNA here is from genome assembly GCA_037113605.1 of Calophaca sinica. NCBI lineage: Eukaryota > Viridiplantae > Streptophyta > Magnoliopsida > Fabales > Fabaceae > Calophaca > Calophaca sinica. Next base: position 68,031,675 of record CM073733.1, on the reverse strand, counting down.
CGATACCACCATTGTAACACCCGATTTCGAGCGCCATCAGGTAACCCAATCTAATGCTGAAAACATTTAATGCTTGTATGCTTTCTGTTAAAGAGTACTCTTATGTATTTAATGGAAAACAGGAGTAAATTTTTTTTTCTTTTTCATATTCTTTCCTTTGAAACCCTTTTTCAAAATGAGACATAGAGTACTACAGCTTTCTAAATGATGTCAATTCAAACTTTTGCAATTATCGAGTATAATGCATCACAAATAATACTTCACATAACATAATCATTTCGCACTAAGGCGAAGTTCTCTCAAAAGAGTAATTACGAAACAATCAATACAAAAATCCTAAGCTGTTGCTAACAACTATAACTCTTAATCGAGAAATGTACCAAGAAGATCAAATACGGCACTCGAGGAATCTTCCTCCACTGGCCTCAATCTTCAATGCTCCTAAAAGATGAAGCCGCAACATAAATTTACCATTTAACTCCATCCTGGAAGTGACATCCATATGACATCCAATCCAACAACAAAGGCAAGGGTAAATCCTTTGTCCACGAAGTTTATCATAGGCTATGTCGCATGCAAACGATATATACATATATAATACAACAACATTCTTTTTATTTACATATACATACTTAATAGACCGCACACAATCAAGATGGTATATCAAGCTTCGTACGCGAGCAAACAAAACAACCAACAGATCAACAATCAAGTCACTACAATATCAACCATTGCATGTGAGCAAAGTTAGTCTATCAACGATAAGTGATCAAGTCATCACAATATCCAATTCATCAACAATTCACATATCATAAATGCGTTAGCTATGCATGTCAATGCAAGATGGCTAGTTTCAGGTATACACTGGGCAGCCTCTTAAACAAGGTCAACACAGAGACGAGGAACTTTATTTCCCAACGCCCAAATCAACTCCCTACTAAGGGTATTGCCCAAAGGCGTGCCACACATTAGGCTTTCTACGCCACATGGGTATGCAAAGGACAACTCGCCCTTTTGAAGTCCTCAAGACAATCAAACGCCCGAGTGTCGATGCTCAATGGTCAAGATATACATCCAAACAAATTCAACAACATGGCATGCTCACCGCAGGGAGCTCCAGTAATGTTTTAATTAATCAATGCGGATCGATCGACACCTCAACTCACTCACTCTACTTAGTGAATTTTCATGCTTCCAATCTTGTATTACCTCGTTGTACCAAAATAGATAACTCATTTAGCTGGGGTCGCTGGAACCCGAAGTTTCATCAAATTCTTTATCTAGCATGGTTCCATTTCTACTTATCTATAAGCTTAGGCTAGTCATACTACAACCCTCATGCTTATTTTTAAAACCAAAATACCTTTTAACAATTACTTAGAGTGCAAACACAGACACAAAGTCCGGTGCTCAATTGCGAACGCTAGTCTTAATCTCAGATCGTAACTCTAGGCACGTAATGCTGAACACTAGGCTCAACTTTTAGGTTAAGGTACTAGCACGCCTTACACAACACTAGGTCCAATCCTAAACTAAGAAAATAAGAAGACGCCTGTAAACAGACATTAAATCCCAAAGACAGACACATAGTCCATATGCTCAATAGGAACACTAGGTTCCTCTATGATTTAATCTTTCAAAACTCGATCTTTGAACTCTCTTTCTCTATTCTTATATCACTCCTATGTATCTGAAAATACTCTTTTAGTTCTAGGTCGTTGAAACCCTAGTTGTGTTAAATAACACACCGAAGAATTCCCAGGAAAGAGAGGTGGTGCTGGACACTCTTAATTACCAAGTCTTTCCTAGCTTAATTTCCCAGCGCATCATTTAACTCAACCGCTGCAAATCGTATTTCTTTATTTCAAATTCTTTTCTTTACTATCATTCCATTGAAATTTCCTTGCAAGCTTTGGCTAGTTATATTAAAACCTTCACGCTTACTTTTAAATCAAAATGCCCTTAACAATTTGCTTACGAATCGTGATTCCATTGTGGAATCGTGATCGATTTACCGATGTAAATCGTCAACCAATAAAGCAATGATCAACGCATTATTAATTAATCCATCATCAACAACAATATTTTCATATTCCAAGTCAATACCAAATTCCATTTAAATCCTACTTGATTCATGGAAAACAACATCAATCATAATGCCTCATTGCTGGCCAACGACATGCTATAGCATTTCAACAAAGATATAACAATTCAATAGGCTACAACATGCTCCACGCTTTCATCAACTTCAAGTCTAATCAAATCACTCAAACAAGATTTAAGTCACGCAATACAATTCAATTTGATATTAACGCTAGCCAAAAGCATGCTACAACATTTCCAACAACACATAAAAGTACTACAAGTACTACCACACTATCAAACAATCAAACAAGCAACAAACAAGTGAAAAGTTCCCAAACTCATTATATAAGAATTTCCTTCACCTTGGGCGCTTTAACAATCCAAGCAAGGTAATCCGAAATAATCGTCAAGTCGCACTTGGCTACACCTTAAGCCACGCCAACCTTAACAACACAAACTTAACTAAATTAGAACTAAAACTTAGTCCTAATGCCCCTAGGGCAGCCAATGGCTTAGGCATCCTAAAGCCTAGGAATTACTTGACTTAATCCCTAATTGGTGCTATCTAGCCATATGCCAAGGTACATATTCAAACCATGCAAGTTTTGAAACTTTTTCAAAAGCTAAGCACTTAGAAAATATCAAAACCCAAAACTTACCAATTGGAATAGTGTTTTACCAAATGAATAGTGTTTTTCCAAACTTAAACCACTTTTTAAAACACTAAAACATGTCACAAAATTTTAGAAATAAATTCAATACAAGTTCAAAACAATTCTTAAGACATAAACCAAATCTTTTCCCAAAATCATACTTCTTTGAATTGTTTTGCTAAATCAAATCACTACCCACTTTTCACAACATCTTTTAGGTTGAAATCAAATTAAAATCATACCCTAACTCTTCTCATAGGTCACGGTTTTAAGACCACAAAACAAACTCAAGGTTTTCTCAAACTTTTTAACTCCTAAATCATTACAACTTTTTGTTTAATCAAAACTACCTATCATAACTCCAACTTCCATACCACTTCTAATACCAATTAAAAACAAGTCCAAACTCACTTAAATCATGCCTAAAAGCTACTGTTTTTAGGAACTATAAACAGCCCCAAAAATCTAATTGTTTTCAATCTTTATAAAACAACTTTGTTTTCCAAGTAAACATCAAAGTCTAACCATCTATAATTTAAACAAGTTTTTCACAAACCACTTCCTTGTACACTAACAACAAGTCACATTCTTTCCACACTCTAAATACAAGTTAAAACATCATCAAAAACTTGCTCTTAAATCACGATTTTTTGGAGTCCCAAAACAGCCCCTAAATTCATTTTATTTCAAAACCACACAAGTTGCTAAATATGCAATAAATGATCATTACTACATCTTAACACAAGTTAATACAATAAATTTTAAGCCAAACAAAGCTTGATTAAAAACGAACATAAACAGCCCTTAATTGCTACGGGTTACCAGCCCCAAAGTTCACCAATTTGATTTTACAAAATCTTGTTTGTTTTATTATAAGACTAGTTTCAAGCATGTACCACTTCTAAAAACCCACTCAAAGAAATCCAACTCTAAATCCAACAAAATCTCAAACCAGCAAAACAACTCTTGAACAGCCCCTAATTTCTAAGTTTCCAGTCCTCCAAAACCTAGGTTTTCTGCCAATTTTTTTTTAAAACCAAGAACAAGCCTCCAATCTGGAGCGTGGAAAATAAGGGGTTAAGAGAACTAGTCATGCTAATCTAGCAAAGAATCTAACACCTTTAAGCAAAAATGATTCCTAAAACTAACCAAACCCATTCATGGCAGCCAAAGAAGAAAATGAAATATGGGTTAGGACTCTTACCAACCAAGACATGATGATGATTGATGATCCTTGAAGGAAGATGAAAGGATGGAAGGAATCAAGGATTAAGGACGTAAAACTTCAAGGATTTCTCCAAGATCTTAGAACTTTCTCTCTCAAGAATTTTTTTTTCTCAGGAAGCCTTCAACAATGAAAGAATGGATGGATCTGATCTTGAGAGCAAGGGAGAAGGCCACAGAAATTTCTTTGAGGCAAGAATGGCAAGGAAAAGTTCATTTAGTTGGAGTCATGATGACTACATAGTTACAAAGTAAATCCACCTTAACTACCTACCATTTAATCATCATCCAATCCTAAGCTTACACTTGTCAAGGAAGCTTCTAAAGGTCCATGTTCAGCTCTCTCTAGCACATGTGCAGCTGCCATATATCCCCCTTAGGCCACGAGGTTTCGCTTTAAATCACGCGTTTTCCGCAGCGTTTCCGCTCAATCCAAAAGGGTGTAGCGACGTTACGCGTACAATGAGGTTTTAATAATAAAAACTCCAAAAAATATTTCTAATTATAACCCCACACCCAAAAATCAAGCAAATATTCCTCGTAGCATAAGAAAAGTATCTATGTATCTCGTTTTCTATAAATGCACGAACCAAAACGTCATTCGCAATTAGCAATGATGCGGCCATAGAAAATACACTAAATATTTTCTGATGCCCAAAAAAATTTCTAGAAAAATTACAATAAATCCTAAATATTGGAAAATGCTAAGATCTCAAATTTTATAAAATTTGGATCACGTTTGGAAATGTTTCAGTTAGAAACACACACAATAAGTTTATCTACTGGCAGACCAATTCAGCAAATTACAAGAATGTTAATAAAAACCGCTGTAGAAATTAGTGATAGATCACTAATTTCCAATTTCTCTTTATCATATAGATATTATTCAATCAATAAAAATTATCCAAAACAAAATCATTAAAATAATAGTCATATTAAATATATGACATAAAATGCAGAACGATTAATACTATAACTAGAAATAATAAAAAATCCAAACTATGATTTTAAAAAAATAACTATTAGAAGTCCTAAAATTATTTTTCATTCAATAAAATAATTTTCTTTAATCAAACAACAATCTTTCACATTTTTCTATATATTAATTCATATTAAAAGCAAGATAATGCGTCTACACTGCTTCCCCTTAATGCAAGATTAATTGTTAAAACAAAGAATTGTTCACAATAAATCTTTGTTGTTCTTTCTATACTTTTAACAAACCATTGAGGTCATGTGACTCTCTACGATTTATTTTCAAGTAGTTGGAACTACAAAATAATTTTCTTATAAAAATTGGGATGTTACATAGTCCATTTAGATATTTCTCTTTCCCAAATAGGAATCCTCCTTCGCTTTCACATGATAAGGACGACTGCTTCCCACTTTTTCGGGATTGAGAATAGAGTGGATTCAACTTTGTTAGGCGAGGTATCCTCCTTTCACGATGGTGATCCCCTCTACATCACATTCCTGTTAAGAATGGAGTGGTTACTAATGAAATATCATCTATACATGCTTCCTCTAACACCTCATAATCATATGTCTCTACATCATGTTATGCACACATTCCCAAAAATACCCTTTAATCATATTAATTCATACCTAAAGCTATACTTTAGTCATTTTAACATGCAAATGCAACATACAACACATTTCCACACATAATATACATTTAACTCATCGCTTACTCCTAAGCATGTTAGCCACTCACATAGAGCACCTACAACATAACTTACTAATTAAGCATATTATCGACGATCATATTTAATTAATAAATAAAAACATATAAGTTGGTTGATGGGTCTACTACACATAACCCAATAGAAAGTGCATTCTTTCTCCCACCTGAGTATCTTGAGTACTAGGAACCACAAGCACTAACCTCACGAACAAACCACAATGGACTCCTCCTAAACTAAGATTAGATTCGCCAACATCTCGATTAACAGGGCCGAGGGTCAGCTCCGCACAAATTCCGCAGAGGTTGCCGGAACAACCCATACCAACTTAGCAAATACAAAAGCACTATGATTAGAATTAGGGCAACTTAATGAAATTATTCAAACACAAAGAGGCTCCACGGCTACGAAAATGGTGTCATCCCGAGAAGGTCCCAATAACTTCACCTAAAACCAATCGATAAGCTTTGCTGAAGCGGCAACTGCACCTGCTCTAGCACCAAAACCCTAAAAATCCCGAAAGAGCCGTTAATCGAGGGACTATCCAAACCACCAAGGGAATCGTGAACGGAAGCTAAGGATGATCGTTCATTATAGCATAGTGTTATGGTTCATTGTTAGTTTTGCATTGCATAGTAGTCATTTTAGTGGTTTTTACCCACATGGATTACGATGCCTATATTTTGCTTTGATTTTAGATAATGCACTTCGGATTTGAGTTCAATTGTCTTGTGAAAAAAGAAGGTTATTGGCCTAGGAAAAGCGACGCTAGATCACTTAGGCGGATGTTGCAACTCTTTCGGAGGCCAAAATCACAAAATATGGCAAGATCGAGAGGAAAGCCGCGGCCTCGCGGGTGTTGATGCCACGCTGCGCTTAGTGGACTTGAAGAAAATCAAGAATTAGAAGTCCCGATGAATAACGCGGCGAGGCGGGTGTTATCCAGCCTGGCCGATATGCAACCACGAGAAACATACGGCCTGGCGTGTGTCAGGTCCCTGCGCCCGCGATGTCGGACTACTCATCTAACGTTTTTGTGCTTTTAGCGTACGGCCAGGCGGAGTGCGACGCCTCCTGGCCGTCTTTGCGTCTCGGCGGACTTTTTTATTTTCGCGGCGTTTTGACTTAATTTTTGAGATGTTTTCAACCGC